>JAACJM010000021.1:0-600000 GCA_013368315.1 Tetrapyrgos nigripes
AACGCAGTGGCAACTACGCAACTTACCTGGGATAAGATAGCTTGTAAGGCTAGTTAGAGGCTTGTTAGAGCGATGTGGGTTAAGTATGAAACTTTTATTTGGAGGACTATCTACAGTCCTTATATACCTTTTAGGAGGTACAAATACATGTAAACTAATACTAGAGTAACAATAAGATTCTATTGTACTGGATAGAACAATGCTGGTTTCGTACACTATTGTCGTACTACACTTTATTGTCTATATAATCTTATTGTTCTATATATAACTACTACTATTGTTCTACATAGAATACGTTGATGGCTGCAACTGAATGCGCCAATTCACATGATTGACCCAATGGCCTTATCGTTCTTTTCATCCCAGTCAGCCTGTTTCTTTAGAGCCACCGTGATAGCCTCAGCTTGAGCCGCCGTATCATCAGCAGATAGAGGGGAGACAGTACTCACGGTGGCATCGCTAGGGTGATCAGAGCTAAGGACTGAACTAAGTCCAGTAGCCTGGAGCCAGGAGAGAAGAATGTCGGCCCAGATGTTGAAATCAACACCGGCGAAGACGGGGACAGTGGTCATCAAAACGTTGGAAGACATCTTTGATAAGTTCTGGGAAGGTCAACTGTCAGCATTTATCCATATGCAGCATAAGAAGGCAGCAATAAATGCGCCATGCGAAAGTGAAGAGAGGCAGCGATGAACGCGCCATGACAGTGACTACTCCCATAGATTGTCAACAACTGCAGCTGGACGTAAGTCCTGCGCTGTTGGACGTATCGTCAAGCCATTAAAGGCGACGCAGGCTGCCACAAAGGGCGCCACAGGCTGCCATGAAGGTGCCATCCAGGTAGTATGCGAAGTCTATGGTTTGCAGCCATTGAAGGCGCTCCCAAGGGCCTTCGGGGCCCATAACCTGTTAAGCAGGCATGGTACGGTCCTGTACACTACTAAACACAGTGGCAACTACGCAACTTACCTGTGGATAGAGAATAGCTTGTAAGGCTTGTAAGAGGCTTATTGAGCGATGAGAGTTAAGTATAAAACTTGTTATTTGGAGGACTATCTACGAGTCCTTATATACCTTTGAGGGGGTACAAATACATGTAAACTAATACTAGAGTAATAATAAGATTCTATTGTACTTGATAGTACAATGCTGGTTTCGTACACTATTGTCGATATAATCTTATTGTTCTATTTATAACTACTACTATTGTTCTACATAGATGACGTTGATGGCTGCAACTGAATGCGCCAATTCAACATACAGTACATAAATTCCCAGATCAAACCATCATACTGACTTTCTGCAGCTCTTTATTTCCATCCTCAGTCCCATTAACTGGAGTAGAACCACTAAACCATTGCAATTGATTTGAAGGTGCAGGAGCTAGAAATTCCAGAGGTTGAGAAAGACTCTCAAGGATGGAGTCTTGGTGGTTTCTTGTAGAGATGAGAAAGGAGGATGATTGAAGTGGGATGCATTGTTTCCAGGTGGGCAGCATTATGCTTAGGTAGAGTTTCTACAGAGTTACTATATCTGGGGCTGAATGGAACAGGCAGGACTAAGATCTGAAATTCAACATGTCATTGAGGTTCAGAATGCCCATAAAATACTTACCCAGGGAGCACAGTAGATTACACCAGATTGAACTAAAAGGAGAAGTATCTGCTCAACTTGGCTTTTTGTATTTAATTTGCCAAGGTGGGCTTTAACACTTTGTCTGTAGTGCCTGCTGAGAAATCAAGTTAAAGCTAGAAACTAACAGTTTGCTGTCTGCTTACCAAGCCTTTTTTGCAATCAGAAGAGTTGCTGTGAGGTTGGTGAACACGAGTGATACTGGCAGTATCACTCGGATAGATTGAGGTGTGTCCTGTATGTCACTAATGTAAGGCTGGGTCTCAATAAATCAACAAAATGGACACATACTAAATTTACATCATGAAGGTTGCTTCTGATGGCAAGGAATGCATTATATATACTACAGCCTACACCCAAAAAAGTGAGCTCCACAGAATTAATCATAGAAATTAAGGATGGTATGGATTCTTACCTAATGATTGAGCAATACAGAAAAGGAGAATCCCTCTGGGAATAGTTTCCCTTTGAAAAAGGACCCATGCCCTCCAAACCACAACAACATCTCCCAGAAAATACTATTTGCATATATTTCAGTATTCAGATGAGGAATTAGAATAGCACAGACAAACTCACACTGATTCTTGACAGTACTATCCCCATTACTGTAGTCATAATCATGGTTGGAACAGGATTGTATGTAGGATATGCCAACTTTTGGATTTGAACTATATAATATATCTGCACTATCACTGTGATCCATGTTGAGCTTATAAGCATGAATGCACACCCAGCCACCAGAAAAAAGTCGCATTGGTGACTGCCGAAGTCCTTGCTGACTGGATGCATGTTTGAAATTGTGTCAGAAATTTTTGGGACAGGCCTACCATAGCAGCAAGATGACAGAAACAGTCAGCAAAAGCTCAATGCCTAGACATTGTGGTTGCAATAAGTAGGGAGATATTTCAAAGTTGATCATTGGGTTCTGGAAGACCTACCAAAGCAAAGCCCTTGAACTGCAGCTCCTACTAAAGCCATTTGGATACCAGTTATATCTGAAGATATAAGAAAGGAGGAGCGCATTCTAATTTCTCGGACTACAGAGAAGACTATGGAGGTGCAGACAAGTGTTTGTTAGAATAAATCAACAGCAAAATCTCGCTTACTCGCTCTTTAAGTATCTGTCAGTTGGCTAGGCATCTCGTGATCAGTTTGCTGTCGACTGGTGCTCACCAAATCAACATCATTATGGACTTCTCGAAAAAAGTGATTACATTACCACAGCTGTAGTGATATTAACTAACCACATACAACGAAGCAGTAACGAAGTCAGATCCCACACCAAGCCAGTCATGACTCTAAAGCGGAATTCTCAAGCTCCTGGAGAAAACAGAGAGAGAGCTTACTGTTAAATTCCCCAGCACACTCTGGCGGCCGGTACAGCTACAGGTATGGCTACATGAGCAGGAGCAGCATTAGCAATGATGACAACAGTTGAGCAGCGCTACATGCTGTAGAGGTTATCAAGTTTGTAATGAAGGGTCTCCACCGCAAATTAATGAGGCCAGGAATTTGGTAATCGGATGGTGAGTACCACCTCCGTTATATAGGGCCACTGTGGACCGGAGCTGCAACATTTTTTGGTAGCAGGTTGCCAGTTGGTTAGCTGGGATAGCCGGAAGCCGTGATGTCGTTGATAGCTTGATACCTCTCCTTAGACGTGGGCCTCGTATCTAGTGAGCTCTCCTTTTCACTACAATAGCTGTAGTGTTGACCATTACCCGTCAGTCGACAATTGTCTATGATGATTTACCTATAAAGGTCCCTGTGAGAAAGCCACGATGAAGTCCAGATGAAGTATCATTCGAGATCGTCGGGTGTTTGCTGAGGCAATCACCATAAACCTGCGACCTCAGTTATCATGAGTGTGATAAGTGGTCGCCGCCGGACCACAAGCTGTCGATCAAACCAAGTATTTCTTTAAGCCACTTCACGTACTCGACGAGTCTAGACCTCGATTTTCCCAACCCAGGGGTAACCACACCGCCGTGAGAAATTACCTATTCGAATTCTCCTTTTCTTCCGACCATCACTCTGCAAATCCTCGAGCAGCCTGTCCGCAACCAAAGGTCATAAACCTTACGTGGTCTTGAGTCTCCCAGTCTCCCATTCTCACGCCCTTAGATCCACTGACTCAAACTGAGACTGCTGGTCAAACTGCGGGTGACACCCTGGTTTAACCTTTTTACCGAACGCATTTGTATCGAGGATCCGGTAATTGGCTGGTAAGGCTCTGGTAAGAATCTTGTCAATTCAGGGATCTACGGGCCTGCGGTGAGCCTGAATGTCTACCGAAGATCCGCTGAGTAACTTTACAGATATAAAGCGAGCTGGGCGTTGGCTACATAGGGAATAGAAGTCAAAATTGCCCCCTGATCGCGTTGTGAGTCAGTTTCCGCACCTCGCACCTCGACGGCCTTTTGTATACTTGCGTGCTGACGCTGGACATCCGCAGGCTTACACTGACAGTCAACATAACATGGCTACAACCTCTTCGGAATCCGAGTCACAACCTCCCTTACAGCCTGAGCCTGAGCCAAAGCCTGCAAAACTCAACTTTATTATCCGTGAAGTCACCAAAGACGAGCTCGAGAAAGTTTCCTGGATCGCTTCTAAAGCATTTTTGGATGATAGGGTTGGAAATTTTATGTGGGGTTTCGAAAAGGTGAGTGTTCGGTGATTTTTATCATACATATATATGTACTATCAGTACCGAACTATCAACTGACGATTTGTCGTTTTCAATTCGAACCATACAGTCCCCTAGCACGCGCTCAACTTCCGATGGCATGAAAGTCCATCACATCTTCGCTTTCTTGGTTAAATCCTGTTTCTACTTTGGCGGAAGGGTAGTCGTCGCTACTGTACCCTCCTCTTCGCCTTCTTTACCTCTCAAGAGGAGCGTGACACCTCAACCCGGTTCGAAAGAAGAAGAAGAGAAGGAAAAAGACTCGAAAGAAGTAATCGCAGGCGTAGCATGCTGGCTCCCACCCGGAAAACGAATCAATATTTGGAATTTGCCTGTGACGGCCAAGTGTGGGGTATTCAAGATTTTGAGAAAGGCTGGATTTGGTGGATTCAATGTGAGTGCTCGCTCGGGTTTTCGTATTCTAATATGGATTGTGGTCGTTGGTTGGCTGATTGATTTTGATTCTTTCTCATTCTCTTTCGTCTTTTTCTCTTCTTCTCTTTTTCTTTGAACAATCAATCGATAACTTCGTGACTCCTCGTGCGTACGTACGCTGGTAGCGCATCGTTCTTCAATACATGGATCAAGAAGAGAAGACGCATGCAGCGGCGTTTAGGGATCGGGCTAGAAAATCCAGTCCGGACTCAAGCTCAAGTGGAAAGAAATCATTGAAACCGGATGATGCCTGGTATCTATCTATGGTAATGACTGTGAAGGAATTTGAGGGACAAGGTGAGCAAGTTGTTTCGCTGGTCTCCGTCAAGTTGTCCATCATTGCATCCAGTGTGCATCTGGTTTCGACTTTCTGAGTCTCGTTTGGATCTGTGTTTTAACTAATCATTGGTGTATTGACTATGATTATATGGTGTATTGGCAGGCTGTCTATCTCTTCTTATGCGCGAAGGATACGCTCATGCGGCCAAAACAGCTGCTTCGGGCGGGAGTGTACCGCCCTTTATATTGGAATCCTCGTCGCCGAGGTCGAGAGATCGGTATATCCATTTGGGGTATGAGGTACTGGTTCAATATCTTTTCATATTCTGGAGTACTTACTGACTTACTGATTCGATTTGATTCCATCTTGCTCGTACTATCTCTTGCCCCTTCTTCTTTCCTTCCTTCCCTTCCCTCCCTTGAATCCATTTTCAATATCAACTTGAACGCACAACGCAGATTGAAGACCATCCCCCAACAATCGTTGGAGTCGGTAAAGTTGATTCGGATGGGTTAAAAGCGAGTAAGGAAACACGGAGGAAAGGGAAAGCTCCTGGGGTGGAGTATTGGTGTATGGTTAACGTGAGTACATAATATTGGCTTTCCTTTGACTTTTCTATTCCTATTTCTATTTCTATTTTCTTCTGTGGCCGGCAACTTCACGGTGCGCTGATGATGAGTGGAATTACTGACTGACTCCTCGTTGTTCCATGTCTATCTTTGGTAGTGGGATCCGAAGGTGTAGTCAAGTGCAAGTGTTTGGGTGTAGATGAATGCACCGAAGCGAGTATATTGGGAATGACTCGGTTTGAGGACGTTCTCGCCGCTCGGGTCCTGCTTAAGTTGTATACGTAGTACACACTCAGGACCCTCTAAGCTGAAACGCTGAAGGGTTGCCGCTAATCGTTTTTTACTGATTGTATACACATAACATTCTTTTGAGATTTCTTACTAGTACTTACATAGTACCGCTCGCATCTACTATATAGTATACATACCCATCTTCATAATGCTCGGAGAACTTTAATGGCAGTAAACTACTTAAGGTCACTGTTGACGTTGGCGTTGGGGTCGGGTCGCTTGTGGGTGAAACTTGTAGCTCTGTGTACTGAGTCTCGGACCCTAGACAACGTGCCCTTGGTGGATTCGCCAACTTCCGCCACCCGCAAGAACGCGTTGAGAACCAGGTTACTATATTCGGTTCCTACTTCCAAAAAAAGAAGTCAATAGGACAAAAAAGTAATACAGTAAGTACCAAATACCGGACTGAGACCGGATGCGAAAAAATATATTGAAAAAAAGCTGTACCGACAAACGGTCTACTTGGATCTTTTTTCTGCGTGCATTTCTGGATGAGCAGATCAAGATACCAGAGGGCGTTATACTTAGATCGGTTAAAAATGGCAAACGCGCATATGTATTTTTCGCTTCGCCTTCCGGGTCCCGGCTATTTTTGGTCGCTTCCGGCTTTGGTACTGTATATTTATTATGTAATCGTTTTTTTTTTTGGCCGCCCACCGAGATTGCCGCGAGCGCTGTTAACCCGAATGGGCTGTGAAAACCTTGTGACCCTGAGTGAGTCCCTGATTTTGACTTACCGATTCTTTGTCCTCAACCTCGACGACTGACTGACTGGCTTGTCTACCTGTCTATCTATCTCCTTTTTGCTTGGGATTGCCATTTTCTGTCTTTCATCTTGTGGCCTTTGCCTTTCGCAGCCCGCTCTGTGGTCTCTTTGAAAATCTCGGTGCTAGGAGTTTCTATACTTACTAGTAGTCTCGGAATCGCAAGGTCAGACTCTTTTGGGTTTGGTTTCTGGAGTGTATTGGGATTGTTAATGTTTCGATGGTTTTGCTTTTTTGATTCTGTGTTTCTAGACTGACGCTTAGGGACGGACGGGCGTTTGTTTGCTTGGAGTGCGCGATATACATATAGCCTGCCTGAGTGAGGTCTGAGGTTTTGAGCTTGGAGCTGGAGGATTTGGGTTGAAGCCAAAAGGACGATAGGTGAGCCATCTCTCTCTCTCTCTCTCCTTTGTATGGTTGATGGGAGAAAAAGACGAAGTTTGGACTAATAGAACTATTCTTCTAGCTAGACAGACACGGTCTAGTGGGATACGCGAAATAATTCTCATCATCATTCTCACAACCTTCCTACACACTACACGCTGCGGACCGACAGAATTCTGAAAAGAGATGCCACCTAAAGGAAAGCGTCAGACGACGAAGAGGATGGGCCTAGGGGTGCCGAAGGCTATCAGTGTAAAGGTGGAAGTGAAGACGCAAATGGAGATGGGTGCTGAAATGGATGGTGTGGGTGTCGATGTGGGTGTAGGCGTTGGCGCTGGTAGAGCGGATCATGATACAAATGTCACTGGAGGGAAAGGCTTAGGAAAGTCGACTGTACCACCTCCACCTGCTGTTGCGCCGCCTTTGCCGCCGAGTATGATGGGTTTGGATGTGGATGTGGACGCTGGAGGTGAAGGGAAGAAGAAGAAGAAGAAAAAGAAGAAGAAGGGGAAAGGAAAGGGTGGAGATGGAGATGGAGTCAGCTACACATATTATGGCGCAGACGGAGATGAATATGAGGGCGAGGAAGAGATTTTGGAAGTCTCCGGAGATCTACCTTCACTGATAACATCCAACCCCGAGACACCCATACTCTCGCCGTTCTCATCGCCTCCACGTTCTGCAGACGGTCAAGAAGCCGAAGAAGCCTATCTAGCACGGGAAAAGGCCTTACTCGATCAAGCCCAGACGGCGTTTTTGGAAAAAGCTCAGAAACACCTCAATCTGATGGGGATTGGTGGACCCAACTCGAAAACGACGGTAGAAGGGATATGGGCTGGATTGGGAGGTATTGCGGTGGAGGGCACGACGACGACGCTGCGACCTACGGGAGAAGACGAGGACGAAGAGGAATCCGAGTCGGACGACGACTCTGACGACTCTGACCTGGGCGAATTTGCAGGGATGGTGAACGACGAACAGATACGAAATTTTGTAGGGACAGATTTCCTTCAAGCCAGCCAATATTTATTTACTTTTATCCTAAGGCTCAAGCGATGTACTCTATTGCGCAACAGATGGTGCAGTCTGGGGTGGACATGAAGACGGCGGCGTCGACGGCGACGTTTGACCCAGCGATGTTTGCAGACCCGGCGTTTAGTCGGTCTATCCAGGAGGCGGCCCGGGCGCTTGTCCCGAACCCAGTGGTGGCTCCGCCCGGGCCTACCGTAAATAGAAGTACTGATCCGGCCGATAAGCCGAAGGCAGAGCGAGCTTTGTCATCATTTTCTGCGTCTTCACCCGCCTCCATGCCCGTCACTCGTAAGACGTCGACGGCCCCCCCAACCACCGCCCCGACGCAGCAGCCGTCCCAGGTATCCATCGGAAAAAAACCCATGACTTACAACCAGCAGCAGCAGCAGCAACAGAACCAGCAGCGCTCAGCACGGGCCCAGTCAAAGGCTCCCATTCCCCCCCATGCCTACTCCCAGCAGCACCACCACCCCTCCTCGCCCTCCTCCAACACTTCCAAGTCGCGTGTAAATGGCTCGGGAGCCACTGCAGCAGCCAGTAGTGCTGGCGGAAAGAGCAGCAGCAGCAATACCAATAACAAGATATGGAGTACAAGTTCAACAGAGGAGCGGGAAAGGATCAAAGAGTTTTGGTTGGGCCTTGGCGAGGAGGAACGGCGGAATCTCGTCAAGATCGAAAAAGACACCGTTCTCCGAAAGATGAAGGAACAGCAGAAACATAGTTGTGGGTGTGCTGTTTGTGGGAGGAAGCGGTGCGATCTTTTTTCGTTTTCGTCTTCCGTTTTTCTTACATCCTTCTCCATCGATCAGCAATGCAATTGAGGAAGAGCTCGAGGTACTGTACGATGCTTATTACGAGGAGCTAGAACAGTACGCGAACTACCAGCAGCGTTATGTTTCCTCTGGTGGCACCATTCCTCCACCTCCCGGTCCGGGTCCTTTCCCCGGAAGCGTAGAGCTAGATAAAGACGGCACTGTCATAGGTCATCCACATCCGTCTCACAAGAACGCCAAAGCCAACAACGTCAACACCAACAACAATCGACAACAAAGAACGATGAACGGCAAGCATCCTACTCAGGTCAACGGACGAACAAAACACCCTCATCAACATCCACCGCCACCTTCTCAACCCGGCAAGCATCCACAGCAGCAACAGCAACAGATGGAAAGCGAGTTTGACGATGATGAACAGGAGGATGAGTATGAGGAGGATGAAGACGAGGATGAATATGAGGAAGATGAAGAAGAGGAGGAGGAGGAAGAGGAGGAAGAGGATGTTGAGCCTGATGAGCCTGATGACGTGGATCCGAAAGGGAGGAGGCGTGTACCTACTGCCAATGCTCAAAGAGGAGCCCAGCCTGCAAGAGATCAAGTCAATGGCAAGACAGATGGAGGAAGAGATGGGTTCTTCAATCTAGGGAGCAGTTTGACTGTTACGGGTGGGTGTTGTCGTAGAGGAATTTTTTTCTTTGTCCTTCCTTCCTTTCTTTCTTTCCTTTCTTATCCGACGTCATCTTGGCTGTTGACTAACCCGCACTAGGTCCAGGTAACATTCTCACTGTCGCCGATGACCTCTTGAAGAACGACGGGCAAAAGTTCCTCGAGATGATGGAGCAGCTTGCAGAACGTCGGATGCAGCGTGAGGACGATGCTATAGCGAGCCTAGAAGACGATTCGGACGAGGACGAAGATGAGGAGGATGAAGATGCAGAGGATGATGAGGATGATGAGGATGACGAAGATGACGAAGACGAAGAGGAGGTAGAATTCCATCCTCCACAGTCTGTTTTTTCGTCTTTCTCACCTCGCGAGGTCTTCTTTCTTCCCAGGTCCTCACCGAAGAACAAAAAATGGAAGAGGGCAAACGCATGTTTAGCATCTTTGCGGCTCGCATGTTTGAACAACGCGTCTTGACAGCTTACAAGGAAAAAGTGGCTCAAGAAAGACAGCACCAGTTGCTTAGAGAGTTGGAGGATGAGGCCAAGTTGACAAAGGAGAAGGAGGAGAAGAAGCAGACGGCGAACCAGAAGAAGAAGGATAAGAAGAGGTGGGTTGTTGTTTGCCGTTTTGCTTTCTTTTCCTTCTCTGTTTTTGCGGCCTTGGCTGTCCTATTCCGAGTGTCGTCTATGGCATTTATTGTCCTTGCGTCCTTGCGCTATTGTATCCAAGCTCTCTACTCTCCTTCGCCTTTCTTCTTATCGTGTCCTCGTTTTGGTGCTTTCTTCTTGCCTTTCTCTTTCTACCTCGTTTCTTTCTTTGTGGGTCATCCGGTGGTTTGTGGGCGTCCTGCAGTTGTTGGTTGCATATATGCGTGTACTTCTTACTTCTGATCCCCATTGTGCTGTTCTTCGTCATCGGTGGTGCTGGATAATGGTTGGTTTAGGGCGTCCTCATCCTATCCGACTGCCTTGCTGTCTTGTGTTGTGTTGTCGTTGGCTTGCTAGATTTTGCTTCCTTTTTCGTTTCTTTTTTGGTTTCGTCTTTGCGTTATGTGGGCTCTCGCCAAGGTTACGTTACCTTTTTTTCGGATTGTCCGTCTTATCAGCGTCAATATGTGGAAGCACATGGATATCAGAGATGGGCGTGGGTGGATACGCACAGATATGGCTCGTGTGACCTGGGCTTGGGACCTGGAACTTGGATGGGCCGACATATCGTAGCATGCTTTGGAGTAGAGGACCCACAGTTGTCAGTCAGGAAGTCGGGAAGGCAGAGGGCTAGCCTGTCCAGTCTCTGGTCACCTCTCTTATGGGTTCTAACGACAGACTCGTGGTTTCCACGCTGCGTCTGGGCTTCTGTCTATGACCACGTCTGGTCCTTGGCCACGCAGTCATCAGATGCTCCTTCCTGTCCCTTTGATTTTGTCAACATGGTCGGCCTCAATCTGCTGTCGATTGCTTGTCGATCTGCCTACCCGTCGCCTCGTTCGCCTCGTCCACGTCCTTGTCATTCATCTATCTATGTATCTTGCTCGTGGTGTGGGCTTGGGGTTACTTACTGGCATCAGCATATCTGTTTGGCGATGCTTTCTTTCCCACTTGGGATGGATCGAGTTGTTTTCTGCGATAGTTCCACATCACGTTCATTTTTCTTCTTCGACGTTGCACACGACCACGACTATTGTGTCTGCACTGCTCTGTATAGGTGTTGCAGCTTGAAGATACTTCACTCTATCTTTTCATCGTTTCTTCTATTGTTGTCCCCTACCCATTCTTCTCGTCCTCATTTCTTGCTTTTACTCTCTATCATGATTCCCCCGATAACTGACATCACTCTTTTCGTCTCCACAGGCAGCAAAAACTCGCCAAAGAGGAAGAGAAGGCCCAAAAGGCAGCCGAGAAGGCCGCTGAGGAAGCTGCTCAAAAAGCCAAGCAAGCCGCCATGGAAGAAGACCAGCGTAAGAAGCGGGAAGAGGATCGCGCCAAGCGGGAAGCGACGAAGAAGGCTGCCGACGAAGAGAGACAGCGTAAAGAAGAAGAGAAGAGGAAGAGGATTGCGGAAGAAAGAGAGCGAGAGGCTGAACGAGAGAGGAAGAGGAAGGAGAAGGACGAGAAGCTGAAGCAGGAGAGGAGAGAGAGAGAGGAGAAGGAGAAGAAAGCCAAGGAGGAGAAGGAAGAGAGGTTGAGGGCTGAGCGAGCAGAGCGAGCAGAGAAAGCTGCAGCGGCAGCGGCTGCTGAGAAGGCGAGAAAGGAAGAGAAAGAGAAGGAAGAGAAGGAAAGGAAGGAACGCGAGAAGAAGGAGAGAGAGGAGAAGGAAGCCAAGGAGAAGCTCGCTCAGCAACAAAAGGCTCAACAGCAGGCTGCCAAGCGTGTCAATTCTGGTCCTTCTTCTCCTCGCAACGCCGGTTCCTCAGGATCCAACGCCAGGGTCAATGGAAAGAAGACCCTCAACAAGCCTGCTCCTGTCATTGCGAACAATACCAACTTTTCTACTCCTCTAGCTTCAGGTTCTCGAGCACCTCAGCAACCTCCTGCTCCTCAGCCTCCAATTCCTCAGCAACCTCAGCATGCACCTCGACCCATACTTCCACAAATGGCTCCTTCAACGCCGATAGCCGCTCAGATGGTCAATCACCTCCCACCACAGACTCCCATGTACGGTCAGGCTCCTCATATGTTACCGCCGCCCATATCTCCTGGTCCAAGAATGACCCCATTTACCCCAGGGCCTTTTGGGTATGGCCCAGGTCCAGTCTCGTTGCCGCAACCTCCTCATTCAGCTGGACCTTCAGGTCCACAGCCACCTGGAGGTCTGGCTCCTTCGGCCATGCCGCGGAACTTTAGTGGTCCATCTCCAGGTCCAAATGCCTTTGACAGCACTTTTGTTCGTGGAATGGCTGGCCCACCGCCTGCTCCTATTGGTCCTCCCTCTAAAGCCAACTTGCACTCAGCACCAGGCGCACCGTTGAGACGTATGTCTGTTCCTGACCCAGGACCTATCACTCGTCCCATCGCTCCCATTGCTCGCCCATCAGCAACTGTCAACACTAGTGGATCGTCTGTTGATGGTGGAGCAAGTTCTGGATCCGGATCTCCTGTACGTCGAAGTCCTAGTCCGAAAGGCGTGCTTGGATCTTCAGCGCTTGCAGCCGACGACGATGAAGTTGTCCCTGTGACTGCTGGAAGACGTAATACTGCCGGGTCAATTGGCTGGGGTGCCCCTGCTGCACCGACGAGTCCTACCAGATCCATTGGAGACGGTCGAGCAGCACCACCTTGGGGAGCGCCTCAGCTGCCGCCTGGCGTTCCACCGATGGCTATGGGAATGGGCCTCCAAGGCGCGCATCATCCACCTCCATTATCGGCATTTGGCCGTCCTGTACCAGGGTTGACCAACAGCTCGTCCATGTGGGGAGGAATGGCCGGTGGTGACCCAGGATGGCACAACAATAACTCTGGATTTTTCCAAGGTCCTCCGTTCGTGGCATCCAATGCTACTCCTCCACCTCATTCCGGCTAGAGTCGTTGAAGCAACAGAGGAAAGGTCTTCACTCTAGGGATGGACACTGTCTTTTCACGTTTGACATTAGCTTACCTTTGACTACAACCCACTCTTTGCATCGATCGATATATCGTCTTTTTATCATCTGAGCTACATTCTGGTCGCTACATGAAGCAATCATCCATTTTTTTTCTTTCTGCACAATACTTATTATCTCCGTACAGACATCATCCCACTTGGTCTTTCCATTACAATGCTTCATTCATCACTCATTTGAATCTGATCCATGGTGTTACTCTTTGCTATTCTTACCAACATCCAGCTATACTGCATTCCATCTTTGAAGCCAATATACATTATGAAAGATGATAGAGCCTCTGCTACTGTAAGTGATATAAAGATAAGGGGTATTCTACAACGGTGCAATAAACCTTTGACTAGATGAGCTTGCTTGATGCAGCAGGCGATATTCTACTGTGAATGAGCTTGATGATCCATAACGGCAAAGCACTAATTGCTACTATCACAGCAACCTTCCAAGCAAATCCGACGGTGACCACAAAGGAGAGATCTGCGAAACGCGCGAATCAGCTCAGGTCTATCTCCAAGAAGCGATGCTCGTCATCGACTTACCGAAATACTCTGGTAGAAACGCTATACTAATGACATAGAAGAACAAAGTGACGAGTTCGGCGACAATCATATACAGATGCCATGTCGTGATCTCCAGAGCGACCATGATGAGCTCGTTGAGAATGAGGGCGGTGAAAGAAATGGACACGATATGTAGAAACTCGTTTTCGAAGAGCACCAATGACATGATCATAATTGCAGCACCTGCACAACACAACGAATTAGCCTGAAGTAAGGGCAGAGGACGACGTGTGATTGATCACCTTGGTAAACACTGATCATAAGCCATTGGAAAAATGTCTTGTACGACAACGCTCGGCCCTATATAAACGATTATCATTGAGTGGAAACTCTGTAGCCCACAACAACATAACACATACCTTGGTCAACTCCTTGTACAACTCTGGATACAGCAACGCCAAATCTTCACTAACATCCCTATCCAACACCAACGAGAACACCGGAGCCATAGTATACACAGTCGCATATCCCACCATCAACCATCCCTGATACAACGCAATAGGTGCAAAGTAGAATATCGCAGAAAACACCGCCTGCATGATAGAAATAATCAAACCACGGTGAATTACAAACTGAGCGAGTTTGGCAGAACGACGGTAAGAGTTTCGGCCGTGCCAGAGTAGGAGTTTGGTTAGATGGGAAAACTGTGTGACAGAAAAGTCGGCTGCGAGGGAGGCTTGTTTTCCTTCCTTACCGACGATACCGACACCTGTGAAAGGTTATCATTAGCAAAAAAAAAAAAGGTTTGGGTATAAATGAGATAGTCTGAGATACGCACCGACATCAGCAGCCTGGATCATGCTCACATCGTTACCTCCATCACCGATACAGCAGACGCGTTTCCTGGTATGTTTCCTGATGAGACGAGCGACATCCGCCTTTTGCGTCGGTGAACACCGACAGGCGACGACAGCAGATAGTTTGGTAGCAATTTCGATAAACTCATTCTTGAAGAGGTTTAGGCAAAGCTAATAATAATATATACGCGTGCAATTAGCCAAAAACTCAAGAAAGGGACAGGAAGAAGGTCTCACTTGTAACGATTCACCATCAATGACAAGACAGCAATCCAACTTTGACTGCAAAAAATCCAATTGGTCGCGGACTTCATCCGAGGTTTTCACTAAAAGGAATCGTCAGTCAGTCAGATACACCGAATGAAGGAGAGAAGGGCCTACTCACACTTGGCCATCTCATGTATATACTGATTCCTAGCAACCAACTTTGTCGAAATCGCAATACACCTCGCCGTCTCCACCTTATCCCCCGTCAACATCCAAATCTTAATCCCCGCATTCCTCAACAACTCCAACGTACTCTTCACCTCATCCTGCAACTTGTCTTCAACACCCGTCAACCCCGACAACTCGAGATCATGTTCCAAAAACTCTTCCACAACACTCTGTATCGCTTCGTTCCTATTTTCCAATTGTACCGAAGCCTCATGATACCTCGTCTTAAACTGCCCATACAACGCAGCCGAAAGTCTCTTCCTACCCACCACCAACGTCCTCAACCCCTCTCTAGCCATATTAGCCGTCTCCTCTTCAAGCCAATCGTTCCGTTGGACAATCCTACTCATCACGACGTCTGCTCCTTTTTGTAAAAACATGATTTCGTGCGTTTGGGAATCTTTAACGACGATACCCATTCGTTTGGATTCGGAAGTGAAGGGGAAGATTTCGAGGATTTCGAAAGAAATGATGGTGGAGGTGGGTGTACGCAAGTCGATACGGGTACGGTCACGGAAGACGAGGGTGAGACCGATGGATTGGGTCCAGGTGACGATGGCGACTTCGTCTGGGGAAGAGGCTTGGTAGGTTACGGTGCCGTCGTCATTGGTGACTGGGGTGACCTGGATGGGATTTTGTGTTAGAGATGGATGGATAAATATATGTTGGAGTTGCAAGACGTACGTTATGACAGAGAGCCAAACTCAGGACGACGTCTCTCACACGAGATGACATGTCTCTTCTCCCTCTCATTGCGAGCTGGGCACCGGTAGATAGTGATCCTCCTCGAGTATGAGCTAGGCCATATCAGTAATGGTATGTATGACGTGTTGGAAAAAATAAGAAGAAAAAACTCACTCTGCTCTCCAGAAACTCCAAATGCCAACGCAAGCTGATGAGCCACCTCATCCATCGAGTCTGCACCATAAGACATCGTTCCCATATGCAGTTTACGCATTTCCATTTCTATCAAAAGAGTCAAAATCAGTATATGTATATTCCACTCCAATGACGCGCATAGGAAAAACCAAAACAATCGAAAAGCGAATGAAACAAAGAATGTGGTACCACATACCATTCTGCGTCAACGTCCCCGTCTTATCACTCAATAAATACTCTATCCTTCCCAATTCCTCTGGTAAAGTACTCGTCCTCACAATCGTATTAGGAATCTCAGGGTCGTTCATGATTTGTTGGGCGTAGACGGTTTTACCCATGTCCAGGTTGACGCGAAGACTAAATTGGGATTATTGAAGAATCAGAGGGGAGGAATGGAGAAAGAGTGCGTATTCGTCAGTCAAGGACAGTAAAAAGCAGAAAAAACGAGACAGAGGAACACACCTGATGGGTATAATCGACGAAAAGAGAATCAAAAACCGGAACACATAGATATACCATAACCCTCTAAACCCATTCAACGCGACCAGTACCAACGAGAGAGCAAACGTCACAGCACAGAGAATCTATAAAAACGCACATATACACGTAAGTTATTACACATCGAAAAAAAAAACAAATACAAGAAAAAAACCAGCAACCCGAAACCGAAACCAAAACCGAAATCAAAAGAACCCACCTTTGCCAACTTGTTAATCTCCATATCCAACAACCCAACCTTTGTCTCTGGATGACTTGTATTCATCACAGCCCTAGTCTCCGACCCCGTATAAATCACAAACCCAACAGCTGAACCAGCAGCGAGTACCGTGTTGGCCCATAGCACGTTTTCAGCTGTGAGTGGAGTTATCTTTTGACCTTGGCCTTGAGGTTGACCTAATCCAACTGTTGAACCGACGGGAAGAGCGTGTAAAGGAACATCATGATCTGGTCCATCACGATTGGGTGAGTTGAGGTTGGGTATGGATGGTGAAGGGTGTATCGAACGAGGGGTACGTGGGGTACCACTGGAATGTGTAGAAGAAGACGGTGGAGGATAGTTCAAGGTAAACGTCCCAACAAAATTGTGTATATCCTTCCTAGGCTCTTCAGCATATATCTCTGCCTGCGTTTCTCCTACTACGCCTTCATCTCGTCTCTGCGCATGTACCGAGTCAAAATCCAAACCCAAACTCAAACCGAGCCTAGCAAGTTGCTCATCACTCATCTCCTGCGTCTCTCTCACAGCAACACGTAGCTTCCAATCCGTTTCTCCATCGAGTTGGTCAGTACGGATGAAACATGTCCCTGAGGCGTCACTTGTACGAAGAAGGACGAGGTCAGCGGGTACGCGTTGGTTTTGGTGTAAGAGGACGAGGTGGCCGATTCGTAAGGATGAGGAGGGGAGCGAACGGGTGAGAGGGAGTTTATGTGTATGTGTATCTGAGATGTTGGGTCCGAGGAGGGATTCTTCGTCTTCGGGTTGAGAAGAAGATCGGTGATGAGAGTGAGCATGGGGATGGTATGCGGTGGTAGGAGAGGAAGGGTCTAGTGATGCTTCGGGGTCTAAGACCAGGTAACGCTGAGAGTTGGCTTCTTTATCGCGGAGGTGACGTTTATAGTCGTCGTAAGCTTCCTTGCCCATTGTGACACAAATGACAAAGACGAGGGGAGCGACGTAGGTGACGATGTAGCCTAGTTGGCAAGAAAAGGTTAGAACAAGCAAAAAGGAAGGAAGGAAGAAAACGACTCACCAATCTTCAACGCAGGAACAAACTGCGACAAGGCTACCAGTAGAAAGTAAAGGTTGAAGAAAAACTTGAATTGTTCGTAAAACACAATCGGTAGAAAGGTGAACGCGTTGTACTTTTGGTTTCGGACGATATTGGGCGGGTACTTTGACTGGAGTTTCTCGGAAGGGTTGAATGGAATAGTGCGAGATTTGTCTCTATCCTTGTCCGAGGCTTTGTCCTTCAGCTGCAATTTAGAGACTGTCCTCCCGCCATTAGGCGTATTCTCTGCCATCATCTGACGAATTCTTTCCTCCTCCTCAGGGGGGATATCCTCCGCGTCTCCATCTCCATCTCCACCTAATAACGTTGCTTCCTCTTCTGGGTCGTCCGTATACCTATCCGTCCGTCTCGACTTCTTGTTCGACGAAAATAACCGCGATGCTGTAGAAGCGGCGGCAATGGTAGCACCAGTGTTAGGCATTTTCCTCTTGGTGTTGGGGTTGGAATCAGATGTGATAGGTGATGCTGTAGAGCCGGAATTGAGAGAATGAGTATAGTTTTCGTGAGAGTCGTTGTCGCCGTCGGGAATGGGTGCGTAGCGATTCTTGTTGCTTCGAAATGCACGGAGAGGGATATCCGACATGTAATGGTTGGAAAAAGGGAGTCTCTGACTGGGCTACTAGCGAGTCGAGATGGTGGTGGTAAGAAGGAAAGAGTGAGACTTGAGTACGAGTTGTTGCGCAGTTGTTTGACAATACACGTGCAACTGGCTTGAAGCTGGAGGCCTCCGCCGGGGTCAGAGAAAGCGTTGAGCCTGGTTACACGCAATGCTTCGGTGCAGTTTTGTCCAAGGCAACAAGGGTAGACGCAAAGACGTAAAGCTGTCGTCTTTGGAAACAAGCAAGGACAAACAAGCGCCCATCGTCAAGTTGTCAAAAACGAACATGGACGTTCTATGAGAGGTTGATCTGTAGTACCGAATACTAATCATGACGCAGGGAGATTGGAGGGAAAGCATTTATTAAGGCCTCAAGTATGTATAATACGGATACGAGCCTGAGGAATACTAATACATACTTGGAAACAATCATACTAGTCCGGCTAGCTACATCTTCAGCCTTCTGGTATCCAAAGAAACGTCCTAAAACTCATTACCAACACTGTGCTGACCCAGAGCACCCAGATTCTCATGCGGCAAGGCCCAAAGTCAATTACACCTTTGGATTCCACTGTCCAAAAATACGCAAGGAACAACCAGGATTCAATCGTCAGCGCACTGTGGGCAATAAAAGGAAAGTCAACAATACTCACATTAACCATACACCAATACTCCACCCCAGGAGCCTTCCCATTCCTCCGAGCCTCCTTACTCGCTCTTAGCCCATCCGAATCGACTTTACCGACTCCAGCAATCGTGGGTGGTTGGTCTTCAATCTGTATTCAAGGAGATGAAGTCAATCTCAAGCGGCTCGAAAGACATATATAAGAAAATGAAAGGAATAGATAACTGAGGTAGACGATCCAGTAAGGATCAAGAGAGAAGAGAGCAGGACATAGATTAAAAGATGAGAGCGCCTTATGTACCTCATAGCCCAAATGCATATACCGATCTCTCGACCTCGACGACGAAGATTCCAATATGAACGGTGGTACACTCCCGCCCGAACCAGCTATTTTGGCCGCATTAGCGTATCCTTCACGCATAAGAAGAGATAGACAGCCTAGTAATAATATAAGTACACCGGTTTATGTGTGAGGTTCGAGAAAGAGAAAAAATCAATGAACCAAAACCAAAACAAATAAATAGCAGTACCCACCCTGTCCTTCAAACTCCTTCACAGTCATCACCATAAGTAGATACCAGGCGTCATTCGATTTCACCGGTTTGACTGATGTCGATGCCTTTGAACCGGTACTAGCAGTGTTTGAGCCCCCCACACCGGTATCCAGGCTGGCACTGGATTTTTTAGCACGATCCCTAAACGCCCCTTTATGTGTCTTGTCGACTTGGTCCATGAATTGGAGGACAATGCGCTGTCGGCGTATGCAATGATGATGTACCCGCACGTCGCAATAGTATTACCAAGAGAGAGTCCGAGAGTCCGAGTCACAAAGTCCAAGTTGTCGATTGTTTGAACGAAGTAACAGAGAGAAAAGAGGCAGAAAAGAGACAGAAAGGACGAAAGAGTCAAAATTTCAATCCTATGGTAGAACACGAAAAGAAAAACTTCACTCACATTAAACTCTCCAACCCCAGTCCTCCTCGAAACCTTCAGCACCCCACACTTTATCATCATAGGCAAATTCCAAATGTTGATCCGTTTTCCAGGAGGGAGCCAGCATGCTACGGCTGCGATTATCTCTTCTTTCTCTCCATCCTCTTCCGAAGCTCTCGAACCTGACCCGGGTGGAGGTGTCGTACTCCTCTTAGCCATGGGAGATGAGGAACTTGAAGGCAAAGAGGAGGAGGGTACGGTAGCAACGACTACCCTTCCGAGGTAAAAACACGATTTAATTACGAACGCGTAGAAAGAGTAGACTTTCATGCCATCGGGTGTTGAGCGTGTGGTTGGGGACTATAGTAATAAATCAAACCATGAATGAATTCATTAGTAAAATAGCAATCGACGAACGAAAGAAGAATTACAAAATATACACCCACCTTTTCAAAACCCCAAATAAAATTCCCAACCCTATCATCCAAAAACGCTTTAGAAGCGATCCAGGAAACCTTTTCAAGCTCGTCTTCAATGATTTCACGTATAGTAAACTTGTTAGTACGGTTGAGTTTCGCCGCCGGCTTTGATGATTCTGAGGGACCCGGAGGTTGCGAGAGCTGAGAGCTTGAAGCCATGATGATGTAGACTAAGACTGTAAGGCTGCAGATATCTATGTACAGCGTAAGCAAGCATGTATACGTATACAAAAGGACTTCGACACGAGGGTGGAAAGTTGAAACTGACTCACAAAGGGATTTGGGGTCCGGGGAAGGTTTTTTCTTCCAAGTACTAGCTGACTCTTCGCCAATACGGTAATAGTGGTACCTAGCCAACTCGAGCTCACATCATCCTCGTTTTTATACCCTCACTGAGCAGATCTTCAGTTGTTTCTCAGACTCGCAGCGATACAATTGAACGCGTCGGTAAAAAGGTTAAACCAGGGTTCCAGTTGGCGACCCATGGTAAACAGCCCGAGGAGACCCCGCGAGAACGTACCCGACCAAAGTCGAATTGACCGGCTCTCCGTTGATCGTTTTCATTATAAGCTTTGAACGAGGACAGGCTGCTTGAAGATTTGGCAGGGCAGTGATGCATGTGATGGTTCAATTGGAAGAATTGGAAAATTTCTCACGGCGGCAGTGGTACCCCTAGATGGGAAAACAAGTTGAGTATTGCAAAAAACTCTGGTAGTTGTACAGGTAGATATCCTAACCACTTATCACACTAATAATAATTGAGGTCGCAGGCATACTAATTGCTCATTAACGTTCCACACTTTCCAGCCCGGATATTCCTCCTCTCCCCCTACTAGTAGACCGGTACTCACATATGTGATATCACTGTACACTCCTCCCTTCCTCCCAGTCACAAAGTCCTGTATCATTCCAATACGTCCCAAACTCTACCCATTCCGACCTACAATCCAAACCAACCTCGCAGAGCAAATGAACTTGCTCATTGGTCCAATCACTCCTGTACGTCTCCGGGACAAATAATCGAACGACTTGTAGACGATGTCCTCCTTCAACGACTTGGGATTGAACCATGTTGAATAAAGCCTCAGCTGGCTTATCGAATCCTACCGCAAACGCGAGACGAAGTTCCTCCAACACGGGGAGCAGTACTTCGTTCTGATCCTTTCTTCGTGTCAAACCATCGAAGAAATCTCTGGTCAAGGCCGTAGGTCGAGCAGAGAACTCTCCAATGGTGAGATGAGTGATGGTGTGAAGAAGGGAAAATATGGAGAGGAGGTCAGAATCGTTGATGCGCAAGTTGACGCATTTAAAATGAGTGATGCAGGCTGTTCGAGGCCGCTGCAAAAATATCATCATCGCACGAACGGGGAAGCCAGCTTCCGTCGATCGTCGAGGTGTAGGAAGGGAACCCCAATACATTCTAGTCACGTTGGGAAGAGCGAGATGCGATATTGTATCGGACGTTGTAGCGTACCCATTTCTCCATAAAGGAAGCAAATGTATTTCATTTGCAAGACACACGTCAATTTGAGGGAATTTGGATCTAACGATCATGTATGGGTTAAGTCCATTCATGATGACCGTGGTTTTAGCATTTGCGAGACTGAGAGTGTCCCTGCAGAGAAGATGCGAGAAGCTGAGAAGGGTGAGGGATGGTAAGCCTTTGGGTGAATCTGACGGGCCTGTAAACACGATACCACGTCCTGTATGTTTGAGAACTCGAAGACGGGGAGCGGAAGTAATCCTCATAGCCACTTCGCGATCATGAATACCGGAGAATCCTTGTCCATGGCGATGAAGAGTATGAAGCTGCAGGCTTTCGAGGATGGGGAAATGGTTAGGAAAGGTTCTGAAGGCTTCAAACACCCCCGTCCCAGTAGGGTTGAAAATCTCTGTGGGAAGACACAGCACAGCGGTCCGCCACCTATATACCTCGTCAAACAAGAGTTAGCATACGTGTTGAAGATGTGAAAACCCATCGTAGGTACGCCCTGCAACAGTTGCATCGCCTCGAACGTCGTACTCGTTCTCAGTAACCATCTCGAAAACAATGTCAAGAGGAAGCCCTCGAGAACGCGTAAGATACAGATCAACGACTGCGGCGATATGAGAAGCTTTTTCGGGGGAGACTTCTGTTAGGCAGTCCCATATGATAATACGGGACCATAAGAAAGAGTCGGAAATTGTACAGGAGCGCCAGCGCGAGCTGACATGGCTAAGAGTGATGGCCGGATATTTTCTGTTTACGGTGTCGACGTTGGGACCTTGAAAGATAACTGGAGAATGGGTGTTGTAAGACAAGGAGAAGATTTTGGAGAGAATCTCGAACGGGACATCGTCGATGGCAGATATACGCTCAGGCGTTGCATCAGACGATGTCATGGTTGGAGGAAGAAAGGGAAGTGTGAGAAAGTGCGCCCAGCTCCGGAGATTACCATCAACAGCTCTCGAAAAGAAGGCTTTTTGAGATGTTCATGATATATTCATCAACTAGTAACATTACTAGCACGACAATAATGAAACTGAGTGACACAGCAATAAAGACTAAACGAAGTCCACAAACATCCACATCATCGCAAGTAAACTCATTAGCATCCATAATTCCTCGCCTTGAACACTCCGGCTCCCCAATCCAGCACCATTTTCATCGACGTTAAAGACGACAGTCATAACAGGTAGAACAGTTCCTGTGTAGGTGGTCGTACCATTCGGTTGGCCCGCTGCCGTCCGGAGACAAACGCCACTTCCATCTCCATTATAAGTACAGTTTTCGGAGAGGACCCCTACTGTTACAGTTCCTGGGTTGTTAGGATCGAATACTTGAGAAGCTCTGTCGCGATAACCCGACGCATAATTAACCATGATGTCTGGATAGAGAATGATAGAGAAAATACTGGGTTAAAACTGTCATCAGCGTCAAAAAGAAGGCGTAGAACTTACCATCTACTGTGTATGGCTGGACATCACCACTGCTTGGGTCGCGATTAATGCTGATGACTTCATGCAAGGAGTAGGTAGTCTCACTACCATCCTTCGCTGTTCCTATTGGAGTGACTGCAATATTGATGCTTGTAGTAGGTCCTGATTCTCCAGACGGGGTCGCAATGGGAGTCGTACTAGATCGGCTTCGAGTGTACAGGTCGACAATCTCTGAGGGAACGACTCCAAGGAATGTTACAGTCGTCTCTGCCGGTACCGCAGCTAGAAAAAATAGTAACCAGAAGAAGCTGAGGTCAAGCTAACAAACTTACTGGCAATGCAGAACAAAGCTGCGATACAAATGAGGAGGGAATTGTACGACCTCATGGACGACCGACCTTTGAATGCAGATCAGCTTTTATATATCCTCCAACTTGAACCCCACGACACAATCGCATCAGTCGAGTCCAAACTGCAATCAAGCACGTGGTTTCTCCCGTTCCCGACACTGGCAGCTTTTGGGTTCTTTTTTGCCAGACAGTTAGAGAGAGCTTGTCAAGACGTCCCAAGCGACGATGCGCATTAAGGCATTGAAAGTGGTAGGGATCCAAATATTGGAAGATAGTATCAGAGGTCACATCAAACGATAGGCAATGCTGGATTGAACGGAGAATTGGAAACTTTGATTATAGAATTACCCTGAACAAAGAATCATATGCTGTCCAAGGAACTAGTACACTTTGTCAGTAGGGGTCTCAACGAACCAGCTCAATAAATTTATACTCACACACTTTCCAATAAGTCGGATTGGCCGGCTGCGTCATGTTATCATAAGCTTTGGACGAGGACAGTCCGCTCGAGGATTTCAATTTGGCAGGTGATGGTTCAATTGGAGGGAAGGACTGGAAACTTTCTCACGGGTGGCAGTGGTGCCCCTAAATCGGAAATTACCAAAGTCGAGTATTGCAAAATACTTGTGACGGCCAACTTGTAAGCAGAATTGTGAAGAAGCTACAGAAACTCGTACGCATGAAACAAGTCAAGGGGAACACCAGTGTCCACACCAAAGCCTGGAACTCGGTCCCATTCGCATCCGGGAAAGCATCGACGTTCTGGGCAGCAAGGGCTTTCAAATCAGCTTGAACTTGTGTGACGGTAGTGCCAATGGCTATTCCAACAGCAACTGCAAGGATGAGGTGGCCTTCCGGGGTGGGCTGTTAATGAGGAAGATCTTGGGTGGATGACATGCACGACCATTTTATCTCGTTGTCTATTTGCAAAATTCAAATGGTGTTTCGGTGCTGGTTTGAGTATAAGCGGAAGGAAGAGCTTAAAGGCATAGCCAAACATATCTCAATAAAACGTTTTGAAAAATTTGAAACCAATGGCAATAATCTCGAATCTGGACGTGTACGGTTGGACTAGTAGCCAATGCTGCCAATCATGACACTGGTACTTAACAAATTAAAAAAGTAGCAATAACATCATCGTTCAAGCATATGCGGCCTGTGCCTTGGAGAAAGCAGCATTGATTGCAGTTCCGATGGCTGTAGCTTGAGCCTTGAGGTCGGCCTAAAAAATATACACCATCAATAAGGAACTCAAAATCGAACCGAGTCACACTCACAGGAGCCTTATTAATCAAAGCAACTCCAAAAGCCTCAGTAGCCGTCGCAAGCCGAGCGAGGTCTTGCTTGACAAGAGCTGGAACACCTCCAATGGGAAGAGCACTCAAAGCAGCCTTTTTGGTGATGATATCGTTCAAGGCGTTGATGATGGTAGGTTCGAAGCCGTTGACGATAGCAAGGATGGCTTGACTATCAGCCTCGGTGACCCCGGTTGTACCCTGCAAAGGGAAGAAGCCAATGTAATCGTCAGTCTCGGTGTCCGTCAGAAGAAGAAGGTCGAAGATAAAGTGTACCTGGACATCAGTTGTCGCACTGTTGACTACGGGGACAAGGTTTGTGGAAGAGGTGTGAATAGCCTGTAATGCGACGTCAGTCAGAGTGGGTGCTCTCATCAAATACAACAACATACCAAAGCCTGGACCAAAGATCCACCAGTGTTTGGGAAAGCATTGATGCTGTTGTCGAGGGTGGTTACTTGAGTAGCGATGTTCCTCAAGTCAGCCTCGACCTGGGCAACAGTCCTTTTCTCGACTGGGGATGCAGCGACGAGGGCGAGAGCAGCGAGTGCGAGGAAGAATTTCATCGTGGTAGGTTTGAAAGACAGTAAGACGCTGGTACTTGGGGAGGAAAGTGTTGAGACAGGAAGACCTGGTGAGGAATCAAGGAAAACTGGACCACTAGGTTTATATAGTTTTTCAGTTGACCGAAAAACGGACTAGGAGGACGCTCAGTACTCTAGAATAGCCGTAGAAGAACGAAGACTAAGCTCCGGAGAGGTCTGCAAGAGGGGGCCGAGGCGCAGCATGTGCAAAGAATCTTGTCCTGATCCCTCTCCGGTCAACCATAGCCGTAGAAGAACGAAGACTACTAAAATAGCCGTCATCAGTATTTTCACAGATTATATTATATGTATCATCAAAGCAGGATTCGACGACCCCGAAATGGCTCTGCAAGTTCCTGATCCAATCACTCGCCGTGGAACTACCTCACGACGCTGACGTGCTTGATTCCGCTGGTTGTGTGTTTGGAGTAGATGTAGGCTGTAGCGGGCTGTATAATATCTACACCCGGCATGTTCGTAGAGGACCACGCCGTGTATTATCTATCTGTCTATCTGGTGGCTGCAAGGTGGCTGGTTTTAACTGGTGCACTGGTGAAAAACAAAACTTACTGTCTACTTATCTTCTTGAGGCTCTTGAGTAAGATTGAGATCGACAGTACATAGCCGAGGTGATTTGAAGTGAAAATATCAAGAACTGACAGCACTGCGTCGGCCGATTGTCGGGGGTGTCGGGAGGTGCTGATCACCATGCTTGGCGATGAAGACGAGAATTGATTGAACTGAGTGTTGACGGAAATGTCACCCGAATCATCTCGAATGATGCGGAGACATTAGCTGACATCAAACAACCCCTTGTCGACGTCGACGACAACGTTTAGCCTTCAAATTTTACTGGTGGCCAAAAAACCTCCGCTGGTCCAATGGTTTCCACTGGTTTAGACTGGAATCGGTGCCTACCAGTGGCACTATTCGTGCACCCCCCCCCCCCCCTCTCAGCCTCCTTCCCCCCGCCACCAGTAATCTGTCAAAATACTGATGGTAGAAGAACGAAGACTACGCTAGAATAGCCGTAGAAGAACGAAGGCTACGCCCGTGCCAAACAGACATTGATCATCAGGTAAAGAATGAATGCCCAGGAGAGGTTAGATGAGCATCCGCATGCATCAGAGTGCACTTCTCCGAGGACTTTCCGTCGCTTTTGGTACCTTTGTCCAGAGAGGGCTTTTTACTTGACTTTTCTGCCGTCCTTTTCTAAACTTTTAGTACTTATCCAATGACTTTTTCCATACCTATGCTCTTTGTTTCATACCTACGTTAGTTGTAGGATTTTTCGTATGTACGTACAAGTATCGACCAAGTGACTAGGCTTCAGAAGTCTCCGACGAGCGTTAGTTTGAAAGATGAGTGGACAATGGATGTTGCAAGACAAGGAAAAGATTTTGGAGAGAATCTCGAACGGGGCATTGTCGATGGCAGATATGCGCTCAGGCGTTGCTTCAGACGATGTCATGATTGGAGGAAGAAAGGGAAGTGCGAGAAAGCTACAGCCAGAGCGCTCAGTTCAGGAGTCCGAGATTGCCGTCAACAGCTCAAAAAGACATCAAAAAGGAAAAATAAGGCTTTTCGAGATTTTCATGTTATATTCATCAAGTAGTGACATTACTAGCACGACAATGAAACTAAGCGACTCAGCAATAAAGACTAAACGAAGTCCACAAATATCCACATCATCGCAAGTAAACTCATTAGCATCCATAATTCCTCGCCTTGAACAGTCCGGCTCCCCAATCCAGCGCCATTTTCATCGACGTTAAAGACGACAGTCATGACAGGTAGAACAGTTCCTGTGTAGGTGGCCGTACCACTAGGTCTGCCTGCTTCCGTCCAGAGACAAACGCCACTTCCATCTCCATTATAAGTTCAGTTTTTGGAGAAGACCCCTACTGTCACAGTTCCTGGGTTGTTAGGATCGAATACTCGAGAAGCTCTGTCGCGATAACCCGATGCATAATTAACCATGATGTCTGGATAGAGAATGATAGAGAAAATACCATGTTAAAAGTATCATCAGCGTCAAAAAGAAGGCGTAGTAGAACTTACCATCTACCGTCCATGGTTGGACATCACCACTGCTTGGGTCACGATTGATGCTGATGACTTCATGCAAGGAGTAGGTAGTCTCACTACCATCCTTCGCTGTTCCTATAGGAGTGACTGCGATATTGATGCTTGCAGTAGGTCCTGATTCTCCAGACGGGGTCGCACTGGGAGTCGTACTAGATCGGCTTCGAGTGTACAGGTCGACAATCTCTGAGGGAACGACTCCAACTTTAAGGAATGTT
The DNA here is from genome assembly GCA_013368315.1 of Tetrapyrgos nigripes. Classification (NCBI taxonomy): domain Eukaryota; kingdom Fungi; phylum Basidiomycota; class Agaricomycetes; order Agaricales; family Campanellaceae; genus Tetrapyrgos; species Tetrapyrgos nigripes. The sequence continues at coordinate 27,661 of JAACJM010000021.1, forward strand.
ACAGTCGTCTCTGCCAGTGCTGCGCTGAGGTCAAGCTAACAGACTTATTGGCAATGCAGAACAGAGCTGCGATACAAATGAGGAGGGAATTGTACGACCTCATGGACGACCGACCTTTGAATGCGGATCATCATACAGCTTTTATATATCCTCCTACTTGAACCCCATGACACAATCGCATCAGTCGAGTCCAAACTGCAATCAAGCACGCGGTTTCTCCCGTTCCCGACAGCTTTTGGGTTCTTTTTTGCTGGACAGTTATAGAGAGCTTGTCAAGACGTCCCAAGCGACGATGCACATTAAGGCATTGAAAGTGATAGGGATCCAAATATTGGAAGATACTAGTATCAGAGAGATCACATCAAACGATAGGCAATGCTGGATTGAACGGAGAATTGGAAACTTGATTATAGAATTACATTCCAGAGCCCTGAGCAAAGAATCATATGCTGTTCAAGGAACTAGTACACTTTGTCAGTAGAGGTCTCAACGAACCAGCTCAATAAATTTATACTCACACACCCTCCAATAAGTTCCCAATTATGTTGCAATCACGCATGTGGTTCCTCCTGTTCCCGACAGTTTGGGCATTCTTTTTCGCCAGAGCTATGGAGAGCTTGAGAAGAGAGCAGGACATAAATGAAGAAGATGAGAGCATCTTAGCTCATACCCCAGATGCATATACCGATCTCTCAACACCGGCGACGAGGATTCTAATATGAATACTGGTACACTCCTGTCTGAACTGGCAGTTTTGGCTGCATGAGCGTATCCTTCGCGCATAAGAAGAGATAGACAGCCTCATCACTTTCCAGCCCGGATATTCCTCCTCTCCCCCTACTAGTAGATCGGCACTCGCATATGTGATATCACTGTACAATCCTCCCCTCCTTCCAGTCACAAAGTCCTATATCATTCCAATCTGTCCCAAGCTCTACCCATTCTGACCTACAATCCAAACCAACCTCGCAGAGCAAATGAACTTGCTCATTGGTCCAATCGCTCCTGTATGTCTCTGGGGCAAATAATCGAAAGAGTTGTAGACGACGTCCTCTTTCAACGACTCGGGACTGAATCATGTTGACTAAAGCCTCAGCTGGCTCATCGAGTCCTGCTCCAAATGCGAGACGAAGTTCCTCCAGTTCGGGGAGCAGTACTTTGTTCTGAGATTGAAGTTGATGATTTCTTCGTGTCAAAGCATCGAAGAAATCTCTGGTCAAAGTCGTAGGTCGAGCAGAGAACTCTCCAATAGTGAGATGAGTGATGGTGTGAAGAAGGGAAAATATGGAGAGGAGGCCAGAATCGCTGATGTGGAAGTTGACGCATTTAAAACAAGTGATGCAGGGTGTTCGAGGCCTCTGTAAAAATATCATCATCTCACGAACAGGGAAGTCAGCTTCCATCGATCGCTGAAGTGTAGGAAGGGAACCCCGATACATCCTAGTCGTGTTGAGAAGAACGAGATGCAATAATGTATCGGACATCCCAGCCGACCCATCTCTCCATAAAAAAGGAAGCAAGTGTATTTCCTTTGCAAGACACACGTCAAGTTGAACCTGAGGAGGGTAATGGGATTGAAAGGAACACCGGTATGTGTCAAGTCCATTCATGATGGCCGTGGTTTTAGCATTCGCAAGACAGAGAGTGTCCTTGACGAAAAGATGTGAGCAGCTGAGAAGGGTGAGGGATGGTAGACCTTCAGTTGAATCTGAAGGACCCGTAAACACAATACCACGTCCTGTATGCTTGAGAACTCGGAGACGGGGAGTGGAAGTAATCCCCATAGCCAATCCGTAAGCAGCGCCTTGTTGTCCATAGCAATGAAGAATATGAAGCTGCAGGCTTTCAAGCATGGGGAAATGGCTGGGGAAAGTTCTGAAGGCTTCAAACACCCCAGTAGGGTTGAAAGTCTGTGGGAAGACACAGCACAGCGGTCCGCCACCTATACGCCTCGTCAAACACTTAAGAGTTGGTAGACGTGTTGAAGATGTGAAAACCCATTGTAGGTACGCCCTGCAACACTTGCATCGTCTCAAACGTCATACTTGTTCTCGGTAACCATCTCGAGCACAAAGTCAAGAGGAAGCCCTTGAGAACGTGTAAGATACAGATCGACGACTGCGGCAATATGAGAAGCTTTTTCAGAAGAGACCTTGATTAGGCGGTCCCATATGATAATACGGGACCATAAGCAAGAGTCGGAAATTATACAAGAGCACCAGCGTGAGTTGTCATGGCTAAGAGTGATGGCCGGCTGTTTTCTGTTTACGACGTCAACGTTGGGACCTTGAAAGATGAGTGGAGAATGGATGTTGCAAAACAAGGAAAAGATTTTGGAGAGAATCTCGAACGGGGCATTGTCAATGGCAGATATACGCTCAGGCGTTGCTTCAGACGATGTCATGGTTGGAGGGAGAAAGGGAAGTGTGAGAAAGCTACGGCCAGAATGCTCAGCTCCGGAGATTTCCGTCAACAGAAAACATCAAAAAGGAAAATAAGGCTGTTGAGATGTTGCTGATATATTCGTCAACTGACATTACTAGCACTACAATAATGAAACTGAGCGACACAGCAATAAAGACTAAACGAAGTCCACAAACATCCACATCATTGCAAGTAAACTCATTAGCATCCATAATTCCTCGCCTTGAACAGTCCGGCTCCCCAATCCAGCGCCATTTTCATCGACGTCAAAGACGGCAGTCATGACAGGTAGAATGCTTCCTGTGAAGGTGACCGTATGACTAGGTTGGCCTGCTTCCGTCTGGAGACAAACGCCACTTCCGTCTTGATTATAAGTACAGTTTCCGGAAACCACTCCTGCTGTCACAGTTCCTGGGTTGTTAGGATCGAATACTTGAGAAGCTCTGTCACGATAACCCGACGCATACTGAACCATGATGTCTGGATAGAGAATGATAGAGAAAATACTGGGTTAAAACTCTCATCAGCGTCAAAAAGAAGGCGTAGAACTTACCATCTACTGTCCATGGTTGGACATCACCACTGCTTGGGTCGAAATTGATGCTGATGACTTCATGCAAGGAGTAGGTAGTCTCACTACCATCCTTCGCTGTTCCTATAGGAGTGACTACGATATTGATGCTTGCAGTAGGTCCTGATTCTCTAGACGAGGTCGCAATGGGAGTCATACTAGATCGGCTTCGAGTGTACAGGTCAACATCATATGAGGGAACGACTCTGAGGAATGTTACAGTCGTCTCTGCCAGTGCCGCAGCTATAAAAAATAGTAACTAGAAGAAGCCGAGGTCAAGCTAACAGACTTACTGGCAATGCAGAACAGAGCTGTGATACAAATGAGGAGGGAATTGTACGACCTCATGGACGACCGACCTTTGAATGCAGATCATCATCTTACAGCTTTTATATATCCTCCAACTTGAACCCCACGACACAATTGCATCAGTCGAGTCCCAAACTGCAATCAAGCACGTGGTTTCTCCTGTTCCTGACAGCTTGCGTTCTTTTTTGCCAGACAGTTATAGAGAGCTTGTCAAGACTTCCCAAGCGACAATGCACACTAAGAGGGATATACAGGTATCTGAGGATAATATCAGAAAGGTCACACCAACCGATAGACAATGTTGGATTGAACGGAAAATATAGAATTACATTCCAGAGCTGTTCCTGAGCAAGAATCATATGCTTTCCAAGGAACTAATACATACACTTTCGATTTGTCAGTAGAGGTCTCAACGAACCAGCTGGACATATACTCACCCTCCAATAAGTTCCAAATTATCCAACCCCACGTCCTTCAAGTTCCAGTCCATATCAGGCTTAACCCATTTGAATTTGCACTCCACTCCGGCTTCGTAAATTGGGTCAACGTTTACTCATTTACCCAACTTGCATAGGATTCAGGAGCGTAGAGACGAACGAGTTGTAGACGATGTCCTTCTCCAATGTTTGAATCATGTTGAAGAGAGCACTTGGGTCTACAAAGCTTTTCCCGAACACAATGCGAAGTTCCATCAGTAAACCTCAGGAGTAGCTGACTGGCCAGGTCCAGCTGTTCATTTTGTCAATTCAGAGCGTCGAATAAATTTCTGGCGTTTCAGCACTTGAACCCATGCCGTGGTATAGAATCCTCCTCCTCCTCCAGTCAGCATCTGAGAGTTGCTGGAAAACTCTCCAAGAGCGACATGAGTGAGAGTAGGAAGACAGGGAAATAGGGCGAGTAATTTGGAATCGGAGATGCGTATGTTAATACATGTGAAGTGGGTAAGTGAGGATCGGTGTTTGCGAATGAGAGAGAGAAAGAATGTATATCTATGCTTGCTCGTCGTGTGTGAGAGAGGGACAGAGTGAGAGAGGTTTTGGGGACAAACAATATATATTTGTTTGGTCGCTATAGCTCTCTCACGAGGCACCCAAAAGGGAGGCCAAGCTCAAGCCGGCACAGGCGAACATATGCACAAACGTAGCTATGTGAGACAGAGAGAAACAAGACAGAGATGGGAAAGTGGAAGGGTGGGTGTGAAAAGCAAGAGAAACTCGAAGCCAAAGACTATCGAGCTCTATGTGAGATATGAAAAGATGAATCAGGACGGAGAATCTACCTATCGAGCTCTATGTGAGATATGAAAAGATGAATCAGGACAGAGAATCTACCTATTGAGCTCTATGTGAGATATGAAAAGATGAATCAGGACAAGATACATGACAACTGCAGTGGGTATATATACTCTACAAGGTTGTTAAAGCGTAAGGAGACATAGGGCCAACGGTGGAGGCTAATGGACAATAAAGAGCTCAGTGCATTGACGCGAGACATTGGTCCTCGTGGCATAGACCTCAGTCAATTGTGCATTGACTGGTCCATTTATTACTTACTTCAACCGTGGTAGAAATTAGGGTTAGGGTTATAACATACATCAACATCCACCGTCAACGACCCTCTTGCGCACTGGAGATACACTGGAGACGCGATGAACCTCGTCTGGACCTCAGTTTTGACCTCATTGTCGGAAAGCAAAACCTCTCTGCCAATGTTTACGCATAATACCGCAGCTATGGGAATTCTAAGTGTCGGTACTACTAAAAAGTGAGTCGCTTTGTGCTTCTATTTCAGAGCTCTGGTCACAGTACTCGATATTTGGATGCTTTCCAGGAAAATATATTCGAGGCAATATATACCGTCTTTTAGATGCTGCATCAAAGTGGTGGTCTGCAACGCTGGCTTCGCAAGGTCGTTTGTAAGTAGCACTAGTCTTCTTCAGGTTCTTCCGATAAATCCGTCGGGTATGGACGTCCACGAATATAGGCCATGTTTTGAGCGTGTACTCTATAATCTCAAGCAGTAGAACTCCGACCATCATTCAAGAAAGGCGAGTTTGCCCTGAAGACAGTGAAGATCTAGAATATTAATCTAGTACTACTGCTTCTCAAGAGAGGACCGAGTACTACTTACTCGGTATGAGGAGTACTCGCACTGAAGGTCTACGCTTTCCCTTAATAGGCTTCGACATTTATCACAATCATGCACGTCACTCATGGCAGAACAGGCCTGCTTTCGGCCTATTCAAACACCGGGAGGCATTCTTCGATGAAGGCTGAGATTCTGCGGACAATGAGCTTGGATTCCAGGCATTCCCAATGTACATCAAGCCATTGTTTAGACGGCTCTGATTTATTCTAGGCTTGCCAACCACATTGACAACGCGTTTTAGGCATGTTTCTCAACTTCGGTCAGTCTCAGAACCTTCGAAATCAGGTTGCCGCTGATCTTTCTATTCATCAACAACCTCCCGCTGGCCAGCTGCTTTATTTCGACGTGCGCTGGATCATCCAAATAAATTTTCAAGCTTTGTACTTGATTTTTGGTTCTGCCCGGTATACTATGCAGTCATCATGCCAATCATGTCTTAGTCGTCCATAAAGTTTCCCCTGGCTCATAGAAAAATCGCGGTGAGCATTTGCATGGGTCTTTTATCTTTTTCCAAACTTAACTGATGCATCGTAAGCTAAGATTATCTCGATTATACAGAGACGTTTGGAATGTCAGTTTTCAGACTCAGCGAGTATTCGCAGAGAACTTCTCAGAGAAGCGGTTATCTCCAGCTCGTATCATGTACATCGCCAACATCGCCGACAGCATTGCGGATGCATCCTATCTAAAAGAGAAGAATCTAATGAGTTCGTATTCCGCCTTCGCCAGGCGCCTTTCCGCATCCAACTGTAATGTCGTTACCGACTGGTAATCATAGCGAAGACGATATCACTTGTCATTCACTCACCAATGTTGCTGAGGTTCTTATTCGAGCTGTCTCTATCAAAGACAGATGCACGTTGTATTGACGGATCCGATTGACCAGGCAGACACTCAGTGTAGTTAAAGCGTGTGTTTCTCATTAAGCTGCCAACGGTGTCCGAAGGCATAATATCGGTGTAACAGGAGTCATCCTTCTGTAAATTTAGTTACCAGATTGCTACGAATAAATCCATTGAGACAACACTTCGCCACGGCCGATCATCTAGAGAACTACTTGTGGAAGGAGGTGTCTTGCAGCTGCGACTATTGACCTAGAAGATGTCTGTGCGGGTTTCACCGTAAAATCAATGCGAGGGAGCAGAGGAACTTACTGGCAGCAGTCTGCAGATAATTCAACGGTTCCCAAAATCAGCGCGTCACCGCTTCCGAGTCCATTCTATTCAGATTCTGTATCGTCAATCATCTTCTGTAGGCTTTTAGGGGATCGACTCTCATAGAGAAGAACAATGACATCAGAAAACTGATGAAACGAGAGATAGAAACGAGGCATCCATGCATGCTTTCCCCAATCGTTCGAGGGACTTCATCGATTGAAGCTGATTGTCATTAAGGGTAGCTGAAGGACTAACTCTGAGACCCCTGCAATAGCTATGAGATGCACTCAAGAGTTACTAGAGTGAGTCTTACTTCCCATGACCGAAGCTACAGCTTGAATATTATAATATCTCTGAATCCAGCTTTGCTACTCCCCTTTTCCTGATCATGAAGTACTGGAAAAAGCCCTTACAAAATCTTGACCTGACCTCAACGGTAGTAGTGCCAGAATCGCAATGTGGCGAGCTGGAGAAGATCGACTTAATAACGTTCGATATGATTTACTTACTCTAAGAGAGAGATATAGATAAGATTCGGTGCGCAAGTCTCATTGGTTAGATCAGCGTTAATTTTGTCGGAGATTCTTAGATCCATAGCTAACCGTGTTCATAGAGGGGCTTGTTCTACATTTTTTGTGTGTAGAGTTTAGGGGTAAGTATTTTCGAGGCTTTACAAGCCTCAACAACGCCCCATCAGAAATCTTTTGACAGAACTGCCGCAGACCCGCAACTGGCAATGAGTCCCCCCTTCATGTACTTCGAGAAATATCACATCCAACGTGTACGCACTTAAGTATTGCGGCTTGAACATCTCGATTTATACGGCCGTAAGGTCTATTAAGGTCCGTCCGCCTACAGGCGATAGCCTACTAGCATAGCGTAGTTTGAAGTTCCGGACGACACAATGATTGTTAGTCTAAAACATAATGCATTTGAACCTGCTCTAGGGCTGATAGCTTGATACTGACTCGAGGACAGTGATTTAGCTCAGCGAGCAGCTCGGAGTTGAGCCAAATTACTATCTGGCCCTGTGCCAAACGCCGGACCGTAGCCTAGGACGTACACTTGGAAGGATCGCATGACCTAGAAGATACCTCAGAAGTCATTTTTCTCTATGGTGTACCGATGCTTGGGATACTCAGCTGATCACCGTTTCTATCGCTGAGAATAATCTAGGCCTTGGAGTATTGGTACTTCTAGGTCTCGTACTCGATCGTAATACTATGTATTGATCCTCTAAGTTCTTGGTGTAGCCTTAAGTAATGCATTCCAGGATACCAGTCACTGCTTTGGTAAATAGACGATCAGGAGGCTTGTCAGGACGTCAAGTTGTCGGCGACGACGAAGGAAAGCAGAAGGGGAAAAATCTTTTCATCGAACGGTAACTAACGGTGGGAACTCCACCAATACAATTCCAACGAGGCCTTTTCAGACCTTTTCTCGAAGCCAGCGACCCTAGATGGTGGTGTCGAAGAGTAGAGCACGAGATCAGCTGCAACAACACGCCATCCGATTCCTGCAAGTTCGAGACAGACAAGTGTCATTCAAGTTGCTGGTGATAATTATGCCAGTGTGCACGGTGTACTAACCCTACTTCCGAAAAACTTCTAGAAGTGTTCTAGGTAACACATTGACTTGCTGACACTCCCTAGGTTCTCACTCCCCCGTCACGGTGTCAGATATCCAGCTAGCTGCTTGGTAGAGTCAAGTGAATGATTTGGAGACCGAGTTTCGGAGGAGCATTTCCATTTCTTTCCCCTGTCTGAGCCTTGACCGGCCTGACCAGTGACCGAGTCGGTCTTCATTAAGTACGTAGGTCCCCTCAAAATTGACCAATTGACCAGGCAAGTTTCCAGTTAGTATTTTCATACATCGTATCTTCATTCTAGTGCCACACCATACATATTCTTCCCAATTTCTTGCCAGGGTCCATGCAGGGTCCAGCACAGCCACCAGTCCGTTGATTAGCTTTTTTGCCGACGTTCCCCGGTGCCTTATATGTGTATCAGATTAGATTAGATATTCTGAAAATCTCAAGCTTGTCTTTCCCTCCGGAACTCCGGAGAAACACTACATAGACATCATGCCCAAAGGAATTTCCAGGACATAACGAAAGTGCTTTCCTAGGTGAAACGTTGGTACTTAATCCATTACCTTGCTACTACAGTCATGCTAGTGCCGTAACTACTCCCTCTCCTGCCTCGGTATGTCGAGGTATGCAGTACTCCGTGCACGGTCTAAGTGAGTGCTTGTACGCATTTTATTCCACGGAATTTTCTCGGGAGGACGTGGCTTTCGAACTTTGCTTCGCTCGCCACAACTGCAATCGGTATCTCTGGGCCGCTTCTGGCCGCTTCTCAGCATCTCATGATCACCAATTGCCACCACTCGCATCAGAATTCGAAGACTTGGATTGAGAAGCTGGAGTTCGATATCAAAGACGTTGTACATATTGACAATGGGGTGTTAATGACGCGGAAGAGCCGTTTTGGTGATGTTCCGTGAAATGAGGAGAACCTGCTGCAGTGGAGACTGGAGAATATATCCACGTCTATAAGTATCTGCGTGACCTTGATTCGTTGAGTGGCGTCGAGTGGCACCGTCGGTGGTAATAGGCTTAGCCAAGGCCCAAGTGATAGCGAATCAGCGATGGACGGTTGTTCTCAGGCTTATGGGTCCACCGAGTGCAACGATCATCATCATGGCAGTGATTGCCATGAGTAGCCATGGCGCGTACCAGCGCGTACCTAGGTACCCATATGTAGATCATACAGGAGCTCCAAGTAAAATATACATATGTTGTCTGTAATACCTATAGGCCATATGCATTTCGGCGTGTTCAAACCTCCCGCGAACGGAGAGAACGCTGATGAAGCACAGAAAACCACATTGCCACACCATTATATATATATAAACACCTCGCTCAGAAAATACCCGGGCCCAGCAGTGGTTGGGAAAGCCTCGGAGGTCTTTTGAACCATAGAGAACGCTGGGAACACTTTGAAATACTTGCAGGTCAGACTCAGCGGAACTCCGAGGCCTTCTCCTGGCAACTCAGAACGTCTTTAAGAATCGACGGGATGGAGACCTTCAATGGTAAAATCGAAGTGTCTTGATTCTCTGCATACAGATGCATATACATGACATCCCAGTCTCTCCACGCTGCCAAAAAAAGAAGCCAAATATCTGTCATAAATTTTCATTTTCAACAAATGTTGATTCCCGTCGTTCAGAGAACTTGCGAGTCGGAGTTACGGAGAAAGAGTTCTGATGGCGTACAAGCGTACATATGGACGTATGAATTCTGGGAAAGGCCGGAATGGTGGTCAGTCGCAGCTGGTCGTAAAATTTGTTGGTCTTCGACACTATGCCGAGATGGATTCACTTTTACATATGGGAATTCTAGAGCCATCTTGATCGCAATGAGATCCTGGGATCCTTCTCTCTTGGCTTCAGCGTCAACAAGTAAAAGAGAAGCCACAGTACGTACACCTAATACAATGGAGTACTAAACGACGCGTTCTCCTCTCCTCTCCTTGCACGTATGTAGAACTCCATTGGGTCCACCTCGCCCTATTATACTACATGGATAGAATTTGAAGGAAAAGAGTTTCTCTAGCTCTGAGTCCGAGAAGGTGTAAAAACGACGTCACCGCGATACGCGTTATTATAATTTTATTAAAGAATCATATAGATAATACGCGTACCTAGTGATAATCTACGCGTCGTGTACGGTGTAGTAGGATCTCCGAATAAAATGAAATTCGAAAGTATTTTGCTCCAGATCAAGATCAGAAAATCCTGATGAGATTGAGAACCAGGGTTAATTTCAGGTTAAGCTAATTATCCCGCGTATGTGTACACCGACACGGTTGGTCTAGTCAGGTTTGGACTCTAGCAACTTGGAGAGGTCCGGCACTTAGCTTGTAGGTATTTTTTGTTGCTCATTTCTCGTTTTGCGTCCAGTAAGAAATGCCTTCTCAGATAAACGGCCAATCTCAATTTATGACTACCATAGTACGAACAGCGACACAAAAAGAGAACTTGTCCGGACTTGTCCGATGCGCAGTGGCTTAAATCGAATGGCAGTGCTGAGTATGATAAATGTCCCGATCCCGAGGCCGCCGCCTCTGAAAGACAAGCATCTAGTACAGTAGCGGTACGGTAACGTACCCTCTGCCCAGACTACCCAGACCGCAGTAAATTAAAAGAAAATACGGAGTCACAATAGCTAGCTCAAGGTGGCATTGACATCCGCTGTACTTGATGGTGTCCACCAATTTTTGACGAACCATTGAAAATTGAGAAGGGGAAGGGATCCATATGTTACCCGCCCATTGTCGTCAGTATGTATATAAATTGATGGATTAAAGAGACGGTACTAGCATATAAAGAACCGAATTATTCGCCGGTTGTGGCGCTCACTCGAATGATACATGAGGTCGAGATGACTAGCCCTGCAAATAGTGTATAGGGGATATTCAGTTCCAGAAGACCAGAACGACTCGGTATGATGTCGTTAATATTGAAACCCGGGAGTCTCTTTGTCACTCTCACTCGACTGTGTTGAGGTAGTGTGAAGTACAATAGTAAAGACGATTCATTGTTACCGCGTCCCTATTAAAGGCTCCAATTGACAAATTATTGCTCCAGAAGAACGAGGACGAGGCTATGCAGAAAGCAACCGCAGAGAAAGTCTACAGAAGGTTTTCCTCTCCTCGAAGTTGGCTTGAACGATATGTAATTAGAACGAGCTTAATGTGCTCCAGACTCAGGGCTTTGTCGCGTAGATACCAAGTTCGTCCCGAAAATCCGTGCTATACCGAAGGATTTGAAGTGCGGACCTGTGCGGACCTGACCATATAGTTACGGGCGCTTTGACGTTCTGATCTTCACCCCGCCGGGAAAAGGCAGCTCGGTAAAGCGTAGGGCGTAGGGTTTGGACATATGACTGGGGCAAAGGGTGTGTTGGTGCTGGTGGATGGTGATGAGAGTGTATGATTAGAAGACAAGCTGAGAAGATTTCGAGCTAAGAAGACGCGAACCTGGATCGAGGGGTAGAGCAGGGGGTGTTGGTGGAGATTGGAGATGGGAGGACTCGAGGCGATCGAGTAACGCTGACATGCGGGTCTTACCGCAAAAACATGAGGAGAAGGAGATGAAAACACGTGCCCTTTTGCCGAGATTCGGCCGATCCGGCATATCGGGTCGGAGTGTGGGAAGTCCGGAATTGATTTAAGGAACGTGTACGGAATCTGACAAAGAATTCCCAAATGTGGTAAGGGAAGAGTGACTCGCTTGCCTAAAACCACATCATTCGACCACTGCACGCTGTCTACTTTCCCTCTTATCGCATCTGTACATGCCCTCCATCCTCAACCTCAAGTTCAAAGGGAACAAGTCTTTTGTTGCGTTCAGCAACCTTGGTGACGCCGAGGCTTTGACCAAGACCTGGAAGGTGCCTTTTCCCGCTTTTTCCAGCCTTTTCCTCGGATTTTTACGCCTCTTTTTCGACCCTGTCATGGCTTGTAGGTCTGTACCAAAGTCGCTGGCTACCTCGAGCAGGGCCAGAGACTCGAGAACTTGAGCTGGAGGCTATGGCACCTTCAGAACTTGATGGTTGACACGGACAACGCCAAATCCAAACGTGAATTCAAGAAGCTCTCCAAATGCATGAGCGACAAGTTGGACAAGGAGAAGGGAAGGTGCGTACGCGTCAAGAAAATTTTCGCGATTTTTTTCACCGATCATATCCGCCAGGGCGATCGAGGAGCTAGAGGCGCCCGACTTTAAACACAATCCCTCCTCAAACATGATACGCCAGCGCGCGGTCGAAAAGGAGCGTAACAGAGAGGCCAGTCAGAACGCTCAACCTGGCACCATTAAACGCATGCAGTTCACGTTCTCCATCGACCAGCCCACCCCGGTCAGCGCCCAATTGGTCAAGAAACCTGACCTCAAACCCTCTCCCGAATTCAACAAGCGACCGCGGGTCGGAGCGCGACAGAATGCCGGAGAGCATCGGCTCGACGACGACAATGTCAATACGCTTCTCGACGATGCCAACGACAAGGACCCACCTCTAACTCAGCGTGGTCGCAAATCCCAGTCTTCTTCCTCGTCTTCCGACTCTTCTCCGTCCTCCTCCTCTGCTTCCAACAAATCCAGTTCTAGCAACACTTCCGTCGATTCTCAGTCTCTTCGCTTCCCATCTTTGTTCTCCGATGATTTCGGTCCATCTGCTTTGCTGTATCCATCTCCAACTCTCAAGAACCGCATGAACTACGGTGAGGCCACGGCTCCTCACGACAACGACCAAGACGGCTTTAGTATCCCTAGGCCCACCATAGAGCTGCCGCTAGACGAGCTGCTGAGCACTGTTGACAGTCCACGACCCTGGTCTCCTTCCTTCTTCTCTACATCCCATTCAGACTCTCAAAACCGCGCCGAAGACGACAAAGACTGTTCCTTGGGCAATAATGTGTCCTTCAACCCTAATGATCCCAACAGTACCTTCTTCCTCCCCAACATCCCTCCATATCATCAAAACGACGTTATTATGCAGTCGATTTCCATCAGTGATGACAGTAACAACGCCGACGACCATACCATGACTTTTTCCGACCTCATCAGCACCCATAATGCCAATCATAACTCTTTGACCACCACTCAACCCCTCACTCTCCACCCGGCTTCCTTCTCCAACTCTTACAATCAACCAGACACTTCGGACGACAGCAGTGCATCTATCGACTCTGACGACGAAGCCAGTGAAGTCGAGATGTCCAATGCCACTGGATCGCCGTCGTCTTCCAAATCCCAGGCTATCAGCGGCATGCCCACTCCCACTCCCTCTACCGCCGTCAACACAGCTACCCCTACTCCCACACCAACGCCTACGCCTTCTGCTTCCCTCACGGCTTCTATGGGACGAGGAGGCCGATTCGGTAAAAATGCCTCTATTGGACGTGGTGCCTCTGCTTCCGTCGGTCGTAGTGGACGAGGAAGCACTCCTCGTCCACATCTCACTGTTAGGACGAGTTCGAGCGTTTCGACGCGTTCGGGTGTAGTGCTGGGTGCAACACCTACTTCATTAAATCCGGCGTTGTTGAGGGCGAGCAAGGATGAGGATGAAGGGGTTGGTTCAAGCTCTACCGCAACGACGAGTAGTGGAAGGGGTACAGGGGGCAGCGTTACTGCTCCTGTTGGTCGGACTGGCGCTGGAGCTTCAGCAATGGGTACCGGTCCTGGAGGTCAGAAAGCCGAGTGTTCGAATTGTGGTGCAACCCATACGCCGCTTTGGAGAAGAGGGTTAAATGACGAGTTGAACTGCAATGCGTGTGGGTTGTATTGCAAGCTGGTGAGCACCTCTTCTTTTTCCTTATAAAGTCTTCGAGTTCTTATACGGTTTTTTAGCATAAACGCCCTAGGCCCAAGACAATGAGGAACACCCACGGCGAGGGTAGAGCGCAGACTCAGCCTAGACCAGAGACTGTCGATGTAATGGCGCAGTGTTACAACTGCCACACTACGGCAACGCCATTGTGGAGGAAAGATGACGAGGGCAAGACGGTTTGCAATGCGTACGTGGAATCTCTTTCTTGTCCTGATCACTCATTAATTGTGTCCGAATTCTAGATGTGGTTTGTACTACAAATTGCATGGCTCTGCGAGGCCAATCTCGATGAAGTCTGACGTGATCCGCAAACGCTCTCGTCACGATGCTCGTCGAGGTGGAGGTGCTTTGGCCGAGACACCATCTGCTAGCCCTGGTGTCTCTCGTCGAGCTTCTCCTGCCCGTGAAACTTCACCGACTCTTGCTCCCGATTCCTCTACCAGTACAACTCCACCCCAGATGAACTACCAGTACCCCGAGAACGTCGAATATTCTAGCCAATCCTCAGAGCTCTTGAACGCTTTGGGTCAAGACATGGGCCAGTCCAACACCAACGACGCCAACAACCAGAGTGGTAGTGCCTTCTATCAGAACATGTTTGGCTTCCAATTCCCTGGTCCTTATCACCCAGATCACCTTGCTCAATTCGTCATGCAAGATCCTCTTCCTTTCGCCTCTGCCGAGTTTGATGGACTGGACTCGAGTATGAGTCCTCGCTCAAACAAACGCAGAAGAATGTCTACCGACTCTGCTTCTGAACCTCCGTCCTCTGCTGTCTCCTTCACGTCTTTCGACGGTTACTCCTCTGCCACATCCGCCACATCCCATTCTCAACGCTCTTCCGTCGATTACGCCTTCAGCTCCTACCCCGCCTCAACCCCAACGTCTTCCTATACTCCTTTCGCTCCCGCCAGTCTTTCCGGTGGAGGTATGCACGTCTTCCGTGGCTCTTCCAACACATTCTGGCATCCACCCATGACATTGTCGTCTCTGATGGGAGGTCATGGCAACCACAACAACGTCAATAACAATTCGCCGGCGTATCATCCACCGATGTTGCCTCCTTCAGAGGATTCGCCTATGGATTATTTGCACCCTCCGTTGTTGCCCCATGACGATGATGCATTGTTTTCTGCGTATCTGCATCCGCCGATGAGCTTGCCTGAGGAGGGACAGACGAAAGGACAGTCTCAGCAACAGGGTTCACCTAAGCAGCAAGGTCAAGGTTCAACGCAGGGACAGCAGCAGAGCCAAGGTCAGAAGGGACAGAATCAGTCGAGTGGGCAGGATTACATGGTCTACTAGACGGGTAATGGTCGTGCTCGTGGTAGAGGTTGTCGTGTTGTTGTCGTCGTCGTCGTGTTCTTTGTGGTTGGGGTGTCATGGATACCCCTCTTTTCGGACGCACCCTTGCTTTGTTTTTTGTGCATATCTTTATTGGGAGGAAAGCAGAAGAAGAAAGAACAACAATTTTGTAGCATTTACTATTTATTCTCGTTTCTACGACGTATTGGGACCTTATTTCTGCTTCTTTTCCTGCGAGGAGAGCCCCCTTTTTCTTCATGGAGATGAGGAGAGATGTGCGTGAGCCTGCCACCCCGAGCTAGACTTCAAAGGGAGCCTTGGATACGGTTATCGTCGAGGATACCCCTTTTCACAACCTTCCGCGTTTGTCAACAGCTTCCGGCGGAACGGAAGAGCGGTATCACTTTCATCCGTGGATTATCCCCTTCCTTCCTATTAAAAAAAAATTCCATCCGGCTAAGGGACGTCACCTCGTTCCAACATTTCCATTGCGGAACATTTTCACGTCCGATTCACTCATCCTCCCCAGAGCCTGGACGAGGTATATGGATCGCACATTCGTCCCGTTCGTTCACGTTAGCATCCATCATTAGAATGGCTGCTCGCGGTCCGGAGGACGATTCGGCTAGCTGCTATTGCTAGGACGTTCTGATTCTAGCTTTCATTCCTCAGCTCCATCAATCAATAGTTTTCCAGGAAATTCTCTCACTCATCCGTCCCACTCCTCATGATCATGACATCGAACCGCAATTCTCTTGCGCTGAGCGCATACATACAGCATATTCTCTCGGACTTTCTGTGTACAGTTTCACGTTTTCTCCCAATGAAGTTTTCTTCCACTCTCATCATCAGTATTCTGCTGTCGCTTCTGTCCAGCGTTCCTTGACTCTGAATGCTTTCTCGTGTGCACTACGCTGCAAATGATTTTCATTTACCAGCATCCATCAGATTTTGTATCATCCATCAAACACTACATTGCCTTTGTCCTCGCTCTTCTTCTGTTCTTCCTTGTCTTCTCGTCTTCAGCCATTCATTCAACTGCATCATCTTCTCACTTGTACGTCCTGTTGCATCATCTGCTCCTTGCTATTCATTCTGTACATCGTTCCTGTACACCATTGCCATTCTTGACTGCACATGAACTTGTTACGTCTGTTACGTTGCTTTCATTTTTGTTTTGCCGTTTTTGATACTGCATAGATGCGTATTCTCATACACATCAATCGAGGTACCAGCTCAACCCGTACCATACCGTTGCATAGGTTCTGATTTTTGTTTTATTTCTTTCTATTGCCCTTGATACTTTTATAACCGCCTGTCGTTATACTTCTATCCATCCCTGACTTCCACGTACCGAAAACCAAGTCTAATGAATAAATACTATCTTGTAGCTTTGCATTACTTACCGCTATTCTGTTACTTCGTTTCCTGTAGTTATCTCCTGTTATTCCCGTCGTTGGTTTGCTGTGATTAAACTTTACTACGTATACATACAATTCAACTCTTGGAATATAATCGTGTACAAGTAGAGCCGTAGAAGTAGAGTGTAGATATATACAATCGCAATAATTGTTACATACACGCCGAAACGACAAAAATATCCGCTCGACGGATAGATCACATCACTACTACTGATATAAGATATATCTGTAAAAAAGTGTGTTTCTGTACGCCTTTCTGCCGAGCGGATATTTTTGTATTTTCGGCGTGATACCTGCGTGTGTTCTTGGAGACTTGAGCCACCTTCAGTGGAGTTGTATGAGCATGAAAGCTGTTAATCCAAAGTTTTTCCTTCACTACCATCATCTGACATTGCACGCTACAATTACACTGCTCCACTTTTTCCTCTTGAAGATTTTGAGATCTCCACTTCATCGACATTTGGCCTAAATCTGAGAAAGAGGAAGCTTATGCGTTGCCTGCAGACTTGGGGTTGAAGTAAATTTAAACCTTGACGTCCTGTCAGTGAGTACTTAATTATAAGATCGTCCTTGCTGAAAATTGAATGCCAATTTGTCAGGCGGATACATACTCTTCACCCATGAGAAGGTGAACAAGGTGAAAGCAAAGAGCTCCATCAGAACAGGGACCATACCTACATGCGGTGGCGATAGGGTGCACGAGGCCTAGGCGGATTTTTACTTTGATAGGTCTCGGTATCAAAGTCTAGATACAGCTAGATACAACGAATCAGCATCAGCTGGCGAACCTGTGATCCAATTTCCGAGACTACGATCTGCCACAATGACCTTAATACTAAGTAGTCATACTTGGAGTACTAGGCAACCCGGACCCTGGGGAAAGGGGTTCAACATGTTGTACGGCTCTGAGCGCTAAGTGTGCTCCTCATGTTCAATCTTCTGCTGCTTCCGCTTCTCCTACACACGAATTCGGAATAGCGAGGGGTACGTGTGGTAAAACAGAAAACGGAAACATCGGAAATACGGGTATAGTGAGACTGACTCTCCTTGAACGGTCTCACTGTATTGAACTTAACCGGTTTACCACGTTCATAAATCGTGGGCCACCGAAGGCCACTGACCAACCACCGACTGCCACTGAGTACAAGGCGGACCGGTTCTGAGAATTGCATGCGAGGATGACCTCAGATGCCCATTTCAAACAAAGAAGAGTGCCCAAACAAAGAAGAGTGCCAGGAGTATTAAGCTCGAAGACCAGAGCCTTGACACCAATTGAGAGAAAGCCGTGATCTGCGCAGACCTTGAGGTCCGTTTCCTAATTCTGCGATGCATATGCCACTTGAGTACGTATCATTGTCGCTAGACGATAACTACATGAATTTTGGACTCGGAAGTGCGGCGCGTAGTCTTGCGAGTAAGGTATCCGACCGTCGCAGAAACAGATCCATGTCGTTGTTGTCAAATACTGTACTTATTAATTACATCCTGAAGATCATGAAGCAATCAGAACTCTAACACGAAAATCTTCACAAAATACTGATTAACCTCGGCACGTAGCCCTTTTTCACGCAAACGGTCGATCCTCTCGCACATGACATCGTCGAGAACGTCTTTCTCAATCTCGACTCGCACATCTTGGAACCCAGAACCATCCGCTTTCCTCCTCGCTTCCAGGATTCCGACTAATGCTGCGCCGATAGCAGCCGGTGTCACTTCCGGCCTAACAGTATGTAATCCCAACACTAGATGGGTCAGAAGGGGGATGACGACGATGTCTAGATTGCTGGAAGGCATGGGGGAAGAAATGCTCGGTGTAAATCCTGACAGTACGGTCATCCTCGTCATCATCGCTAGCAAGGGAACCCAGTAGGTCGTCAACTTCCAGGTCGGTTAGGAAAGGAAATTGAGAATCGAGATAAGATTTCGATGAGCTAGGCGCCCGAAAGTTTGTAGTGTTGAAGGATAAGATGGGTGGTTACGTCGGTATTGGAGCAGAATAAGACTTCTTTGAAGACGTCCACAGAGAAATCAACCCAGGATAGCTTTGACCCTCCCACGCAAGTCCCACGAGGTGAATACTGGGATGAAGATCGGTAGGTTGGGGTACACTCTGTCTGAAGTGAACCTGAGGGACGTTCGAGAGTGTGAGTGAATGGAAAAGCAGCACGAAGTTATCATGTGTGAATTCTAGGACATCACACAAAATTACACTCCATGATAACTCTCACAACTCTTTCACCTGAGTTACAACCAGATTGCAGCTCAGTTATAATCATGTTATGAGAGTTATAACCCAGTTGTATTGGACTAGTAGTCCAATATAATCCTCAAAATGGGGTTATCATGGAGAGTAATTTTATGTGATGGACAACGTTGATTACAAGTGACTTTGCAACCAAGAGTACCAGGGGATGCCGAGTTGGGGTAGCAATAAAATAGCCGAGTGTAATATCGACAGAAGGGGTAGAAAGTGTACATACTCGCAAGGCCGCCCAGAGTGTTTCGGCGCCAGAGAATCAGACTCCTCGAATCAAATGTCGTCGAGAGTAGTCACCTGCCATGTTCCAACGACCGTTCAACGCGTGAAGGCGAGAGGTAGAAAGAGGATGGAACCGTGCAGAGGTAATTAAATAGGGGCTGCGGTTACCCTGGACAGCGTCGACCGTCAACTTGGTTTCCGCTTGTGGAAGATACGGTGGTCAAGGGACTCTGGTAAAGAATTGATCGATCAAAGATAGCGGTACATCACGCCAGTTGGGGCCATTGGGTGTAGAACAGCTGTACGACAGATCCTACCATCCATAGTAAATTTCTCGAGCAAAGAAGGATTTCGTGCAGCCTGCTGTGTGGGTAACGCCAGCTTGAAATCGAAGGCAACTCCTTCGGAACGAAAGAGAAAAAGCATCGCGAGGTTCAATGTGCGAGATATGGACTGAGGTACTGAGGTAAGAGGTGCGCTTCCTTGACGAACTGGATCTCCATCCGTGACCACAGTTTCGGAAGAGACAACGAGATGCTTCGCAAGGATTGGCTTATAACCAATGCAGAATGATGAGTAGGATTGAGATTGAGGCAGAATTCCTCGAATTCTTGGAGTCCGCTTGTACAACAGGCAGTGATAGAGAGATTCTCAAAGGGTTCGATTAGAAGCTTTGTGATGGGGACACCGCCAGTCACAGTTGGATCTTCAAGCATGGTCTATATCCGGGAAACTAGTGCAAGCTTTAGCCTTTAGGTCTATGACAGTACTAGTAAGAGATCTAATGATCGCACCGTAAGTAGGATCCTTGCAGTGATGGGCGATTTTTCAGCAAAACTGGTCTTTAGTATCTGTTGGTGGTGATTCCAGAATCCAGAAGATCTGTAGCGCAAAGTTCAAACGCCGTCTCTCGATTCGCGCATTGGCATGTGATCGCTAAGAGCAAGCACGTGCATGATTTGTCTGTAACGCGCTGAAGCGCTCTCTTCTTCTTGCTCTTCTCCTTCCACGTCCCACTGGCCAAAAATGTCTTCTTCTCCTTTTCCTTCAAAACGTACGGTACAAAGAATGATAGGCCACCCCGTCCGTATACAGCGGCAGTCATCTGCAGACGATTCAGATTACATAGACAGTGACCGCAACAGCCACGGAAGTACAAGCGGGAAATCTGCAGAGGAGTCATCAAACTTCTCAGACGAATTTTTTGGGGAGGAGGAAGAAGAAAAGTTTGATCCCAAGAAAGCAGCAGGCACCAGTGTATATGCTCTTATGGCTCTAATCTCATTTCTGTCCTCAAAAGTCATCGTCTGTCTGCATAGGTCTCAGCGGGTGTACCACTTCAAACAAATTTGCCTACTCGATCTGTGGTGGTCAAACCCTCAAATTTTGTGAAGAAAGAGATGGAATCGACAAGTACATCAAACCGTACAGCTTCGTCTCATGCTCAGAGCGCTCAGGGCTCCAGCGAGCGAAATCCTTCAAGCAGTTTGTCTACTGATGGTGCGTCTTGACCCCCGAGTTTCCATTCAACATACACTAACTCGCTGCTATTATTTTACTTCAGAAACTGTCGCCGGTATGGCCCCTGTAGGGATTGGCAAAACTGTTGCGAGTAGCTTTAAAGGTGCGCGGCTAGCCCTGTCACTATAGTCTAAAACTCACAATCACGTACTTTGTCTCTCCAGAACAATCCAGGAAACGCAACATTTCCGTGGATGAAGATGAACCAGAAGACTCCAAACCCCTCAAACGTCAAAAAGTCGACGCTCAACCGCACTCCAAACATTGGCTAAGCGGTCAAATGGTCGTCATTCGAGTCGAGGACACTGCTTTCAGGCTACTTGCCAATCAGCTTGAAAAGGAGAGTACCTTTTTCAGTAACCTCTTTAACGAGACTGGCGCTGACGCTGCCGTTGACGATAATGGAGATAAAGTGTTCACTTTGGATGACCCTGGGGTGACGAAGATAAACTTTTCCTTGTTGTTGGATGTCATGGGGGATCCTCTGTGCGTGCTTTTGGATGCTTGAGCGTTTCCCGTCCCTAAGCATCGTTTCTTTTTGCAGGAAATATTTCGACGCCAGCCCTCCCTTCCTGGAGCTCTTAGAGATCCTCCTCTGCTCCTACCGTCTAGGCTTTTCACGCTGGCAAAAATGGGCAATCCGTGAAGTAGAGAAATACAACTCAAAGCTTGGCACCACCTACTTTCCCATCCAAGAAGCGAAAATCGCTTTGCTCGTCTTTCGTACATGTGGACTACGCTCGTACCAAAAACGCATGATGTACGAAATAATCCGGCAAAAAGGGTCTCTAGATCAAGACACCGTCTTGCGACGCCCAGATGGTCAATGCGACGCTATCGTAACGACTCTCTATCAAGCTCGTGAAAAGGTGACGTCTTTCTGGTTAGACGTGGCATTACGCCTTGATGGAGGGTTTTGGACAACTCATCGCTGTCCCGATAGGATCCATGACTGCCAGATGCCGAGTTTACTCTGGCAGACGTTGTATCAGGAAAATATCATGAAGATGTATATCTATGACCCGCTGTTTGGATTGGACACGTTGTTGGAGTGTAGTAGACAGTGGGAGGATCCGACGAAGTTTTGCTGTATGACGTGTATTGATAGGATGAGGAGAGAGTGGGTATTGAAGAGGGGGTTGTTTTTGCGGAGCTTGGATGGATGGTTTGAATTAGACGAGCGTAATGCCAGTGTTGGAGGTGCTGCTGCTACTGGAGGTGTTGCAGCTAGGGGCGCTGACACTGCTACTGGAGGAGTGGCTGCTGCCGTTGGAGTCGCTGGTGGTGCGTCTTAAAGGATGGTGTATCTGGACCTGGACATGGATTTACTGTGTTATTTATGCTATCTTCTAAGAGTCATCTTTTGTATCGTTGTATCGTTACTTTTTGGAGTATACCAGTAAACGCACAAACTATAAAGCATTAATTTAGACACTGGCAGAGCTGTACGGTAGGCCGGAGGGTCGAGGTTGATTTTTGACAATTTTCGCACTCCCTTACTCCCTTATGTCAATTGATGCCGGCAGCCTCGGCAGACACTAAACGGATACCAAGGTGTATAGCAGATTCTTCGAGGATACTCTCACCTTAGCTAGCTTTCGCTGCTTATAGTTAGCAAGATAGTCTTATAAGATGTCCTAAACATGCCTTATCAGGCTCAGTACTCTCCGAAGGTCAATTTGGTGGGGGGGAGGGAGCCGTGAGAATTGGGTGACTGACGGCATTTCCTTGCCGGGTATATCCTTTCTTCTTCCTCGTGGACCAAGGGCGCATATTCGAGGCTTATCTGTGCAGGAGAAAGCTTATAGCTACAGATTCATGTCTTTAAACCTCTTTTATGTGAACGCAAACGAGTGGATGCGTCTAGGACGCACCTTATGTACAACGATATTACATCAATTGTGCCCCTTTTGGATTTGCATTACTCATTACACCCTTTTCCGAGTGTGATAGGGATCCAATAGGATGTTTCTACCATAATGGATGCCCCGACTGTGTTTAAAGTGCATTTGGGTAGTACCAGAGGTAGTATCTACTCTGCAGGGAGGAGGGCCGGACCAATGCCGATGCTGACAGGATCAATTGACATAAGGGACAATGGTAAAATTGTCAAAAATGAACCTCGGCCCTCCGGCCTACCGTAGAGCTGAGAACTGTTCTTGTTCTCGGGAGTCGTTTTGTTACTTGTATGTACTTGTGTTTCAGCTACTCTGGCCAAGTCTAATGCAACGGAGTATCTCCCAGTTTTGAGATCTGACTGTAACTCCCCGCATGTATCCAGGTTTATACTAATTCCGACGCATATATACCTAGGTCATTTCTTCAATCTTCGCGCATATAGCCAGCCACCTTTGTGACGTCAAATCCCGCTCATACACTCAGCTCTTCTATCATCTATGACATTTAGACATAACCAGATGCATAAGCCGAGGTATTTCCTAGTTTCTTGCGGATTTACAGCCAGGACGTTCCTAGTACTACGTTTTCCCGACGCTTTGAAGATGAAGCGGGTCCCTTACTCCGAGGAGGGATGCCGTGGCATCATTCTGGGCCACTGGCCAGGTTTTGGTCAGAAGACAGGTTATGTATCTCTTGCAATTGTCTTTGCAATTGACTGGCCAGCGGGCCGCCATATGAGTGACTCGGATTCTGAGGATCTAGACTTTTGAAGAAGATTGAAGCTTGAAGCTTGAAGACCCAAGAGACCGGTCAACTTGCTTCAAGGTTTCACGTTTCATGCACCGAAGCTTAAGGTAGTTGATTGCAGCTGACCCGTGACAGAGCTTGTACCATAAATAAGCACATAGTCTGAGATGAAAGAAAGGGACTATTAAGCTTAAATTTTGATTTTGCCGCAAGCAAGCGCTTTTGAGTTTGAATCTAAACCCTTGAGGGGAAGTAACGAATATGAAGGGCTTGGGGAAGCAAGGTTCAAAGCTAATCCTAGTGAAGTCCCTGTAGAGTTCAGTACAAGACCGTTTTTGAGTCCACGCCAAGTTCACGAGGATCGAGGGAGAACGACAAGTTGCAGAACCACAACTATAACTATAACACGGTCTGTACGCACATCACACGAAGAGTGTCAAGATGTATCGTCAGTCTGGGTACTCGAGATTAGTCTGAGCCTATTGTGAGTGACGAGTCTATTGTCTTTGTCCTTTGATTCTTGAACGAAGGGGCCTAGCTAGGGTCTCCGGAGTAGGGGCTGAGTAAAGAGGAGGGCTCAGGGAATGCAATGAGTTGGTTCCTCGAGCCTGAGCCTCATTCGTGATGAAGCAGAGGTGAAGAGTCCTGATTTAGACTTTAGTACAAGCCCGGTAGTAGTCCTTCTCGTTTTGGTCCAGACTAGTACCCCATCGATTTCGATTTCGATTTCGATTTCCGCGATTTGTAGTCGGACAGAAGACTTGTTGAATGAAGGCTTGGGACCGTAGTATACGTGACAGCGGTATGGTGGAGACTTTGTAATTGACTGAAAAGGAGTTTCGAGTGGGTACCAGTGCGCGCCGAGGTCAGATGGATTTGTGGTCTTCTTTGGTTCTAAGGAGCCGAGGACCAATGGCAAGTGCGTTTTTTGCGCTTTTTTGATGAGATTTTTTAGAGAGGATAAGGAAAGGAAGTGCCAAGGCTGTACCACAATACATTGCAATGATTCTAATGACGGTATGGTGAGCCAAGATGCTGGTTCGAGACAGCTGTAGACCTGGTTCCTGATTGAATAGTAGGTTTCCGAGTGGGTTTCCGGAGCGGTGTGATATCTATCAAGGTTTTAATTTGTGCCGTCGAGATCACTAAAATGCTACAAAGCATAAATGTACGGTGTCCATGGTGGGCTTTTGAGCCGCAGGCTTGTGATCAAGCGCTAAGTGCTCATTTTAATTCATTTTCGACTGAATTTCTTGTCAAATAAATCGGTGGGTGAAGCTAAAGGCCAAGATTCCCGAAAACGTGCGTGTATGTCATCAATTTTGACGAGCTTCCTCAATACTAGGGAGTCTCTCGAAGAGGACTTTCAATTGAGGACATTGATCAGAAAGCATACGGAGACTCTGGACTTGGTGAAAACATAGCTTTCCGAAGACAATAATCCGAACACAAGGGAGATTCCTGTTGACATCTGTATCGTTTTTATTGAGATTTCCATGTTCTAGGAGATTTGCGCTCTTATAGAAGTGGTAAGGGGTACTTAGCTCATTATTGGAAGAACGACCGGAGAAAGACTCAATCGGCGTGACGGCGCAGCACTCTTTGCCGGCGTTGGTCGGAGAATACTATATCTTCAAGAGTCCAAGAGTTCCAGCTTGCGTTTTCTTTTATGTTGCTTCTTCAGGCAGGAATTATAACCAAAGTGGCATTCGTGCGCAATGTCCGCCTTTATTTGACAAATATTCAGTAGAAATTGAAGCCTTTGACTCAAAAACCTACGTACCTGAGTCTCCATGGACACCGTCCTATTGTTGTCGTCGGCCGGAAGTCCAAGGTTGACTTTTTCGGTGTTTTGGATTAAAACCAGTAATAAGCCCACTAGTGCACGTTGTAATATCCTTCTCTCTAGTAGGTTCGAAAAGGCAGAAGACCCGTGTCTGAGCTTCGCGGAGTTTGATTTGAGTTGTCGAAAAATAATATCAAGGCACAGGGTCTGGAAACATTTCTGGAGACTGGCCGACATTAGTTGATGAAGCTCTTTGAAGCCTCGCCGTCGACGGTCGTACTAGCTTTCACAGAAGTAGACACATCAATGATGGTGGCACTGGGTACTGTATATATGGATAGAGGAATCCAGGTTCTGGGTGTGAGATGATTCCCCTGGCCCAGAAGTTCCCAATGATGAATAGGGATTGAAGGAGTTCTTGGTTCTTGGCTCCAGTATGTCGGTTTAAGAAGTAGACGTGAGAAGGAGCTTGGCTATACGGGGACATAAGTCTTCCAGCAAGGGAGCCCGGGAAATGGGGAGACTTTCATCGATGTTGATCACGCGGATCCACAGTGTCGGGTCAGCCACTGACAGTGACTGAGCTTAGTCCTGTAATTCTTCTACTTGCACTTACCGCCCCAAGCGGTCCTGCAGACCAGGCCTCAACATGAACAACAGTGCCATGAACATATCTCCTCCAATTCCCTATGCTACTCATGCCTGGCGAGATAGACTGTGAGTAGACCAAAGTCCTCGTTTTGTTTCAAAAGTTGTCTTGGTACTCGACTGCTTTGGACTTTCTTTGATCGGTCAACGGTGGATCAGATGAACGGCTATAGCATGGGAGTGACACCGTCTAGTGGTCTTAGAGATGCGTTTGGGAAGGAGTAGAAAGCGACATATGCTTCGGCGTTGGTTCGAGTGGGAGCGTAGCACCGAGTCCTTGGAACTGGTGTCCTCTTGAATTTCAGTAGACATCTACTTTTAAAACCAGGTCAACGACTCCTCGTTGATCCTGCTCCTAGTCGTGCTCTCTTTCCCAACAGTGTCGTTGTCGTTGTCGCTGTCTTTGCTGTTCGCGTTTTCGTTTTCATCTCGCTGACTCATTTTCCGCTTTTCCCTTTCCATTCTGTATCGCAATCGCTCTACTTCGACAACGCGAATAACACGTAATTCCCGAAAAAATGCACCTTTCCATACCCCTTCCGCCACCTCATAATCACTCTCATACTAATTCTGGAC
Source organism: Tetrapyrgos nigripes (assembly GCA_013368315.1). Classification (NCBI taxonomy): domain Eukaryota; kingdom Fungi; phylum Basidiomycota; class Agaricomycetes; order Agaricales; family Campanellaceae; genus Tetrapyrgos; species Tetrapyrgos nigripes. The sequence goes on from JAACJM010000021.1 coordinate 54,048, forward strand.
CCGGCTACCCGCCTTACCCGCATCCTCATCCTACCAGAGAATATGAACTCGTCGTCCGTCAAGAACCGAAACAAGCCAGGATGTGTGGTGTCGGCGGTAAAGCTGATCGCCGTCCCATAGACCCGCCGCCTATCGTCCAGTTAAGGGTCATAGATCCTTACGCAAACGCACCACAATACCAGCAGCAACCTCAAGGCAATTGGCCTGCGCAGGCGTCAGCGTCAGTGTCGGCATCGTCTTCAAGACATAGGCGTGAAGATGCTAGTCCAACGCCTAGTGCTAGTAGTCGCGCCGGAGAGGATAGACGTCTTTCCCGGGATGGAGGAAGGAATAGATCAAGGGAGAGAGGGAAGGATAGGGACAGGTCGCGTTCGAGAGGAAGGCGCGCGTCGAGAGATGAGGATAAGGAAGGTGGTAGAGATGGGTCTAGAAGTCATAGTAGGGGAAGGACAACAAGTCGGGATAGAGATGACGATAGAGATGGGTCTACGACACCTACGCATTATTCCACTGCTGGAAGACAACCGTCAGGTCCAGGGCCTTCCGGTGAGTGGGTTTACTAAGCCTTAGTTTTACCTCGCTAATCATCTAATACTCAGGTTCCTACTACGGTCCTCCACCAACTAGCGATCCCTCTGCTCTTCCTGGTCCCAACGGTGAAGCACCAGCAAATTTGGGTGCATATGCTCAGAGCTATCTGCAAAATCCATACTACTTCATGTTTGCGAGTTTGGCGAAACCTGACGACGATACTGAATTACATTGGTTAAAGGTGTGTACCTACCCTCCAGTTTCACATTCTTCTACGTGTCTTCTGGCTCTAACGTCAAAATAACGTGCTTATAGGATGGTCGTACTCGTTGCACGACCGGCTCTGTCGTTTCATCTCTCTACCATCTCAAAGATCCGCTAAACAACAACGAGGACGCTGGGTTCTTTGTGTTCCCTGATCTCAGTGTGCGGACAGAAGGAAGTTATAGGCTGAAATTAAGTTTATTCGAAGTTGTAGGGTATGTTTTTCTTGTGCTTTCTTTTTCAATTCTGTAAGCTAATGTTCTTCAAGGAATAATGTACGACATTGTAAATCAATATTTTCTGCGCCGTTCTATGTGTATACTGCTAAAAAATTTCCTGGAATGGAGGGTAAGTAGTGTCTCGTTGTTTCCTTCTTTCTATCTCGTATATTCCTTCGACTTGTTGTGCTGACGTTTCGCCATCTCCACAGAGTCAACACCCTTATCTTGCTCTCTCGCCGACCAAGGAATCAAAATCCGAATCCGCAAAGACATCCGAGTTCGAAAACGGCCAGCGAACCAAGCATTAGCTGCACCGACCCCAGGTTCTTCCGGGCCAAATCCAAGTACAAGTACTACACCGGGTCAGCCCCAGCCAGGCCAAAACGACAAGGATAACAACAAGCAGGGTAGCAGCTCCAATCAACTGCAAATCCAACCTGCTCCAGCTCCTGGTCAACATCAACAATCACAACACCATACGTATGCGAGTTTCGGGAATTTTGGAACGTTTGGAGGTGCGCAGCCTCAGCAACAACAGCAGTCGCAGCAGTTCCCCGGAGGAGTAGGAGGATTTGCTCAGCCTCAGCCTCAGCCTCAAACTGCTTCTGCGACGGCGGTTGCAACTACGCCTGGACCTGCGACTGTGGGGTTTGGTACCGGCTTTGGTGTCTCTGGTGTATTCCATCCGCTTGCGCCTCCATCGGGCAAGAATCCTGGGTCTGGTCCCTTACAGCCGTTACCCGACGAGCTCCAGCCTGATAGGGACAAAGATAAGGACGATGTTGTCATGCGAGATCGAGATGGACAAGGACGTGGTCGAAGACGTGGAGGTGGCTCTGGAGGTGCTCCGAGTGCCAGTGGAAGTGAAAGTGGGGACGAGAGTGGGAGTGGTAGTGAACACGATGATCAGAGTGTTGATGGTGAGAGAGATAGAGGAGGAGGAGGGGACGGCATGGATGTCGATGATGGAGAAGAAGACGTTGATGATGGAGACGATAAGAATGATGGCGATTATGAGGAACCTTCGGCACGAAGGATGAGTGCGAAGGGTAAAGGAAGGTCTGGGTCTGGGTCTGCTAGGACTAGGGACAGACGAAGAGATAAGGAGAAGGACAAGGACAAGCCTGGAAAGGGATCGGGTTCGAAAAGAGAGTCGAAAAGGAGGAGAACGGATAGTGGTGCTGGACGTCGTAAGTCGTCTTCTTCGATATCATGTCATGAACAGTTGCTCATACCTTCAACAGGTCCTACATACCATCAGCCTATCGCACCTTGGCCGCCAATCCAACCTGCGCCAGGTGCACCTATACCTGTGATACCACCACCGCCGGGTGCCCAAATCGATCAAGCTTTGACATCTAGAATGGGATCCACACCTACGGCGGTAGGTCAAAACGCGGCAGGGACGACAAGTGGGACTGCAACACCAACTGGAGGTGCTTCATCGTCGACATCTACATCTCGAGCTGGACAACAAAATGTCCATCCACCACTGGTACCGACATCTGCAGATCAGCAGCAGCAGCCCATCATTCCTCCTAGTGCTCCAGCTATGCCTAGCACACCTATGGGTCAAGCAAGATTCGACGTTTCGGTGCCGGGATACCCTATGAATCCGAACCAAGCTGGGTTTGACCCTCACCAGTACCAACAGCACCAACATCAGCCTATGCCACCCCATCCACCGACGTATCCTCCTCAGCCCCCGACATATGGGTATCCTGGAATGCCGCAGCAGCCTCAGCAACATCCTGGTATGCCTATGCACTCTCAGTACAGCTTTCCTCCTCCAGCGACGCCTTATGGTCACCCTCCACATCCTACTCATCCACACCCTCCTCCAATGCATCCCCATACGCCGCAAGGGTATCCTCCTTACGCCGGTGGATGGGGAGCACCACCACCTCCTCAGCCCCAACCTCATCCCCAACTTGGCCAGCCTCAACCCCAGCAGGCTCAGCCTCAACCTGGTGCACCACAAGGTCAGCAACAACCTCAGTCTCAGCCACAGCAGCCACAGACCATGAGTGTCTATGGTGACCCATATGCCCAACAAATGCAGCAACAATACGGCCATGCTCCTGTACCACCTTATCCAGTCGGTCAGCCAATGCGGTATGATTACGGTTATCAGCAGCCCCAGCATCAGCAGATGTACGGCGCACCTGCTCCAGGTCCTTTTGGTCATCCACACGTGCCTCCTCCAGGGTATGGATACATGAATTACGACCAGCAGCCTCAGCCCCAACCACATCCACAACCTCAGGTACCGTCCCAGCAACCACAAGGTCCTAACGCGAATGTCACCGTTTCTTCTCAAACCGGGTTTACTTCGGCTTCGGGCAATGGGAACGGTTCTGCGACGGGTACACCACAACAAACCCAGCAGCAGCCATCTACGAATACGAGTACGACGCAGGCTCAACCACAACCTCAGGCTCAACACCAGAATCTTGGTGCTGGTATGGGTGTAGCGGCGTATGATCCTTACCAACAACCACAACCCCAGCCGCAGCAGTATCCTTCGTACCCGGTTCACCACCAACAACCTCAACCTCAGCCGATACATCAGCAAATGAGGTATGCACCGGGGCCGTATGGGTACATGTACGGTAATGGGTCTGCACCGCCAACACCTGGGACGGGTATGAATATGAATATGGGTGTTGTTGTACCGAGTATGAGTGGGATCATGGGCACCGGGAATCAGACTGGCACACCAGCTGAAGTCTGGGGTACACCAGGGACAGCACCGACTCCTTGGGACGCTTCATACGCGCCATATGCACCTCAGCAACCTCAGCAACAGCAACAGCAACCACAAACGATTCCGTTGGCACCACAGCCTCAGCAGGCTCCAGGAACAACGGTGGGCTCTTTGGGTAGTCCGAGGGATAGAATCCAACTTGCACCGTTGAGAGGTTCATCGACCGTCCCGTCTATCGCGAGTTCAACGACCAGTGGGACAGCTGGAGGATCTTCGTATCCTGCTGTTATTCATATTCGAAGTGGCAGTCGGTCTTCTCCGGAGGGTTCATCGCCCAGAAGGGATAGTGTGGATAGGGAAAGGGACAGACGAGATTCTCGGGATGACAGGTCGAGAGACGGTCGGGACTCGGAGAGAGGAAAGAAGAATAATCCTCTAAGCATTGGAAACATTTTGGATTAATGGTAATCTTACTGAACAGACAGTCTTATCTTTTTCTTGATTTTTTTTTCGGGTATATTACTTATGTCTTGTTCTCATGTAGAAAATTTGCTCCTTGTGTCGTACTGTTTTCGTGTCATGACTTCTACTAATATTTTGGGTTGTATTACGCAGCTGTATCATTGTTCTGTTACTCACCGTTCTCTTTCACTTCACCTTTGCCAGAAGTAACTTATCTCAGGTCAAAGGCGGGTAATGCCTTCGAATGCACCCTAGCTCAGACTCTCATACACGTGTAATGTAATCTCAACTGCCCAAAGCCGTTTAAGAACGAGACCGTTCCATGGGCTACCCTTCTCAGAACGTGAAGGCAGTCCTTAATCTGATGATCAACTGACATGCTGTTGACGACTGATTCTTGTAACGCCCGGAGACAAGTTCTTTCTCCTCCTCCCTGTCCTGACCCTATTTCCCTCGGCGATCTCTCGCCAAACAGTCATCTTACAACTGAACACCCCACACATCACGAAACCCCATCACGAACTTACAGTTCGGTAAACAACTCAGTCAAACCTAAGTGTGGACGAGGACAGCCTGTCCCGGGATCGGTATTATACTTAGAGTACTCAGTACGATACATGTTTTAGTTATTCTACCGGGGCTGCCTGCCCCGACGCCTTGGCCCTTAGTCTGGCCTGCTAGTCGTTAAATAAAGAGACAAAAAAAAAAACGACTGATTCTTGTTCCTCTGGCATTTGACATGCTGCTCGGAAGCTCATGTGTGTTCTCTTCTGCGACAAAGGTTGGAAAAGGCTCACCTGGTTACAACGCAGCAAACTTCACCGATCAAGGGTTTGAGGATGCGTAAGCGCAGGGATACGAGCAACGAGTAACTGCGGGAATGTATGCAGGCTTGGCGTAGACGCCGTTCTTACATTATCTTTTCCCAAAATAACGGATGATCCTTGGGTCAAAGCTTCCTGTCATGAACCTAATCTTCGAATCTCTCGACGCCGGTGAGAACATATGTCATAAGTTCTCGGTACACGTGGTATCTGTCTCAGTGAAGATTTGCATTGAACTCAAATTGAACTTTGAAAGGCGAAAGGATGAACCTTGAGGTCTCTCGACCGTCACATCCAATCTCAACCTGCCTTGTGTGATATCAGTGGGCCTCAATGCCAAGAACTCTATTAGATACTGACATCACAAGGCTATGCAAGTGGGTCACCGCAGATGAAGCTCGAGGCTGAGCCCGCTGTACGTTCCCGCTGTGGTTCCACTTCAATCCGAGCACCGATAAGACAAGTGTATCTCGAAGGGCATGCTTCCATTGTCTTGGCCTCTGCGACCAATCTGCGCCACGTATTGAGATGCTTTGGGGTCCTATGTAGTGCAACCCCGCTGGCTGAGCTGACGAATGATTACAGAATGTATTACAGTACTAATACTAAGTATTCTAGACATAAATTGACGAGTAAAACAAATAGAAAAGACTAATACAAATACATACTAGAATACTGTGAATGGGTGGCCATGGGTGATACAAGTAAACTTCATGCGTCGTCCGTCGGAAACAATCCTCATACAACCTCATTCCGAAACACCTCTGCAAACCAATCCATAATCACCACCATCAGCTTTGCTTCCCTCTCACCCGCTAGCAAGTCCAGATAGGGATCATTGTGTACTCCATCTCCCTGCAAGATAAACCTCACCAAAGGATGATGTTTCCTTAGCTGATCCACCACCCGTACAACATCATCCCTCAAACACTCATGCTTCCCGACGGTAATCAACATCCTTTGGACAGCCGCAGAGATGCCCAGATATCCATGAGACGGCACCGAATCTCGCTTTCTCCCCTTCTTCACACTGTTAACGACAGCTTGTGCCGGTGACGGCGGTTTAGGAAAATCTCTTGACGTATATTGACTCCATTTCTCGAGTGTTTGTGAGGTGATAACGTCCATATGGTCATTTTCACAAAACGAGCCAGATTTATCGCCGTCGTGGTTGAAAGGTACCCAAGGAGACATGAGGTAGACGCTTCCGAGTGGTTGAGCAAGTCGTATGGAAGAATTGGGACGGGTGAGTTCGCCAAGAAGTTTGAGAATAATGTAAGCGCCAGAATCGTCCCCAGCGAGCTGGATATTGCAAGGTTCCACTCCCGAGTCGATGAGATACTTGAGAGCAGCTTTGGCTTGAAGGAGTTGTGTGGGGAAAGGAGAACCAGGATAAAGAGCTATTCCAAGTTCAAGTAATAAGTCAGAATGCAAGCTCATTGAAAGCGAGATTGCCCACTCACAATAGTCCAAAATGCAAACACCACTATCCATTTCCGACTTCTCCTGAAGGGAGAGCTGTATACATCTCCAAAACGATATGCTGACGTGTTGGAGAGGGACAAGAAATGCGCCACCATGCAGGTAGAGGATGACTCTGTCTAGCTTCTTCGGTCCAATCCAGAAGAGTCTGGCTTTCTTGCTAGAGCTATTGCTTCCTGTAGAGATTTCCTCAATCGTGACGGGTAGCCCATGAGCGTGAGCCCAATCCTTGTACGTCTGGACCGACGTGCCCATCATGTATTGGATTTGGTTTACCGAAAGAAAAGAGGTGGTAAACCGCCAGCGAATCTCGACGATGATGCGACTCCATTTCTTGCTTTTGACGATATGCCGGCGCAGAGTAGAGTAGAGAAAGAGATTCCAGACGACGACGACGGCTGGAAGTAAATGTCAAGATTAGACAGAAAGATAGGAGACAAGGATCGTATACGTACGCATAACGAAAATCAGGCTGTAGATTTTAAACCTGTCGAAAAGTGAGACCTGCGCGTAGACAGTCTTCAGAGCTGCCATGATGAAGGGGGAAGATGAAGTGAAGGTGAAGGTGACGCGATCGTGCCGTGGTTAAAAGGTGGCCAGTGTTTGAGAAGAGCATTTGTAGCATTTGTAGTTTGGAGTTTTGAGCATTTGCTTGGCAAGCGGCCGTGATCATCTACCAGAGCTTCCACCAGGATTAAATAAAGGAAGCATCTTGGCATGCCAAGTCGAGAGCTTAACAGCTTTGACCTAGTACCAGCATTCGGGAACGCAGAAGCGAACAAAAGAAGCGAATTGTTTAGAAATGGGACGGACTGTATCAAGTATGGTGCTTCTCTGCATGCATCACGTCGTTGAGGGAAATCAATGGGAACATACAGTGCGGTGAGAAAGTGGGATCTGAAAAGCATTAGAAACGATTAGCCTCCAAGTGGTCGCTTTCCAGGCTAGTAAATGGATATGGGCCACGGTGAATTGGGAGCCAACGTATTGGCACTATTTGATTGCTTCTATAGACTATCATTCCAACAAAGCGTCGAAGTAATCTCTCCGAGGGATCTTCACCCAACCTTTCCAAGCCTAGCCAAGCCTCTCCAATGCCTGGGCAGGAATTACAAAAATAGAAAATGCAGCCGTTTAAATTGAATGGTCCAGGTATATGATTGAGATAGAAATATGCAATGAGATGGTGGATGGATTTGGGCGGTAGAGCGGTGGCTTGGATGAATGTACGTTGTATAATAGAATGTCGATAGCGTCCAGCTCCTAGGAATGTCCATGCCAAGTTCAAGGGGAGCATTGAAGCTCATCTTCTCCGAGGAGAGGACGACAGTGTGGGCCTGAGAAGGAAGACCACCGTAAGGACCAGTAGCATTAATGGATTGAGGCTAGTGAACAACGTGGCTGCTGAGTTGTCATCGTTGCTAGAGGGTGACGTAGATCCCGAGGAATTCGAAGATGATGATGATGATCCTGAGGTGGAGTTTTCGAGCTGCCTTGGCGCATATACAGAGGGTATCGTGAGGACAATGCTGTCAAGGTCTAGACGGAACATCGGAATGAGAAACCGGCGAAATGATCTAGTGTTGCACTAAACACCCACCGAAGAATGAATGATTGACCCCAGCCATGTTCGTCAAAGTCAAGGTATGCTGTCCTTCTGCCAGGTTTGACGCGAAATATTTGAGAGTCGGCTGCTGTTGCTCGCATGTCATTCCAAATGCTCCACCGCAGCCAGAAACGTCGTCGTAGATTTCAGCAGTACCGTTGTCGAGAACCACGCTATACAGCCCATGATCGTTTTTCTTGTCTCCGAAAATGTATATGGCAGATCCTGATAACGAGGGAAAAAGAGGCGGTGTAGAAAGGCAATGAGGGAGAAATCGAATCAGAGAATGTGACTAAAAGCTTGCGAAGAAAAGTAGTGAAACGCACCGTTGAAAGAAAACGACAAAGATGCGCCATCCTCTTGAGTAAACGAGGTTCCTCCACCATTGAAATTGCCGGAGGTATTGTTACCCCATGTCCCAGAATAATGTAAAGCCGGATCATCTTCTTGCAATGTCGTGTTGGAAACTGTCGCTCTGGGAGGCCGTACAGTCAACTTCATACACAAAACAGTGGAACCTGGGCACGTACCCAGCAGGTGCAAGCTGAACGGTGAACCGCAGAAAATCAAACAGAAAGGCGTTTCCTCCAGCATCTCCGTCTTGAGCTCCGAGATTGCGAAGAGTGAGCTGGTGTGCGCCATAAGTGAGATTGCTTGCTTCGTAAAGGAGATGTGGTGTTGACCCGTTACTTGAAGAGTATGCACTCCTGGTCACAGTAGAGGAGTCCAACTGCACTTCATATGAACCATAATCGGGTCCTGACTGGCCGTACACGAAGACAGCGGGTCCTGAGGATTCTTCATTAGTACCCTCTATACAAGTCACTATCAACAACGCACCGGTGAAATTGAAGCTGACTGAAGCATTGACTGTCTCTGTCTTGTGAAAAGTACCCATTAACCACGGACTTCCTGCAGCGTTGAATGATGAGCTGGATGGATCTGGCGTTGTCCATAATGATTGGTCTGGATAGGATAGTACACTATCGAAATCGTCGACAGACACGTTAAAATTTTGAGCAGAGTTATCCATATCGGTCGAGTTGAGGCCTTATTCTCGTTGTCGTCGTCGTCGTTGTGGTCGTAGTGGTGGTCGACGTTTGAAGTGTGGAAATTGTTGAATACTTTGGATCAGTCGCCTATCGGGTCCATGGACCACCTCGCGACTGACTGCACTTTCAACTCCGCGAAATTGGTTTATGTATCCTTGATTGTGGCTCTATTTTCGGGATTTACGAGGCTGTTGGGGATAGAGGATTACAGTTATGCTTTGGTGGTTTTGTCGTCAGTGGGACGTAGGACGGGTTCTTATCGATTTCCAAGGAGGAACGTGGTTTCAAGGAGCGCTGGCCATGGGCAATGGTGCGTGGTGAGCTACAACTCACAGTCCTATTCTGATCCAGGTAAATCTGATCCTCAGGTTTCCGACACAGGGACACGGGTGAATGAGTAGGGTATGAAGGTGAAGCAGTAGGCTCGGTTGCACGACACCCAGGTCTTCTGCCGCCGGACGAAATGTAGAGATGGTCACCAAATACTCACCCAAGCCTTTGAGACCAGTTTCTTCGCCTCATGGTCTTTCTTCCAGGCTCGAGAGTCGACACGCGGAGCCAGTAACTCCTGTGGTGTGTAAACACTACTTTTCTTGGAGTATTCCATACATTCATACGGCTACAGACTCTGAAGATCTGTAGTTTTGTCGCACCATAAGCACACCCTCTCAGAGCACCCAACTCATATGTTCGGGAAGAACTTCATTACCCAGCTACACCAGAGCCCCATGGCCTAGAGCGGCACCCGTCTGGCTAGCGTCTGGCGCAATGTCAAAATTCATATCCGGCTGGTTATTCCACAGGTGGCAGAAACTTAATCATTGAGGGTGGTGAGGACGGCCCGGAAAGAATGCGAACGACCAGCTGCAGGTTCTCCTAGTGGTATTCTGGGGGACAGGAAGTTGGCGAATGAATAAGAGCATGACGTGGAGAGTGGATGGCTTGGAAGGGTTTACAAGCTAAAAGGCACCGGTTTCAACCATGCCTGACTTCTCGTGTAGTTCATAAATTATTCAGAGGCCACTCTGAGTCGCATGAAACAAGTACAGAGCCAATGAGTGAGCAGGAGTATATTTGAAGAAGTTGAGAACCTGTACCACGGACCGTAGATTGAATCAGCGAGAGAGTTTTGCACAAGGGAATTTCTGTTGAGAACGGACGTGAGTGTATACTGAATAAAAAATTCCAATGAAGCGCCTACTGTGCGCAAAAAATTGCGACCCACATATATACATACCAGAGGCTTCCACAAGGTCTCCGGCGAGATTTCAGGGGTCATTTCTTCGAACTTGAAGAGATGTGGAGACTAGTGGCTGGCAAAATCTCGGGCCTCCGGGCTGGGACAGGCCACGAACGGCTGCCTGCCCGTCATACACGCATGCATTGCATCATCAAGGAACGATTTGTGAAGCCTGCGAGTTGAGCACAGGACTCTGACCGAAGACGCATAGTTCCGAGCCATCACCCTAGTACATTCTGGAAATTATAAAAATAAGAAGCTGCTTCATCATGACCTTTCTCCGAGTCGGAGGTTTGCGTGGAAGCGCTTTCATTAATGCATCAAGATTTACCGTACCCAAATGTCCTCCAAACTGGAGTTCTGGATCTAAAAAGTTGTCTTAAACCCGAGAAATGAGGTCAGTGAACCTGTTGGGATTGAGGGAATAATTGCTCTACTTACTAGCGACGCTATGCATATTTACAGAGTAAGGCCGGAGCCCTCTGTTAGCTTCATCGCACTGACTCAGCTGCTGTTATTTCGAACTACTGACACTATGTGATCTCCGAGAATAGATCATGATAAAGAAAGGCGCCTCAGAAATTATAGTGCCACCCAGAGCCCCCCATGACAGATGCCGTTATCGGTGCGAAGGAGGTCCTGTTTCTTGCGCGTCTGTGGAAATGGCTTGAATGAGACTCGGATGTGAGACCGCTACCAGAGTCACTTGTTTCAAAAGCTTCAATGAAGACGACGCCTCTCACTGTCATCATTTGGCGCCAGATTCAGACGACGTCTGTTAATTCTGTGAGCGAATAAGGAGCAAACGCGACGATCCCGTTTGCTGCAAGTGGTAGTGTTCAAGAAGGACTCACTGTTCAGTGGCGGTGCAGTCGGCAGTCAGATGACCGCGTGAATTTCAAAAAGTTGATCGGGTCCTTCAATCTTCTTTCGTCGCCTCCGTACTTGTCGAGTAATACTTTTATGATCATGACTCAACAAGTAATTACCGACAAAATTCCAAAGGACCAGATAGGCGGTATTCCAGTCTTGCCTTTTTTTGCAGATGCATTTTCCTTCTGAGCAAGTACTCCGCTGCTTAAACTTGCTCTTCGTCCAAGCGAAGTGAAGCCGAGGCTTCAACGTCGGACCGCTAACTTCTTGCGAACGGAGATTATTGTACGTAGTCACTTGCTTGAGCTGTACTCAGAAATTCTCCACGTACTTAAAGCCACTCAGATGGATTTTTTACGACAGAACGACTTAACTTCCAGCTACTTTAACTTCCAACTACTTTAACTTCCAACTACTTTAACTTCCAACTACTTAACTTAACTACCCTCCAAGTCCACTAGTTGACATGAACGGTCATAACCAGGTGGAAGACTTGCACGAAGAGTCTGGCGTCGGTGATGTGGACGAGGAGGATATTCCCAGCTACTTTATTGAACGGGACGGCCGTCTTTATCATGCAGATCCCAGGTCACCGTATCCACTTCCCTGCGATGGGCGGGAAATTCAAGTACGGTATCAGTCTCTGTATTCATCTATTCAGGTCTAAACTTGTTGATTGCAGAGGCTGGACACTCAACACAGTCTACTGCGAGAGATTAACGGTCATAATTATATATTTCCCGATATCGTTCAAGGGGTCCTTGCCCCTGATGTAGAAGGCAAAATTGTGGTGGACTTCGCTCATGGTACTGGGAGATGGTGAGTGTGCAGATTTGATCTCTCAGCTTGTGACAAACCGAGTTTCTTCACAGGACGATGGAGATGGGGGAAGAATTTCCTCATGTTCAATTCTACGGTCTCGAGATAGGTAGGTCTTGACGCAATCGATCCAGGAGCAGAAGCGCTAACCCTTTCCAAACAGTCCCTATCACAAATAGGGATCATCTGGACAATGTACAGTTCGAGCTGGATTCTGAAATTAGTCAAGGTACCCGTTTCGAGAACGCATCGATAACCATGGTCCACGCTCGGACTACTTATATGACGGTAATCTTGATGTTTTCTCATCTTACGAGGAACGAGCCACTAATCATATACGTAGGTTCGCAATTACTATCAATCAATCATCATTGAAGCTGCTCGAATTTTACGACGAAGAGGGCTATTCCTAGCAGGAGAATGGGCAGTCTATCCCACCTTCGTCGAAAACGCTCCCCACCCCGATCCAGCGCAAATGGCTCTCGTACAGTACTTCACCATCTTAACAAATTGTCTTACCACCCGCGGAATTACTCCCGTGGCGCACAATCTCGCGGGTCTAGTGGCGAGCTCCAACTTGTTCGCCGTTCACCATAGGGACACGTGGGTACCAATTGGACCTTGGGACCCCGCTAGACAAACTTTTGGTAACAGGATGAGAACTATTCTTCGGAGGTTCATGAGTTCCACAAAGCCGTTATTGTTGCAGGCTTCTGGAATGACGTCGGAGCAGATTGATCAGCTATTTGCGGTTTGCAACACGGAAATGGTTTCGACGCCGGGATTAGCGTTGATTTTCCATTCAATTTGTGCGGAGAGATTGTGATCGTGCCTTGGTGTTCATTAATTATCGGAATGTTTGCCTAGCCTATTTATGATCTCGCCATCTGTCCTTTCAGCCATCACGTTCTTTCCCGGTATTTAGTAGATATGTAGTGCCTACCCTTACTTTATGGGCTCCTTATTTTATGATCTTGCCACCTGTCCTTTCAACATAGCTCACGTTCTTTCCCCGTATTTAGTGGTTATGTATTGCTTACACTTACATTATGGGCTCCTTAATATAATCTATTATTTATCTTGCCCGTGAAAGCCCTGGACCTAAGGAGAACAAAGACCGGACAAAGGATGAAGGTTTTGTGCGGTCATATCAATGGCAACTAGCTATGTAAGTACAGCAGAGATATTTAAAACCTCGCGCGGGAAAAAGTAGCTACCCTTCGTCTTCCCCTGGGTTAATGACGAAACACAGAGGGAAAGAGGCGAGCCATTCCCGAAAGCCCTACAGACAAGAATACGGCCCCCTGCAGTTCAGCCAGGTTCAGCTGTGCCAGATTGTTTTTGTCGGCCGCAGAACTCGGATTTGGAGACGGAAAGACGCGGGTTCGGATATCCGGCCCGTTTAGCTCACCGACATGTGAAACAGAGGCTAGCGACGAGACGACGCAGACGGTGTGCTGGACAAGGTGAGGATAGCGAACTGGAGAAACTAGGAGAGGAAATGGAAAGGAGGGTGTCGAAGCTTGGGGGCGTGTCGAGCGCGCAGATACGACGGAGAAGGATTGGGGGACTGGCAGAGTTTTTGTTGAGCTGCTGAGCACTGGGCTGTAGTCACAAAAGCGCTGGGAGACGTCAAGAGGAAGAGCAGGGACTGCTGAAGGAGTTCCAAGACCTCCCAGACTAGAGGTGCCTCGACGACGCTGGATGGAGGATCTTAAACGTGGCTCACTGTTAGAAAACGATCTTGAAAAAAAAGACGCGTCAAAACACGATCATGCGAATTTTTCGTGAGCTGACCAGCTGAGATCTTGATCCTATTCCGAGGTCCATGGACCTTCTACATTCAGGATCTCGGTCCCGTCTAGAGCTATGCTATAGAATCAGATTTCGCGGTGTTAGTAACGTGAGATTGACGGGGACTTCCCTGTGAGGTTAGATACATATGTATGTTATTTATTGTGAGATTCGCGCGAAGCGCGAAAGTACCATATTGCTCGGAGCAGCAGGGGTAGGAGCAGGTGACGGGTCATTGGTCATTTCCGAGGGCAGCTATACATCCCAAATACGCCCAGTGTCAGCAACATGAGTCTCTAAGAGTTGTGAATTGACGACGCACTTTAGGCCATTCCACTGGTTCACCTGCATTTCGACGCTCCCATGCCTCATTCAATAATGAAGTATATGCGGTCCACTCCTTCCTTTCTGGGGTATCTGGGGGGAAGGCATCGTTGACGCGGTCTGTCAAATCAGCAAGGTTGAAGGAGTTGTCTGAGCGGATAAAGTCTTCGCAGTGCTTGAGAAGCGCTTGTTGGGCCATTTGCAATGGCTCTGGCATTGCTGGCAACTCGACCGACGTTACAATTTTCGCCGTCAAAAATATTTGTTTCCAATTCGGGTCTTCCGCCACCATGCGCATCATGAATTAATTGACCAGCGGCGTCGGGAATCCTCTCAGGAATAAATCCAAAATAAATCACAATATCTCACTGAGCATTCTGACCCCTGCTTGTGAGTAACATATATAACGTGTATACATAACGTGTGAGATATTATCATGTTACTAACATTTCAATATCTAGCACAGCTCTAGTCCCGTCTTTCCAGGTCCGACAAACGAAAGAAAAGATAATTACTTGTAAGGCGCAATAAGGAGAGATATAGTAGAAGACAAGGCCAACGATGAGTATTTAGTAATGAACGTCAGTCCAAAGGAGTGTGACCGACATGCAGCTTGGCAAGTCGCAAAATTCCTTGAAAATTCCGCATTTAGCAACAGAAATCAAACCTGGGGATTCCACTATAACATAACCAGAGCAAACAGATTAAAAAGTAGTCAGCTTGCCGTCTTTCAGAATCGTAACCCTGAGACGTCCTCGAGCTCTTGTTGAAGTCGACAACCGAGGAAACCACAAAAAACGGCCTGGGCCCTGGGTTGCGAAAAAAGTCGAAAGAAAGACTCACATTAACCATACAATAAACCTCTACGCCATCTGCTTTTCTAGACACACTGGCGGTCTCGACATCTTTTTCGTCGCTCGCTTCCCTGCTAGCACTAGAACCCGCTGACTTCCGAGTTGTTTTCACCTTTAAACCAGTTTCATTAACTTTGCCGGCTCCGAGGATGGTGGGTGGTTGATCGGGTTCGACCTATTGATGTGTATTATTAAGGTGAAGGAGGTGGACAGTCGGAGCGCGTTACAGGACGTACGCGAGAAAAGAGACGAGAGGAAGTCAAATTCTCACCTCAAACCCTAGATGTGTATACCGGTCTCTCGACCTTTCCGTCATAGCTTCCAATATAAATGGTGCTAGGTTCGTATTCTGAGCGTGTTTGTAGGCTTCTCGTATGAGCCCAGATAGTACACCTGGATATTTATATGATAAGCATATACAAAGGTTGATAGTCGGTCAGTCAGAAGCCCGTATTTCGAGAGAGAACCAATCGCAAGAGAGGGAGAGACAACCGTACTCACCCTGACCCTCAAACTCCTTCACAGTCATCACTATGTTGAGATACCAGCAATCATGCGGTTTCAAAGCCTTAGCCTTCTTTCCCTTTCCGTTCCCCTCGGCGTAAGCGTTGTCCTTATCCTTCTTGGCATGAGATTCAAAGGCGGCTGCGTGCGTTCTCTCGCTGAGACCGCTGTATTCGATAGCGGTACGCTACATAGGACAGACAGACAGAAAGAAAAAACAAAAACAAAAACCAGCTCGTTAGTTAGAAAAATGAAAAGAAAGATTTTGAAGAAAAGAGGCGAAAACGAATTCGAAGACGTAATGCTGACTGCCAGTGAGACTGAGATGGGCGTCCTCATAATGGACTATTCACCTTAAACCCGGTCAAACCCCATCCCTTCAAATATCTCCAAGCTCCACAGCGCAACATCAGAGGAAGGTTGTGGACAGGTAATCTCTTGTGTGGAGGCCACCAGCAAGCTACGCCTACGATAGTTTCTCCGTTTTTCAACTTTGTCCTTTCGTCCGACTCCAAGTTTATTCTTTTGTCCCCCCCCTGCTCCGGCGAGGGTCGGAGTTCTCTGTCCTTGCACTTGGTGCCAGCGATGGTGTCCGGGGTAGTGGTGGTAGCGACGACGACCCTTCCACCCTTCAACAAAGCGGCCTTCATAATCATCCTGAAGAAAAAGTAGATTTTCATTCCGTTGGGGGATTCGCGTGTTGTTGGGTACTGCGGTACACGTTAGATGCACGTCATAAAAATGGAAACAAGCGACACACACAGCTTCACAATCCCCATAGTACGCGACCGACCTATCGTCCAAAAAGGCTTTCGAAAGTACCCAAGCCGCGACGTCCAAGTCATCTAGCCCAATTTCTTGAGTGTTGCAGTTTAACGTAGCGCTAGCATCGCCTTTTTTGTTTGAGGTACTTGATGTTGTTTTGGATTCCAGTGTAGGATGAGCGGCGTTGGTGGTGGTGGTGGCTGTGTTACTTTCAAGGCCTGTTGGGGGAGAAGAAGACATGATTAAGGGGTTAGAGGGACTTTTAAGGGGTCAAACCCGCCATTTGCTGTGGCTATGCTGAAAGCGTCCTTTTTCATTCCGATCCCCGCTTCGGCAATTGCCCTATTGTAGGACGTTCATCACAGCCCCTATTTTTGGCCTGGTTATTGCCACGCGCAAGTGCGGGCACATTTCTTCATATGAGTACACTGACCGTGCACACCTGTTCTTCAAAACATCTGCAACAAAGACGATTACTATTAATGCTCAGGCTTTCTGTGATCACTCCCTCAGTTTCCTGTCAAACCAGCGAGCGCGTTCTGTATTTACTATTTGTGCAAGTAATGTGCTAGAGTTTATTATGTTGTGGATGAAGGGCTGCACTTCTCTGCGCGAGGAGGAGATGGAGGTTATCGAGTGGTTTTGGAAGACTGGAAGCATGACACGTTTCTTGAGATGCATAAACACCAATCTACTTTCTATTGGTTCGATGGTGTAGTTGGTTATCACATCTGTCTAACATAATAATGAGCACAGAAGGTCCCCGGGTCGAACCATGGGGGGGAGTTGGGGTATATGTGGTTTTGCCTAGGGAAAGTAGGCTCAGCGAAACTATGTCGAAGTTGTATTTTGCTTCCGCTGTCTACTTTTTTATTTATTTTTATTTTAATCGATTTATTGTGCTACAGGTGACGAGCCTATGGTGCACATTATACAGGTGTAACTACGTTCTATGCTATCCCCTGGGTTCCAGCATGCCCTACAGACGGATGTACATCCCCCTGCAGTCCGGTCTGGTCTCCTTCACCAAGCCGTTTCGCTGGCCGCCCATTTGGGGAGCTTGGCTGTATGTGTCTAGTGTTGGGAGTTGTGGTTTTCTGCCAAGAAATCTGAGGTCCACCATCATGAGATAGGGGCCTGGACAGAGGGGGGGGAGCTTGTGGGAAGAGTGGTAGAAGGGTTAGGGTATAGTGGTCTTCTCTGTTACACTCTGATAGATGGTTCTCTGGGTGTCGTCATCTGATGATGCAGTCAAACAGTGTCATCGTCCATATCATAGTGGGAAACATCACCAAAAGTTGTAGCCAGTCTCTCTGTTTGTCCAATATAGCGCAGTAGCGCCTTGATGTTGTCCGTGCTTCTGAAAATCGCCTTTAGCGAGTCTCCATCTCTACCTAATTCCTTCTTTAGTTGATATCGCTCCTTCTGGTAAGCCGGGCATTCTTGGATGAAGTGCTGAACGGTTTCTTTCAGGTGGTGGCCTTGTGTTTCGCAGTGTGGGCAGTTTGGGGTGTCAGATTTAGTGATACGGTGTAGGTGGGCGTTGAGTGGAATGTGTCCCGTGCGAAGCTGGACTAGCACACTTGTTTGACGTCTCGCGAGTTTGGCCGTGACATCTAGGAACTGTGACCGTACCCCTTTGCCATCGATCACAGTGAAGCGTCGAAGCCGTGGGGATTGGGCAAAGTCTTCACCCCATTGGTGGAGAAGGGTGGTATGGAAGTGTTGCTTGAGAGCAGAGACACTTGCTGGGAGGGTCTTTCCTCGGAGGAAAGAGGGAAGGGGACAGCTGCCCCCAGTCTCACCCTGTGCTGCCCGTTTTGCTTCTTCATCAGCTAGTTCGTTTCCATGCAAACCTACGTGTCCTGAGATCCAGGTTAGTACAAGAGGAGGTGTGGTACCAGTGGACAGTGCGTCAGTGACTCGTAATATTTCATTTAGGATATACTGGCCTGGTCGGTGTTTCAGATTGAAAGTTGCCTCGATTACTGATTTCCCGTCCAGACCAATCATATTTGTGTCTTCCTGTCTCGCAGCTCTGCTTTTCCGTAATAGCTCTAGACCTAGGATGACTCCGACCCCTTCAGCTTCGTATGTGTTGTGTTGTGTTAGTGGTCCGATGTAGTATCGCAGGACTTGGGACTTAGATGGGTCGTCTTTGTTGATTAGCACAGCTGCAGCACCTGCAGAATTGTCAATACCTGATCCATCAGTGTAGATGTTTATATGTCTCTTGTTAAGTCTCTCCTGTTTGGCAGCTTGGTCCTTGTTAACAGCTATATCACGGGTGAATGAGGGGATGTAGGTATGCGGCTGTGTTCTGGGTGTGATGGTCTCAATTTTTGAGGGGGAAGATGGAGAGAAGAGCCTGGGGAGGAGTCGGAGTGGAGGGGGGTATTTCTTCACATCTTGTTTTTGAAAGGCCTTCTGAGCTAGTTTTCTGAGGAGGTGATTCTCAGGCAGTGTATATGTGCAGAGAAGAGAGCGAAAACAGATTTTCTCAAGGAGAAGTCTCACTGGGAGTAGTTTTGCATGGACTTCCAGCAGGTCTGTGGGCGCCGACCGCATTGCCCCAGTCATGGTAATGAGAGCTTGGCGCTGGACCTTCTCAAAGCCCCGAAGTGCACCTACTGATCCAACTCATTTCCTGGCACCCTCTGGTTTGTGAGGGGGTGAGTACCATACATCCAGTCCATACGTCATCTTGGGGATCACGACAGTGACATAAAGTTGCCGGATCATCTTCATTGAAATGCCTTGGGAGGGTCTCATAAGTCTCCAGAGTGCTAAGGTGATGGCAGTGGCCTTTGCGAACGCTGAGGCTTCTTGTGCTTTCCATTTTAGGCAGTTGTCCATTAGGACTCCTAGTACTCTGACTGTATCAGCTTCTTTGACAATAACATTTCGAAGACTTAACGGAGGGGGTTTGGGGGCAGGGCTTTGTCTTGGACGTGGAAAGTGGACCATGATAAGCTTGTCAAGGGCAAATTTGCAGTTATGGGTGTCAGCCCATTTGAAACCTCCTCCCTGTTCCATAAAGGTTTTGATTGTTTGTATATTCTGGGTGATGGTGCCAATATCCACAACGATATTTTTGTTGTCAACAAACCTGACCGAAAGCCCCTTGTTCCTAAGAGCCACTGTAAGATCAAAGAAGTCAGCATTGTAGAAGAGGAAGAGGATCATGGATAAAGGGTCCCCCTGGTCAATGCCGTTTTCCAGCTCAATTAGGTCTGACGTGTAATCCCCAAAACAGAGCCGAGTTTTCCTTCCCTTGAGGATTGCCCCAATAAGTTGCACCAGATGTTCTGGGATGCGACGTCTGTGTAGGTTGTAGAGTAGGTGCTGTATACCTGCACTGGGAAAGGCTCCCTCAATGTCCAGGGAGAGCATGGTGGCATCGCGCTTGTTACGCCAGGCATTCTTTACGTGGTCAACAACTAGGTGTATTGCATCAGTGGTCATCCGACATGGGCAGCCGCCAAACTGGTTTGCTGGTAGAAGATTATGGTACTCAGCTAGGTGTGAGATGTCTTCCGTAATCAACATTGTATGCGCCTTCTTGAATCCTGTCAGGAGGCTGATTGGGCGGTGGGCCTTAGGCAGCGCGTAACTTTTTCGCCCTGGCTTCTGCAGTACCACTGTGTCAGACAGGTTGAAGATTTGAGGGAATGTTACCAGTCGATGGGAGGCTAGGTAGATCTCCAAGGCATATGGGGCTAGCGCAACAGCATGTGTCCTAAGTATCACGTTTGGGATACCATCTGGCCCTGGCGCTTTGTATGGTTCCATCCCTTGGAAGACATCAATTATTCGCTCCCTGGTGTACAGTGGCAGCAGGGGTAATGGGTTCAGGCATGGGTTGCTGTCTAGTGCAGGGTCGTGAGGTGGTGCAGGTGTGAAGAAGGCAGTGGCGAAAAACTCAGCTTTTTCCACATTTGTTTCAGCTTTAATGGTGTTCCCGTGGTCATCAATCTTCTCCAATGTTGGTACCGGTGCTCCCCTGTCCTGATCAATTCCCAGTGTGGTGGCATACTTAGCCGCCGTAAAGATGTTGTCTTCATCGACCCCTTCCAGGAATTCCCTCCAGTGGTCTTCCTTGGCTTGGTAGATCTTCGTCTTGTACCGGGCTTTGTGTTCTCTCAGCTCCTGGTGTATGGGATGTCCAAGTAGGGCCCGAAACTTGTATGCTTGGTTGTTGAGGCAGCTGAGTTTCTTCTTCATTGTTGATAACTCGGATGTCCACCAATGACAGGAGCGAGGGCACGGGTTACTTTTTGGGACGACAGCCTGGATAGTGAGTTGTACCGCCCTCGTGAGGTTGATGGCCGCCGCCTCCATCTCTTCTACTGTTGCCAAGGGTCTCGGGGGAGGGATCTTCTCAAGTTCCATATCAAGTCTTTCTGCGAAGCTTTCATCGTTCATGAGACAGAAGTTGAAGCGAGACTGTGGAGGCTGGTGTTGGGTAGGGAGGGAGAGGGAAGTTGAGACGGGGATGTGGTCAGCGCCATTTGCCAGGGCGCCCAGTGTGACATCACAGGACAAAAGTAGGTCTTCGGAGTGACTGGAGAGGAATACATTGTTGGGCCTTGACCAGTTGCCCTGAGGGGACTTGTATGTTGGGATGGCTTGGGGTAGGGTCATCGTCATGTCAAATCTTGTGAGGAGGCGTATCAGCACAGAAGCTTTGTCAATGGCAGGGCGGGTAAAGAGGTGGGTGTGGCTCTCATCATCCCAAGCTGGGTGGTGTCGATTGAAGTCGCCGCACCACATCATGTGGTCAGATTCGTTCCAGAGTAGGGTATTACGATGGTTGTTAAGGTAGGTGCGTAGGGTGTAGAGATTAGTAGAGTGGTTACCATCATTATATATGTTGAATATGTGAAGGCGGCTAGTCCCTGCATTGAAGGTGACAGCTGTGATATCGTTGGTCCTAGTGACTTCGAGCTGTTGCCAGGAGCTGGAGGGGATGCGTTTGTTGATTAGGATGACTGAGCGTAGTAGGACATTCGTTCCTAATGTTGGCCTTGAGAAAGGGTAGATCATCATCCACCTGTGGTTTTGCTGCGCGTTTCCTACACCATCAACCCAGGGCTCTTGGATGCAGATGATGTCATAGATGTCAGAGAGGTCAGTGTTGTTGGTGCCGGTTTCATTGATGAGGTCGAGGGTTGCTGTTTTAGATTTGTGGGTATTCATCTGTAGTATTTTGAGTTCCTGCACTGTGGTTGGTCCGTCTTGTATCATTTAGGGAAGAGGGGGGTTAGTGTCATTTCTTGTAGTTTGGGATGGCTGGGGAGAGGAGTGGTTGATTTGCTGTCTGTCAAGCCGTCTTGCCGCATCCGACACTATTTCTGCCCATGGAGCATTGGTTGATGGGGTGGGCCTGCTGGGCCACCCTGCGTCATATAGGGTGGTTTGGCGTTGTTGATTCTTGGGTCGTTGGGTCACTCTAGGGTGCGGGCCAGCCCTTGGAGCATTGGCCGGTTCTAGTTCCCAGGTCCAATCTTCTTCGGTGGGAAAGTACGGGAGGGTGTTTGTAAGCTTGCGGCAGTTGATTTCCTCGCATTTATTTTTGAAGGCGGGGCAGGATCTATCTCTGCTGGTGTGGTCATCAGTCTTACAGTTGACACAATAGACTTTGTCCTTGGCCTTGCAGTGTTTGATGAGGTGCCCTTCACCACAGACCCCACAGGTGGGGATGTCAGCTGGGTTACCTTGTAGTCGTGGACACTCCCTCGCCAGGTGGCCCAGCTCCGAACAGTGGAAGCATCGCAGCGCTCCTTGAATCTTCCTCTCTACCTTGCATCTTGAGCCCTCAATTAGTAGTCGTCCCGTTACCAGTTTGTTGGCAGCTTCCGGTGAGTTGAGATATATGTAGAGATGGGCAACGTTCTGATCCGGGTCCTTCTTCCCTACCCCATTTACCCAGCGGACTTTGGTGATGGATCCCTTGGGGAGATCGTTGTCTCTTTCGAGAACGTGGATAGAGTGTTCATCTGAGGCTGAGAAAGTGACTGGTACGAAGAAGGATATGACGATGTGATCTTTCTGGGCGATGAGTACTGCATTGCCTGAGAGCGTCGTGTATCTTTGCGCCTGCTCGTTCCGTAACCAGTCTGCCACGACCAATGAGTTCATCTCCACAATCCAGTTCTTGGAGTCCCGCATTTTCCTCGCCGCCACAAAATAGAATTCCTGCGGTGGGTTCAGGACCTCTAGCAAGGTGTTGAGTGTGTCCAGGCAGTTTGCGTTGCTGCTGTCCGCTAGTTTACGCCCGATTCCGTTGTCCTGGGTGAGCAAGAGGACTTGGCGTTGCTGGATTGCTGCTTGGGCCTTCACGCGTTCTACCTGGAATGCTGTGTTTGGTGTTGGGAGTGTTTGGGAGGGTGGGGTGTACACTGTGACAGTGGTTGCGTAAGTCTTTGGATTTGTAGCTTTGAGTTTTTCTTCTACTTGCGCGTTAAGGTTGCCCACTTGGTCAGAGAGGCCTCCAATGGTTTTGCGCAAGGTCTCTCCAATATCTGTGAGGGATTTTAGTTGTTCAAGAGGCAGGCAAAGGGACGACATCACCGCTTCAGCTATTTCTTGCGCCGTTTCCCTCTTGTCTAATAGTTCTAGTATCACTACACAATGCTTGATGGTGACCATCATCGTTATATGTTCCCTCTTTTCCATCTTTGATACTTCCTTTAGGATGGCGTATATGTCGGCTTTTGAGTATTGGTCTGGTAGTTGTTGTTTGGTGTTGAGGAAGTCTTGTGCAGTCTTCTCAGCCACTGTTAGGCCTAGTTTAGCAGTAGTATGTCGGGTTGTTGGGCCTGCGTTTGGTGCAGGAGTGCTTTCCCTGGTTGTAGGGGCCGTAGTTTGTTGACGTGTCGAGGCTTGACTCGCTGTATTTTGCGACATATCCATTGGCTCGCACCCTTTGTCGGGGTGTTAGGTGTGTTGTAGTGGGTACAGGCAATAGAGTAAATACGCTATCTAAGATGCTTTTCTTCACCGAGGCTACAAGGTTCCCTTAAGGCCTTTCAGGTCTGTGGGAATCTTCGAGGTGGTGAAGGTGGTAGATCAAGACGTGTTTTTCGCTGTCTACTTTGTGCCTCAGCCTGCATATCTTTCCACGGATGCAAATTATTTGATATGATTTCCAATCAAGATCATGATTGGCTTTCAATTTCCAAAATTACCGTAATCAGTGTGCCATTTGACAAGAACGGTAACTCATGTAGTAGAGACTATAGCAGAGGCAACTGTACTCCCACTAATACGCATACTCAAAAACACAAAACACGTAGAGGCAACAATATGACAGCAGATTTCAGACAAAAATATAATTGTCAGGTTACGTCAGTCGTGAGTTGAAAGTCATAAGTTGTATTAGCTCCCTGACAAATGCGTGGTCTGGTCCCGACAGATACCAAATGTCCATCCTCAGTAATGCCAAACCTACACATGTCAAAGCTCGTGTCGATGTAAGTCAGCTCTCAAACTGGTCTCTTTCAAAGTCCTAGATCCTACTTAAGTTAGTACTGATACCCGACGTCAGTAATCTGGACTTTCCCCCAAGATCCAACCATAGACCGTAGCTCTGCACCAACGGGATCTCGATATTGGGCAGTTTCTTGACAATGGTGCGGTGGGTGTTTGCATTGCCTTTTGTGCATCTCTACGCCATGAGTTGTGCAGCCCCTATCCACAATATTTCCCATTTATTTCCCCACGCGTCCCGACCAACCGCCATGGCAAGTTCCGAAGTCTTTCCCACGATATCAAAAACCTTCGCTTCAACCGAAACGAGGGTGTTCTGGCTGCCAAAAGCGAAATTAAGGCTCTCGAGTGCCATTGAGTGTACCTTACATGTCTAAGAAGTAAAAAATTGGCAGAAAACAAGGATATTTGCGCGTAAAAACGCGCCGACATAGATTTCCATTTTGGGAATAATGACTGATAAGCGCGCTGGTGGCTAAAAAGGCGCGGCCTAGCTGGAACATGTATATCGACAGTCTGCCTATGGGGTATTAGCTTTAATTTACCATTAGCTCAACCTAGATCTCTAGCCACTACGTCATGTCATTCCCTAAACCTCAACTCACTCTTGAATACCACTGATAGTCATTAGTGACAACAAAGATACAAATGACAACCGCCTCACTCTCTAATTGAAGCCATGCAAACCTTACACCTGATCAAACATTCACTGGCTTCAAGCATCGACTTTCGTGCAACAGACTTTCATATTTAGTGCATAACATTACTGATACTCGGCAAAATTCGCGTTCGTCATGAAAACCACTCTCACGCGATTTAACATACGCTATGGCAATTGAAAATACGCATTTTGTCCGAGAAGTGGTTTCATACAACAAGATACGGTCGACAAAAATCTCTGAAAAGCATATGTAGTGAGACAACCGCGAAACCACAGAGCAAAAACGTCAGAACCTCAATCCACTGGTATCCGATGAATCTACCTTGAGGAAGTAAAAGACATCAGCAGGAGCCCGTGGTCATGGAGAGGTAAAAATGAAAGAAAGAAGAATTTGAAAGAAACAGAAACAAAAGAAACAGAACTCGTAATGAAAAAAGACACTCACAGCTTCAGCTATCCCAATCCACTCATCCAGCGCACCGACTCGAAATACTCATCTTTTCCCTCGTCTAACGGGATATCTGGGTGCTAAAGTATGAAGGAGGAGAAGGTGGATGTCGGTATCAGAGTCTTAGTCTTGGTTTTTCCATCGCTCCATCATCACCGTCCTCGTTATCTGAGGCTTCGGCCTCTCCATCCTCGTCTTCCTCGACGGTATCCACATTAACCATGCTCGTGCGGGTCGTACTCCTAGTCAAACGACGCGTCGTTCTTTTCCCTTTACCCGTTTTCGTTTCACGGTCTCTTTTCCACCGGGTGTAGCAGTAGCACCCTTTCCCTTTCCCTTCTTTTTAGCCTGGACCTTTGCAGACATCTTCACCGTAGCCTGAGCTGCTTTAAGAGAAGCGTCATTTGAAGACCGAAGGACGACATCCGTGTAGCCTTTTGGGACATCGACAGAGAGGGCTGGGACGGAAATCTGTTGTGCTGGGTGAAATAAAGTACGCATATCTTTCTCGAATGATAGCCTCAATCGCGATGTGCAGCGATCACTATATCCAGAACAAGAACCCATTACATTGCTTCGAACACATCCAGAACTACATCGTGTCAACGTTTCAGGGTATAAATGTGAGCAAAGTACTCCAGTCTCCAAAAAGTCTTGAAAAACATTGAAAGCCACAGTCCAGCAAATAAATAGTTCCATAACCCCGTCTGATTTTATCAAACTACTTTTCTCAACGAACTGGAAGCTTGTGGACGGCTACTAATCAATAGCCAGCCTGGCAGAACCCATCGCTGTTGGTGATATAGTTAATGCTTCCATCCGGCTGACTCTGTCCACCAGCATTGATGGCAGTCTCGGGACCTTGGCAGCCCGTATAGAGGGAGCAAGTCAACAATGGGCTTCCGTTCTGTGAAATTATGGAGAATGTTTAGAAACAAATGTTGAACAAGGATTTTATCGCACTCAGCGTACACACCTTTCCATTCACATCATGATAGGTGTTGATAAAGACACATCCTTGAACATTCAAGCACATAGCCTTGCAGTCTGAATGGTAGGTAGATACACTCATTGTTAGTTTACTTATCCAAGCACATTGATTGCAATTTGCGACTGACCGTCAACGGTATCCACCAGACCGTAAGTCAAGTATCCATACGCCTCAGTTGCAGCATTGAGATTACTGAATGTCTGCTTCCATCCATCGCTGGGAGGAGAAGGAGGGGGAGGAGGGGGAGGAGAGTGAGGAGGGTATTGGGGAGGAGGGGGAGGGGGAGGAGCATGATAAGGCTTAGGGCAATGCAAGCAAAATGGAAGGAGGTCGAGG
Source organism: Tetrapyrgos nigripes (assembly GCA_013368315.1). Classification (NCBI taxonomy): domain Eukaryota; kingdom Fungi; phylum Basidiomycota; class Agaricomycetes; order Agaricales; family Campanellaceae; genus Tetrapyrgos; species Tetrapyrgos nigripes. The sequence continues at coordinate 80,297 of JAACJM010000021.1, forward strand.
AGTTTGCAGATCAACTAGATAGAATATGGACAAAGTCCGAGGTCAATATAAAACAATTCACATCGGAGGTGCCCAAAAACTCACGCTATCCTTCAAATGCGGAATGAAGAACTTGAAGATATCCAAATGCTCTGGGTGGTCACCGTAATACCAACCGGGAGATGCACCTTTTTTTCCAAGGAGGACTGGGCGCCCCGTAGTGATTACCAGCGGTCAGAGTAGATCCGAGAGTGAGCGAGAGGGCAGCATTGGTGCTTTGTGCAGCAGGCACTGCGGAGACCGGTGCAATGAGAGCACTGGTGAATGCAGCAGAAATCGTGATGAGACTGGTGAGTTGCATTGTTGTAAGTGATTATCGACCTTGGGGTTGAGGACGCTGCAGTATTCGACAAGACCAGCGAGGTTTTATACGTCTCATCCCCTGCATACATCGTTATAGGAGTACGCCGTCACTGTCTGTAACCAGGACAAACCAGACGAGGATGTGAACTGTAAACATCACGCACATCAAGCTTCAACTAAGCGGAACACATTTCTCGGTCTCATCAAGGAACAACGCCGCAACCATATAGAAATACAGACATACAGGAGGCTAAAACGGTCAGACGAATGCGCTTCTGAAGGAGCATGAACAGATGGAATCAGAAATAAGGGAAAAGAAAGAATCAGGTAAGACTCTAGAACTACTCACATCGACATCGTCGAAGAGTAATGGGCTTTTGTTCTTTAGCAGAGCCTGCACTTACGTGCCCCGGTATCTGTGTGAAGACGAAAGATAGGAGGTTATCTTCAATATTATGAAAATGGTAATAGAAATCCTTTCAGAAGAATCATTCAGGAAGGCGATAGACACGTTTGCTCAAGGGTCGAGGAACAGGGGCTGAAACACCACGAATTCAGGCGTTCTGTCAGTGGGACCTAGCATCGGAAACAGTCTAAATTTCGAAAGCCATGAATAGGAATTGAATAGTAGGCTCAAGTTTTAACGAGTGACCTAAATGTCCTGAAGTTGGAGCTGAGTATTCTGGACAGACGTATCGTTTGGGAATCTGATTGACGTACCTCATGCTGCAGGCTTTTTAACTGTTGATTGAGCTTCAATGGAATAGAAGGCATACTTGAGGCCGTCAGAGGTTGTCTTCGAAGGATAGGATAGGAGGGTGGAACTGGGCAAGAGACGCCGGTGTTACTGTCACACTCCATATAAGGAGAAGTGACGTGTTTATAGTCTCTAGATCTCACTTGCCCACCATGTCCAGCTCGCAAGATTGCTCTCAATCCGTTCAAAATAGTGATCCTTGCTTCTACTGTTTGCCTTACCATTCCAAATCCTATACATATCCGAACGATTTGATCCACGTCAATCAACTCGTTACCAAGATCTCTTCAGTTGACGCAGAACTAGAACGCGTCCAAAACCTCCTTCACTCTTTGCAGCTTCGGCGTGCACACCTATCCTCGCACCTAAACACGGCAAGATCTCTTATCAGTAGACCTGTTACTAGGTCCCTCTGAATATCGAGATCGAAAGCGGAGCTATCCTCGACAGAGAGAAAAGCTCCGCTTTAGATCAACTCTTCGATATACAGAAGGGACTGTCACAGGCCTATCTTATCAGTAGGCTTCCTAACGAAGTCCTGGAGGTGGTCTTCAGCATCTTATGCTGTGAGGATGACGCAGACGAACTTGGAGAGTTTTGTCTCAATCTTCATCCAGGCCGTCATCCTACTTGGGTCCTGAGCCATGTATGCTCACTCTGGCGCAATATCACCATGTCTCTTCCGAAATTATGGTCTAGGATGGAGATCCAGGTTGAGAAAGTAACTGACGTGTCATATGAAGGGATACGCTGCATGGAATATTTCTCGAAGCTGTTTTTGCAGCGCTCCGGTGATGCCCATCTTGACTTGGTCCTTGCGTTTCCGTCTAGGAACACAGAAAAAGGATACTATGGAAATGGATATGTCAAGATGAATGCTTCAATGCTGAAGCCCATCATCGGGGTGTTCTATTCCCAGTCGCAGAGATGGCAACATTTTTCACTCTCTGCCTACGACTCCTTCTTTCATCCCAACCCTCTCCTTCCTTGGGTTGAAAGTCTTCCCAGCATCATGTCTATGAAGTTTGATGCCATCGACAACACATACGATCCATGGAACGGATATAGACCTCTCCCAATTTTTAAACGTTTATCCGCCCCTTCTCTTCGCACATTAACATTGGGAGGACTTGCGTCGGGTTGGCTGGTCGATGCGCCTCGCGATATCCCAGCAAGTCCATTTGAGTGCCTTCAGTCACTCGTCATTTCCCCTGACTGCTTACCTGGCACGGCATTGCTTCGCCTAGCGTCTGTATCCACGAGCGTAACACTTGAAAACTTCAACGATTGCGAGTACCCAGACTCAACCATTACATGTCTTGCAGGCGCACTTTGCGTCAACCCCTTCTTCACTGAAGGTACGGGTTTTCAGCTCGAGGAAATCCTCAGGTCAATCTCACTCCCAAATGTGACACGGTTCTCCTTCGGAGCAGGTGTGTCTACGGCTTCCCGGTATAAGTGGGATCCCGTGCAGCTTGTCCGATTTCCGACAGACCAATTCCTCTCTCTGCTTCATCGATGCAGCGCAGACCAGATCACTCATCTCACTATCAACCATTACTCTTTCGGTAACCCGGACATTGCTGTCATGATCCTGCCCCGTCTTCCATCGCTTACTCACTTGGAGGTCGACGAAAGTCCGAAGGACTGGGAATGTCACCCTTTTCAACAGCGCCCATTCAAACCTACTTTAACGAGTTCGTTCTTCGAGGCTCTCGTCATACATACACCCATATCCGATCATACGCTAGTCCCGCAGCTGCGCGAAGCATCGTTCTCATCGCAGCCCTTCCTGAATATGACCCAGAATATTGGTGAAGTGGTCGCTAACATGCTCGAGACGCGATGGAGAGGTGGACAATCTGGGCTTACTCGTGCCAAGTTCTCTGGTTTTCGAAGTCTCTTGGATATGGATGAGGGAAGTGCAGGGAGCATAATAAAAAGGTTGCGAGAGGAAGGTATGTCTCTGGAATTGGGGAGTTTCCTTGACCTGGGACGGTCTCTAGTAACACTGGTTCAGGCTATGTAGTGGTAGCCAGTGGTTATATCAATTGTTCGTCTATCATAGTTGTCCCTAATAAGTACACTGAGCAAGGGGTGCACCAAGGATGTTGTTAATAAATGGTTAGTTTTGTGAGGACATTCGAGATGATGGCCCTTGCTCCTAAATCGATTCATTTTTCAGGACCGGCTCTTTTGTCATTCTTTCGCATGATATCTTGTAAAGCTTTTTGGCGCTCTGGTTTCGTGGACGGTGGGAGCTTGTGTTACTGTCGCACTCCATATAAGGAGAAGTGACGTGACTGTAGTCTTATGAAGGAGATGTGGGCCACCACTCTGTGTGGCAATGACGAGGCCCAAAAGGAGTGAGCGCTGTCAACTGTTCGGTACTGGCTTCTAAGATTCCGAGGCAGAAATTAGTGGAGAAAATCATATATATATATTGATTAGCCATACGCGGAAGCCTCAGGTTGTAAGAACAAGTCCCTAAAGGGCCTCGTAACGTTGTAACCTTCATTGATGGTGAAGCTCCCAGTGAAAACAATGCCGGGCACGTCCGACGATGTCTGACCGTGTCCGGAAATAAGAGGGAAAACCGCTCCTGCCAATCATTTCAGAAAGAATCAGAAAAAAGTCGGAAAATTGCCATATACCAGATTTTTTCAGAAAGATTTCTGGCGGCATCCGGTCATTGCTGAGAAAGATGCATCGTCGTTGGCACCAGAAATGGTCGGACAGGTCCGGATAGATCCAGAAGAAATCTGATTCTATTCCATTTCCTACTACTGTACATGCGAGTACTATAACAAGCCTTCTGACTCCTGCCGAGTCCCGACCCCGACACATCCACCAAGTCAAATCATCCAAGTCCCCGAGCCCAAACACAAACGAACTGAAACAAATGATTTAGCAACGCCGGACTGCAAGCAAACTGCAAGAGACCAGGGAAACATACCTTCGGTAACTGCGAGTACCTCGCCTTGCCACTAATGCGAACGATACTAAAGAGCATCCGCCTCGAGACCGTATTAACTACAAAACCAAAACTAAGTAGAGACACGCGTTGAGAGCAATAGACATACGTACCTCAAACTCAAATCGACATGCATATACACTGCTTGCTGTGAGAAAAAAAGGCAGAGGGCAGAGAGGGGGATTTAAGACAATGATATGAGCGTCACTCAACATTATACACCTTGGAAGACCCTGAAAGATCCTAACCCTTCTCGCTCAGAATGCAACATCTACTAGCTCATACACGCTACGGCGCTAAAGGCTTGCGAGCGGCCAGGGCACGAACATGCGTGTTTGCTGACGCGTCGACAAGGTCGTTATTTAATAATCAATATGAGGAAAGTGTTGAGCCAGCGGTCGTCTGAGTGGAGAGGTGCAAGAGGGCTGGTGAGGTGATAGAGTGAGGGGGAGGGAGGCGAGTGGGAGAAAGACGAGATAGAGAAAGGCGGGATAGAGAAAGACGGAGAAAGGGAGGAGAAGCGGGGAAGATGATGGTGTTGGGGAGAGAGTTGTCTTGAGGCAAAAAAGTTTGGGGACGCGTCATTTACATTGGGGCAGCGTGACGTCGGTGATTCTGAACGTCGATAGGCAGCTGCAGGCTTGTGATTTTTCCAAGTCCGCGGGTAGGTCGTCGTTCAACAACGTTAACGTGTGTCCTCAAAGTTGTGCTAGATTCTGAGTGTTACCAGAAGTGTACAGAAAGTATCGGAAATATCCAGAAAAACTCGGAAAGACTCAGATCTCAAGCTTTCCTGTCGGAAATCGTCGGCGTCGTTTTTCACTGGGCCGGTACCGGTGAAGGATGATGCATCGATGATGGGCGTTAAATGGGCATTGCAGACCACGCGTTTCTGCGGCAACAGCCGGTACACCTATCGAGCACAGCCACACTCGGGAACGTCAGATTATAAGAACGACGAGTCCCTTAAAAGGGCCTCGTAATCATTTCACCCGCCCACCATGTCCAACTCGCAGGATTGCTCTCAAACCGTTCAAAATAGTGATCCTTGCTTCTACTGTTTGCCTTACCATTCCAAATCCTATACATATCCGAACGATTTGATCCACGTCAATCAACTCGTTACCGAGATCTCTTCAGTTGACGCAGAACTAGAACGCGTCCAAAACCTCCTTCACTCTTTGCAGTTTCGGCGTGCACACCTGTCCTCGCACCTAAACACGGCAAGATCTCCTATCAGTAGGCTTCCTAACGAAGTCCTAGAGATGGTCTTCAGCATCTTATGCTGTGAGGATAACGCAGACGAACTTGGAGAGTTTTGTCTCAATCTTCATCCAGGCCGTCATCCTGCTTGGGTCCTGAGCCATGTATGCTCACTCTGGCGCAATATCACCATGTCTCTTCCGAAATTATGGTCTAGGATGGAGATCCAGGTTGAGAAAGTAACCGACGTGTTAGATGAAGGGATACGTTGCATGGAATATTTCTCGAAGCTGTTTTTGCAGCGCTCCGGTGATGCCCATCTTGACTTGGTCCTTGCGTTTCCGTCTAGGAACACAGAAAAAGGATACCATGTAGATGAATTTGAATACGTCAAGATGGATACTTCAATGCTAAAGCCCATCATCGGGCTGTTCTATTCCCAGTCGCAGAGATGGCGACATTTTTCACTCTCTGCCTACGACTCCTTCTTTCATCCCGGCCCTCTCCTTCCTTGGGTTGAAAGTCTTCCCAGCATCGTGTCTATGAAGTTTGATGCCATCCACAACACATGCGATCCATGGAACAGATATACACCTCTCCCAAATTTTAAACGTTTATCCGCCCCTTCTCTTCGCACATTAACATTGGGAAGACTTGCGTGGCGGGTCAATGCGCCTGATGATATCACAGCAGGTCCATTTGAGTGCCTTCAGTCACTCGTCATCTCCCCTGACTTCTTACCTGACTCGGCATTGCTTCGCCTAGCGTCTGAATCCACGACCGTATCGCTTGCAAACTTCAGTGACTGCAGCGATCCTATTGACTTCAAGCACCCAGACTCAACCATTACATGTCTTGCAAGCGCACTTTCCATTAACCCCATCTTCGCTCCAGGTATGGGTTTTCATCTCGGGGAAATCCTCAGGTCAATCACACTCCCAAATGTGACACGACTCTCCTTTGGAGCAGGCGTGTCTACGTCTTCTCGGTCTAAGTGGCGTCCTGTGCAGCCCGTCCGATTTCCGACAGACCAATTCCTCTCTCTGCTTCATCGATGCAGCGCAGACCAGATCACTCATCTCACTATCAACCATTACTCTTTCAGTAACCCGGACGTTGATCTTGTCATGATCCTGTCCCGTCTTCCATCGCTTACTCACTTGGAGGTCGACGAAAGTCCGAAGGACTGGGAATGTCACCCTTTTCAACAGCGCCCATTCAAACCTACTTTAACGAGTTCGTTCTTCGAGGCTCTCGTTATACATACACCCATATCCGATCATACGCTAGTCCCGCAGCTGCGCGAAGTATCGTTCTCATCGCAGCCCTTCCTGAATATGACCCAGAATATCGGTGATGTGGTCGCTAACATGCTCGAGACGCGATGGAGAGGTGGACAATCTGGGCTTACTCGTGCCAAGTTTTCTGGTTTCCGGAGTCTCTTGGATATGGATGAGGGAAGTGCAGGGAGCATAATAAAAAGGTTGCGAGAGGAAGGTATGTCTCTGGAATTGGGGAGTTTCCTTGACCTGGGACGGTCTTTAGTAACACTGGTTCAGGCTATGTAGTGGTAGCCAGAGGTTATATCAATTGTTCATCTATTATAGTTGTCCCTAATACACTGAGCAAGGGGTGCACCAAGGATGTTGTTAATAAATGGTTAGTTTTGTGAGGACATTCGAGATGATGGCCCTTGCTCCTAAATCGATTCATTTTCAGGACCGGTTCTTTTGTCATTCTTTCGCATGATATCTTGTAAACCTTTTTGGCGCTCTGGTTTCGTGGACGGTGGCAGCTTGTGTTACTGTCGCACTCCATATAAGGAGAAGTGACGTGACTGTAGTCTTATCATCTCACCCGCCCACCATGTCCAACTCGCAGGATTGCTCTCAATCCGTTCAAAATAGTGATCCTTGCTTCTACTGTTTGCCTTACCATTCCAAATCCTATACATATCCGAACGATTTGATCCACGTCAATCAACTCGTTACCGAGATCTCTTCAGTTGACGCAGAACTAGAACGCGTCCAAAACCTCCTTCACTCTTTGCAGCTTCGGCGTGCACACCTGTCCTCGCACCTAAACACGGCAAGATCTCTTATCAGTAGGCTTCCTAATGAAGTCCTGGAGATGGTCTTCAGCATCTTATGCTGTGAGGATAACGCAGACGAGCTTGGAGAGTTTTGTCTCAATCTTCATCCAGGCCGTCATCCTGCTTGGGTCCTGAGCCATGTATGCTCACTCTGGCGCAATATCACCATGTCTCTTCCGAAATTATGGTCTAGGATGGAGATCCAGGTTGAGAAAGTAACTGACGTGTCAGATGAAGAGATACGTTGCATGGAATATTTCTCGAAGCTGTTTTTGCAGCGCTCCGGTGATGCCCATCTTGACTTGATCCTTGCGTTTCCGTCTAGGAACACAGAAAATGGATACGTCGAGATGGATACTTCAATGCTGAAGCCCCTCATCGGGCTGTTCTATTCCCAGTCGCAGAGATGGCGATATTTTTCACTCTCTGCCTACGACTCCTTCTTTCATCCCAACCCTCTTCTTCCTTGGGTTGAAAGTCTTCCCAGCATCATGTCTATGAAGTTTGATGCCATCGCGGACACATACGATCTACGGAACGGATATAGACCTCTCCCAATTTTTAAACGTTTATCCGCCCCTTCTCTTCGCACCTTAACATTGGGAGGACTTGCGTCGGGTTGGCTGGTCGATGCACCTCGCGATATCCCAGCAGGTCCATTTGAGTGCCTTCAGTCACTTGTCATTTCCCTTGACTGCTTTCCTGGCTCGGCATTGCTTCGCCTAGCGTCTGTATCCACGACCGTAACACTTGCAAACTTCGACGATTGCCGCGATCCTATCGACTTCGAGCACCCAGACTCGACCATTACATGTCTTGCAAGCGCACTTTGCGTCAACCCCATCTTCACTGAAAATACGGGTTTTCAGCTCGGGGAAATCCTCAGGTCAATCTCACTCCCAAATGTGACACGGTTCTCCTTCGGAGCAGGTGTGTCTACGGCTTCCCGGTCTGAGTGGGATCCTGTGCAGCTTGTCCGATTTCCGACAGACCAACTCCTCTCTCTGCTTCATCGGTGCAGCGCAGACCAGATCACTCATCTCACCATCAACCATTACTCTTTCAGTGACTTGGACGTTGATCTTGTCATGATCCTGTCCCGTCTTCCATCGCTTACTCACTTGGAAGTCGACGAAAGTCCGAAGGACTGGGAAAGTGACCCTTTTCAAGAGCATCCGTTCAAACCCATTTTGACGAGGTCGTTCTTCGAGGCTCTCGTTATACATACACCCATATCCGATCATACGCTAGTCCCGCAGCTGCGCGAAGCATCGTTCTCATCGCAACCCTTCCTGAATATGACCCAGAATATCGGTGAGGTGGTCGCTAATATGCTCGAGACGCGATGGAGAGGTGGACAATCTGGGCTTACTCGTGCCAAGTTTTCTGGTTTCCGGAGTCTCTTGGATATGGATGAGGCAAGCGCAGGGAGCATAATAAAAAGGTTGCGAGAGGAAGGTATGTCTCTGGAATTGGGGAGTTTCCTTGACCTGGGACGGTCTCTGGTAACTCTAGTTCAGGCTATGTAGTGGTAGCCAGTCGTTATATCAAACGTTCATCTATCATAGTTGTGCCTACTTGGATTGTACTCTAGAGCGAGAACCGGTACGCCTTGCTGAAATTGTAACTGGTGCTATACCCTATTGCCTCGGTAGAATGGATCCTAGGCCTTTCTCCGTCTCCGAGTAACCGTACTCCCACTAGTACGCATAATCAAAAAAGTATTATAAACATTGAGATACATAAGAGACAACTGACAAACATCGAAATCTCTGAACAGCATATATGCACATACATAGTGCCTTGAAGACAACCCCCAACGCGAAACAGCACTGGCGCAGAGCATTGGAACGTTGGAACGTCAACGTGGGCCCAGCGGTCAATCCACTGGTATCCGATGAATCTACATTGAAGTCGAGGTTGAGAAAGGGAAAGAGTTATTATCAGCATCAGCAGGAGCAGGAGCCCGTGGACATGGAGATATAGAGATTAAACATAAAAGATAAAGGTACAGATCAAAGAATAGAAGAAAGAAGAATGAAAGAAAGGATTCAAACAGAGGACACGAGAAAGAAATACTGTAATAACGAAAAAGAAAGAAAAAAAAATACTCACTGCCTCAGCTATCCCAACCCACTCATTCAGCGCACCGAAATACTCATCTTTTCCCTCGTCTACCGGGATATCTGGGTGCCAGAGTATGAAGGAGGAAAAGGTGGAACTTGGTATAAGAGTCTTAGTCTTGTTTTTTCCATCGCTCCAAGACGAAGACGGTTCGCCATCGTCACCATCCTCGTTATCTGGGGCCTGGGTCTCTTCCTCGTCGTCTTCCTCGACGGTTTCCACATCAACGACGCTCGCGCGAGCAGTACTCCTAGTCGAACGACGCGTCGTTCTTTTCCCTTTACCCGTGTCTTCCACCTCCATATCCACTTCTACTTCTTGCTTCACTTCGGCTTTTCCTTTCCCTGTCCTTTTACCCTTTCCACCGGGAGCAGCAGCACGACCCTTTCCCTTTTTGCTAGCCTGGACCTTTGCAGACATCTTCACCGTAGCCTGAGCTGCTTTGAGAGAAGTGTCATCTGAAGACCGAAGGACGACACCCATGTAACCTTTTGGGACGTCGACAGAGAGGCCTTGCATTATTCGGCCTCGGAAGGTCGATTTGAAGCGGGATTTCAGCGAGAGGAAGGAGGATGGGAGAGTGGTGGAATTTGTAGATGAGGACGAAGAGGAAGAGGGTACGATGATAGTGGAGGAACTTGAAGACGCTTCTACCTCTGTCTCTATTACTGCCATTGTCGAAGTAGAAGTGGTGGAGGTTATGGTAGACGTTGACGCAGTAGGTTGTAGAGCTAACGTTGTCTCTGAGGACGGGCCTACTATCCCAGAGTCAGCAACGGCAGCGCAAAGACACGCGAAAGACTCACTTTGGACGTCTGCCTGGATGTCTTCTTCAGTTGACTGAGTCTGCTCTGAGACGTCCTGCATCTCTGCATCAACTCCAGGCGCGTCAGCAGGGATCTTGACGTCGGTCAGTTCCACAGATACGGTCTTCTCGTCAACTGTCTTTGTCGTCTGCTCTGACAGTGACACGTCAGAATTGGCATTTGCGCTTGCCGCGTCTTTCTCCTCTGCACTTCCTTCACCTCCTTCTCCCTCTGGCGTTTCTTTTTCAGGTGCACCGACGTTCTTTGCAGCTTCTACCACACTGAAAAACGTGGACATGGGAGCTGGACCGGTGTAATCAATGTGAAATGGCATAAGATTGGGTGTGCATTCTTTGAGAGGACCAGCAAGTGGTGCGCCGAGGATAGTATTGGCAAATGGCTGGTTTTTTGAGGACATGTTTCAAGCTGCCGAAGTAGCTCCTAGGATGACTTTTTGGAGGAATCTAGGTTTGAAATGACGCGTAGAAGGTGGTGGTTAAAGACAAGACGCGTTGACGCGTTGCTGTTTGTTGACTGGACCGGTTCCATGGACTGGTCCACGTGAACAATCCTCCTTTCGTTTCACCATCTTTGGTTCGGTATCTGGTCGTACGACTACACTTATATGTAATCCCGCACTTAGACTGGAGCTTTTCTTTTGAGCTATGTAGTACGTACTTCAATCAGTCATGTTCGCTTCAAACTGTCACTTACCCTTGCAGTTTGGTATACATCTGGGTGTTTGAATAAAACGCATACACTCCTTTCTCAGTGGTCCACCTGACCTCGTATTCAGAGGATTGAAAGGAGCCTCCTGGCCAGCCGATACACTGTGAAGGTGTGAAGGCCAATCTGGAGGACACTATCCATTATCATCGTTTCCTTGAGCGCTCTTTTGCCAGTAATCTACCTGACCTCGTATTCAGAAGATTGAAAGGATCCTCCTGGCCAGCCGATACACCGTTGACATCAATCTGGAGGACACTCTTCATTATTATCGTTTCCCCGGGCGATGACGATAGGCTCTCCGATTCTCGCCTATCAGGACAAATCTTTTGTGCTTATCATTTCTTCTGTCTGAACCTGTTTTTCAAATGGATAACTAGGTTGAGCGGAAACGCCGCCTCATTCCCATATACACACTCCCAGGTCACGACTGCTATTGAATCAAATAGCAGCTACCTATCACGACCCTTGGCTGATAAAATAACTATGAGAGATAAGTGAATTTGATCGCTGTTTGCTTCTATTCCACGTCTATTTAGTCCTAGATTCTCATAAGGACTCGGATAAAGACGGCGTGCTTCTGACTTTTGCTATCTTTTGGACTACCACTTACTTCCCGACGCTCGTACCTTGCCCATTCCACTCCTCTGAGTAACTCTCTGCACTAGTGTTTCAAGTCTTCCTTTGACAAGCAGCTTCAGGAGCAGATCAACAATATGGATACGAAGTTGGAGGAGACCAATGTAGACCTTCTGGCAGAGCAGGATCTTCATAAGCTTGGATATCAGCAGGCGATGACCAGGGTGCGTCCTAGCTGCTGTACGATTGTCTCAGTATGCAAGAAAGCTGATTACTGCCGTTCATAGACCCGAGGCCTTCCTCATATCCTGTTCAGTGAGTCATCTCTCTCTCAATCCCAATGCCAGGCTAACCTCTAACACATGACGCATCATCAGTGACGCTCGGTACGTCGCTCCCGCGCTCCCTAGAAGACTTTCCTTCCCATTGACAGACACGCATGACCCTGTGTAACCTGTAACCTTCAGCTATAATGGCAGTCCGTGAGTTTCTTTTCCTTCTAAGTCGGCCCATATGGATTTGCTTAAGCTAACACTACCCCTGCCTCTCAGCATTCGGCCTCGCAGCTCCCTTCGCCACGGGCCTAGTCGGAGGCGGACCAGTCACCACCTTTTGGGGCTGGGTCCTAGTTTCCTTCTTCACGATGTTCACTGCTCTCTCTCTCGCGGAAATTAGTGCGAAATACCCGACTAGTGGGGGAGCGTATTATTGGTGCTTTCGGCTCGCTAAAACAAGGGAAACGGGTTTATTGGCAAGTTGGATATGTGGGTGGTTTATTATGGTTGGGGTTTGGACTATTTGTTTGAGTGTTACTTTTGTGCGTATACTATCTTCTTTTTGGAAAGGCTGCTGTCTAGGAGAAGCTAATGAGAAACTGATATTTTATCCTGGGCTTCGTCATTCATTCATCTAGGGAACTGGACAACTTTTAGTCGCGGGTATAGGGATGTTTAAGACGGACTGGAATCCTGAAGCCTGGCAGACGTGTGCGTACCTTCCTTCATTCTTTCCTCAATGACTGCCAGTACAACTCAAGCTCCGACGCGGGTCGTTTCTTACAGATTTGATCTTCCTCGCTGTACTCTTCTTCTCCACAGCCATAGGAATCTTTTGCAACAAGATCTTACCTTTGATTGATGTACGTACGCCACTTTTACCTCTCCTCTTACTTTCCTTCTTCGCTCTATTCGCTCTAGGAGTAACTAACTCGGAAATGAATCTTTATCTTTGCGTGCGTAGATTCTATCAGCCTATTTCACCATTATCGGTACCCTTGGTTAGTGTCTATTGTCTACGCGTCATCGTCATCTTGGAGTTGGAGTGCTTCTAACCGACTGACTGACTCCTTACTTCCCTCCTTGGCTCCTTGGCTCCTTTAATCCTTCCTTTTTGAATTCTTCCGCTTGGACTTGGACTTACCTATTGGATTGAACACAGTCATCTTCATCTGCGTATCTGCAAAAGCCGCTACCGGACGCCGTTCTGCTAGTTTTGCGCTGGGTGATTTTGACCCTGAGTCAGGATGGACACCTGGGTGGTCATTTTTTATTGGGTTGCTTCCTGTGAGTACTTGGCTGGCTCGGGGGTTCGGCCGTTGTATGCCTACTTGCCAACTGGATATGCTAACTGACTGACCCTCCTTTGGTCTGACTCTGGTTTTGGTCTTTGTGTAATTAGCCAGGTGTGTTTTCTCCCTGTCATGGCGTTTGGACGTCATTCTCTGGCAGCTATTGACCCCTACTATTCGGTATATCATCTAGCTTACACGTATTCCGCAATTGGGATGAGTACGTTGTTACTTTTTTTGGTCTTTCGACGAGAATGTCTCATCTAAAACTGCAGTCACCAACATGGCCGAAGAAGTCCATAATCCCACTGTCCAGCTCCCCCGAGCCCTTGTCTGGTCCATCCCAATTGGTTTTATCGAGGGTGTTTTCTTTCTTCTTCCGATTTTGTTCACCTTGCCGGATATAGCGACGTTATTGGCAGGTTAGTCCTTTTTTTCTGTTCTCCTTGTTCTCTTGTTTTGCTCGTTTTGCTTGGGGTGATTGTAATTATGGTTGTGGTTGTGGTTGTGAACTGACTTGTTCATCTTGTGTATCTTGTGTAGTGCCCACCGGCCAACCCATCGCGCTGATGTTCGAACTGATTATGGGGAACAAGGCTGGTGGATTTGGATTGGTAAGGAGCGGGTTTATTGACAATGTTTAGGCTAAGCTTACCGGTGCTCGTGTCTTCTCTACCTTTAGTGGTTCATCAGTGCGTGCAGCCTGTTCTCGCTCTGCTCGTCGTCACAATACTAACGTCGCGTCACTTACCTAGTCTTCGTAATCGGACTCTTCTGCGCCATCTCCATCTGCTGCGCTGCCTCACGCGCAACCTGGGCCTTCGCTCGAGACAAGGCCCTTCCCTTCCACGCCTTCTTTTCCCAAATCAACCCAGACTCGGACGTCCCTATCCCCGCCTACTTCCTCACCACAGTAATCCAACTCCTCCTAGGCCTCATCTACCTTGGGTCTTCCGCAGCCTTTAACGCTTTCGTCGGTGTAGCGGTGATTTGCTTAGGAGCGAGTTATGCTATTCCGATCGGAATGAGTTTGTATGGTAGGAGGAAGAATGTAGAGGATTCTCCGTATTCGTTGGGGAGGTGGGGGTGGTGGATTAATGCGGTCGCGGTGTTGTGGATTCTTTTTGAGATTGTGTTGTTTTCGATGCCGGCGATCATTCCGGTGACACCGTCTACGATGAGTGCGTATAAAATAGTTTCATTTTTTCCATGCGTTCTTGCTGATATTCCACGTACAGATTATGCATCTGTGGTGTTCGTTGGCTTTGCAGTGATTAGTGGGGTGTGGTATGTGATAAGTACGTTTCACGTCCTCCTAGTCACTCTTTCCGTGGACAATGGTTGACGGGCTTGCTTTGCAGATGGACGCTTCAACTACAGTGGACCGCCTCTTCCTCAAGAAGATCTAGCAACATCGGGTTCCAGTCCTACGTCGTCTGTTGAGGCAGAGCCAAAAGACTTGAAGCGATCTGAGTAGAGAGGTATTGCTTGTGAAACATTTGGATTTCCGTGTACTTTAGGTAACTCTAGTTGTTATATCTTGTCCTTATGGTCCATTTCTTCCTGCCCTTCATTCTCGTGCCGGCAACATGCTGTCCACATACCGCAAGCTGTCAAAAGCACTCAGCCAGGTACCATATCCGATGTTGGAGTCGTGCCGACATGGACTGTAGCATCAAAAGCAGTGTGATGAACTAGTCAAATTGGTGGAACAAAGCCATTAGACAATGGATTGCGGGTATAGTATCCTTAAGTTGGGATACAATGAAAGCAACATCGTCATGGTGGGTATATATAGTAAGTGCCAGCGACGAGCGCACATATTATAGTACTCCAGCTCTCTAACCTTACGCCCCGTCTGCACCAGAACCAGATGCCCAAGCCCGCCTGCAGTAATATTCCATCTCGTCACCTTCAATATGCCCAGCAGGCGACCTGCAAACCACATTTTCGATCCCATTCGTGCCCAATTGCGCAATCAGGGCATGTGTCCCACCACTGGCTTCCAGTGTTACGATTACGGTAGGCAGTAGTGTTGCACAGACTCGGCTCCGGCTCGCTACGGCTCGACTCGGACCATAGCCGTTAAATTAATGGCTCGCTCTGACTCGAGCCATGCTGAGTCGATGCAAAACTCTTTGGTCACATTGTTTACAGTACTATAACTATGGGATTGCCTTGTCATGCCTTCTTGCATGTTCTGCGATTGCTCAGAGCACTACTTAGGGTGATGTCGATGCATTACTTGCATTTTTGGTGACTACCGCTAAATCCGAAGCCGTAGGAATGGCAGTGCTGTCAAGGAACGGTGATTTGCAGTGATTTGCAAATTCTATTCACTGACAACCAAAACGCTTTCTGTTAGCAGTTAGCATTTGCGGTACTTCAGTAAGCTGTCTGAGAGTGCTGGGGCGGCCTCAAAGAGCCAGTACAACAGCGGATTCTTAGCATCGACTCCAACAGCTCAAGCCATTAGCCGACAGCTCCAGAGCCATGGCTCAAAACCGGCTCGGCTCAACGGCTTAGCCGAGTGGAGCCGAGCCGTGTGCAACACTAGTAGGCAGCGCAAGCGGCTTCGGTGGCTCCGTCATTCTAGAAATTCAAGAATCAAGAATACGTGAGTATGAATTGCCTCTCCTAGACCACTAGCGGGCTGGTACTGACGTCCGTGTATGATAGGCCTATCTTAAAGTTTTCTGCAGGATGGTAATCCCTGCACCAAAGGTGTGCAGGTTGCCTAGAGCGCCGGAAGCAAAGGCGAAGGTAGCAAGTATGAAGGAGAATCACATATTGAGGACTACACATGTCAAAGTCAGTAGGAGAACTATACACACGTAGAAGGAAAAAGAACATACTTGAGAGACTCTGAAAGAGAGTAAATAGCGAAAGAAGTGAACAGTGGTGATGCACTTGATGTGGTAAACGAATCTCTGGGCTCCTTAAGTACTACTATTGGGAAATATGAAATGGTGTACCCTGGGTGCAAACTTCACCTGAATTCTACGGAGGTATGTAGTACTAAAGACTTACTCTGTGCCACTCTCACTGTCAGTGAGTGGGTGAGGATTATTTAGGAACGTGCCTTGAGTGCCATGTCTCGAAAAAATTCTGAACTTGAAGCTGGAGAAGCGAAATTTTGAAAATGCGTGGAAATTATCAAGTTCTTCAGTCATCTAAGTTCAGTGCCTGGTCTTAACCATACTGTAGATTTGTTTTGCCATGAAACCTCGCTTAGCCGGAGTTCAGTATCTGCGACTCGACCTCTCTCGACCTGCGTGCACAAATAATTCTAAGTCATCCATTCTCAGTTTGTAAGTCATCTTGTATCTAAGGGAGGAGGAATTTAGTATTGAAAGAAATAATTCCATAGGGTCCATAATTAAGTCAAGGTCTCAGGCATGAAATGAATATACCGGATTTTCGGAAGTGCGGATATCCGTCAAATTAAACGTGCCAGACTGGATGAGGTTCAAGTTATTGGCCCGAGAGATTTCATCAAACAGGAATGTCGTCCAGTAGGCTGTAGCTAGGTATAGACAGTCTAACTCAGGTTTTGCAACCCCGACTGATGCTACTGAATACCTGCTGCTCCTGGTGGTCTCAATGGGACCACGGAGAATAGGTACCAAGGGGGAAGCAGACCACATATCCAGCACATAGGGTAGGAGGAGAGGGGGGGTCAGTTCTGGCCAAAAATTTTTCTGACTGCACCTAAAATAAGGTATTTTGAGCCTGTTTTTCAGTAATTACCTATAGTTGTGCAATTTTCAAGACTTTCCCACCTTTTTTTGGCTATCTATTCTGCAAGAAGGTGCAAATAGGCAACAAATACTTGTCACAAGTAGAGTTGAGGTGAGCCTGGACATCTTATCTCTTCTCTTTTTAGCAGTATCAAGTTAGGGTTAGGGCTTATAGTATATTATCTAATGCATCACATGACTGTAGATATACTATATAAGGCAAGTGGAGGGGGGAGGGGGTACTCTGGGTGGTGCTAAAATTTTTTTTGACCCCATGCAAATTTTTGAAACCTGCCTCCCCCTTGATAGGTACTTCAGTCATCTGTACCAACCCTTTCCCAGAGCAGTGTAATCTACAATTTGAATCTACACTTTTGACATGGATGGTAGTTCTGAATCTATGCTGAGCAGTTCCATAATGTTCGAGGCATCAGTGAAAACTACACTGTTGCAGCCCTGGAACCACCCAGAACATCAGGAATTGTTCCAGTAGAATGTATCAGCATTGGAATGGTGGCAGAACTGACCACTATTGATGCAACGCCCTTGGAACTATGTTCCAAGCACCAGAACCATTCCTGTTGTTACATCAACTGGAACAGTTCTGGCTGTTCCACCATATTCTAACAGTATTGGAACGACGATGCAACATATATTTACACCAGCATTATGTTAGCAGTACATTTAGATGCTATCATGTGATTGACTGCAGCCAAAGAGTCATATACCAAATATATTTATGGACTACAAACATACAGTATCTCACTAAGTACAAAAGGATATCTACTTAGGTAAAGAGGTGAGTATATGCACATACATGGGTACTAAGCACTAAGCAGTGGTCTTCCAGTTGATGATTGTCAGCAGGTTGAGACTTGTCTAGATGAAAGAGTTGTGGGTCAGTGCCCAGGCGTGGCAAGTACGAGGCCAGAAGGTAATGTTGAAAATACAAGAAATGAAAATAAAAATGAATCATGTAGGTTTTCTAACTTGCGAAGAGAATGAAAAAAGGCAGTGAGAGTTACAGCCCAGAGCTTAATAATAGGGGCAAGTGACAGCAAAGACGGACGGGGAAAATCAGGAGGCTTTAAACATAGCCACATGCAGAAACCGAGTGTAGAAAACTCATCCTCATTTTATTCAGCCTCATAATACATCACGTGGTGTGAATGGAATTTGCCAGCAGTAGGCGCAGTTACCTGTTGCGTCAGAACTAATATTTCTTTCTGTTGGATCACACCAGGACAAAGCTAGAAACACAGCCCCATGGATCACTCCAGTCCAAACCCGTTTATCATATGGATAGACGGGACTGTTTAAGCATAGCCACAAGCAGAGGTTGAGTGTAATAAACTCAACCTCATTTCATTCGGCCTCATAATGCAAATTGAAACATCAGAGACAGGCAATACATGAAAAGAGAGTCAGTGAACACATCTCTATACAATGCACTCAATGTCACTCTTGCAACAGTGACACAGTGACAACATAAGGAAAGGGCAGATCTGATTTTGAAAACAGTTACAAATGTGCAGCTGGCAGGATATTCGGTGTGAGCAGAAAAGACACATAGCAGACGGGTGGTTGAGATGAGATGAAAGTCTAAGAAATGATTATGGAGGTTGTCATCAGAATTGAGAGCAGCTAGTCTCCATGAACAGCTTACCTCACAAGCTGAAAGAGGAAATGGTGAGAAAGGAGTAAAGAAAGGTTTGAGGGCAAATAGACCAAGAGCCAATGTGAGAGCAAGACAGTGTAATAGAAGGATACAGTGAGTGATGCAGAGAACCCTATAAAAGACTAACAGACACACCAACTTTGACTGATGTATAATATATGCAACTCTGGAAGTAGATTGTGTAGTACACACATGTATTAAACTGCTGACCCAAACAAAAAGAACTCCCCATAAAGCCTACCATGAGTCTGGAGCTAGTGAAGGGTGGGCACTAGGCGAGTTCAGTAGTAGGAAGAGCCATGAACCTGAAGGATAGAGTGCCAGGCTGGGAGTGGAAGGAAGGAAATGAGGAGATGGTGGTGGTATGAGTTGAAGAAAGAAATCCCCAACTCTGACTGAAGGGAGGAGAGGGAGTGTCCAACTGAGTGGAGCTGCCATCTCAGCTGAAGGGAGTTTGAATCTCATCAGGGATCTCTGTATGATGTCACTTTCTTCTAATGTCGTTCTATGCCTTTCCTGCAAAATTTTGTTGAACAGCGAGTACTTGTTGTCAGCTTGCTGCGCAATGTATTGGCTGTCTGAACAGGATCATCCCCATATACTTCACAATTTTGTGATAACCTGTTCATCTGCATTTTGAGAAGACATGGTCTTGTGCTCGATCCCCACCCAACACTTGGTGACACATCGAGGTCACCTGCATTCCATCTTTCTCTGTCTTTCTCTGTGGTTCTGTAGTGTTCTATATATAATACTGTTCTGCTCCCTGTCAAAGTTTGTTTACCTTCCACCATGACTCTCTGTGATTGCCTTTGTCAAGCTGCTGCTGCTAGCCCTAGCTTTCTTGCACTTTCCACTGAAAGGCTCTCTCAATTTTTAGAACTGTCTGTGCTGGAACTTTTTCATATACACCATCATATTGATGTCAATGCTCCCAGTAACAAGTGAAATGTATGCGTGCTGAATTGATAGCCAATTTTGTTGTTGAGAATCTTGTTGTCTCTGATACTTCTCTCTTACCCACTGCTGAACATGAGTACCACGCAAAGTACCTCTTTATAGACCAGAAACTTGGACAAGGTTTTAGTCATCTTTTTGGCAAAAAGGTGCTGTATGCCATAATCTAACCTGGTGTGTTTGAGGATTGTCATCATTGGCTTGTGAGTGCTCATAATGCAGACTTTATTAGTTGTTCATTCAAATCTCTGGATTATCTTGCCCAACTTGTAACATCAATCCCTGTGAATACAAAGATGAAATATGACAGTGTTGAATACCAGATTCACATGCAGGATTTTTAAAGTCAATCAGATGTTTTGTCAGATATCCTATCTTGTTTCTTTGCCACTTGCATCAAGATGCTGTTCAGTCTATGTGATGAAGATCTAGCTCAGATTTTTTTGTTTTATTTTCCTGATACTCCCTGTTCTTCTTTTGCCTCTGAAGATCGAGTTTTGATTATCTGCAAAGTCCTTGCTCATATGTTTGGCCCAGTTACCAATAACTTGTTTGAATGTGGCGAAGACAATTATGTCATCTCAGACACAGAACTGCAACATTTACATGCTCCCACCTTTGATTGTGCAGATTTGTACATGCTAGATTTCTCAGAACAAAGAGAGGGCTGGCCTCAGGAAGTACCTCTCTCTACCATATTGAGCTGCTTGTCTGCTTACAGTCAGAAAACTATCTATATACTTGCTGAATGTTGTGCTTGTGATGACTTCAAGCATTTAGGCCAGTTTGTCGCTGTATGTGATCTTCCCACTCCAACTCCATCTCTGATAAAGAAGCTCCATGTAATAAGTTGATCCCATACAGACTTGTAAACAACTTTGCCAAAAGGCCAGCAATGATGGCTCTGGTGTAGGATCTGCTATATATACCAAATGTGTACTTTCTCACACAACCACCAATGTGAGGTGAGGCACTGGTCACTATATTTTTGAGCGACTGGTCGCATTTTCTGTGACACTCCATTGCCTTCTAAAAAGATGAAAGGGGTTGCCAAGAATACTCATGCTGGACATTCCACCTCTGGCAAAGCTTCCAAGCCCTCTAAATAATGTTTACTTTTGCTGATGTGCACCTACCTGTTGCTAAACTTCATTTCTTCTCCTTGAGCTTTGAGACATTCTCTGTAACAATATTTGTATATGTAACATATCAACAATAAACCTACATCTGTCTATAACTATACTGCCTGGAGTCAGGGAGTGGCATGCCTGTGCACCATTTAGATTGACACATTGCCCAGTTTTGGGCGTGGTTTTGCAGAGTTTGAAAATTGTCATGAGTTGATGTCATCAGCAACCAGCCTCCATGTTTGTCACATCGCAAAATCTTTCCCACTGGTGAAAAAGTGCCTGCACTTGGGTTTAGCTGGTGAAGGTCTGGTGATTGGGTCATGCAATTGATTTTGGACCATTTGAGGGAACCATTAATCTTGCTTTGATGCAATGCAAATATTAGTTTGATACAGCAATATTCTACTCTACTTGCATCTGTAGGAATAATTCTACTTTGTTCTATCAGTGTTCTATTGATTAGAACAGTTCTGAGCAGTTCCAACAGTGTCCTATGTGCCAGAACAGTTCTTGTTGTTACAATGGTGATACAACTGAGTTCCAATGACATTGCATCTTACCAGAACAGTTCCTGTACATGGAACCTCTGGAACAATGTTAGATCATAGTGTCATTTTCACTGATGAGATTAGTGCAAGGCAGGATCAGTATCAACACCTTTTTCAAATAATGCACTTAATAATCAAAGGAGGTAACAAAGGGATAATAAACCAGCAAGAAACAGTAGCCACTAGCTACCCCACACTCAGAATCTGTATCTGCAAGTGGCAAATACATTTCAAGAGATCTGATCAGGCAGGAGAAAGTTTCCATGTAACTTTAACTTACACTTGAGCCAGAGAGATTATTTTGGCTAAGTCCCTGTCCAGTTGTCAAGTCAATGTCATGCCTGGGCCAGAGCAAGGCCAGGGCCTGCCAGAGCTGGGACCAAAGTGACAGTACTGAGTAAAGGATGAACATTTGAACCTCATGGTCATTAAAGATGCTGCAGCTGCTACAGAGTCTAGATTTGGAATGCAGGGAGGACTGGTTGACCTCCAAGAATACTTCAAGCATGAGGGATTTGGATGGTGGGTTCATATGAAGAAAATGGGTCAACTCTGCACAGAACTGACAAACTGCAGTTGGTGTATATGAATAGTTTTGATTAGCTGTTATCCTAATACTGATACTGTATACATAACTTGAAGACAGTGTTTGCTATTGATCCATCAAAACCTGCCATTCATGATGGTGCTGAGGGTGAAGAAAGAAGACATTAACGAGGGGAATACTGTAGTATTTTGACCGTAAGTTCGCGTAACGCATCACCCACCCCCCATGAACTTGGTCAAAAATGCTTTTCGTAATGCATAACAAAGGGATTTTTGGGTGCCTTCTTACCATAAAAGGGTCATGGGAGCGCCGGCTTCGCCGGCACCCTTCCTAATATGGTAAATGAACTTGATGCAGACTAAAGAGATCACATAACACTCAATATCGACGAACTTACAGTCGAAATACTACAGTAAGTATAATGAAGTGAGGTATGAACTGGTAGACTTGATAGGAAAGTCCTGGGAAGGAGGTGCCTAACATTCCACAGCATGTCTATAGCTCTCACCCCAGCTACTCCTCACCTGTTCTCTCCTCTGTTCTGCAAGTGCAGCTTCAGCAATTTGTCCAAAAATCTGTCTAATGTCTCCAAGTCTGAACATTTGGTTGTAACCCAAAAAAACAGTCTTGTACTCAAATGATCATACAAGCTGGTCAAGGGGTACTTGTAGTGGAAAATGGGGTTCAATGTCAAGAACAGGTTCAGATAGGGACTGGATGCCTCTCAGGCCACCACACAGGAGCCAAAGATGATATAACAAGGCAAATAGATGGTATAGGTGAGTAAGCCAGTACTGGGACAGAGGACAATGCTGAGCAGTATGGATCAGAGAGACAGAAGTGGACTGACTAAAGACCTATCTACGAAGCCCTAGAAGATATATACACAAGTATGAAGCTAGATCAGCACTGAGCAGGTATCTGATGGAGACAACCATAGGATAATAGTCATGTGTCTAAGTGATGTCAATATGTGCAGTAGAAGCAGATATGATCTGTCAGTCAGATAAATGATGTATCAAGGAAGGTAGAAGCCATAGGTACCAGGATATGAGATCTAGAACAAAGGAAGTAGAAGGAATGGAGGACAGGGTCTGGAAGTGAAGACAAGAAGGGATTCATGACATTCAAATCTAGTTTGCTGAAGATGAAGACAAGTAAAAATAAGTCTGACAAGGTTATAGCTCAAGCCTGAGGTACCCAAGATGGCTGGATAGAACAGACGATAGCAGAAAGACACAGAGAGGGAGGGGAAAGAAGCAAAAAGGTGCTTAGATAGGTCAGAAATGATTGACAAGCTTGCTTTACAGACAGATGCTTCAACTACTACAGTGGACTGCCTCTCCCTCAAGAAGATCAAGCAGAGTTGGGTTCCAGTCCTATGTCATCCATTGAGGCAGAGCCAAAAGACTTGAAGCAATCTGAGTAGAGGCATTGCTTGCAAAACATTTGGATTTCCATGTACTCTAGTAGCAATATTTGCCCTTATTACAAGTCTGTCAAGAAGACAGACTACAGGCTTTACCTATACCCACCTGTATTACCAATTCATTTCCTTTTATATTCTTATCCTATCTACAAGACCCAAATCCCTATCATACTGATACACTATTTGGACTTTGTAGTAGATCTACTTTTGAATCTTAACTGTTTACACTGTGCCTTCTAACAGGTTATGGCCTCTCACTTTGAATACCTCTGTGTCTTCTGTGGATCTCTTGCTACTATGCAATATCTTTCTCTTGCATTCCTTTCCCTATGACACTCTATCTGCTCTTGACTCATGACAGATTTGTCACTGATCCCCACCAACCCTGACCAACCCTGACTGACTGACTGACTGACTGAATGAATTGTACAATGACAAAGCCTGGGACCAAGATTACCAAACTCTGCAGAGAATTCAACTACACCACATGGGAGTTATGAACTTGTATTGCTGCTCACTCTGCTGGTCTACTGGACACTGTTTTGGGGTTGGATTCACAACCAACTACTGGTCCTAATAGTAAAATTTACAAGGCTTGGAGGAACTGATGTGATGCTGCAACAGAGTTGATTGTGAAGCGCATGGAGGATAATACACTTACTCATGTCAGAGGTTTTGAGGAGGATCCTTATGGCCTCTGGACTCATTTGGCTTCACTCTACGCTGACTCTGGGGTTGGAGCTGCTGTGAGACTCTTTCAGGAATTTACTGCATTGTGATATAAGGGAGGTGTGGATGATATGGCTGATATCATGGGAAGGATCCATGCTATTGCTGACATGCTAGGAACGAAACACAACAACCGACCAAGTGACTACCATATTATTGCTGTGATGTTGAATTGTGTGGCTGGAGACACTCAGTTCAAGGATGTTATTTCACAATTGGAGGATGAGAAGGGGAGTTTGACAGTTCAGGATGTGGAGCAGGCTTTGATTCAATGGGGGAGGACTTTGAGAGATGATGGGAGTGTGTCTGCTGGGAGGGAGAGGGACATGGGTATACCAGGGATGGACACTGCACATGCACTAAACGTGACAGCCAAGTCAAACTTGTGTTGTACAAACCTGAAATGCTTGCGTCTTGGACATCTCATTGAGGACTGTTTCAAGGAGGGGGGAGGAAAAGCTGGACAGTATCCACAGTGGTATCTCAATCTATGCAACCACACATCTGATACTATGATGATGAATACTACAGAACCAACAAACCCAACTGCATCTTTGACTATGGCCCGAGTCCTTGCATTGTAATGACTTTAGGGGGAATTTATTTTCTTTTCAAGTTTTTTCTATTTCTCTGGGTTAACTTGTTTGCCTTCCGTCTGAGGGGGGGATGTTAGGAAGACAGACTTTACCTGTACCCACCCGTATTACCAATTCATTTCCTTTTATATTCTTATCCTATCTACAAGACCCAAATTCCTATCATACTGATACACTATTTAGACTTTGTAGTAGATCTACTTTTGAATCTTAACCATTTATGCTGTGCCTTCTAACAGAGTCCTATTTATAGGACGAGTCTTATTTGTGAGCTCAAATGGCCGCATTTTTCGTATCCCGGGAAAATATATCCTATTCCGTCAGCTCAGCAGACTCAGCACCAAGCTTCTCCACAAATTCTCCGTCAACTTTCGTCGAGCAACGAACCAGTGACCAGTGCGTCCAGTGCCCAGTCCATGACCCACATCTACCTCTTCAGAGTCTATTGCATTTTGTGCAATGGGATAAGGACTCGTACCTGCCGCTGTATACAGTGGCCCGCATCGACATATTGTGTTCTTGGTAGAGCATGTCGTTTCGAATGATTGTGCAGCAAAGCCAACTGCGAATGACAGACAGAATGGTGCACCTTTGGAAGGCAGTTCAAAAAATCCCACGGTAACAGTTACGCTAGCTTTTTGACTTTCGCATCCATCTGGTCGTTTTCCTCCTCAAGACCTACAAGTCACCATTCCCAGTCCAATTAGCTGGTGCAATTTGAAGTTTTCGTGATCGCATATTTGCTCCCGTCAGTTATGCTGGTTGGCAATTCTCAATGAGAAAAGCTCTGCCCTTGGGTCAGGGGGGCAGTCGCGGGGAAACATCTTACGAGGGACCGGGATATCGTCGGAATACTGTGGAAAGCGCACCGTCTTTCGCTGCTGAGCAGGACTCGTGACTGCTTCGTTCCTTCGTATTTATACCCATGCTCGCGAGCACACTGCTGCTCCTTTTCTTTCACTTACAGCTATGACGAGGCTGCAAACAGCTTTGCTTTTACTTCTTCCTATCGCCGCTAAAATGTCCTATGCATCCCCAGCGAAGACCAAAATCATTTCGAATAGTGACCCGCTGATCTACTACCATGGAAGATGGGATTTTACTCCGGGAACCTGGTGGTGCGTCTTTTTTTGGATACTAATTACTACCATACAACATTTAACAATGCACGCGTGAATGATTTTTAGGGCAGGGACTGGTTTCAAACTTCACGTCGACGACTTGAAAAGTCTGGAACTAAACCTTGGACCTCATACGACGACACCGACAGTCTCTCTTGGAGTGTCTGTAAATTATGGCGAATTTGTGACCGTCAACGTCTCGGAAGGACAGAATATCATTCCTCTCGACCAGTCCGTTGTCTCTTCGTCCGACAATGTCGAGACACCTAAAAGTAGCGTCGTGCGTCTAAATGTAGAAGGCTGGCAGAATAATCGCATAGATTTGAGGAATATCACTGTCAACTCAGTGAGTATCGTTGATTCGGTTTACACTGTACGATCCTAATGCAGAGGCATGCAGGATGCTGTTCTTCTTCCTTACAGACCCTCTCGTCTCACATTTCAGTTCATTGGGGATTCTTTGTCAGCAGTACGTATTTAGCCCCAGCATTCCACTGCACCTGTACTGAGATCTGATCCACCATAGGGCCAATTTCTTCCTCAAGGAATCGATCAGGAATGGACCTTTTTAGTCGGCGAACAGTTCAAAGCGGAACATGTTATCACTGCCCAGCCTGGAGCAACTCTTACGGTTAGCACAAGTTCTCCTTTATGGCTACTGACGTTTTTATTGACACTATGAATGTACAGGACATGGAGTCTTTCGGAAATGTGCATGGAGTGTCGTTCCAATTCTTCAGGGTAAGCATAGTACTGTCTTCCATTCTGAGATGCAACTGAGCTGACGATTGAGTAGACTGAGGACACTGGATATTATTACACCACCGATCACAACTTCACCACACCTTGGAACTTTGCGCGAGACGTACCTGCAGCGACCCATGTTGTTATTCACATTGGGTACGTCTCAAATTTGTTACCGTGTCCTTAAGATCCCTGACCTGACTGCTGAACTTTCCACATTTTGAAGAGCAAACGACGCGTCTCAAGGTGTCACGGATGCTGATTTCGTACAAGTTTATTCCGATTTCCTGCAACGTCTTCGAACCATTTATACTCATCAACCTATCTTTGTCTTTACACCGGTGAGTGGTAAATTTCTCAATGTCGCCTCGTCTTAATGCCCTTGCTTTCTAGTGGGGATGGCCCGCTGCTGATGGTACTATAAGCTACTACTATCCGGGTCTACATCAACAAATCGTTCAGATGCGGTAGGATTCTAGTCCACACTCGTCGTCGTCAAAGTTGGCTGATAGTAGAAACCGTCAAGACATGATATCGGCGACAACCATGTCTTCCTCGTCAATACCACAGGATGGGTGACTTTTGATGATGTTTTTCCTGAGTGAGTTTCCAGATATACCGTCTTCTTTCTGACTGTTTCACTGACGCTGGACTAGTAACGTACATCCCAACGTTCCGGGGAACCAAAAGATCGCTAACCTCTTCAGCAATTGGCTCGAGAAATGGGGGTTGAAACCAGAACTCGAGTGGGCTACGCCAGTGTGATCTGTTGGCAAGTACTACTCTGTATTGTCGTTGCTTGACAGATGCTATCATGCCTTTTGTCTACTGAGCTGGGTTGTACTCTAGGACTCATGTACCTGAAAGAATCTATTTCTCAAGTCCTCCCGTCAGCCGTCTTTGATCCTTGAGAATGTATTGCGCTCGTATGCATACAACTCCACCAAAGGCTGATCATCCCCTCCCTCCAACATCGGCACGTCAGTGTGACTCATCGGAGTCTGATGGATTTTCGGGGCTCCTTCGACCCGGTTCAAAATGATGTTGGAGAACCATCTCGCGCTACAATCATATCCCGTACCTTAAGTGCAATACACAAGCTCCTTGATACGATGATCAGCATTAGTGATGAACTCATGCTGCGTGATTTAGCGCTGGCACCTCATCGGCAATCCATGCAGAACTCTTGCGTGATTTAACGCTGGCACCTCACCAACTCATGCAGATATGCAAGAGTATAAAGCATAGTATACTCTGTTGTGTGCATGCACAAGCTATCAAGTCGGAGCTGCTACACTATGTCGAATTCCTCCAGTGTTATCCC
Organism: Tetrapyrgos nigripes; assembly: GCA_013368315.1. NCBI lineage: Eukaryota > Fungi > Basidiomycota > Agaricomycetes > Agaricales > Campanellaceae > Tetrapyrgos > Tetrapyrgos nigripes. The sequence continues at coordinate 108,010 of JAACJM010000021.1, forward strand.
CAATCCAGTCTTCCCGCTCGAACTCGAAGATGAACTCCACCAACTGCAAATCACTATGGCTATTGCAACAGCCACTATGGGGGTCAGTCGTCCGTTTCAATGAAGATTATGCCTCGTGCTGACCAGTGTAGGGTATCTAAGATGTATATTTGGGACATATGCATACATTTGACGGAGGATTATCAACTTTTGTCCATGAGCGGGTCCCGTCCGTTTCCTACCATCGTTTACTTTGTAGCTAGGTGAGTCTATGCCAGAATTTTGTCCCCGGGGTGTAACTGATACCTTGTTCTTCTGTTGTCAGATTATCTTCGTTGGGGTTTGTGTTCACCAACACGTTCGAACTGAGTATGTTTTGCGACAGCCTCTTCTGATCCCGAAGTCATTGATACATGTTTTCTATCTCCAGCTCTCTCCCAAGCAAATTGTGCTGCTCTATCCTATGCATCTGTCGGCTTCACCATTACTGCCCTAGGCTGTGTTACATTTCTATTTTTCCTGCGTCTCCGAGCTGTCTATTACAACAACCACCTAGTCATATTACTCTTCTTTGCAATATGGCTAGGAAACTTGGCCTGCATTTCGATGGCAGCTCTCATTTACTTTCCACCACCATATCCGATGAAATTCGCGGGAACGACTTACTGTGTCAAAGATGACCTCAAGATTGGTTATGCTTCCATAACAGCCATTGGTCCATTGGTTCATGACACATGCGTCTTCCTCGCTATATCGTATCGTCTTTTCAAGAATAGTTTTCCAGACGGATCCGGATCCGGACCCGGACACAGTGTTGAGTCGTTGAAGAAATCAGGAGATGTAGAAAAATACGTGCTAGGGAAGAATCTACCGCACCTGTCTCGGGCCCTCTTTCAGCATGGTCAATTGCTTTACTTGTGAGTATTCCAGCCCGCTTGAACCTTCATTGATTTTGACTGACGCAGTGGAATGGCAAGAATCACAATATTTGCGTCCGCGTCCACAACGATCTTGCTGCATATACCATCTGTTCCAGAAGCCTATCGCCTGGTGGCTTCTGTCCCACAAGCAGCGGTTTTGAGCTCAGTGGCTTGCACTATATTTCGAGATACCAGGTTGGGAAAAATCTTGGAGAAAGGCCCGGGGTCCATTCGAACCGAGGCAATATCACTAGTGACAATTTCAGCAAGGGGTTCTAGCTCTAGAATACAATCAGTAGCGTAAGTGAATTGATACCACACCACTATATACCGGGATTATAGATGAGAAAATTATGCAATCACTGGCCAATACTGCTACAGAGACTGTCCCAGGTCCATTTCCAGAGACATGCCTTCCCCTTGCAATCTTTTTATTATGCTCCCTGCGCTTCCCTCATCCATATCCAAGAGACTCCGAAAACCAGAGAACTTGGTACGAATAAGCCCAGATTGTCCACCTCTCCATCGCGTCTCGAGCATTTTAACGACCACATCGCCGATATTCTGGGCCATATTCAGGGAGGGTTGCGATGAGAACGATGCTTCGCGCAGCTGCGGAACCAGCGCATGATGAGTCGAATATGGGGTATGTACTATAACGAGAGCCTCGAAGAACGACCTCGTCAAAGTAGGTTTGAACTGATGCTCTTGGAAAAGGTGACATTTCCAGTCCTTCGGACTTTCGTCGACCTCCAAGTGTAAGTGATGGAAGACGGGACAGGATCATGACAAGATCAACGTCCGGATTACTGAAAGAGTTGGTTGATAGTGAGATGAGTGATCTGGTCTGCGCTGCACCGATGAAGCAGAGAGAGGAATTGGTCTGTCGGAAATCCGATTGAGCCTAGCCAGTGCACAGGACCCCACTCAGACCGAGAAGACGTAGACACACCTGCTCCCAAGGAGAACCGTGTCACATTTGGGAGTGAGATTGACCCGAGGATTTCCCCGAGATGAAAACCCATATTTCGAGTGAAGATGGGGTTAATGGAAAGTGCGCTTGCAAGACATGTAACGACCGAGTCTCTGTGCTCAAAGTCGATAGGAAAGCGGCAGCGGCTGAAGTTTTCGAGCGATACGGTCGTGGATTCAGATGCTAAGCGAAGCAATGCTGAGCCAGGAAAGTAATCGGGGCAGATGACGAGTGACTGGAGGCACTGGAATGGAGCTGCTGTAATATCGTCCGGCGCATTGACCCGCCAGCCCGACCCTAGTTCTCCCAATGTTAATGCGCGAAGATGAGGAGCTGAGAAGTGAGTGAAAATTGGCAGAGGACTATGCTCGCGGTAGGAATCGCATGGGTTAGAGATGACATTCAGCTTCAAAGATGAAATGCTGGGAAGACTTGGAATCCAAGGAAGGAGTGGATCGGGATAAAAGAAGAAGGATTCGTAGGCAGCGAGTGAAAAGCTCCGCCATCGGTCTGACTCGGAATAGAGTAGCTGAATCATGGGCTCCAAGTTTACAGGATTCATCTCGACGTAGTCGTTCCCGTAGTATCCCTCTTCTGTCTCCGTCGACGGTAATGCAAGCACCAAGTCGAGATGTGCATCACCGGAACGCCGCAGAAACAGTTCGGTGAAATAATCCATACAAGCTTTCCCTTTATCCGACACGTCGGATTTTTTCACGACCTGGAATTCCATCCTAGACCATAACCTCGGAATTGAAAGAGTTATAGCACGCCATCGAGAGCATACATGGCTCAAAACACAGGCAGGATGGCGGCCTGGATGAAGATTAAGACAAAACTCTCCGCGCCCGTCTGCGTCATCATCGCAACATAAGATGCTGAAGATAATCTCCAGGATTTCGTTGGGCAATCTACCGACGACACATCTCGCTGTATCTAGATGCGAAGATAGGTGTCCATGCCGAAGCTGCAAAAGGTGAAGGAGGTTTTGGACGCGTTCGACTTCTGCATGGAGTGATGAGATATTGGCGACAAGTTTATCGACGGAAGACGATTCGTTTGGATAAGAATATGCTTCAGAACAGGGAGGCAAAGAATAGAAGCAGAGATTGCATACTTCTACTACAGACTGAGAGCAGTGGTGTTCAGAGTCTGACATGATGTTTGCAGAATTATACACACCCAGCACTAACCAATATTCATTGGCCAAAAGTTAGTTCGGAAAGGTCAAGTTTTCGAGGGACCAGGAAACTCATTTGGAGACGAAAGGTTTTCGTGCTTCAGAAATTTATCGGAAGCGGATCCGAGCCAATCGGATCGCTTGCCGAGGCTTCGGAAATTTAAAGTTTTCGAATCCGTTTTCGAGCACCAGAGATTTGATGTTTCCTAATTAACTTCTGGCCACGGAATATTGGTTACTGCTGGGTGTGATAATAAGACGCTGTCATACACAGCAGCAAAAGGCGCGTACCTTCTTTCCAGTACCATCATCACCCTTTCAGGTCACTGTCAGCATCTATCCACTGCTTTGGTCACTTCTCGTTTCCTGTACACTCGGTACTCTTCAACTTTTGATCGTTTGTATTGAGTACTGACTTCAGTTGGCCATAGCAGTGGCACTCTATCGTCAAAATGGTCCTTGTTCCACCCGAAATCCTGAAATTAATCTTCAATAATCTGGTCGAAACAACGGTTGAAAGTCCGTTCTTCCCAGGCGGTCTCAAAAACCTCTCAAAAGACTCCATAAAAAATCTTCTATCTTGTGCCCTCAGCAGTGGGGCCTTGTTTGATCCTGCCATACGTGTTTTGTGGCATACGATGGAATTGCCAACAATCCTCAGATTGCTACCTGATTTCACAATTATGAATGGTACCCATGTGAGTGCCAGCGTCTTTTCGAGGTCTAATTTGACCAAAGTATTCTCGCACAGAACCTCACCGGCGACGTTGATTACGATGACCATACCTTGAAGCGCTTCGACATCTATTCTTCCAAAGTCAGACACCTCGCTCTCTACGGTCCTGCAAGCAAACAGATCCTAATCCACAATTTTGTCTACACTCGCTTGGCTCTCGCAAGGCCAAGGCCACTGCCGTTCTTAACCCATCTCTACTGTTATGGAAGTCCATTCTCCGACAAGACCATCTTTGCTATCTCTCCTTCGCTCAGATACGCTTCCTTTTTCCAGTGCCATTTCTCAGAAATCCTACTTTACCTGTCCGTTGCCAAAAAGGAGTCAGAGTTGCAATTGCTTGACCTCTCCTATTGTCTCGGAAATGAGCCTACGCTACCATCCATCTCCAAATCCATCTCCCAACTCATACATCTGCGCAGTCTTCATCTGATTTTCAGGAACCTTCCCGGGTGCGTTTCGTTGGATCTACGGCCTCTAGGCCGTTTAGCACTCTTGGAAAGCCTGAGGCTGGAAATCCATGTACCCAATACAAAGATCGAAAGTTCGATAATCCAGGACTTCAGTGATGGTGTACCCAGATCATTGAAGCAATTGACGCTATATCTGGATGACCCGAGTGCTAGTCTTGCATCTACAGTTCCCCAGTTTTACCAGCACTCACCCGTGGTGACCTATTCTATAATAGGGTTCCTCAAATCGGAACAGTTCGCAACCGTCTTCGCAGCCATCCCCTCCCAGTGGCAAGGAACGCTGACTAAGTTGTTAGTTAGCGCTTGTGGCCCTATGGAGATTGATCCACCACGGTCGTTACGGTCGAGTCTTATTGAACCCTTGTATTCCCTATGCGTCCTGCAGGATGTAGAAATTCGCGAATTCGGAAGCGCCCTTTTTGCTAACGACGACGATATCTCGAAGATCTGCCATGCATGGCCGGATCTCGTCAACCTTTTACTCGACGTGTCATCAGACTCAGAGACGGTGGGACGACTCCCTACCGTAGCCTCCTTCAAACCAATCATCGCTACTCTATGTCCCCAGATGGAGAGCCTGGAAATCCCACTCGATGTAGTGCGACTCCCTGCAGTGGATGAGATCCACTCCCGGTCTGAGGCTGCCACTTCGTCGTCGGGAACGAGTCACGACCTCCACCTTCTTCACTTGAATATAGACCGAGCTGATTTCGATCAGTGCAGCTCTGGGAGTGGTCCAACCAATCTCGCGTACCACTTGGACATGGCTTTCCCGTTTCTACGACTAGTTGAAGTTAACCATGGTGTTGGGAAAGGGCGGATTCGGTTGGGTTGGAAGGCTTGGAAGGCTGTCATCGATATTATGGTACTGTGCCAGGACGTTAGGAGGAGATATCAGGAAGAGCTCAAGTGATATGGAGGTAGACGTGCTTCTGCCAGTGCAAAATATGATTTTTTGATTTTCCGACATCTTAGTACGTATTGGGGACAGTCTTCTTATGTATGTTGTCTAGAAAATTCCACGACGATGCATACAGAGTAATATTGTACCTCTTTTTCTTCTTTTCCCTCCCTCTCCGCATCTTTCTTCTATCGTCTATTTCATCCAGCCACCTTGGGTACCTTGGGCTATAACCTATCAAAGACCTTGTCAGACTTATTTTTACTTGTCTTCGCCTTCAGCAAATATTTGAACTCATGTTCCGCCACAAGTACCGCTCGATTGACTTGGACGACTATAAGTACAACGAGAGTGTTTTATAATTTGCTGAGCGATATCGGTTACAACCGAATGCTCAGACATTAGACAGATTTTTGGAAAAGTTGCTGAAGCTGCAGAAGGGAGGAGATGGAGGATGAGGCCTCACCAGCACCCTCGACCAGTGATCAACCAGTGATAGTCTTTCGGTCTCAGCCCAACGGATTGAGACGGGGTAGTAGGAACATCATGCACCCGTCTGTGTTTGACATATATTCTTGGCTGGCTTCGGTTTACTTGATAAAGTTGTTTTTTGGTGTCCAGAGCAAGTCCAGAGTGGCTTAGGTCGCTTGGAAGGTAGGCTTTTGAGGATGCTATTTGTCGTAGACTCGTCACACCCAGTAGTAACCAATATTCCGTGGCCAGAAGTTAGTTGGGAAACATCAAATCTCTGGTGCTCGGAAACGGATTCGAAAACTTTAAATTTCCGAAACCTTCGGCAAGCGATCCGATTGGCTCGGATCCGCTTCCGATAGATTTCTGAAGCACGAAAACCTTTCGTTTCCAAACGAGTTTCCTGGTCGCTCGAAAGCTTGACCTTTCCGAACTAACTTTTGACGAGTGAATATCGGTTACTGCTGGGTGTGCGTAGTACTAAGTCTAGTAGTGGAATTCGAAGTTAGGTTAGGGTTTCTCTCACTTCCATGACCACCTCGAATCTAATCGCCGTGCGCTAGACAGTGACTACACAATACCCCAAGGTACAAAGTCTCAGAGACAGCGAGAAATACGGGACGATTTGGCTCGGACTTTGGCGCATGGATTTGCGTTACACGCCAACTGCAGTTTAGTTGAATCAACAGTGAGTGGCAGACGTACTTCATATGGTCCAAAAGGCTCAGATTTGTTTCCAGACACAGTCTTGTGCCAAAGCTGGGCTGCTGCTATATTCAAAGAGGTCAGATAGCGCGTCAATAGTCTATTTGTGACAGCACCTCGTTTTTTGCTCGGGGACTCAGGCGTACTTAGAGAAGGGAAAAAGTTATCACTGCGATATCTTGGTTCGCCATACTCGCCTTCGGAATGGAGAAATCCAGCGAAGCGCTGTCCTGAAAAACGATGAGGTTTTCTGGATGGGACAAATATTGGCGAGTGGTGAGTCCGTCCTTGCTTGCCCATATGATCATGACAGGCACTGACAATACAGACCCTTTTTTTAGTAGATTTGGCCACATTGTTCATCGTCTATGGATAAAACCCGATGCGTACCTTTGTCTAGATTTGAATACGGCTTCTCGAGATGTCAGGGTCCAACTCCCATTATTCTCCGTTCGGGATTTCTTCCTTATCTGGGATCTGCTATGACCACTGTACGGCACACCACTCGGATATAACTAGGACACTCTCTACACCAGACCAGCCTGCATCTATCATCCATCTTGCCATTGCATCTGTCCTCATAGCGCCCCTATGGAAAGCTCCTCTATTGGGCTCTTTGCTGATGGCTCCACCTTGCCCTCGCCTAGCTCTGCCTTCACGGACTTCAATGACGAACAAATATCCTCTCGTGCCGACTACGTTGCATTAGTCAATGTCGTCAGCGCCAGTGCGACATGTGTTGATACCGATAACCAGTCTGACGCCGAGGGCAAGTCTGTTGTTTCGAATGAAGATGTCCAGAACGTCACCGCCCCGACACCAGATCGTTTGGACCAGTCTCTCGCGTCATTGACGCCTGTTGACACTGATACCGGGGAGTCTGACGTCAGGAGAGAGTCGGTTGTTTCGGATGAAGATGGCAAGGCGGATGACGAGGGTGATGGTGGTTATTGGAAGCATTCTGCAAATGGGAAGCAGGTTGACGTGCTCGGAGAGTCGCTAAGCTTTGACGAATCTAATTCTGAAGTGGAGGACCAGTCTCGTAATGGACAACCACCAAGTCCAGAGGACCCAGGGTCAGAAGTCGAGGAGACGGCTATCTTCAACGAGAGCGGTGATGAAGAGCTCGACTTCAATCGGGGTTTTGACGGTCTTTCCATCACAATGGATGGTATCCTTCTGCCCCTTCAACGCCTACGCTATATCTTCACGGTGGAAACCCTGCATAGCTGGAGTACAGTCCGTCTAAAGCTCGACGTAGACCTCGAAAACAAAGACCGCAACTTCTTTGGCGAATTTCTCGAAAGTACCATCGTCGATGTCCGGGCTCAATGTCCTATCCTCCTCATTGGTGTCTGGTCTCTCTTCTACTTCAAAAATCTCACATCCTTGAGATTGGACAATGTGTTTTTCGATTACGAAGGCGAATACAACAACTACGTCCTCGACATTCTAAAGAAATGCACCAACCTTATCGAGGGGTACTTTGTGGTTCCTAGAACGAGCAGAATTTTTCGAGAAGCCCGTCGAGAGGTTCATTGCCCCAAACTCCAATACCTAACGTTGGGTTTCGTCGAGGAAGCGAGCAACTATTCTGCTATTCATATTCTTCCTCACCTCAAATGCCCTCGTCTCATATTCCTCCACATTCTGCATGATTTCGGTTCAAGCGAGATGGATGACGAGGAATATTGCCCAGTTCCAGATATTCTCACCAAATTCTTTATCACCTCTCGTTACCCTCCCGTCCAGTGTGTGCGTTTTGAAAAGGTGCCCTGGCTGGACCAAATGGATCTCTACCAATGTCTCGCAGATAGATCAGCCTCCCTCACCGCTGTGGATATTCGGTACTGTCCTCATATCCACTTGGGTTGGATCAGCAGGGCTTTCAACTACAAGCGAGCTGTGCATGATTTTGTGCCATATTTGAGGGAGTTGGCACTCGCTTCTTATTATGTGTATTCGCATGAAGTGAAGAGGCAGTTGAATAGGATGATCAAGTCTCGTCGTGTTGTACTCAACCCGGAGGATGATGACCCGTATCATTTGGAGTATTTGAAGAAAGTATTATTGTTGGAGCTTCATTTCTATGAAGCTGATGTGAATGGGCGTACCGAGGGTGAGGAAGAATGGGTGGATGAGTTGAAGTTTGGGATACGTGTAGATGAAGCTGGGTCTGGAGAGGCTGGTGAGAAGGAATTGTCATCTGGATTGCTTTTAGATGAAGCTGGGGCTGGAGAACAGGATGGGGATGGTGACTGCAATGAGGCTGTCCGCAGGGGCGGCGATTGACTCTGTGACTTGATGTGCTGGTGAAAGGTACCGCGATGGATTCGTCTGTTGTATTTATTCATACTTTTCTTAGTTTCTTTGCTCTCCCCATTTTTTATTCTGTTCTCGTTTGTTATTATACTTTTTCCGTTCTCATTTTCTTGATACAAATGTCGAGCTGCTTGTTCCCTTTCTTTCACTGCCTGAAATTGCTTTGGGACACAGCATTTCTCTTCCGACGTCTGAAGTTACCTCCGTTGGGTGGCTTAAAATACTGAAATACTCTTTTCATTGTATGTTCTGCCCTGCTCATCTCTCCCGGTCTCACGCTGACCTCGTTTCCACATCAGTTCTCTAGACCGACCAGATCCTCACGATGACTCAATGTCACGTCAATTGTTTTGCGACAGAACTCTTACTGGAAATCTTCAACAAGCTAGTCGAGATGGACTGTTGGGATCAGGGAGAGCTTTGCCTCAACCTAAACCCTGGCTGTCATCCCGCTCTCGTTCTCAGCCAGATATGCCCCACTTGGCGTGTCATATCCATTGATATCCCAGCGCTTTGGGCGACATTCGAGATCCAGGTAGTCAAGGAAGAGAATTTGTCGGATGAAGGGATTGCTTGCATGAAACATTTTGTCGAGTTATTCCTCCAGCGTTCAGGAGAAGCTCCTCTCGACTTCGTCCTTGCTTTACCACCACGCACATTGGACGAGGAGGAACTTCCCTTTGCCTTTTCAGCTCTAGACCCCAGAAAGCTAATACCCGTCATCCGGCTCCTCTACACCAATACGCACAGATGGAGAAATGTATCATTGGTCGCCTACGAATCCCTTTTCCTGAACCAGGACATTTTCCCTCACTCGAGACGCTCAAGCTCGATGCCATCCTGCATAGAGCTGATACCACTGATGAAGATCCATATCCAATCTTTTCACGCCTGGTAGCCCCTCGGCTTCGTTCCTTGACTGTCACAGGGACCTGGACCCTACCCCAAGGTCAGACAATTGAGGACACCATCACCCCAAACTTTTGTCTATTGTGTAAACAATACCGCCATTGCCTGAACCATACCCAGCGTCAAAGAGCTCGGACCCATCAGGACGCTCATTAATCTCCAAATATTCCAGCGCCGAAAACTGGTTCAACACGGTTATCATACTCTGTGCATACAAGGCATCAAGCGTATAATGCTTAATCGTCAGATGCGTAACCTGCTTTACATTGCATATCCCAAACTTCAACGAAAGCGGATGTCCCAACGCCATCAGATCGGTAAACGGAAACGGAACCCTCCTTAACAGGCGGAGTCCTTGACGTTGCATAACCCGACGCTGTTCCGCCGAAGGAAAACTACACCCAAAGTGAGATTTCGTAACGTCGGGGAATGTGGAAGATTGTAACAGGATGGACAAGAGCATGTTATCGTTTGTTGAGGTGGTAAAGATGGGTTTGATGCATACTGTGTTGGCTTGACAGCCGAGTTTGTTTCGGGGAAGGGTAAGATCGCCCAGTTCGAAGAGTTCGAAGAAATTTGACAAGGCGAGGGATGTGGATGGGGACGCGAGACCTACGAGGTCAAACGTGCGAGAGATGTCGTCCTTTAGGGTGAGAGAAGAGAGGCTTCTCCCCCTATCACGCTATTTCTTCCATTCCCTCATCCTCGATGAGCGTCGCATCGACTCCAATGGAAGACAAATTAGCTGCATACCCAAGCCACGCGAAGCGTTGTTTTCGTTCTGTCCTAGTGTTTCAGACCCGCTTATAGGAGCTACTGCGATGAAGATGGTGGGGTCGAGACGGCCTGGGAGTGTTGGCTCTGATTCATGCGTGTCTGGTCTTCGTTTTGTGAGATTTAGAGCGAAGCCTGGGGTATTTGATGAGTCGGTTAAGGAGGAGATTAGGTTGCTGAGAGAGGAGGGTTTGTGTTTGGAGTTGGATGAGATTGCGAAAGCTGGGAGGGTGATGAGGAGGTATTTTGAGGTAATGGGTTCGGTAGACGGTTTCCCGTTTTCTGGATACTTTGTATATACTCAATGTGAATCAGTTTTGTGAGCTGCATTACCCACTGGCAAAGAGATGTATAAAGTACAAGTCGATGACCCGAAAATCGGCTTGAACTTGAAGGGTGTCAGCTATCCTGCTTAGTCAGCAAAAAGTCCAACTTCAAGTTCCAGTTCTACCGCGTACTACCCGTAAGTAAAGACCAGTTACCGCTACTCAAACACTCTCAAAGTCATCTCAACCTCTGTCTAGACCTCGTAAAACGCCGAAGAACCCACCAGAACCCACCATGACAAAAGGCCAAGGCCTCCTCTTCGCCAACTTCCGTCCTTCACCAGGAAGCGCGTTGGCAGAGTCATTCTCGTCAACTGCGGCTACTGCTTCAACTTCATCATACGCGTACGCATCGCCGTCTCGTTCATCCATGGTCAGTTATGATGACAATGACAATGATGAAGATGAGGGTATACAATCACATTCGTACTCCGGTGGTTCACCGATGTCTACTCCGGGGATTGGCATGGGACGAGAAGTGGGATGGGTACAGACAAGGGAAAGGGAAAACTCAAACTGGGAGACCTCGGCACGCCTTCAAAACCTCCACGAGTCGGAGTCGCGTCCAATAATGCTAGTAGAATGCGAGAAAGCGAGCTCGGCTTTCCTTCGCCTTCACCTTCTCATTCGGGAAAGCCAAACTCCTCGTCGTTGTTGTTCTCGTCTACAGCAGCGACTATCGGTTCTCCTGATACTTCCCCGTCACGGTCTAAATCCATATCTACCTCTACATCTGGCTTTGGTGGCTTTTCTACATCATCCTCGTCCCAAGCCAACGCGAACGCGAACACAAACCCAAACCCAAACAGTAATTCGCTGTTCTCATCCACAGCAGCGACTATCGACTCGTCTCCTTCCAAATCAATGTCCGCCAGTTCCTTTGGCAATGGACATGGTTTTTGGTACACCGTCTCAATCACAATCTCCATTTTTCACACCGGCGAAGAACGCTAAATTCTTCCCGTCTTCATCCTCATTCTCTGCCTTTCCTTCTCCGAGCCCTAGTGAAAGCCCAAGCTTCAGTCGAAATCCAGGCTTGGGCATGGGAAAGAAAGACCTCTCTCATTTGGGATATTTTGCGTTTCCGCCTCAGAAATTAAATGGTGCTACTACCACCAAAAGAATGACCATGGCTATGGACACTGAGGATGACGCTGACATTGAGGCATCTAAATCTACGACTACGCCCGGATCTGGTGCTACTTCCGGGACTTCTCTCCCAACAAACCCAACTCAACAAAATCAACCAACAACCTCGGTTTCGACCCCAGCCCAACTCTCTTCCCTCACCGCCCGTCTAAAACAACAATCCCTAGCCGAAGCCCAACGCGGAGAAGAAGAATGGGTGCGTAGTGGCGGAGTATTACGGGATAAAGATGGGAATCGTGATTTAGTCCGAACTGAAAAGGTTAAAGAAGAGTTAAGGATACGAGATTGGGAAGAAGAGGTTTTGGGGAGGTGGGAGGCTTATGAGAGGGCTTGGGGTGTACTTTTGAAGGGTGCCAGCCAAGCAGGAGGTGGTGGAGAAAGGACAGTAAGGTTCATAGATATACCTTGGCCGGTGGCAAAAACTTTTGCCAGTACTGCATCTACTACACCAAATCCTCCCAAAACACGCGCACGAGCCAGCGTCGGTATCAACGGTCCTCCAAAAACAGTCGAGACAGTCACACTAGTGGATCTTACACCCGCTTATATAGAGGCATTCTTTTTGGATCCTTTGAAAGTACGTGGGAACACTACCTCGACAAAGGAGAGGATAAGGACGGCTTTACTTCGATGGCATCCAGATAAGTTGACGGCGTTGGTGTCGAGGGTGAGGGAAGAGGATGCTGGGGATGTTACGGAGGGTATTGGGATTGTGGTGAGGTGTTTGAGGGGGATGAGTGGGAAGAGTTGATGTTGAGGACGGTGAAGAGGCTGAAGACGTACATAGGGGTGACTGGATTTGTTATGGGTCAGGTGGGTACTCTCTAAAATAGTAAGCCTGAGGCCTGAGAGGCCTGAGGGGTCATTGTTCCGTGCAACTTCCGAGGACTTTTTACGTGTCTAACCATCCGACACGTTCAAAGCGACGTGTAGAATTGCCGTTTCTACAGATCAACGTGCACTATGTCCTATACACTCTTTGTAGTACCATTGAGAAGAATCAAAAACACATGACCGTATATACGCGGACTGAACTAAGTAGTCATTGAGACTCATACTCGACGAACGTTGCGTGATTTTAGCTAGATCCTTCCAACCACCATTGGCGTTATAACCTCGCAATTCGGACTCTTTAAAGTCTCGGGAAGTATTTGCAATTTCTGGTTTCTCTTCCTCACCCTGCCTGGCCTGGTCCACTGGCGCGATACGTCGGACATCGTGACGCTGGCTCTGACGTCGACTTCGAATTCAGTTTTCGACGACACATACATAGTTCATTCAAGATCCGGAGAAGAACCTCGAGAGAGGACCACCGTCTGCAATGGCAAGCTCGCCCAAGCATCACGGTCACCAACACAGCGATGACGACTCGCTTGTTGGGTCACCAACTTCACCTCTGTCCCCAGTGAACACGATAACTCAGGACACGTTTGGTCAGGCTCACGGTAGTCGTGCGAGGATCTATTCAAGTCCAGAGAGGTACAGGTTGGATAGTGGGTTCCCTGGTGCTGGGCATATGTCCACATTGAACCGCGTACCAGAAGACGGTTCAGTGGAGTTTGATTTTGGGCGTGTTCCTGCAGAGGCGATTGATGATGATGAGGGTGAAGACTGGGATGTGGATCAAGAGCTTGAGGCTCAGGGGTTATACCGAGGTGGGTGTACTGTCATCGCTGTCCTTTGAGAAAGCAGACGTCTCATACTCTGACATTACACACTTACAGGGTCCTACAGAACATCTGTAATATTGTACACCTTTGCGCCCTTAACCTCTCTGCTCGGCTTCGTACTGTTCGCTATTCTACCACTTGTCTTGTCACCTGCGGACGAAACACTCTACCCATACCCATATACTCACCTCATTCCCTTCCCAATTCCTGAACTCCTCGTTTCCGTCTCCCTATATTCCTTCGCTCACATCCTCCGTCAGCCAATATACTCACTCTCGCAGATACTTCTCTCCGGCTTACTCTCGTTATTTTCTTCCCTATGGCACCGGCTCTGGCGTTGGCGTCGGCAAACCTCCCATCTCGATGTCCATTCCAATTCCAATCTCTTCTCGAGTGCCTTGATCACCATCTTTTCCGCGATCATTCATACTCTCATATCCGCCGGTCTTCGAGTCGCTGCGTTTCCGATTCTACTTATAACAGACGTTGGCTTTGTTAAACCTGATTCGGTTTCTTCCTCCTCTCGTGAGGATGCGCCCACCTACTCCTACTCGTACTCCTTATTCCTCCGAGTATGGTGGGTTGCACTAGGATGGGCTCTCGTCGAAGCTGTCATTGGCATTGTCCAAGGATATGAGGGTATAGCGCTGTACAAAGATGTACTTGTGGATGTTGATGAGAATGGTAATCCGAATAACAGTAACAGCCTTAGGAGAAGAGATTTGGATTTGGATTTAGAAGGAGGTGAAGGTGCAGGAGGGGAGCGAAGAAGGACCGATTCTTCGGCTTTCATTGATGGTGGTGATGGGAATGGGAACGGGAAGGGAAAGGGAAAGCTGGCGAAGATTTACGGCACATTTACCAAAAGTCGCAATGGGCGGACCCAGCAGCAACAGCAGCAGGCAGAGTCTCAGACGCAGACGCAGACGCATACCCAGACTCAGACTCAGACTCAGAGACAGACCCAGTCACCTCAACTTCCTCCTCCCCATTCACGAGACAACTCGAAGAACAGTCAGAACAGCCAGAGCAATAAAAGCCCGAGTTTGGAGAACGTACCGTATAATAATGATATACATGACCCTGACCGTTCCCCAACGGCACCAGCTTCAGATGAAGCTGAACCTCTCCTCGGCCGAAAACGCTCTGATATCGAGTTACCCTACCTTCCCAACCTAAGCCTATCCGCTTTCTCACTCTCACACATCCACTCTCTCAACGGCATCAACAATCTAAACCCAGAAAACTGCTCCAACCTCGACCAATCCCTCGAACTCCAAGTCAACCAAGACCTCGATTCCCTACTCCTCTTACGATCCAGAGACGAATTGGAAAACGTCTATGGAATCGCTTTTGTTAAAATTCCAGTGTTTATTTCGTGTTTGCAGAGGGTAAATTCGTTGTTGGCGTCGTTGGGGGTGATGTTATTGTTGGGGAGGGCGTATTTGGCGTTGGCGAGCAGTCATGGTGGTCATGGGCATGGGCATGGTGATGAGCCTGACTATGACTATATGCGTCTCCTGAGAGCGTTTTATTCTTCAAGACCTTCAATATCGCCATCCTCGTCATCCTCATTCTTGTCTTTATATACCTCACCTCTGTCATCACCTTTCCCCTCACCCACAACTATTCTAACACCAACCCTCATCCTTCTAATCGTCCTCTCACTCTTACACACACCGCTACTCCTTCCACGATTAGGCGTCCACACGGTGGTGTATATTGGCGCTCTGTTGTCCTTGGGTACCTTGTTTGCTGGGTTGGGTGTCTGGGGAGTGTTGGTGTAGCGTCCAGATGTGTTAACGTTGATGTGGTCGCGATTCCTGATGCAGATGTGGCGTGTAGTGTAATCGTTGGTGTGACATTTTGGTGCCGTATAAGAGTTGTGGATGATGGGAGTTAGGCGACTCGCTCATTGGGATGGACGGATGTGATGCAGGAGTACACAATGTATCCTGAATCAGTGCTGTGTGGTGTTTGGGGATATGCTGTTTTCTCATATACGCAGGGTAATGTACGCTTTATGAAAAGGAAGCAAGCAGCTGTGGTATATTTGGATTGTCCTGTTGGACTACAGGAGACTACAGGACGCTTTATCTGGGTTCACTTCTTGTTTATATCTATTATCTATCTCCCTTGCTCTGATTACTTGCTGTCTCGCTGCCACTGTATCTTTTTTTTCTGGATCCTCTTGGTAATGCTAACTCAGATGGTTAAATACAGCTATAACCAGGGCACGGAAATTTGACGGAAATGCGACTTTGACTCAACTGACAAGTCAATAATCTTGACATACCCTTTAGATATGCAGCGCCAGACACCTCCATATATGATCATCCCGTATTTGGATATCCTTTTGGGACATACAGCAACCGAGCTGGACTAATTTGCAGGCGCTCCTTAAGCGCTTGCCAAGGAATGCCAGTGTGACACTGGCGTGACACCAGCGTCCAACCGGCATCAACTCCATACGATAATCATACCAGCTAACTGCTACTACTACAGGCTACAGACTCATAGCTGTGCAGTCCATTGCTCAAGAGATCTCGAGGCAGATCGTCTCAGTTACCAGTGTCTACTTAACGCTGAGGTACAAGGATTTTTCACTCACCCATAAAGCCTACTGCTCTCTCCGAACTCGAGCCAACCACCTATGTTTCTTCTGCCCGGTGTACAATCTGTGAGTTTTTTCGCCGCTTTTTGCTTGGGCATTTATTTTTTTCACCGACTGACTGACTTTCGATTTCTCAATCACGTCCCCCAGGAAGCCAACCTCCAACAAGATGCTTTCCGTTCTATTGCGACGTACGCTGCTCTTGCGATTGCCAGTGTATCGGAAATGCGTCAACAGCAAGTGCAAATGCATGCGCAACACGAAATTATTTCAATGAGTGCATCTCAGGCTCCCTCCGAGTCTCAAACAAGAAATTGGGGCAAACATAACGTCAAGGTCGTAGGCTTGGATCTGGACATCGTTGACAGGTATGTTTTCCATCCTTTTACGCACTAGGTAGTAGAGAGGGCTGAAATAACGTTCACTCTTTTTTCGCCTAATCTTGGCTCCGAATCCCGTCCCCGTCGCGGCTCGCAGTTTTCTAGCCCAAATGCAAGACATCAAGGATTCGGCAATGGAGAATGCAGAAAGGAGCTTGAAGATGAGAGTCATTTTATGTTGGGTGAATAAGAAGAAGATCCGGAAATATAGGGCGAGTATGGAGAGGATTGATAGGGATTTGAAGGTGAGATTCAGAGGCTCCGGCCCATAGCCAGTCCTACTTGAACTGATATTCCAACGCAGGTGTCCGTCAACCTTGCCAATTGTAGGAGTATCTTGAGGCTAGCGTTTGCTTTCCGTGAATACAGTGCGTTATAGCCTGACAAGGACGACGTATTTCAAGTACAACACTCCACCACCGCTCGGTTTATGTACCTACATGTTAAGATTAGTGTAAGATTAGTGATTATCGTTATAATGTTATAGTATACCTTGCCAGGAATTCGAGCTTTCAAGTTTTCGTGCTTTGCTGGAAGCAACAGGCTTAGCGTCGGCGGGACCAAGGGGTGTGCAGACGGTCCGAGACCAGACGTTGGGGGGAGGGGGGATCAGAGCCAGGCTTATGCCAACCCAAAAGTACATCGCCTCTTGGAGGGTGTGCGGACCTATTTTCCATGGAGTTTTGTCATTGAAACCATCAAAAGTACACTTTGGGAGGAAAAAAACTTGCCTGAAATGCCTTTTCGAGGCTGAATCAGTGTTACACACTGAAATGGTAAGTAATTCTCATGGGTACCCCAACATCCGAGGAAAGTGTTGCTACCTCAAAGGAGTTAGTTGTAGGTAGGATCCATTGCTATTTTACTGCATCTTTTGGTCATTTGGAAGTGTTCGAGGTGGATTGAAGAGAATTTTGACTCAATATCATGCTTTGTAAGCGAAAATTATCTTATCACCTTCCATTTTAGGAAGGAGAGGGGAGGGGGGGTGTCTGGCTGGACCTTATGGTCCAAAAGGAACCTCCGGTCTGGTCACAACTGTCTGCACACCCCTTGGGTGGGACATGCAAGCTGTTGAAATGGTGCAATATAATACAGCCATCAATGCTTTCTATGTAGAACAATAGTAATATATAGAACAATAGAAATAAGTAGAACAATAAAGTAAATACCAACCATCCTCACCAGATCTGACAATTACAACAACTGGGCAGAGATCATTTTCTCCTACTTCCAAGCTCAAGGCCAGGACTATGTCCTCACCACTCTTAAGCCTACTACAGAAGACCCCCCTCTTGCTTGTCACAAACTCGAGCCTGACGTCTCTCTCTGAGCTCTATAAGCTCTGCTGATGAGGAGGAATGAACACTATCAGGGCCTAGGTGGAGTCTGAACCCAGACAACGACAAAGGCAAGAGTGAGTGACTCTTACTCACAAACCCAAGCCAATGCCTACGAGACCAAAGCCAAGCTGCAACCAGATCAGCCCACACACCTATACGGCAACTGGAGACGACAGCAAGGATTGATGACCAAGGAGAATCCCAAGATGATGACAACAAGTAAAGAACCAATCAAGAGTACAAGACAACTGTAACTTCCTGAGAGAGTATTGAGACAAGAATGTTGTGTACCAGTGTAGCACACACTCAAAGTGAAGCACAAAGAGGATCAAGGTTTCACAAGATAAGGTGAGGATCAAGAAGGGTAAATTCTTAGGAAATCAAAACTAAATCTTCAACCTTTTACAGGCTCAAGCTTCTGCAACTTCCTTTGTCCAATTAGTGCCGATGCTGAGAGCCCTGCTGGAAAGGTTGCCTGCTTGGAGGAGAAGATCCATGGTAGCACAGCTGACGAGCTCACCACCATGGCTGGTACATCCCCCTCATTATAATCTCAAGTCTAGTGACTAAATGATCCTTAATCACAGTCAAAATTCTTAAAATGAGCAAGGAGGGCTTGTATGTCCTGACCAGTGCTGTGGAAGCCTACACTGAGGCCACTTTGCCTGGCTTTGGTGCCAACAACGTCAGTGCCATTTCCAGTGACCAGCTTGCCACCATGATCCACGTGTTGCATGGCTGGATGCATCAACAAGCTGCTGATGCACTACTCAATCTTCGTTCAATTCAAGACACTGGACTTCTCCTGACTGAACTTGCCCAGGAGCAGAGCTCTTGTAACTCTGGCACAGCTGCTCCAGCGACTGGACATCGCTTGCTCAACTACGCCTGCATTTACAAAGGCAATTGCTACTATCTGAACCATCGCTTCCACTCCTGCTAACAATGACGACAACATTGTCATCACTCATGGTCACTACCATGCAACTGAGAAACCTTCTGCTTCTGCTGAACCCATGGCAGTGGACAATTCTGGTCCAGTTGAAGGTGCTCAGGCAGGTGTCAAAGGTTCTTATTCTGCTGATGACACTGTGTCTTCCTCCAAAGCTGCTTCTGGGTCTGTACTTGGAGCCCCTGTCATAATCCAAGCCAGCAACACTGTCATTGAGGGTTCTTTCACTGGTACTGCTGGTGATAAACCCCAAAATGAAGTGATGACTGCCTCTCGATTGCCTGACAAGGTAGCTTCTATTAACCCTTTTTTCTGCATTGGAAGTTGACAAGAAAGCTTAAAGGGATATTCAGATCCACTCTCTAAATCTGTCCTCAGCTTCAATTTAGACCTCTCTTAGCCCAAATTCTAGTGTTTTAACTTGGAATCTTTGATTTCATCTATATTTTCATTCAAAGCACATCCTCTTTGCAATCTTATAACTTTTATTTATAGTAGATTCTGTAGAGATCTTGATCAATCAAATTATCTTCATTGTCTTCTTGACCAGTGTCAAGCGAATCAGCTAAAAGAAGACTCTCATCTTTGACTAAAGTCTCTGTTGTTTCATCAATCCCTCTCTCTTTCAGCAACTCCAGGTACTGTAGTACCAGATCTCTTCCATATACTGAAACATGCATCTTTTTCTGGATCTTCATGATCTTTGATTTGGATCTTACACTGGCTCAGGACAACTGCTGGAAGCAATAGTATGGACAAAGCATTAGCCTCAAGAACTACTGGCAGATCTGGCAGCAGTTCCTTATAAGGCAACTTGTTTGGGTCCCATACACTTCCAAGTGAAGCATCCAGTGGCTGTTCAACTACACCTGTTTGACTCATATCTGTAACTGTTCCTGTTGTTCCAGCAGGTGATATATGTTCCATCTCTTGACTAGGAGCTTCAGAGGACAGTTCCTCGATGCTCATAATTGAAATCTGATCTGCCAGAGTACATGCCATCATAATCGCATTCATTTTCTCTGAAGGTACTCTCCTTTGCATAATCTTTTTGTGTACAGCTTTGTGCACTGGTTTAGATGCAGCCATGAGGTCGTTCACTGTGGTGTTGATCTCAGCTGTGAGGATCTTATCCACAAGCCTGGTGGCTATAGTTTCATCCTCTATTTCCACCTTGGTCCAATAAGCTGAAACAAATTCTCTTCACCCTGGGGTACTCTGACCCTCTAGATCTTGGGTACTAGCTGATGGATCATCAAATCGAACTGATTTCTCCCCATTTTTCTCAACTGAAGCAGAACCCAGCCTAAACTAAGGTTGTTGAGGCCTTCCTAAGGTCATGGCATCCTTCACACCCCTTGAAATGGAGCAACCAGCACGTGACTAGGCATGCTAGGCACTTCAACGTACAGCTTCCAGGTAACAGGGAGCCCAATCACAGCTGAAGCTTTCTTTGTTCCAGCTTGACTACCTCCCTCACTGCTTCTAGTACTTGCTACATTGTTCAAATCTATTTTTATCGTTTTTTTTGAAATCTCCTGTTGTTGTTAGAAATCTTGTTCTTGGAAGGTGACCACTCTCATTCAACGTCCCTGAAGCACTGACTACAGAGCTCCAGGAGGCTGTCATCATCAGGCTATTCAGTTTCCTGAGTTTGGAAGACTGGGCATCACCAACTCAACTTCATCTGCATTTTGGGAAACAAACACATTGGGATGATAGGCCATAGATGAAGCCACAGGTATGCCCCCACTGTTCATTTGGGTAATACCAACTGAAAGCTGATGACATAGTTGCTCAATCTCTTGCTCCCTATGTGCTAGGTGGTCCATCATTTCTTCTTTTTCATATTCGTCTCTGCACTGGACCAGCTTGACTGGTGGATTATTTGGGCCTTCATGACTGACCCTGCTCCTCCAGCATCACCATTCACCTTGTCAATCCAGCCCTTTATGGTCATTTTTGAACTGTCTGGTCCAAAGGTGCAAGGTTACCATCTCTGAAATAGACTCTTCCATTTCTAAATATACACCTCCCAGCTGCGATGTATGTTATCAAATCTTGACAAGTTATTATCTTATCTCTGATCATGGGATGACCTGGACTACCACAGAAGTAACAATCCCCTCCAAACGAATTACTTCGAGAAGCAGTTGACTGGGGAAGGGTAGGTGGAGCCATGCTCATTTGGAGACCAGGCATGGACTGATTCATCCTCCCTTGCTGAACGAACTGCTGACTCCCATACATCACAGGTGGTGCTTGGTATGCTGGCTGAATGAACTGCACTGGGTATCCAGTAAACATCTGAGGTTGAGGAGGTTGACTACTTGAGCTAGACGAAGGGAGGAATGACAGAAAGAGTGTAAGTGTAAGTTGCTCACCTCGCTTAATCTGCATAATTTAGTGTAAGTATGACTTAGATAGTGTAAGTAGTTTTGATACAAGAACCTCAAAAGAGTGTAAGTGTAACAGCTCCCAGATCCCGGGGATAAGCGGAGGCGCATCACTCGTTGATCAAACGTCATCGCCGCACTCTCGTATCCAAATTGGGAACGGCGTAGTTGCGGCGTAGAGTATCTGCCGTGTCCACTGCAATTTCTTTTGCCCTTGTCGTTTCCCATAAATATACATTTTGGCAGGCTCTTGGAGGCCTCATCCAGATGGTAAAACGTAGAGCCAATAGACTTTCTCAGCGGTGTCGATCCAGGACTATGCGATAATGTCCTTTTAAACTGTTCTCACGCCCTCCTGCCAGGCGGTGAACAATGCGCACAGCAACTGGCTTCTCTATGTAAACGTGCCAATAAAACTGAGGTATCGAAGTACACAATAAGGGCCTTGTCTATGTAGTTTTTGTGAGTATAATTATTTACCTTCACTCCATAGGCTTCTGCTGGTCCTTTTCCTCTCGCGGCGAGACCCTTCAGCGAGAATATTTTTCTCATCTACTTCCTTACGGCCAGTAGTCACATTGAACAAGGATGGACAGTTCTCTTCTGTAGTGCCACCATCAGATGCGTCGTTGTCTGTAGATTGGGAGGGTGCAGGTAAGAATGTGAAGTCCCTCCAATCACCCCAGTAATGGGCTTTCTCCTGTGTATCAATGATCGGAGGCATCTGTGCGTCGTCGTCTGAGTAGTTGGGCCTAAATCAGAGGTCATTGATAGTCCAGATTGAGAAAATAGCAACGTACCAGTACGATGCTGTATTAGTACTATTTGAAAATTGATCATTCAAGTACGCGTGAAAATCTGCCAGTTGAGATAAGATAAGTGGCGTAACAAAGGCAAAATTACTTCTTTAAACATACCATTCTCTTGAAGTAATTCAGCTCGAGGCATGCTCAAGTCACTGTAGGTTGGATCAAAGCTTGAATCTACGACACAAGAGCTTCAGAATAAAGAGGGACACAAGATCAATAATCATATAATTACTTTGAAGTTCCATGGCAGCTGAGATTGTATTTGCGACCGGGATCATTGAGGTCAATGAATTTTCATGATCTTGCAGGATAGCCTCAGGCTTGTCCTCAAGCAATCTGACAGAGTCCGAGTTGAAATCGGTCTCTACCATTCGAAATTCTATTAGCACAAACGTTAAAGAGGAAGCATGAATAAAAGGCAACAAATATAAAAGCGCACCAGGTTCAACATTGAACGTAAGTTGCGTGATCGCTTCCGAGTCGACTTCATTCAAGACTTCATTCAAATCCGAAGTATGGGAGGGGACTAGGGTAGACGAGTGAGAGACAAAGACTTGAGCGCAAATACTAAACCGGCACATACCATGCTCATTTTGAAAAGGCGGCGTAAGTGCTCCACTATTACTGGAGACTGAAGTGAAATCGAAATTCAAAAAGATACGATGGTCAGCGATGGGGAGACTTCCAAAGTCAAGAGAATGAATACCTTCACCTTCAGGTACCCTGGCTCGCCTCCCATTAATCTTTACCCCCTTCAAATTGGCAAATTCCTTCAAATGATCGATGTCCTGTTTAAGCGCTTGCTGCTGCTTGTAAAGCCCACTCCGCAGAGCTGTTTCTTGCTTGACCGCTTCAGATAAATCTTTGAATTGTTGTAATTGATTAGCAGTTCGTTCAGTTTGGGGAATGGCTCGAATGGAAATCAGCGTGTTTTCATGAACCCTTTGTCGCTGTAATGATTCCTGTCTTTTTTCGCTGTACTTATCATACTCAGACTTCATATCTTGCAAAGCCTCAATGTTTGTGTCACGGTTCTGGCGCTTTTGAGTAGTCCAGACCTTTCGCTGAGCCGAAAGCTTCTCTCGATGCGCAGCAGTATTCTGTCGTGATGCCAAAAGTCCAGACTCTTCCATGAGCCGAAATTCTTCTACTTTTTCGTCGTCGCGTTGCCTTGCCCTTAATTTATAAGCATGTATACCGATATGAAATAAAAAGGATACTTACTCCAGAACAGCTTCCACCAATGTTTTTTGAGTGCCAGTCTCCGCATTTCGACCTGCATGGGCACCCTCCACGATATTGGTATTATCTGATGTGAGATCCCATGCTTCATTGCTCATTTTTGAAAGGTAGCGATTGAATCCAGGCAAGAGCCATGAATGCAACTGTTTTTGTGCATACCAATCTGATATAAAGACATTAGGCATAACAATTTAAGCACAGATCCAAGAACACGGGCTCACTCTGAAGCGAAGGGTCGGAATGATTCTGACAGAATTCATGCCAGCTTTGAATTTCTTCATCGGTTTTCAGACCTCGAAAGGATTTAAGGCGCTTGATATCGTCTTTTGATACTGCTACTGATAGTTTGTCGATATTCCTAGTTAATCAAAACAATAATATATGAGGAACGATAAAAGGCAATCAAAATGATCAACTTGCCGTTCATAATGGACGCCACACAGTTTGAGGACATACAAGACAATGTCTGATGGATCATCAGTGCTGATCCCGCTCAATGCAGGATTGTTGAGTTTGAGAAGGAAGTCACCAAGTCCCAGAGTCTGTGCTGGTTCGCTATCAAGGATAATTGCGAGTAGATTACCGTCAGGTGGGTTCAGAGCTCGGAACTTGAGTGCAGATCCAGTGGTAGACCGGATAGCTTCGTCCAACTCGGTAAATAGATAGAAGAAAGCCGTCCTCTCAAACGAATTGCAGTACAGACTTGCAAGTGTGAACCCTACACAACGGAACATTAGTATTGAAAAATTCAAACGACAGTGAAGATACTTACTGCGACCATATCGGTCAGAGTAAGCCACCACCTCCCATTCATTAAACTCCTCAGAGGCAACACGCTTGAACGTAAAGTCCGCTTGTAACTCTCGGACCTTGTGTACCAGAGGAGCAAGACCAGAATGCATGGTGACTGCAATCTTGATATGGCCACGGCAGATGACTGAGTGAATATAGCGCTTTGATGGTGGGAGTTTGGAGTCATGCTGCTCAAACTCGTACATCAGTCCTAGTAGTAATGATTAATCTTTTGAATTGCCAAAGAAGAACAATAAACAATTAATACCGTCCCAGTGCAAACCCTTTGGAAACCGTTCTGCTTTTATATTAAGAATCTCTTTTCGTATCAGCCGTTTATCAATGTATACTGGACTGCCTTGAGTAAGAGAGGCTCCCTCCTCTTCCGCAATATTGGACGTTGTTTTGGCTAAATAAAAAGACTGATCAGTGCGATAGACATGGGAACTGAAGCTGAGAATTTACCATTCAATAGACGTCCTGGAGTCAATCCTACGACCCCTGCAGCATTGATCATACGTTGAATTCGGAGACGGTCGTCCTGCCCAGGCTTGATATTCAGATAGACCGGATGATTGTGAGGATTTCGCAGAAGCACAAATGCAAACGGTGTGCTTTGATCAACAGGTATGAACATGATCATTTTAGTGGGGCAAGGCCTTGCAATCATGCGTCCCTTGCGAGCGAAACCATCAACGACATGAGAGAATGCTAAATAAATCAATAAATAAACATCTTATTGAGATCAAGCAATACAATGTTCAATACTACTTACAACAGTGAGCTGCGCGGTGTTTCGGATGATTCACATTGCTACATTTGCCCTCCAACGCATCTACATCAGAACGTGTTAACTTCCCGCCACTCTGCATCATTCCCATAAAAACATGTGGGTCAATCCCAGGAGCGATCGGCAGCCACAGATGGTCGAAGTACTGCTTCTTACACCATTTGCTACAGCCGATGAAGTACTCTGGCTCCTGTGCACGAGCCTTGCCTTTGTTATCATTACTAGGCTTCTGTGTGGAGATTTACTTCAGTGATAAATTTTGAAGCGAAGGAAAAAGAGCACTTACAACTTTGACCATGCGGACTTCAGCCGAGCCATCACACGACTCAAGCTTGCATTTTGTAGCCTTGACACGATTGTAGAATCTAGAATAGAATAGTTAATGGGATAGAATACTTAATCTTGGATGCGTTGACAGCTCACCTGACGTATTGGGCAGCAACCGAATGAGCCTCAGCTTCTCGTAAGTCTAGCTCCTTATTCCAAATCTCTTTAGCCTGTGAGGAGTCTGGTTCGTAACATTTGATGTCGTCCAACAACTTCGTGTCAAGAAACTCGCAGTGGCGAACACCATTACATTGAAGAGCAACACGGCGACAAGACGTTGTAGTCTCAGTACTAGTATTGGGAACGAGACCAAAGACTCTACTGTCCGCATTCTTATGTCCAGTTGAGCCTGTCCAAGAGTCTTGATCCTGTCGCAAATTTAGATCTCAGCAAGAGAAAAAATTCAAGAATCAAGTTCATACCTGCTGCCTGATGTACGCATCTACGGACATTTTTATTCCGCTTCCAATCTTCTCACGAGGAATATCATCGCTGGAAAAATTGACACGATAGATGGCATTGTTTCGGGGGACGCTCCAGGTTGTAGGAACCTTGTCCAAGTCAATGATCTGGTCAGCATATTCCTGCTTCGTGATTTTGATACCTGTACGAGGTCTTTTCGGTTTTCTGGACGGTGCTCGGGGCATAAGTTCAGAAACCTCGATTTCAGGAGATAATGAACGCTTCAAAGAAGCTGTGGACCCAACATTGGAAATGTTAAGACAATCGACGTCGATTACATCCTTTTCAGGAACGATAGAGGAGGAATCCGGGAGCAAAGACTCCAAAGTACGAGCAATATCCTCTCCTTCAGCGAGAGAGATAAATGGTTCATCTGAGATCGAACGATGATCGCTGAGTGATGCAGACTGTACAGGAGATGAAGGAGATTGACCGGGGTTTGATTCGAATGAGGTGGATGAGTATGTGGACATAGCCGACCCAGGACGCGAAGGTAGAGAGGCGGATGAGTATGTAGACATGGTGGATCCAGGACGTGAGGGTAGGCGTCTCCATGTAGCCCATTGATTGAACATTGAGCCGTTCAACCAAGATTCCATGTTACCAATGGTAAAAAACTGATTTGAAGCAAGTCCTGGTGTCAAGAACTACGGAAAAAAGTTAAAAGTTTTCAAGTTAATAGATGAGTACTAGTAACACGCACCAAACTTCTACACTCGCTGAGATCCTTCATTGAAGCATCATTCATGTCTAGATCTGCCGGTGCGCGGCCCTGTTCCCTAGCTTCGCACTCTTGGAAAAAATCAGCACCTTCAACGGAGATCCAATCAGTGTACTTGTCAATGTCAAGAAAGTGAGGATCGTCTTTGGATGAAAGGATCGGGGTGAAAACCTGAAAGAACGCGATCAGTAGATCGATTGTATAAAAGAAGACAACTCACCGACGCCCTATACCTTTTAATAAATGACAGAGGAAGCTCGGAGAGGTCCATTCTGTCAAAGCTTAATGGACAACTGTGACTGAATTCGAATCCTGATACTTATATAGATGGCTCAGTCTGTGTGGATACCACGGCCGTTATATGGTCAGATGGTAGCAGGAATTCGGTCGTGTTTTTGGGGATATACAGAGTATACTGTGGCAGCAATTTCGCAAATCCAGATTTACGAGTAATATTTTTCCCAGAATCCTATACGGGCAAGTGCGGGAGGCAATGCAAAAGGTGGCCTCCTTGAAGCGGAATCAAAAAAAAAATGATACGCGTTTAATGGCAGTGTGCTCAGGAGTGACTCGAGGGGGCGGGCACAGTTCCTTAGGGGCGGGATAGGACTGTCCCGGAGGCGGGACTATAAGCGATGGTGCGGGATATCCATAACCTTATTGGGATAACGATCCGAAGCGGCAGCGGGGTCCGGAAAGGCTGTACATGCCATTGTTACACTTTCGACACTACTTACACTCTTTAATGGTGCAAAGTACTACTTACACTACTCAATAGTACTTACACTTACACTATACTTGTATATACTCAGACGAAGGCAACATCTGTGCAATTTGGTGTGTAATCATCTTCGCTTGCTCATCAAACTTCTTTCTTAACTCATTTTCACTCTCTACCTTAAAGCTAGAGAACTTCACATCTACATCCCTGTGGGTTGTAGCAAGCTCAGCCTCATACTGCTTAGCAGTCTTCACATTATTCTGAGCCATGGTCTTCAACTCAGGCTGGTAAAATCTTGGACCTCTTGTTTAATGGCTTTGACGTCAGCATTCAAAGACGCAGCAGCAGCAGCATACTCTGACCTGGGTACTTCTTCAACTGTGCACCCAACCACAATTGCAGTCTGACCCTTGTACCGACTAGCTAATTTTTCCACCACTGCGATCAAATTGTCTACTGCATAAGGATCTTCTTGATTAAACTCTCCTGTCTCTTCAATTGACTGCTCCTTTCCTTCTTGTGACATGCGCTCGAGTACTCAGTTGCGGAACAAATTAGTAAGACAGTCCAGGAACATACTGGCTAACTCTCTATTTGTCACTGCATCCCTGGTGAGCTTACCTCAATAACCTTCAAATATCATCAACAGGTTACCGAGACATGCCTCCTCAAAGATGCTGATGCAATTAATATCATGGTAATTCTTCAACTCTTCTTTCAAACGACCCACTGATCCCTTGTTTAAGGTTTTGATATCTGGAAAGAAGCTTAGGATACATTCCTTCACTTTCTCGTACGTTGGATCCTCCTCTTCACCTTGTCTCTTCTTTTTCTGCTCCTCTCAGATGAACCTGACAGCATGGTCCAGGTAAGCGAACAGCCAATACTTCTTCATGATGTCATCAGTAACCTTGCTTCATTCTAGCAAGGTCTCCAACAATGAGAAGTATTCATTGACTGATTCAGCATCCTTGGCTTGCTCCCATTGGCTTTGGGGATAGGCATTGCGATTGGGTGAGAAGACATGGTGATCAAAGGTGATGGTGATGGTGTGTGGATACTAGCTTGTGGGGAATGTGGTGGTACTGATCTCTGTGTTTCAGATACTGGAGATTGGGGAAGTGAACTCAAAGGTGATGCCAAGTGTTCAACTTTGTTTAGGGTGTCAGAAGGATTGCTCTCTTCTTCTGACAGAGTAGAGGGGTTCAACAAAGTACACTGTTGTTCTGTGAAGTGGATACAAGATAATAAAGGAGATAGAACATTTAGGCCTTCAAGTAGATGGAGTCTCTTTTGTAGAAATTACAAGGCCGAATGAAATGAGGTTGAGTTTATTACACTCGACTTCTGCTTGTGGCTATGCTTAAACAGTCCCGTCTATCCATCCAATAAACAGGTTTGGCCTGGAGCAATCTGTGGGGCTGTGTTTCTAGCTTTGATCCAACAGAAAGAAACATTAGTTCTGACACAACAGGTGGCTGTGCCTACTGCCAGCAAATTCTGTTCACACCGCATGATGTATTACGAGGCCAAATAAAATGAGGACGAGTTTTCTACACTCGGTTTCTGCGTGTCAATTTTCCCCGTCTGTCTTTTTCTGTCACTTGCCCCTATTATTAAGCTCTGGACTGCAACTCTCACTGCCTTTTTTCATCCTCTTCGCAAGTTAGAAAACCTACATGATTCATTTTTATTTTCATTTCTTGTATTTTCAACATTACCTTCTGGCCTCGTACTCGCCACACCTGGGCGCTGGCCCACAACTCTTTCATAGCCTGATGTCTAAAGAAGGAACATTATTCATAAATAGACCAGTTCCTCGATGATCAAAGACTGAATCAAGGACATCTAGATGAGGTTGATGTTCTAAACAATCTTCTTATTTAATCTGTTGTATCTTATTCTTGTAGAAGCAAACAAGACTAAGCAGTAAGGTGCTAGGATAGAAGTGACCTCAGAGCTGAAGACTTGGGTAGGAATTTTGAACTAGTCTAGTGAAATAGTACTTTGTCTGGACGACGAAAATTCTTCGTTTTACTGGTAAAAGGTCTACCAGAGGTAAAATAAGATCTACTGTTACCCCTCAGGTGTGGGCTCCAGTTATGAGATGCCAAGTGTGGGGTCAAAGGCAAATGACTCAACCTGTAAGGGTGACCCCTGACAGCACTAGGACGTAACCTCGCGAAGCGAGATAAGGACTTGAGAGCCAAGTATAGTGGTTCGAGAGGTCAGATAAAGAGCTCTAGAAGCACAACTAAGGCTCGAGAGGCAAGGAAAGAGCTTGTGAAGCATCACAGAGGCTGCAGGAGGAGATCCAAAGAATGTATTCAGCCTCTAGAAGCAAAACACAACTACCTAACGCACCTGCAGGAGGAGATCCAAAGAGAAAAGCTCAAAGGACATCTCTCTGCGTGGTGTGACATATCTACAACATGTGGCTTGGGAATAGGTTACATAAACTATACATGCGAAGCCTCGTGAAGCCAAACAAAGGTCACACAAACACAAAGGAAGGTCATGTGAACGTGCGAACATGAGTCTAGACATAGGAACGTATCGGAATGCCTTGCGAAGTCATATGAAGGGGAACAGTGGCTTTGAGAGGGTATGAGAGTGTGACTAGAGTGTTCACGAGGCAGGTGGAGCTTCGCGAAGGCATGTAGACAAATGTAGGAGGGAAATCAGGCATCGCGAACACGTACCACTGTAGTTAAGCGTTCTAGAGATGAATATAATGAACAAGGAAGGCATGAAGTAAGGAAAAAGATAAGAAATAAAAGGAAAGACATAAATAAAGAAACGTCCCCTTACACAACCAACAACTACCTTCCACTCAAGACAAGGTGTTTAGTTCAGGGGTAGGGAGATGCTAAAGCTCTCACAGTAGATCTAGAGAAACCAAATCTTCAAGGAAGAAGCAAAAGAAGTATAATTGAAGTGAAGATGAGATGGAGTAGCACTTCGATTGGGCAAAGACTAGTTCAGATAGGGGATGAAGGGTAAAAGGATGTAAAGGGTAGGTGACAGGGAGGATTGGGATGTGGTAAAGGATGGGTAGTGTCACAAACTGCTTCTTCCACTTCATTATCAAACCCATTTTCTGATCACTCGTCTATTGCATTTCCTTGATAAACCCTTTTAAACTTTATGTTACTGACTTTGAACCTTATACTTTGAACCTTATAAAACCTGTCAAACTTTATATTAACTATCAATCAATCTTCCATTCGATCAATCTTATCTTTTTCCTATCTTTTCCCTATGTTTTTCCATTTTCTCCCATGTTTCTCCTATCTTGTTCCTATCACTTATTCATTGTTCTTCTATATAAACCACTTGACATTCTAGTTAGTCCTTTAGTTCGTTCACTTCGTCTCCACTCCATACTAGTACTACACAGTGTAGAGCATAGTCAGCTTACTCTTGCTCTCTATCTATCTCTCTATTTCTCAATCAATCTTGTCTCTGTGTGACTTGGATGGTTTGTTATTGAGTGTACCAATGACCTTGACAGGTAGAAGACGAGGAGGATGATTACAGATGAGGGAGAGAGGATGTATGGGTGCCCTGTGATGATACACCAACAAATACATGAAACGAAACTGGGGATGGGCAGAAGTGGATGGTAATTCACTGCTTGAATAGGTGCAGCTACCTCTGAAGACAAGCTAAGTGCAGGATGAAGGTGAAAGTAAAACTGACTTGGAATCAAAGAAGACTTAGTACACCTCCACAAGGTACTGCACAATATGACAAGCAACTATATGAAGACACCTCCACAAGTACAGTGCTATACAACAAGTGGAATGTTTGGTATGTAAAGACTGAGCACTGAGAAAACAAAGTTAAGCGGCCCACTGAAGATGAACTGTAGACAACTACTTTCTACAGGAACAATACTTGTATTGCCGTTGCAGTTACAAGCAGTTTTTGTATGATAAGGTAATCAAAGTGCGCTTTTATAGTCAGCCACACAATTAGCTAAGTACTATATAGTAGTTTACTACAGTCCATCAAGCCTCTGAGTCCATACACAGTTCATAGCTAATCATTGAGTGTTAGTAGGAGTCAGGGATTGTAAATACATGTCGAACGCATCATCAATCGCAGTCCAGACAAGATATCTCTTGTCAGAGCAGTAACACGAAGTCAGAAGTCTGGTAAATGAACTGTTTTGTATAGTGACTGTAGGTGAAATTCTGTATGAATCATCAGTAGAAATTAGCAAAGCCCAGGAATGCCCAAACATCTTAGACATTGCAGGAAACTGGCCAGTGCCATACTGCTGCCACCTTCACAGGGTCCATGCAGACTTGTCCTTCCTGGATAATCAACCCAAGATATTCTATCTCTTCCCATTCAAACTCACATTTCTCTGGCCTCTTCAACCTTGCTAGCACTTCTCAAACCACCTCTCAATGCTCTTCCAGGGTTCCACTGAAGATTAGAATGTCATCCAGATAAACTGCTACCTTTCCTGCTGCAATCAAATCTGAGAAGATGGAGTTCATGAGGCCCTAAAAAGTAGCTGGCAAGTTTGTCAATCTGAAGAACATGACAGTAGGTTCAAAAAGCCCTTGGTTGGTTGTAAACACTGTTTGATCTGGACATTGTTATACCCCCAACATACATCAAACTTGGTGAAGTACTTGGCCCCTTGAAGGCAACTGACTATGTCAGTGACAAGGGGAAGAGGGTAGCAGTTCTTAATAGTGTACTCGTTTAGGCATTGGTAATCCTGGACAAACTGAAGTTTCCCATCTTTCTTCTTCACAAAGAAGACTGGAGAGGACAGAGGGGATTTGGAGGGTTGGATATAACCTTTGCAGACATTTTCATCAAGGAATTGATCAAGCTCCTGCTGTTCATTGATAGACATTGGGTAGATCTTGGTTTGTAGGGTGGCAGGTGCTCCAGGTACCAGTTCAATAGCATGATCCCAGGGTTTGTGTGCAGGGAGGCATTCTGACTCAGCTTCAGAGAAAACCTGAGAGTAATCCCAATATTGAGGAGGGACTATCTCCTCAAATGACTGTTTTGGTTTTGTCTGGTTTGCCTCTTCAGCCAGCTGTTGTGAGTGAACCCTGCAGCACACCAGACCTCTTCTCCAGTGTCAGTGAGGATCCCTGCTTTCTTCCAGGAACACCTTGTGGCCTGATTAGCACAAATACAATAGACTTGGGGTTCCTCCTCCTCCTTTTCCGTTGCCAGATCTGGGGGCTGGTCTGTGGATACATGTGTTCCCTGAGGAACCAACTGGGTTGATTCAGAATCTGCACCTTCTAAGATGGTGTTTCCCCTTGGGGTTGTGTTAGACTACGTACAAGTTCTGTACCTAAGTAGTAATAATATGTAACTAGTGAACAGATGGCAAATATGTATATCTAAATGTAGATTTAAGTAGCTAGCAGTCAGTGATACTTACCCACAGATAGCAGATAGATGTTAAGCTTGATCGACGATTGTTGAAGTGATTGAAGTGATGCATTGATTGGTTGTGGGGCTCTGAGTGTACTTACAGAAGTTTAAGAGCCAACTACCATGTTTGGAGGTAGTCTGCGTGTTGGGGAATGCCAACAGCCAGCTCAAGATGCGTATATATTAATGTAGGTATGTAGAAAGGTTACAAAATAGTGGACTGGGG
Source organism: Tetrapyrgos nigripes (assembly GCA_013368315.1). Lineage (NCBI taxonomy): Eukaryota > Fungi > Basidiomycota > Agaricomycetes > Agaricales > Campanellaceae > Tetrapyrgos > Tetrapyrgos nigripes. The sequence continues at coordinate 140,688 of JAACJM010000021.1, forward strand.
GCTTCAAAGTCTCCAAGGTCCTTATATACATAAATTTTTAAATAGACGGATATCTTTGTCTGCCTCACAGCCTCGTCATAGCCCTTATGTACTGCCTCATACTGCCTTAGCATAGCCTTGGCCATTGCTGTTGCAGATTGCCCTAGTATAGCCTCAGCATACTGTCTTGTACTCCAGCAGCACAGCCCTTAATGTCCCTTTCAATCCTAAGTAATCCTAAGTAATCCCATTCTCGCCTTATGTCCCCCAGGCTTCTTTCTATCAACTCCGCTTCTCCTTATCTAGTATCTTCTGTACCTTGTTGTATTCTCTTTTTTCCCTTGTGATCTCTGATCTTCCATACCTTTGCTCTAGTAGGTTCAAGACTTGATTATTGATCAGGTATGTCAGGGTCACCTGATTATTTGTTAACACATTGCATCATTGTTCAGCTCATAACAGGTTGGTCCAAAATTGGTAGCAACAAACTGATCCTGATCAGGGACCTCTTCCACTGATGGGGACGGTGCTATAGGGATTTGCAATCAGCCACTCATCCAGTCAATCTGTGGGTTCATCTTACACAACCAGGGGAGACCCAGGATGACATCTTCTCCACCTAAGTCCATGACCAGAAAATCTAGCCACACTTCCTGTCCATCTGCTGTCATAGCTAGTCAGCAGAACTGATCTATATGTCCCACTCAGTTAAGGGTCCCATCAATGTTGTAGACATCTAGGGGTTTGCAGAGGAGATAAGTTTGGATCTGGTGCTGCTTTACAAATAATTGTCCCAGGAACAGACATGTAGCTCCACTGTCAACCATCACTACTACTACTGTCTCATTTTGTCTTCCTCAGAAGTGAGAAGCACAAGATTCTATTTTGGGAATACTAGATATGGTACATGAAGGAATAGAATTGTACAAGGAATAGGAGAACATGTGGGTAGTCAAGGGTGTTCATGCCATGGTGGGAATGGACACCTGTTTCAAAAACCCTGTTGGTTAGTGAGGTTTCGGAGTAAGGCAGTTTGATCAGTGATAGATTTTTGCAAGGCAGTGAGCATGGACAGTGATTCAGTGGACAATGAGGCAACAACAGTAGCTGTGGGGATGGAAGTAGAGGTAGAAGGGGGTGGATCATCAGGTAAGAGACTAAAAGAGTCACTGACACTGGCAGCCACACGTTGTCTGCTTTGGCCTCCTCCTCTGGGCCGACCCATGTATCGATCTTGACAAACAGAGGAGTGATGACCCATCCTCTCACAGTAGTCGCACTTGTCATGTCCATGATTTCCATCTCTTTTCAGGTGATCTCTGGAGCCACAACCATAGCAGCGTCCCTGCATCACCTTCTGGTAGTCCATGAAAGTGTGTCTATCTTGGGGACACTTGGCACAGGAGGTGTCAATGTCCATGGTATTAGGGTCACATGCAGAAGAGGATTTGGAGAGGGATGGGGTAGGGCCAGTGACAGGCTTTCCTAGGAGTTCAGCTAGGGTCTGTTCCACATGAAGTGCTCGGTCAATCAACTCATCCAGGTTCTTAGGGGCCTCCTTCTGTCCTAGCTCCACATTTGCCAATGGGAACAGTAGATCCTTATGAAGGCGCTTCCGGAATTTATACTGGAGGTCCTTATCTGAAAACCCAGTCTTCTCTGCCCACATCTTGAAGATCTGAGAGAACTCCATGACTGTTTTATCTCCCTGCCTCAATGCCTCGAGCTTGTTCTGGGCCAGCTGTTGCTTGTTTGCTACCCCAAACTCAACTTTGAGTGCATGGGTGAAATTGTCCCAGTTCCCTTCCCAGGGGAAGACTGCTCCAGCTTCTTCTGCTTGGACTCTGCTGATATGACAGGCATACTCTGCAGCCCATTCTGCAGCAGGTCCCTCCATCATAAGGAGTGCCTCAACAATGCACTTCTGTGGGTCAAGTTTCCCATTATCGAGTTTGAGCTGTTTCTGTTCTCCAGCCCAGAGAATGAAGAGAGATAGGAACGAGTCGAGTTTAGCTGGCTTGCCTTTGAACAGGGCAGGTTTGGGAGTTTGGTCTGAGGATTCATGGACAGGTCTATCGACCAAATTGGTGATTGCCTGCTGCAGTTGGTTTTGGTTGTTGACAAGAGCCTGAAGGAGGTTTTCAAGGGTGGCAGAGGACATGTCAATGTCAATGATTGGGGAAGTGACAGGGCTGAGTGGGGCTGAGTCAAGAGGGGATGGAATGGGTGCAAGTGTAGGACTGGGACAGGCTGTTGGTATGGCTGAAGATAGAGCAGAGTGTGCAGGAGGCAGAGGTGATACTGGCACAGATGGAGGACTAGAGGGGACAGAGACAGAAGTGAAGATGGGACGGAAGGTTTGGCAGGTTGGGATGATGATATGGCTGTCTCCTTGGTCATCTACAAAGAGTACAAGGTCAGGAAGTGGGTTGTTGTAGGCATGTGCACAAGGCTGGGTTTCACAGTCCCAGTACTCTGTGTGAGGACGGAGGTGGCAGTCAGTGCGATCATGGATGTCAAAGCCATGTGGATAGCTTGAACAGTCAAGGTCAGGTTCAGGGGAGAGCTGGGGCAATGTGGCTGGAGGTGAGGATGCAGATGCAGAGGACTCAGAGACAGAGGATGGTGCAGTGTATCTCCCAGACATGGTGAGAACAGCTCCTGCAAGGACAACCTATATAGAGGCCACTGGTGCAGTAAGGGATCTCAACCTAATGTCACAAAGAGGTAATCGCTTAGATAGCGATAACAGCAACAACAAGGAGCTAACAGACAGCAATAAGTACTGGAACTGGTCCCAAAAACAAAGAATGTATTAAATACCTAACAGACAGCAATAAGTACTGGAACTGCAGTGCCCATCAGTAAAGGTGAAAGAAGTAATGAAAAGGGAGATACACACCTGGTCCCAATGATGAAGAGGTCAAGATGGGGAACCAGGTGTTAGGACATGGTTTATATATGTAAAGATCAAGGGGAAAACAAGGCTGTACTGGATAAGCTGTGAATGAAGCTGTAAAGAAAGCTGTGAACAAAGCTGTAAAGGAAGCTGTGAACAAAGCTGTAAAGGAAGCTGTAAACAAAGCTGTAATAGAAGCTGTAATCAAAGCTGTATTGGAGAAAGGAAAAGTCCAGTGTGTAGCATGTGGAACAAGAGTCATATGATGTAAAGGTCTGAGGATGTGGAGATAAGAAGAAATAAATAGTACCAAATGTAGATGTCATGACAAAAACTACAGATTTGTAGAAGAAACAGTGTGCTTTCAAGCACTCTTTTGTGGTTATTTTTGGAGATATTTATCTTGAAGTGTATCTCACTACAGATAGCAGACGATGGGAAATGTCACAAAACAGCCTGGAATTATATAGCCGAGCAGACCGAGGTGTCGGATTTGCGAAGTACAAGTTCAGGATCTTAAGCTTGCGTGTCCCGCCGACGGTAACAGGGTGATGGTCTTGGGATGCCCTAAGCTACAGAGTAACTTGAGCCCTGTATATGTGCTCCCAAAGTCCGAACTGACGGCTGCGTCGTTGCGAGGCAGCAAAACCAGTGCCACGGTAAGAGAGGTGGCAATGAAATGCATAGGCTCTGATTGGCTGGAATACCCGATTACTTGCCGCGGACCACGGTCAGTGGTTGCCCCTATGGCCAATTTAAAGCCTCGGCGTCCGCCCACTCCTCGCATTTTCCGAGCGTCTGGAAGGATGACGAGGATTCGGGAGATGAACGGGACTTCGAAGAATATAGAAGTGCGTTCATGGGGAGAAGAACAATACTATTGTACATGGACAACGACAGCACGAGACAGATAGGGAGGAAAAGAAAAAACAATTCTAGACCAAAGACAGCGGATATACGCAAGTACAAGATGAATGAGATGATGAAGACCCTATAGAAAGAGGAGATTTTCGATGACTGGAGATGTCAAGTGTATGGTATTTTTTACCCAGACCCGTCCGCAGAGCATTAAAAAAATATAACAGAAAATCCAAGGAATAAACCACGAAGATTACAACCCAGGCTCCTCATAGTCTACCGGAACATCCTTTCTCTCCAACCAAGCCGCATCCTCACCACCCAAATCGACGCCTTTACCGCAATCCAACCTTCTCCGAGGGGGAAGCTCCTTCAAATCAATATGAACTCCCGGACAAAGACCTGAGCTATCAGGTGTACAATGGGCTGTCTCCGATAACGGAACAGGCGAAGGATAAGGTCGAATATGCGGGTAAGGACGCCCATGTCCATGTCCATGCGCGTGTGTAGAGGGATAGGAGAACGGAGAGAAATGCGAGCCCATCACTGGGCTAGGACTGGGCTTGATGAAACCAGAATCATGAGGATGAAGTTCCTTCCCTTTTCCACTTCCACTGCTCATTCCACTCCCATTCCTAACAACAACATAATGCTCCCCATGCCAACCCAAAAAGTCCAGACTCGGCATCCTACACGCGACGCTCCTAGCTTGGGCGACCCATATCTCGGGATCAGCCTCTGTCTGCTCATTCGTCCTATGGGCATCTTGATCATGTGGGTGTAATCGTCTGGGTCGGTTGAGATACGAGGGTCCGGCTTGGGGCTGTTGCTGATGCTGTAGTTGTTGTTGGTTTTGATTTATTTGGTGGAGGCCTGCTGCTTGTGACGCTCCAGTAGTACCAGCACCACTGGCGGCAGTCGCATGAGCACCCCTACCTCCCCGACCAACGAGTCTCTCTTCTCGCAGATGCAAGAATGTAAGGTTGCGGAGTTTAGATAGGGTGTTACCTTCGCCATCAACGCCTATAACGTATTCGTGAAGGCTCTTTTCGGTTACACCTGAGGCTATCGGGCTACCGACGCTGATACTAAGAGCGACCATCTGTTCGGGTAAGACTTCGACTAGTGAGCGTAGTCGACCTGCGGTGAGGTTTGTGAACGATATATGAAGAACTCGGAGTGCTGAAAGGGATGTTAACAGGCTGGTGTGGGAATCGGGATCGGGTTCAGACGCGATGAAGGACGAGTCAAAGACAACTCCAGCTCCAAAGCCATAAGAGGATGGTGCTGAGGACGATGAGGGCATCATCGCAGAACTCGAAGCGCCCAAGCTAGCTGCTGCTTCACCACTGATCAACTCCCAAGGACATCCTCCCAAATCGAGTCTCCTCAATTTCGGCCTATTACGAAGGAAACGGATGACGCTTTCATATAGAGCAGTTTCTTCGGCTTTAATGAGCGGAGCACCGACACCGACAGGTACTAATCCTTGTGCTGCGAGTCCAGGTAAAGACGGGTGCTCCATCATGACGAACCGGAAACTCTCCAGTTCGGGTAAGAGGACGTGTTTACCACCGAGCTTGTAGTCGCCTCCAAAGACCACCCTCGCGGCTTTCCAATCCTCGAAGGTGCCGTGTAAGGTTAGGCCCTTGAGACCTTGGATACCCATTAATCTGTTAAGAACCATCGTGCTGATTCTGGTGTCGCACAGATCGAGATAGGTGAGGTTTTGTATAGAGGGCGAGTTGAACGCTTCATCCCATGAGTGTGGTCTATGAAGATAGGCAGAAAAGATGAGGTGTCGGAGAGTACTGGAGTTCGCGGTGAGAAGCCGAGGTAATTCGTCCATAGGAGCATCTCCATCGTCGTCTTCGGCTCGCAGAGTAAATTTCGTCAGGTGTTTGAAGTGAGAGACGTCCATTGCGTCGAAATGCCATCCACTGGTAAACATGTTAATTTATCAACTCTACAGCAAATAGAAAAGAACGAAAACGTACATTGATCCCAACCCTTGAAGCTTGGGATGCGACCCTAGCAAAGTCTTGACACTATCTGCCCTCATCTCGGGGTACCCAATCCATTCAAAGTCCTTCAACTCCTTGAAAGCAGGAAGGGCACCCTTGAATGTGCGAATCATCAAATCCAACATATCTCCCTCTTCAAAAGCCCAGTGTATCCGTAGGCTCTTTACAAGCCTTGCAAACCCCTCGTCCGTCTTGGCTTTGTCCAGGATATCAAGTCCACGGTTAAGATGGTCGGAAGAGTCTTCCCCAAAATGCAAATCGAGGGTATGGAAAATGAGAGGAAGAGCAATTGAACGGTGGAAGGAGGACACAGAGAGCCAAGTACGAAGGTGATAGCGAGGTATATATCTCGCTATCATAGTCCAGATTTCTGCCGGTGTATGCGTCCAAGGTGGTTCGACGGCGTATCCAAAGACCTTGTTCATCCGCATCCTCGTGTATGAGTTGACTGCCTCCTTCCCAGAATCTATCCTCAACACCGCCTGATAATCCGCTTTCGCCCTCTCCAATAGCTTTTCTGCACTGAGCTTTCGGGCATCTGCTCTTGCTAGTAAAGCTTTCGCTACTGAATCCTTGGGAAGGTTGGGAGTTCGCAAGTACACATCGAGGTACCGTTCAACTTCGACACCATACTGACCAGCAGATATAAGAGAAAGGGAGATATTGAGCAGGAATTCGGCTTTCTGGGTGGGTGATAATGAAGAGAGTGCTGCAATGGCCGTCGAGGAGAGCTCGTCTGCCATCCTCCTCAGCGACGAGGGGAAGGAATAGGGAACCGCACGTGAGCAATAGACTTTCTTGCCTCTCAGGCTCTCACACTCATCGGGAATCCAAGTTTCTGGTTATGTTCTTCCCCATCCGCAGTTGCTAGTGCCAAGAAGAATGCTCGGAGTCTTTCGATTTTTCTGGAATCTGAACATCGCAGGACCCGGGTGGCGTCACACTGCGTATCCATCCTGGTGCACAGTGCACACCGGCTTCGGTTTCATTCTATTTTCTGAGTCGTTCCTCGGAGTCATTCGCACTTCAGATGACTTCTCTTTTCAATAGTCGCCTCGGACTGCATTCTGACCGCTATGATCGCTCAGTCGAAGCCACTGCATCCATCAAAAGTGCCGCATGCTACCAGTACGATTTCGGTACTCTAGCAAACCGGCGACGTGCTTCAGCTAACCCTGCTCATCTGTCATCCTACGTCTTTCGTTATCTAAGATCCTCTGTGAAACCACTCAGACTATCTTTACCCAAGCTCTTGTCGTGACTCTGTTTCTGGGGCACCATCTTCGCTCCTTGCACTACACGCTAGCATCAATGAGCACCATGGGAATTTGAGTTTAGGTTATTGGTGCTCGTGATTCACTGATGCTCGTGGAGTCGTGATTCGCTCAGTCTTCTCTCACTATCACTACGTCGTCGTCGTCCACTGTGTCTATTATCGACCATGCCAGAGGGAAAGGTTTATCTTTCAGCTGCATTTCTGACTCGCCCTCAATCCTCATTCACCTATATATAGATAGTTATCATAACCGGAGCCTCAAGGTATAGAGGCCGACTTAATTACTAACTGCCGGATAAATAACCGGTGCCTCAAGCGGAATTGGTCTTGCAACCTCCAAAGCCTTCCTCTCCGCAGGTTGGCGCGTCTTTGGGATAGACGTCTCCCCTGCACCTCCTCCTGATTTACTCTTCCCCAACTCCAACTCTTCTCCAACCTCAAACACCTTCCAATTCCTCCAAACCGACCTAACCCAACCCTCCGCACCCAAATCCATCGTCGCCGCATGTCAAACCGCTTTCGGACCCAAGATCGACGCTCTGATCAACGTTGCAGGGATTCTTGATCACAACTCTGCTGTGGATAACTTGTTGGATGACGATTGGGAACGAACTATTGCTGTGAATTTGACGGCTCCCGTGAGATTGATGAGAGAGGTGGTCGGCGTGATGAAGGAACACAAAGAAGGGTGTATTGTTAATGTGTCTAGTAAAGCTGGGTTGAGTGGCGCAGTTGCGGGCGTGGCTTATACGGCTAGTAAACATGGTTTGGTGAGTAGTTTTTATCCATATTATTGGTGCTATAGAGTGGAGGCTAATTTCAATGAGATAATTAGATTGGGGTTACGAAGAACACGGCATGGCTTCTGAAAGACGACGGTATACGCTGCAATGCCATTTGTCCCGGAGGTGAATTTTCTTGGTCCCTGCTCTCCCTTCAATAAATAATTCATTGGTCTTCTTCGTATCTTCTTCCGATTTTTAGCGGTAGCGACAAACATAGGCAAAAATATCGACCGAACCAAATGGGACATGACGGCTACGATGAGAATGAAGTGAGTCATCATCCTGATTCCTGTTAACCCAGCTGAAGACCTGTAAACTAACGTCTCGTTTCTTCGCTTCACCTTAACAGACCAGTCCAAGAAACACACTGGGACCCCAACGGTTCTAAACCTGTAGCAGACCCATCTGTGGCGGCCGATACGATTCTATTCCTCGCATCGGATGCGAGTAGAGGGATCAATGGTGCACTTGTCCCTGTGGATAATGCTTGGAGTGTTATCTGAAGAATGAAGTCCGAATCTGGTATCTGGATTCTGGATTCTGATTCCTGGGATGACTTAGCAAAGAAATTTGGCTGGCAGTTTAATTGACATATGTGTACATTTGAGAAGGGAGATTGAAACTCCCAAAACGAAAATGAAATTCAAATACCACTATAGATCTAACCTAAGTCAAGCTTGTACAGAGTACTCGTAGAGGGTCGTCGTAATATTTGTCGTGAGGTCATGAATGAACATGTACGATGTGCGTGTGTAAGGATGGTAGCAATCGAACGGAAATGGTTTGTCCGTGTCCAAGTGCCCAGATCAAGAGGAAAGTCATGAAATTGCTATTGGGTACTAGCTTTACTTGCCGAGGCCAGCCCGAATGGCATTCTGTAAGGTGACACCATCGTCCTGATGAACCATAGTCAGTATCAGTAAACGCATAGAGACAAGAAACAACAACTGACCTGATCCAAAGACCAGGTGAAGCACCCTGCCATGCCATTCTGGCGTGCAAACGTTGCCTTGTCGCCCAGGGAAAAGGTGTCGTCGTAGGTGACTACGGTGGATTGCGCCGTATTGAACAAAAACTAGGATTCAGTGTGTAAGCCATGGACACAGAAAAGCTGTATACGGATAGAGTCATACCGGTGTATCACTGCAATCGTCCCAACCTATGTCATTGTTATAGTTAGAATCAGACAATAACCCAAATCAAAAGATAACACACCCATAGTGAACCCTCCACCCTCTCCATAAGTCCCATCAGACTTCTTCACCAACGCTCCAGATGCAACAATAGAACTGAAAGGAATCTGCTGTCCATACCATCCTCTCAAATCGGCATTGGCTGCCTGCTTCGCAACTGGAAGAACTCTGGCCCTGGCGTGTGCGCCATTTAAAAAGTTCTTGCCGTCGGTATCAGCTTGTTGTATAAGAACCATGTCTTCCGAAGGAGCAAAGCTGCCAGTGAGGGTGGTCTTCTTGCTATTTGAAACGTAGCCGTAGAGAGGAAGACCGAGAAGGAGTTTGTTGGCTGGAGCACCGGCAGCTTTCCATTGAGCCAAGGCGGCTTGAGCACTGGCTTGAGGTTGGGAAGATGTTCCACACAAGTTGCCTGCAATGATTGTTACATGAGAGGTCGTGGAGGGTAGACGTAGATGACTCACCTAAGGGAGCGTTGGGTCCAGGAGTGGAGGATGCTCCCCATACATCGTAATTCCTACGTTAAGTCAGCAAAAGCGGCCCTGATAGCGACACAGCGGGCACTTACATGATGTTGATGTAAGTCATTTGGGCCGCATATGCAGAGATGTCTGTTAATGGCGAGCCATTAGAACCAATCCACGGAAGATGAGGCACGGCAGCTGAGATGATCTTGGAAGAGCCTAGTGGGTCTGAGTTCGGTCGAAACACAGCATGAAGAGTAAGGAGACTGACCTAGAGCCGATCTGAGCGAGGTTAAGAGCTTGAGGAAGTTTGCAGCATCTGACGGCGAATGAGGGTTGCCTGCTCCCACAGAGTTGGGGTATTCCTAGACATGGGGTATTAGCGACATGCTATTCGTGTGGAGAAGGAGAGTAAGGACCCAATCGATATCAATGCCTGCGAGACTATTCGTTAGTTACAGCCTGAAGCAAGCGGTGATCACACACCATCCAATCCGAACTGATTGACGGCACCGACGAGAGCATTGACAAACGTAGACCTGTTCGCAGAGGAACTAACGGCACTGGAAAAGTTGGTACTGCCTCCCCAACCACCTGGACCCTTCTTTAGAATGGAAGACGGGACACTGGTCCGGCGAACTCACCGACGGAAAGGACGATCCTGGTACCACGGCCACTATTCTTAGCACTAGTCACCAGTCTCTGAAGTATAGTCCGACTCCCAGAGTCCCAGCTGAGACCAGCTGATGCACTAGGAGTAGCGAATGCTATAGACCAGAACAGTAGTCAGCAGCGTATTTTGCAGAGAAAGATCCGGAACCTTCGTACCGAAGAACAAGATATCAAATTTGGAGTAGTTCAAGTTTTCAGGTGGGAAGCTATCAGCACTCCAATCTGAAAGGAGCTGATTTAGAAAATATCATAAGGCTACAACGCTAAGAAGAACTAACCAGGATAGTAGGCAGCAGCGATGAAAGTGGCGTCTGCTTGGACATCTCCAGACTGAGTGTTGAGAAGATCCAGGGCTGCTTTCCGTGAAAGAGTGGATGGGACAGCGTCTTCAGCATTGAACCGTTGAGGTTGAGACACTTCGGGTGACAAAAAGTTCTGAAGAGCTTCGTGGTCCTTGTACTTGGAATGTTGTAAGACGTTAGAGAGGTAATCGGTCAGCCCCGACTTGCGCTCTCCAATGAGAGTATCGTCCAGCCAGGCAGAGGGGATGAATGATGTGACGAGGATGCGCTTGGGCGGCAAGGACGTGTCTTTCACTCCCAAAGCGTCGTGAAGCGCAACGAACTACGATTACTCGTTGTTTCAGACTATGACGTTCATAGTGGCAACAAGGACACACACCTCAGAGTACCGCCTGTCTACGACACTGTGTTTCCCATTCTGAGTAACTTGAACGGTGTAAAGAATGTGAGGTCTCGGGTTGGAGGAAGTCGTGTGCTTGTTAATCGTTACCAGTGGCCCAGGCATCGTGTCGTTGTTCGGTGGTCTGTAGTTTGATGAAACGATTTCCAAACCTCCTTGTTCAAATAGGTGGGGCCCAATTGCTTCCTGTGCATGCTGTCATATGGTATATCAGCACAACAAAGCCCCAGATGGACCCTTCCGGTATATTCATGAATTCCATGAATCTATGTGATAGGCAAGGACCCCAAAATACTCGTGATACCAAGAAAGCAGGAATGACCAATTATGACGTGGTTGTTGCTAGCATCCAGGGAAAGTGCAACCTTCTTATAGACGTTTGATATAGTTTTGATATGAACCTATCTCCTCATGTGCAGGGTAGTGATAGAGAACCGTTCCCATGTAAGGGTAAGAATATTGGGCACTGTTGAGGAGACGCGATAGAACAAAAGAGGAGCCCTCTAGACATATGGCTTCGTCCATGTCTGAGTGGTCAAGCACTACAGAAATGACTGTCTGCACAAACTGGGAAGACAAGAAGCTCCGCGAATTAGTCCAAGACATTGATCGATACGTGGCGAACGCAGTCGAGTTCCTGAGGCTTGGATGAACCGCCCAAATCGAGGTAGGACTGATTGCACATGAGAAAGTACGGTGCCTGAAAGTGCTACGTAGGTATGTTCGAACCGATGCTTGCATCATTGCCGATATCACAATAGGCTGACTGCAACACGGAAGAAGACAGGAACATTATTATCATTGTTGACTGTATTGACTGCCTAAAACTTGCTCCAATGACGGCTCTTATCGACAAACTGAGCTAGGCACTCACCAGAGACACCTTGAACCGTAAAGCAGTCAAGTTCGGCAACTTTTGGCCCATCCATAACTTCAAACTACACCAAAACCACCGACAATTCCCGACAATTCCCGACAATTCGTCGATCTGCTCGTTCTGCGAAGAATTTGTTCGTAGTGGTGTTCTGAACGCCTTCATGCTGCATCTTGTTGTACAGAACCTGTTTTGAGCAACTTGAGGGACAAAGGGAGACGTCAGTCTCAGACGACCTTCGAAATGGCTTAGATGAACGATATTTTGAGACGGAAAGCGCACAGACATACAAGGTATGCTTGACAGTGAGGGCTTTCGGTTCAAGAGTGGGAAACGGCCCAGATACATTCACCTCTTACTCCTACGCCTAGTCAGCGAGATCGACCCCGCAGAGAAAGACAATGCGTACCATGATGATCAAAATTAATGTAGAAATGTTGGTCAAGTGGTTGCTATCATGTGAGTCCAAGCCACGGAAATCGCAATTTTTGGGTTCTTTAAACAGCATTACTGGTCTAGGGTGCTTATGGAGACTGGCCGGGTTGTGGGCAGCTGTGAGCAAAGTTCAAAGGATATAGACATCGAGGACCATATTGAGAGCGAGAAAAGTGAGTTTGCAACCCGATGTCAACTTATGTCTGAAATCTTCGTTCGTCAGTGCATTCAAAAGCTTCGAAAACTCAGAAGAACGCACCATCTGAACTGGCTCACGCATGTACGTTAGAACAGGTTGTCCGGAACAAAAGCTTCACCGCCCGCGCAATTAGGCTGTATACTAGACTCTAGAAATCTCAATCCTAAGGAAATTCCAAAACCGCCTCTGCCCGAAGAGCGGTGCAAAGCTTCACAGCACTTCCGCCAAGCTCTGGCTCAAAAAGAGTGGTTCAGCTATGCTGGTTGATACCAAAAGCGGTAAATTTTTGAGAGGAGTTCAGAGATGATGGAGGCTAGAGAAAAGACAGGTCGCAACATCGTGGCCGGCTTCAGACTGCGCGAGATTTCGTGCACGCCTGCAGCAACAATCTCACTCTGTACTGCATACACCGTGTACACGGACACGTACATGCTTCAGGCTTCTATGTTACCGATAAGAGTAAAACGCCAAAGAGATTATTATTTTGGACTAAAGAACGTAAACTAATCATCTAATAAAACGGATATTTCACGTTCACAGTCCCAGCTCGTCAGCGTAAGGAAGTGTAGAAACGTCACCGATGGCAACGTAGGTAGGTTTTGCGCCAACTAAAGTGGAAGCAGCCTATCCAAAACGAATTAATGAGCTTTCCAAAGAGAGGCGATTTCCAAAAGTTACAGACCTTGGAAATGGTGCTCTCAGAAACCTTGTCGAGTACTGACAACGTAGCGTCCAAGGCGGAAGTTTGGCCAGATAACACCTGGGCGTAGACTGTCAGCAAATGATTCTCCTAAAAGACCACATTAGGTAACTCACCTTTGAACCCAATGAAAAAACGAGACCTTCCCGACTCTCAGCAGCGGCAGCGGCAGCAAACTTGGCCTTTGCAACAGCCTTCTTCAAGTCATCACCCTTCAAGCTCGACGCAGACTTCAACGCAGCAACGGCAGCCTTTCCAGCCTCCTTGACCGAAGCACCAGTCGAACCTTGGATCAAGACACCAAAGAGGGATGCATCCGAGTAAGGAAGGTACACAGTCTGCACGGAAGTTCCCTCAGGGACGGAGGCGGCAATGGGAGAAAGACCCTTGGACCATTTCACAGAAGGGGCTGGGGAGAGATGGCCATTGAGGACGGCAAGCTCAGCAGCGGGAGCACCAGCAGAGCCGAATCCAATGAAGACGGTCTGGGAACCTCCGTGTGACTGAATACGCGTCTCACCACCAAAATATGACGAAGGAGAGGAGGTCAAACCTGAGGATGTGGAAATTTTGTTCAGGGACTGTTGGACCAACTTTGTGAGCACTTCTTGGTCGATACCCGTACCGAGTACGGCGATGTTGCCTTGGGTAAAGGCAGACTGGGCAAAGGCTTTAATGTCATCGGCGGTGAGATGCGTATGCGGAGTAGCGTAAAGGGAAGAGCCGAGTCCGCTGCGGAAGGCCAGAACATGGGCCAGTTCAAGCGCGTGAATAGCAGGGTCTGAGTTGCTCAATTCCACCTCGCTTTGCATTACTGGAGTGACATACTCCTCGAATTCGTGGCGAGTGAATTTCCCAGAGGTAATGAAGGACGAGAGAACATCAACGAAGAATTGCCTAGGCGTAACGTTTGAGCGTGTAAGGGGCACGACAAAGCGCATACAACTCACTCATCTCCTCGCAAAAACTCCGCAGTCAACGCAAGATGCTCCCTAGACAAATTTGCAGACAAAAGACCGCCGTAAAGTTCACTTTCGCGTACGGTACCAAGAGCAGAACGTTTGGCAGTGCTCTAGTTAGAGAAACCGACATAAAAGTCAGCAAACAGCATATAAAACGAGCTAGCATGCACACCTTGAAAGCAAAGTTTTTCAAACCATGAGCAACACCAGCCTTGGGCTCATACCGACTGCCAGCTTTCACCAGGAATGTGATGGACGACGTGGGTTGGTTATTGTCAATCGCCGCGACTTTCACGCCTGCGCTGTCGACGACAGTGGCAAAGGAACGCGCAATGCGCTGGACATTACGGGTCGAGGCCCTCGCTGCTAGCATCGAGAAGAGAAATAATTCGAGGTTAAGAATTCAGAGGTTCGGAATTGGTCGCTGTACCCGGCTTCGTCCGGTCCACCAAATTCAAAGTCCGGAAAGATAGTCCATGGACCAGTCGCAACGCGTACTGTATCCTCAGCCTCAAGAAAGTCTAGTCGTATATTCTGCGTATCTACAACTGTCTAGAACGTCAAAACGAGGTCTTCAAGCGTACAGAAAAGTAAAGAATTAATCAGGACCAATTCCAGTCCGACGAACAGCACAAAATGTGGCAAAAATCATTCCCAATCCCGACCCAGGCAACGCCATCTCAGCCTCGCATGCTGCAAACATCTGGTCCACTGCAGCTTCTGGAATTTCCCCGAGTAAGAGAGGTCTGACAGAGTCCATGTACCTTCTGAGAACTCCTTGCATACGGTGGCCCATGTTTCTTCCTTCCTCAGAAGCCGACCAAGTTCCAATAGGCACAAAGAAGCGCTCTCCATGGACTGGTGTGTAGAAAAAACGTGTGTAGGCATTGGCGTAGCCTTCGATATTCATGGTCACGGTGCTAATGATATTTCGACGACCAAGGGCCGTGTGCAGTGTTGAAAAGAATCGACGAAGGTTGGGTAAATAACTAGCTTGGAGAGCTGGAGGAATAGGTGTGTCAGGGTGGAGAGCTATGTTCTGTTGCCATTCTCCGGCTAGAAATAAACCCTCGGGTTTTAGAATACGTGCTGCTTCTTGTATGATCCGTCGATAGTCATTGACCTGTAGATTGTGATTGTGATAGTGTAGAATCGACTGAAACTGAGCGCTTTGGAACGTACTGCCATAAATGCGGATCGGGCATGGACAACATCAACTGTTCCTTCTTGCCATCGAGTCGGGGTCCTGATATCCTCAAGCTCGAAATAGACATTTTGGGCGTAATAGGTCGGAGCCAGAGGTACTATACGTTGGTAGTGAGGAGGATATTCAGAAAATTACTACAGAATAAGATTAATATTCACCTATATCAACGCCATAAAATTCGACATGTGGAAATAGTTCTGCCATGTCCCTCATCCTGAAAACAAGCCATGAATTACGATTCCATATACGAAACCCAGAATACAGACCATTTACCGTTTCCGGTCGCCAGATCAACGACGGTCTTGGTGGTCCGGCCATCATCTGCAAGAGCTTGGACCACACGAAGAGGATTAACACATAGGTTCCCATTCATTACGACGCGAAGAATATTATGCTCCGTATTGAATCTCTGTCAATACATGAGAGAATCAGTATCTGAACTGTTTTTTGAACGTTCAAGCTGTGAAGCGGTGACAAACCTGTACTTCGGGCCTATCAAGTGGTAACGGGTACGGTGATGATGTTGTATGATAACGCCGTCCATTATGTACCGCGAAATACGATTGAAGGTCGGCGTCGTCGACGACCACAAGACCGTCGTCGTCATGAAGAGGATCGTGGCCGTTTGCACCGTTGAGAGCCATTTTAAAAGCGCCTTGGAGAAGTTAGGCTCTGGAGAGTTGTTCACATAGCGCTAGAGGGCAAATCCTTCTTTTATGAAGAAGTAGAAATTCCACGAGGACAGGTGATATTAAAGGCGAGAATGACGACTTGGAATCAAAGATACAACAAGGATATAAGCAGCTCCGTTTTGAGTTTGGATTCAAGTTGTGGGCTGACCTCTGGAAGTGGCTTAATACATGCTGCCGGAATGAGTAAATTTCGATCTTGCTGAGCATTGCTGAGAAGAGCATTTCTTCCACCATGGAAGAGTGGCAACCACGGAAAAGTGGGGTGAGAGTTGCTACCAATATTCCACGAAAATGAAAAAGTCTGTAAATGCTTTCGGTGAACAGCTTCTGTCTTTGGGGGTGCGCGTGTATGTTTCTCGCTTGTCTTCATCTACGTAGGACCCTATGATGCACATCCCGCGAACCTCCTGACAGAAGGTGACGGTTTTCAAGTTTCGAGGGGCTGCTTATTTTTGATCCGCGATCATGAGGGAAATTAGAACGGACATAACCGGACATATGAACGAGCATTTGTGAGGCTACCTGAAGCGCTGGCGGCCGAAGATAGAGGAGTCAGGACAGGCCGAGAAAACGAGGCAGGAAAACGAGTTCAAAGTGTTTGTACTACGTGACGAAAACTCTTTCAAAACGCTTTCCAGGCGTGACTAAGCAGAGCGTGCGTGATTTTCACGTGCTACCAATGGACGCGTCGGACTCGGCTCCGATTTCGTCATCCGTGACTCTGTTGTTAACATCCATCTCCACCTCCTATACCAACCTCCGTTCTTTTCACTCTGTACATACGCTGTACATGCTGTAACATTATTCTCATTCATGGCTCACATTAAAGCAAGATCCTTCTTCCGAGAACAAGACCAACGCATGGACACCTCTGACGACGACATACAAGAGTATCGTGCGCGAATGGTGCCAAGCAAACGACGGTGAGCTCCCATAACTAAGCTGAGATTTAATATGTGACTATAAGGCTTCTTGTTCTTGTAACAGGCCTATCTCTACCATGCACAATGACCGGGTTGTGGCTTCGAAGAAAACCGGCACTCAACGACACACTCCCGATCGAGTTGTGACTCGTTCTGATGATTCTAAGGAAAGCTCTACCCGAAGAACTAGGTGAGGATAATCTTTCCTTTATCGCCTTTACATCCATGAACTTCTCTAGTTCTCGAAAACGGAAACCGAGTATTGTAAATTTCAACGAATCTTCTGTGACAAAGCGTAGGAGGGTTGGAAGTGATGACGTCAGTACTGAAGACTGGACCAGGTACGCCAGCTCCTGGTTTCTGGCGCTAAACGGTTTACGACTTCTCATCCTCATTTTAGTTCTCCAATCACGATCGGCGGCCCGTTGACCAACTCGGCAGAGTCCTCTCTTCACCACGGCCCTGTATCCAGAGTAATCAGGTCTTCGAATTTCCCGAAGCGCCAATCACGAAGAAAGGGAACTGACGAGGCCACTTCACAAGACCAACCAGCCAATAACCCGGAGCAGAATTCCCCTCCTGGGCATTCTTCATCCATTCCCGTTCCTGATTTTCCCAATAAGCAAGTATATGATGACGGTCATCCAGTCGGCTATCCGTCATCTCCGATTGAAGACCCTTCTGGCTTGCCGTCGGCTTCAACCTCTGGTCCAGCAATGGGGAGTGCAGGTACCCTCTTAGAAGAAATGCGGAAAGCTGCTCTGAATTACCATAGTGAACGTTCCATGGCTGGACAACATTCGGCTAAGAAGGCTCGTCCAAAAGTCAGGAAGCTAGTTACGACCACGATCCCTCACGATACCGATCAGTCCTCTATCATCCATGTTTCATCATCTCCAGAACCATCCCCAGAACCTAGACCAACTCGTTTACCCGGCGCGTCTACGGCCGCAGCATCCACGCGAAAGGGCAAAATTACGAACACGGTGAGCAATGCTACCGTAACTGGAAGGAAGCCAGCAGGTGGAAAGAAGTTGAAAGGGCCTCTGAACAGCAAAGGCGAGAAACCATTTCCTGATGAATATGCGAGGATGTTGCAGGAGAAGGCGGAGGAACTTCGTGAAAAGGCGCCGAACGAAGGTCAGTTTCTGAGAGGAATGAAAATCTTTTTTTACGGAGGCGATCGAACGGTTGCCACCTTGCCGACTATTGGGAAAATGGAGAAGGCGCGTCATCTTGAGCGTTGTAGTGTCCTTTTGCACAGAGTATTGATGCCGGTGTTCATACAGATCGTTCGGTACGGTGCGGATATAGCGGATGAATACGACTCGGCAGTCGTTACCCACATTATTGTGGACAAAGAAGCAGGGAGAAGTCCCTTCTTACATGCGTTAAGGCTACGGAAGCTGACGGATATTCCGAACCACATACCAACGCTCAAATGGGGTTGGGTCCAGGATGCGATCTCCAAGTATCTGAATTATAGACAAACACACAAGGACAATCCCATACCAGACTTCGAGATTACAATGGGTCATTACTGGGATCATGCAAGATTCGGCGAGAGAATCGATGCCGGGGGAGACGTGAATGACTTCCTCAGCAAGGCAAGAATGAAGAAGGATGACTTCAGTCATATCTCGTATGTTTTTTCGTGCTTCTCCGTCATGTATTACTGATTCACCATAAATTTGGCAGTGAGTTTTCCGTTGACGGAATTGCAACGGGTAAACGTTTCAGCCATAGGGTCAAAGGGCGTGGAGACAATGGAGATCTCGAGAATTTGAAGCGGCAGAAGAGCAAGTTTCAGCCTGCGTCTTCGTCCCGAGTTCCATTGGATCTGAAATCTCAGTATCTTGAAGCAAAACTAGCAAAGGAAGATCCTTTAGAGGAGTTCTACCCACAGGCCATGTCCGAGTGTCTCGAACGTGACGGAGTAAGCTCTTGCCATCGACAATTAGACTGCAGTAGAAGCTGACAGCCTTGTAGCAGCGATATGGGGAAGTTGACGGGTCTGACGACGAATCCAGTGAGAATATCCAACTTCATATCAGAAAGGTGAGGTCATTCTATTTCGGAGACTGTCGAATTGTAGAGCTTAGAGTTTCTCAGGGTGATGGCGGTAAAGGAACTCGGTCTAGGCCCTGCCCAAACCAGGACGTGGTGGACAAGGTAGCATTTGACGTTGTTCATTGAGTCACCACCGAGCCTCATACGCCATCCTAGCTTGAAGAGTTGATGGAGCTCCATAAAGTGAAACCTTCAGCTGATGATAAGTGGCGTGTGTATAGTTATACCAGAAGTACGTTCATTCCACTCTTTCTTGCCGCTCTCTTTCATAGTTGCCTCCGTTGGGATTATTTAGGTATCAGCAGTCTCAGGAATCATCCCAAACGTATTAGGTCACTAGAAGACGCTCTGGCGCTTCCCGGAATTGGAAAAAAGACAGCGGAGAAGGTCAGTATTATCATCTATAATGCATCGAATTTGAATAACGGGTATTAAACGCAATATAGATTATGGAGATTATTCGCACCGGAGACCTACGTCGTATTAAATGGGAGAACACTGACGATGTCACGGTCTTGAAGCTGTTTCGAGGTGTTTATGGAGTAGGTAAGTATTCAGTGCGGCAAACTCGACTCATGAAGTGCCGTTGATATACTATGTCGGTTTTACCAGGCAGCAAAACTGGGATGCAGTGGTATAATGCTGGCGTCAGAACCCTCGATGATCTGAGAGCAGGCAAATATGGCATTAAGCTATCCCCTGCCCAACAAATTGGCCTACGGTACTACAACGGTATGGACCTTCCCGTCTGATTCGCTCAATACTGCGCTTTATTTCCATTGGAGAAAGCACTGACTGCACGATCCATTTCCAGAAATCAATTCACGTATGCCTCGTTCAGAAGCTAGGAGAATATTCGACCTCATCAAAACCATTGGTATGTCCTTCGAATTCACATTGGATGAATTGAGTTTCTGACCCGGTGTTCTCCAGCTCTTTCCATCGACCCAGGCCTGGTCCTTCGGCATGTAGGGAGCTATCGGAGGTCAGTTAGTTCATCAAAGTTTCGTCGTCTATATCAGGCTCACATCTACACAGAGGAAAAGCCGACTGTGGCGATATCGATATCATCATCACCAGGGACGACACTGACGGCAAAACCCACCACGGTAAGTCGTCCGACTGAGCTCTTCTTTCATTTGGTTTGGCTCACTCATTCATTCTCCCCATGTCATCGTTCGTGTTTGTCTGTACTTAGGAGTGCTTCGACGACTTCTGAGAAAGCTTCATGCTGCTGGCATCCTCACAGAAGACCTTGCTCTTCCAGAGGACGCTAAATTGGATACTACTTATCGCGGATTGTGCCATCTCCCGGGAGTTCCAGGTGCACGCCGCCGCCGCATTGATTTTCTATCTACTACCTGGAAGTCTCGAGGTGCAGCTCTTATATATTATACGGTGCGACGCTGCCTCTTTATGCCATACAAGATACCAGATCACTGAAAGATACTCGCGGCCTCTCTAGGGCGACGATATTGTAGGTCACGGTGTCCTTATTATTGTCAAGGTTTGAATGAGGTTTTGACCGAAGTCTCTTTACAGTTCAATCGCTCGATACGCCTCAAGGCCCATAAGATGGGCTACTCACTTGATCAGCACGGTCTTTGGGACGGTGTGATTCGGAATCCCAGTAAGCCAAGGGAGAAGTTCCAGAAAGGTGCGTACTTTTATTCAGAGTATTTATATACTCGTTTTCAAAAAAAGCTTGACAACGACAATGCTCATTTACCCTTGGTGCCGTTGATTGACAGGCAATATAATTGCTTCTGAGACGGAAGAGGAGATATTCAAAGTTCTAGGGGTCCCTTGGCAGGAACCCCGTGAACGTGTTAGGAACTTCAACACTGATCTTGAACCTGTCATTCCAAGCCGTCCCGTTAAACCGATTGAGGTTGTAGACGAAGCAGAAAGTGATTCTGATGATTAATTTAGAAGGGAAAGTGACATGTATGTACAAGTTGGATTTAACTGGAATGTGTGTATCGATGTAGAGTAGTACTATATAATAACGAACATAATATCACTCTTAACTGAAGCAAGAAATCTAGCTGATCCTAAAGCCACTATCCTTCAAAAGTCCGGGGAAAGAAGAAAAGGTATATATATATATATATATATTACCATGTCGCCGTAATTTAAGCAGAAGCAGAAGCAGAAGGCATGGCACTAGGCATCCCTCCCCCTCCCCCTCCGGAGAAGGAACCTGCCGCGTTTGCGACACCACCATCCTCCGTAAGAGTAGCGGCATTGATTATGGAATAGGATGAAGTGGTGTCAATACCAATGGAGATCCATCCAAAGATACCATCCGTAACATCATCACCAAGGAAAACATACTCAGGGAAAGGGTCGATGCCGTCTGCCTGTTCAGGAGCCCACATATCGTCAGCATTCAGGGTAAGATTCTGCGTGTTAGAGCTATAAGGCTCAAGAGCGCTGACGGTGCTAATCAGAGATTGGTCCCAGAACAGTTGACCGATGTGGCTGACGTTGGCGCTAGCAAAGGTGCCGTTGGGGAATTGGGTACCGGCTTGGTGAGCGACTATATGCGTGTGGATGGCGCGGCCTTGATAATGACCAGGGAAAACGGAAAGGAATTGGACGACACCATCAGAGTCGGTTTCTTGGATGCCACGGAGGAAGGTGCTATTCTGAGCATAAAGAGTAAGCAACTCGACGGTTTGAATGGAAAAATAGAGGGGACGTACAATGTTGGTCGCATCGTTCTCTCCTGCTCCATTGCCGTTGATAACAACTCCAGCGTACACGCCAGTAGCGTTGGCTTGAGTTGTGAAGGAATCAGACTTTTAAAACAAATCAACCAAAGGAATAAAGTCAACTTACCATGCCAGAAGTCAACGTAGATGCCAGGAACGGGCTCGCAAGTGCTGACGTCGATGAATTGAACCTCGGTGTAGTGGTCGATACCTGACTGGTTTTCACGGACATCGAATCGGACATATTCGCCAGTAACGTAGTAAGGGCCTTCAGTAACCTCTGGGGCCAAGACGCAGGAGCTATTTCCATCGAAAAGAGTAGCCGGATCGGTGTTGTTGGTAATGCCAGTCTCGTTTGAATGATGGTTGATCTTCAGGTAGTCCTCGAAAGTCGCGCGCTTGTAAGGAACACCTGTAGAGAATAGAGAAGGAAAAATCAGAACCCCTCAACACCTCTTCGAGAGGAAACATACTCACCAGTGCTCAAACCACGCGTACCCCTCGCGTCACGGGCAAAATTGGCACGACGGGCTCTGGCCTTCTCATATACGCCTCCACGCTTGCTTAACTCGTCCTGGCAGTCGGCGAGCGAACGGCGAGCGTTTCTCTGGAAGAGGTCACGTTTGACTGCCTCAGGAGAGCCGGGTTGAGGAGGACGATGAGCAGCAGTGAGCTCGACCAGAGAGGCAACGGCGAGAGCAGCTGAGAGGAGAGAGGAGACGAAGACCATGATGAAAGAGAGAGGAAGATGTTGGAAAGCGAGCTTGCCCGGTGGATTTTTATATGGTCCTCATAGGCGTATAGCTTGCCCGTTTGTCGCCTGAAAAAACTTTTTGTAGGCTGCGCACCTGCACCATCGCGTAAGTGAAGTAGAAGTTGTTCAACTTGTGTCCGGTAGCACGGTCAATTGGCCAAAAAGATTTCCGTCCACATTGCGAGCCGGTAAAAAGAAATTACTGGAATCCCCAGAACCAAAGATATCGAAGAGATGTGACTAGGCCTGCAGAAGAACGGATCTTTGTCGGGACGTGTTTCCTGAAGCCATGTACAACTAAGGCTGCGATTATGGAAAAACTCAGAACCCAACGATTGCAAGGAAAGATGCGACTGCGGCGCAAGTTCGCCACTGTATCAAGGAAATGCACAGCTTCTGATTGGCTGGAGCATCCTGATTACGACGTTGACGACCAGTGGTTTGCTCTTGGCGTCCGCCATCTCGCAAGGTAAAAATGCGAGGCTTCGGGAAGTACTCCAAAAGCATTCAGTAGCACGCAGTGTAGAAGAGTGTAAATCCTAAAAATATGAACGAAGCAGATTTTCATCAGTCACTGAAGATGTCAAGGTCAAGTGCTTTGCCCCACTGGCAGTCCATCCACAAAGGAAAGAAAGAGTAGAGCAAGGTCGTCAACGTTGTGGTGACCGTGGCGAAAGCCAGCCCTAAAGTTAGGCTGCAGCCGTCTAAGCGCGTTTGACGCGTCAACGTGTCAACCATTTCTCTTCCAAATCCTTCAGCAATGACCTATTTTGCCAGCAGGACAGTCCTCAGCTAGTCTGACCCTCAACTTGTCGCCCATCAACGACAAAAATGTGCTCTACATCAGTCGTGCACAAGTATGTTACAGTTTTCCTCGAAATTTAATCTATCATGACTGACATTCCTCAGCGTGCAATCAGCATGTCAGAAGAGGACTCCAAGTGCAGGAATCTGAACTTGTGTATATGCTTGGAGTTCTTCACGATGTAGTTGGTACTGTTGGGTCTGACACGTCACTGCAGGGTTTCATTGCCCTTTGGTGTCGAGTGACCTGTAGCGATCTGTAGCAGTGGGAGAACGTCTTTTCGGAGGTGTTGCTGTTCGCGTCTGCAGGTATACAAGACGCGAAGACTATGCAGCAAGTGCGTATCTTGCTCATTATCGTAAACGCTTTCTCGTTGACTTTGTCTTTCGGGTCCAGTTTGATAGCCAAGTTGCTTGTAGCAGCGTTTCCAGCTTCAGACCCTCCTTTTCGAGTGAGTACCCAACCCTATCCTTTTCCACTTCTCGATTCCTACCCATCTACCCTCAATGCAAATGCTCCTGACGATGAAACTATAATCAAATCAGTTATCCCTGTCTTAACTATTATGTCGAGACTTTAACCAGACTCTGATCTATACGAGCTTGCTTGTGCTTCCGCGTTCAATATCTTCGACTTTTCAATGATATTGCTGACCACTATGTTCTCGACAGCGAAATACGTACGCCTTGACGCTTGACGACTCGGGCTTACCCCTTACGCCTCAAATGACAACTGTGCGTTTGTGATCTTTTCTTTTCTTTTCTCCGCTACGGACGTGTTTCCATTCCATGATGAGACTAGCATTTTTTCAGTTATCCCTGTCTTAAGCTTTATGCGTTTGTCGAGAGCTTTACTTTCTGATATCATTCTTCCTTTATTCTCGTTCCGCTGGATCTGCGATGTGCTGACTGACTGTTTGTTACTAGATATTGTCGGAACGTCGAGCGCCTTGTGGTCTTGTAATCAACTGCTTTGTGAGGTGGATATCTTCCTCGTCTACTCCCCCTGCTGTTTTCAGTCATTCCTGTCCTGGAATTTGTGTTGTTCCATCTTCAGCGCTCTGAACTTTCCCTCTATATTTCCGTTATCTAAGCAGCTACTGACTATGTCCATGACAGGTGGTTAATACATCATTACATGATTCACTTTATGACTCCCAGCTCGTCAGAGCATCTTGAACAGCGTTTTTGAAGCTTGAGCGCATGAGCAAGGGTGTTCGGTTCCAGGATATGTTGCACTGTGAGGCATACAGTACCATTTGTTGTATTTCTTCACCGACAATGAGTTCCACGATGACATTTGAGCGCACATTCCACAGACATGGGCCAATCATAGATGCAATGCATATGCTCACAAACGTCCAATGGTATCGATGTATGATTATCGTTGGCAAATCGGTTCTGATCGATGAGCCTGCCAAAAATCCCGAAAAAGCCTGCCCTAAAGCAACGTGATTGATCGTGACTCGTACAAATTTTTGTAGCGCTTTTCCTCCATCCCTTTCACTTTCTCCCTCTTTCCGACCAAAAAATGTCTGTTGGCACTCTCTACTATACTCCGTACCAAGCCAAAGCCAAAGCCGTGAGTTTCCATCCAATAGACCGAGAACCTACTTCTCAGTTGATTTTGATCTGATAGATTAAAGCCGCTGCTGCTTTCGGTGGTGTTACCCTTGACGAACCCACTGGCTACGTCCATTTTGAGACCAATAGAACTCCTGAATTTACGGCCAAGTTCCCCTCTGGAAAGGTCCCCGCTTTTGAAGGAAAGGATGGTGCTAAGCTTTTTGAGGGTTACCCTGTTGCTCGCTACAGTGAGTGATTACTTCCTTTGATTTGATTGACTTTTCTATTGGACATCTATGGTGTCAGAGTGGAGAACGAGTGCTTGAGGATGATATATTTTTCTTTCAGTTATCCCTGTCTTAACTGCCATGTCGAGATCTTATTTTGAATCTGATTATCAGCACTCCTTATTTCTCCGTTTTTATTACCGAGCTTTTCTCTGACCTTTCTTCTACTTTCTAGTCGCCTCTCTAGCCCCCAACTCTGGTCTTTTGGGACACAGCCCTGCAGAGGCTGCTCAAGTTGACGCATGGTCCCACCTTGCCGAAGTAGAGTTGGATGTTTGGAGTGACATTATCAGAGGCATCACTAGCGGCCACATTGCCTACTCCAAACCCGTGTGTTCTTCTCAACTGCGAATTCAAACCCTTCAATTGACGCGTTCTTCTCTCTAGATCCACACCGCC
The DNA here is from genome assembly GCA_013368315.1 of Tetrapyrgos nigripes. Taxonomy (NCBI): domain Eukaryota; kingdom Fungi; phylum Basidiomycota; class Agaricomycetes; order Agaricales; family Campanellaceae; genus Tetrapyrgos; species Tetrapyrgos nigripes. The sequence goes on from JAACJM010000021.1 coordinate 166,126, forward strand.
GCCCTCGAGCGTCAATCTCGAACCCTCAACACCCTCGAAAAACACCTTTCCGCCAACACCTTCTTCGTCGGTGAACGCATCACCCTCGCCGACATTTTCATCGCCGCCCTCATCCAACGCAGCGTAAACCTCACCATCGACGCTGCTGTCCGTGCCAACATCCCCAATGTCATCCGTCACCTCGAGACTATTGTCAACCAGCCTAAACTCAAGGAGGTTTATGGTCCTGTTGAGTATATCGAGAAGGGTATCCAGTTTGTTCCTCCTAAGAAGGAAGAGAAGCCCAAGCCTGCTGCTGCTCCCAAGGCAGAGAAGAAGCCCAAGGCAAAGGATGATGATGAGGAAGACGAGCCGGATGTGCCTCCTGAGCCCAAGGCTAAGAACCCTCTTGATGACCTCCCCAAGTCCAGCTTCAACCTCGAAGACTGGAAACGGGCGTACTCCAACAAGGAGACCCGTGGAGCTGGAGGTGCTTTGGAGTGGCTCTACGAAAAGTTCGTTTTCGTTCCCTCTAATTGTTTTTTTCTTCAATATCTGACTGCTTCCCTTATCCAGCTTCGACAAAGAAGGCTTCTCCCTCTGGAGAGTGGACTTCAAATACAACAACGAACTCACACAAACCTTCATGTCCTCCAACCAAGTCGGCGGTTTCTTCAACCGTCTCGAGGCTTCTCGTAAATACCTCTTTGGATCCGTTGGTGTCCTTGGCAAGACCAACGACTCGATTATCAGTGGTGCTTTGATTATCCGTGGTAAGGATATCGAGCCCGTAGTGAACGTTGCTCCAGATTGGGAATCATACACGTACTCTCCCATTGACCTCTCGGATGCTGCTCAAAAGGAGTTCTTCGAGGGTGCTTTGGCTTGGGATTTGAAGGTTGATGGAAAGGAGTGGGCTGATGGAAAGAACGTGAGTGCATTTCCCCCCCGTTCGGCTGGGATTGCTGACGGATATCTTTTGCTTGCAGTTCAAGTAAACGTGCCCTGGCGCGTGGTTTTTGAGGTTTCTTTTGTATCGTTCCCTTTTTCCTTCCTTTCTTGCTAGAGTCACTTTTCATCTGCCTCTATATCTTTCATGGTGGCAGCCCTTCATGCTGTCGTTGTTTATATAGCTGTTTCACTAGTGGTGTCGTCTTAGTTGTACAAGAGAAGTGAAATAAAAGAAATGTTTTCATAGGGCACTTTTTTCTATACCGTTCTGGTTCAGGGGCTAGGACCAAGAATAAGCAACCTAGAAAAGGATAATCTAATCTGTAGCGCTATCTGCCGGTTATCAAATATCGATTTTTCAATGGATTTAGTCCCAGCGTCTCCCACTGACTCGTCTTGATCTCTTTTGACTCGTTCATCGAGTTTTTAAACTCCCCTTTCTTCTTTTTCGTTCTTCCGCTTTTCAAACTCTTCAAAACGAAAAAATGGCTGAAGTCGTCGAGGTCAAAGCTGTCGAAAACGGCGTCGCAGCACCCGCACCTACAACAGAAGAGCCTAAAACTACTGGCGGCGATGTCGTGATGGATGACGACGAAAAAGAACGAAAAGGAAGGGCGAGGAGACAGAGTACGTCGTGCTAATCTTATCTCCTTTTCACATTCCTGCAGCGTGCCAATTATCTCGCGTTTTGTCTAAAAAATCCACAGTTGAATTCTATTTCGCCGACTCGAATCTTCCGTATGACAAGTATGAATTTATCTCGCCTGTTTCTGCTTGTTGCGAGGATGCTCATGAAGAGGGCTTTTCGTTCTTAACGCAGGTTCATGTGGCAGTTGCATACAAAAGACAAGGACCACTGGGTGCCTATCGAAACTGTCGCTTCTTTCAAACGGATGAGGGAATACTCTAAAGACGGTATTCCATGGGTCACTGACGCTCTACGTGAAAGCGAGCTACTTGAAGTTGACGAGACTGGTACCAAAGTACGACGAAGAAGTGAGGTCAAGGAACCACAAGGACAGTTTGAGAGGAGTGTTTATGCAGTGAGTTTTTTCTTCGTTTATTGGTTTACGGTGCTGCTGCGATTCACGAGTTGTTTTACTGATTTTTCTGGTGACTGTTAGAAAGGTTTCGGAGAAGAAGACCCGACTTTGCAAAGCAGGTTGGAGAAGTTTCTCCAGGGATATGGTAGTACGAATGAGGTGCGGATGAGGAGAGAACAGGATAAAAGTTTCAAGGTGTGCTATTTGGCCTAACCTTGTTGCGTCTAACTAACGCCAATCTCACCATGCTCAGGGTTCAGTTTTCGTCGAGTTCACGGAACCCAGTGGTGTCAACGCTTTCCTCAACGCCGACCCAAAACCCTCATGGGATGGAAAAGAGCTTCTCATCATGACCAAGTGCGTTCTCGTCGTATACATCTTCGTATACTAGTGTCTGACTGACTCTTCTCGATCTTTCTCTTACTTTCACTGTCACCAGAGAAGCTTACTGCGAAATGAAAATCAAAGAAAAAGGTCTCACCGGTAAAGACGCTGAGCGCAAAAAGGGAATCATGAACAAACGCGCCTTTAACGCTTTCAAAACCCCCGTCAGTCAAGGTGGTCTCTTGGCTGATGGTGACGTCGACATGGAGGATGAGGGTAAACCCAAAATCTATCTGGAGTATTTTGGGAAAAAGCTTCTCATCCACCGCGATTCGTCCGGGAATGGTAAGGTGAAGGACGAGGAGGTGCCGTACGTCAAGGGAGCATCCTTGAAGTTTGAGGGAGTTGGGGATAACTTTGCATGGAATGATATCAAGGTGGGTATATGTGCTTCTTTTCGTAGCTAGTGATGCTTTGATGTTGACATCCATACTTCCTGGTGATGACAGACCCCTCTAAAAGACCTTTTGGAAGGCAAAGTACCCTTCATCGACTACACCCGTGGTCAAAATTCTGGATTAGTCGGGTTCCATAGGGAACTCAGCGACGAGGATATTACCGCTATTCGAAAAGCTGTTCGCACCATCAACGGCAACGAGATTACTTGGTCCAAGATTGACGGTAAGCTGGTCAACTACTCCTATATATTGGAACGAGGGTCATTCATATTGCGTATTTTGTAGAGGAAGAAGAAAAGAAATTCCAAATCATGCGAGCACAGTCTTCAGCGCGTAATGCATGGCGCAATACCCAAGAAAATGGCTCTGGTGGCCGAGGAGGACGTGGAGGTGCTCGTGGTGCAAGAGGAGGTGCAAGAGGAGGTGGACGTGGACGTGGACGTGGAGGCAAGGAACGTGGACGTGGACGTGGAAGGGGACGAGGTGGATTCAGAGGTGGTGATCGTTCAGAAACCAATGGCAAGGACAAGGCTGCAGAAGGCGGAGACGCTTCTGGGTCTGGGTCTGGGTCTGGGTCTGCAGATGGAAACGCCAATGCCAATGGAACTGACGACACTCGGGCTGGAGAGAAGAGGAAACGAGCGGTTGAACCCGATGGCGGACCAGATGTTGGTGTACGAGGGCAGGGCGCTCCTCCGAAAATCCAGTTGGTAGCTCCTCCGAAAAAGGTCAAGACTGAGACTGGGGAGCTTCCATCTCCTAGTTCTTAGTCTCATTTTGGGCCATGGTCACTGGTGTGGTTCGTCTGGGTTCTTCATGCACCTCATTAATGATTTACGCCTCGTCTTCGCTGGCTTCTCTTCTGACCTTCTTGCATGACTGTCTATCTATTTCGCCTTGACGACAATCGCACGAAAACCAAAAAGTTGTGGGGTGCACAGAAGTAGTGTTGTACATTGTTTTGCTGATTCTCCGTTTTGTTTGATGATCATGACCTGCAGTTGTACTCACATACAGAAGAATTTGTTAAAGTATTCATTGTCCTTGTACATATCATCCTCAGCGACGGCGAATTGTTTGTTTATTTTGTACTCGCTCTTTCGTTTTTACGTCCATATTTCACTACCATCTCTTGTCATTGTTCAAGATAGCTACTGTATCCACTACCCACATATGAGCAATTCCATCATAGCAGAAGCATAGCAAAAGGTCCGAGTAAGTTGCAAAATAACAGCAAGACAAAAAGTGCGTGTTATGGTATCATGGGAGGCTTGCGACCGTTTAAGTTGGAGGACCCGGAACTGGAGGGATGGCATGCTCTTCGTCCAAAATCACTGTGTCTTCCAAATCTTCCAGGAACCGCAAGACTTCAAGCATAGTGAAGAGCTTGAATGACGAAAGTTGTCAGCTTGAGATCATTATGGTTTGGAAACTGGGTTCGCTGGTAATGGTGCCGTGGTAGTATGGGTGAAACTTGTCCCGCGTGATTTTTTTCTCCTCAAGAGCTTCAACAGTTTTCTTTTGACCACCCCGAGCTCTTCTCAGATTTCATAGCCCTCGAAATGCCCTAGACTATACCTGGACGACCGCGATCAACTTCCCGGCTTTCTTTCGATCCGGAGACTACCCGGCTAGTCACTGCTAGTCATCGGAATGGACCTACAGCTGAAGCGTCAGGCTACGCTGGTCCCTTGCACGACCTTTCCACGTTGGAGTCGGCTCAGGAATGCATCGTTCCGATATCTGATGCGCACAAGCCGCGCAAAGACTTTTAGTACACCCATTGTGTCCATGGCGCTAATACCTCTCCGGACGTCTTGGTCCCACAAACTAGCCTTGAACTAGCCACAAACACGATCCCACACAGTTCGCTTCAGGAAGAGCTTGCGTAGCGAGCACAGGACTAGCTGTGTAAGTTCATTTGCCATCTTTCCTTCTTACTCTGTCAATTCATTGCCATTCCACACCATGCACATGGCTGCCCAACCTTTGCCTAAAAACAAGACTAACAAGTTCTTCGCCATCTCGAAAACATGACGTCATTTGTGGCTACGTTTCCTTGCGGCTAGCTTGAGTGTGCCTAGGGGAGACCCTTTATGGTTCCGGTACAGGTGCGTTACCGTTGTCTGTACTTCCTTATTATTCCATAATTTGACTAGCCACCTTCAGTTTCATTACTGGCGTTGTTGACAGTGGGATTGACTTGGACTTGATCTACTTTGGAAAGAAGCTTTGGTCTGGGAATGATGGGATGAAAAGTACAAGGACCTACTGCAACGCTGACCCAAAGTTGAAGGCTGTTCGAACTGCTTTTGAGAAGTTTGAGAAGTGGGTGTGTGATGTACTCGTGGCATTGCAACTGAATGGCCCAGATATTCTTGTTGTGTGGTGGCCGTTCGCTCCATTCATGCGCGGCGTAATTGTTTGTGTACCTGTTCAAAGTCTGATGGGAACATTCTTCTTTCGCGCAGACTCCACGGTGTTTCTTCAGCACGTTGGGCATCACGCAATAAAAAAGGGAATGCCGCTGGTGGCTAGAGTGGTGGTGGGTGGTAGATGTGGTGGCTACATTTGAGGGAAAAGAGATGAGGAGAACTCCGGGGTGAGGTTTTTCAGGAACAGATGGCAAGGACAAAGCTGCAGATGGAGGAAACGTTTCTCATTTGGGTGTAAAGGATGTCATTCAAAGCCTCAGGTGGCAACGCGGCCGAAGAAGCTCATGGCAACAATTGAGATGCTTTCCCCAGCTCTTAGTCTCGTTCGGGACCTGGCTGACCCTGGCCATGGTTGTCATGCCGCATGTGCCAATTTATCCGTCGAGCGGAAGAGTCTAAGACCTCCGCACCAAGGGCGGCGATGCATATTTGCGATGGTTGTTCTGCAGACTTAAATCACGAGTTTTTCTCACGATTTCTAGCCTGAAAAAAAGTCAAAGTATTTGGTGCTGAAATGCCAGCTTTAAATGGAAAACCGGTATTTCAGCGGCAAATACTGGCAGATATTCTGACCTTTTTCAGGCTAGAAATTGCGAGAAAAACTCGTGATTTAAGTCTGCAGAAAAACCATCACAAATATGCACCGCCGCCCTTGGTTGCCGGAAAGTCACACATTGCATTTAGAGTCACCTCACGTTATTAATCATGTGACTGCTACGAGAATACAGTGCGTGACTTTCCGGAGATCTTTCCGCTCGACGGATAAATTGGCACATGCGGCGTGTGTGGGTCCTGAGGCCTGAGTACTTTATGGCCCCGTGAAACCCATGTCCCTCCTGACGATTACGTCTCGTCCTCTATTGCAATCTTTTCGCCTTCTCGGATAATTGATCGTCTGTCAGTCTATTTATTCTGCCGTGGAGACAATGCCATGAAAACACAAAAAGTCAACACAAGCTGTGGATGAGCAGAAGAGTTCTTGTACATTGTATTTTGCCCACCCTCCGAGGTTTCCGATTCGTCGCACTGTTTAATCATCATGGCCTGCACATACGACAGATTTCATTGAAACTATGTCATTGTACATGCCTCCGGCAATTCCTGAATGGAACCACGCTGTGTATCTACATACCTACCGGCTTTGGCGACGGCGAACTCTTCGTTCTGTTTGTTTTACTCGCTGCTTCCGGTTTTTCCGTGCAAGTTTCAATGTACCATCCATCCCGTCATTATTAATCGCCACTGTGTCCACTACGTATGTCCATAGGAGCAATTACATCTATAGCAGAAGCAAAGCAGGAAGTCCAACAAAATCCGAAAGCAAGAAAAGAGAGCGGGTTGCAAAACGACAGCAGGATAACAGTACGTGTAATGAGGTAATGCAGGGCGTTATTGGTTTTTACGACCCTTGGGAGGACCTGGGGTAGGAGGAATAGGATGGTGGCGTCCCAAGAAACTCATAAACTGCGACACAAAATGTCGAGGGGTCACCCACAACGTACGGAAGAGCCAGCTTTCCCCAGAATACCCGGGCCAGAACTGAGATCGAAGTTTGAAGAAGCCCAACTGTTTGACGAGTCCGTCGAAGCGCTCTACGACTTGGTCAATGTCTGGTCTGTTCGTGGGGTCTTCGTGGGTCATGTCTGCGACGAGCTCAGACATGAAGTCGAGGGAATGGTTGTACCTGAGTGTCGCCGGGTCCAACGGATTGTACTTCTGCGACGTCATGAGGAATCGCCGAATGAGGTTCCCAAGACGGCATATCTCGACTGCGAACGGGTCACAAGGTTCATTGGGGCGGGATTTGTACTCTGGTATATCTCTATCGCCGCCGTACCCAGGCGGTTCCCGTGCTGGACCAGCCATTGGATCATATTGTCGACAAAGATCAAAATCGATGAAATAGTACTTGACTGGGTGTCTGGTTATCGACCGGGGTTCCACCCTGCCCTTCCAGTCATATGTACGCCCAGCAACACTAGGATGCTTGAGCTCACGGTAAAGGGGGGCGGAATCGACCATGATGTTGTCCCATTTGATATCACTGTAACTGAAATTCAGATTCGTTCGCTGATGATGGTCCATGAACTCACTTGTGAGCAATGTGCTGATGATGTAGTGACTGGACTCCCTATAGTCCAAATCAAAAATACATAATCTTCTGACTGACTGTTACTCACCTCAAATAGTTGACGTATGAAACCTATGGCCTCTCCGACAGTGCGGAACGGCAAGTCCCACCAATGAGGCCACCAGCCCTCTAGCTGAGGCATGACAATGATATGCACATGCTGGTCTTCAGGAAGCGTCAAGATTTCATAAATCGGAACGCAGTGATTATGAGGCTGGTCAAAAGGAAAAGATCCCGAGGAAAGCAGTTGACTCATACGCATTTCTCGATTGGCTGGGTCATCAACCCGGATTTTCTTGAACATGACCAGGAGCTCGTCCGACGTCCTCAACGCGTCCATCAAGTGTCCAGATTCCTGTGGGCACAGTCAGTTGGGAAAGAGTACAGCAGAGAGTAGCAACGTTAGCCTTGCCTTGGCCTCATGCGCATCTTCGAAGTTGAACCGATTCTGTCCGGTCGAGATCCAAGATGGTTTCCATCCGGGCTGGTAGCGAGCGCGCAACTGGTATCCTCGTTCTTTGAACCAGTTTGCATGGTCTCTCCAGAATCTTTCAGAGTCTCTGAGGTCTCCCGGGAACTGCGGGTCCTCAGACATCTTAAAAGATGGGGAGGTTTGAGAAATGGGGGCAGCTCCAGAGCTAAGACGTACAGCAAAGCAGTAGCGCAAGGGACAGAGAGTACAAAAGTACAAGAGGTACCAATAAAGTCATATCAACCAACACGTGAGAAACGCTTTGACCGGTAATTCAGATATTCTCTCACATCGCGGACGGCGATGGATATTTGGAGCTTGGAAAAATATAAACTTAAATGACGGATTTTGCTCGGCCCTGGGCATACTCTATATGGAATATTGGCCTCAAATTGGTCCCATATGGAGTATGCCCGGCGAGCAAAAGCTGCTTTGAAAAATCGGTAATTTAAGTTCGTGGTGTCAGTACGTCTTCACGTCAGTACTTCAAAGCTTCTACGTTCGAACTTGAATTGAGAACAAGGTTGTCAACCGTATTCCTCCATTAATTGTACTTTGCTTTGCTACATAATACACATCGTTTTCTACAAGAAAGATCCCTCGTTCACGACATTGTCAGATGGGATCTCGGAGAAGTCGTACGGCCAAACCACGCAGCCTTATTATGCTCTGTTTTGGAGTACCTTTTTGGTGGCTATATATGTGCAGCAGTCATTGTCAATCCATCGTCTCTCCCATTCGCGCACGTTTTCATATTTATGGCCCAACCTATACAGGCAGCGGTGCCCACCTCAGACACTGCAGCACCGTCCGCAAAGAAGAAGTTCAGAAGAAAGGTCAAACGGGAAACCACTGAATCCATCGATACGACCCAGCTCCTACTCCGCAACTATTCAAAATTTGCTATAAGCTTTCCAGAGCTCCAGGAGAGTCAGAAAAACTTCCAAGCTAGATTTGATTTGTGAGCGTGTCAAGTACCCACTTACGAGCAGATGCTAACTATGTCACAGTCTCAACAGTCAACTTTCAGAACAAATGCTCCAGCCCGGGCCAGATTTATTGCCCAAGGAAAAAATCAGGAAGGCGTTCTTCTTCTGGCGGAGTGAATCAGAAGACCCACGTGTCGTAAACCTGCGCAATGAAATGCTTGAACTGAGGGGTCGCCTTTCCGTACGTGGTAATGACACTTGAAGTTGATGGGGCATGTATTCACTTAGTGATCATGACCAGTTTGCTTCAGCAGATGTCGAGTCGAAGTATCACTCCAGAGCCCAAACTGTCTTAGAGGGGTTCAGAGAAGAACTTGATCAAGTCCTGTTGCAAAAGTATGTCAGCAAGGCAGGTTTCATCAGGCTTTTTTAATGCTCTGGTTGATACTGAAGTCTGATGCATATTGTAGGACCCACAAATAACGTTCCTAGAATTCATCGTCAGTCCTCTCCGTTCCAGCAAACAAGCTGTAGATGACCTTGAATTTCAATAGGGCCGAGAAGTCAGACCAACAGCGAAACTGGTCTTCAATGCTGAAGAAGAGGAGATATATATGATGCACATTTGTCATAAGCTGCAGGCTTTGGGTGAGTAGCTATATCACAACAACTTGCGCTCCACTACTTGCTTACGATCCCTGTTGGTCTCAGAAAACCAAAAACAGCCATTCAACAGTAGGTCCGTAAACAATAACTGACGTATTTGGCACTGATAGCTGCCTTCGAAGGGGTGTCCCCCGGGTTATTGATACTTCCAGCGACCAACAGTACACCCTTAGGAAGTCAGACACAAAAACACCGTGGTAACATGAGTACGTCCTCAAACCCTTTACCCGCAAATCAACAGTTGACCGACATCAACGCTGACATCTGAAGCTGCGCCTCTCGTCACGCTAGGTGATCCAACTACACCGACGCAAAACTCGTTTCTATCAACCACGCCAACGCAAGACAGCTTCGGAGCCCCGTTGGGAAGAGCCCCGACCACAAATTCTGTACGTTCGGAACGTTCGGAGTGGATTGTCTGGCCGCCTAGAGCAGAGCGAGGTCTATCCTAATGTGAGAAGAGCTATGGGGGAGGGTCTATATATTTTTACGACAACACTGCTCACACGCAAATGCACTTTTGCCTGGTGTAGGGTGTTAACATCGCTTTGTATACGCTTTCTTGATGCTTTTTGATGCTATCGTACTGCTATCGTTTCCCTGTAATTGTATCCATAACCTTATCTGTCTCTATATAATTGTGTATTTTATATAAAAAGTCAACCTGTGCACTGGAATAAGGATGTATGGAGCTTGCGCTGAGGCTGACAGGAGGTCTATCTGCGAGACTGGCGCGTACAACAGAGCTTGAATTGTCCTTTTTCGAACAAAGGCCATTTTGACATCTGCAAGAGTCGTCAGTGGCGCAGCGCATCGAAGGTATTTGAGAACGCACCATAATCGCAAGTAAAGAGAAAGCTAGGACTCGAGCTTTGGGGCATCCGTATCCATGACCGAAATGTGTCTCCCCAGGCTTCTTTGTTTCATCATCCAGTCTTGAATCAGAACGGACTAGTCTTGGCCAGCGCGTTCCTGGAATGCTGGGTGGCGCATAACCGGTGCAAAGATAGACAGATCCAGAACGAGGGCCCACACAATAGCAAAGGAGGCTGACTGTTCCACGAGTATCCTAGACTATCCTAAAAGACGAGTTCGGTTCCTCAAGACACACCAAGCCTAATGGAGAGTTGAGTATACTACAGAGTGTATTTCGAGCTCGGTAACGGACAAATGTGGAATAAAAGGAATGGCGAGCTTCTGTGGATGATTAAGGTAAGTTTAGTACTACATGGAGAGGAATACATGCGCACCTGAGTTGTCAAAGACGTCCAGTTCTTCAAGTTCTTCGCAGATACTGAGAAAGCTTGAGACATCAGCGACTACAGACTCTTCATGGATCTGGCCATGAGATAGCAGGAAGGACGGACAAACGCCAACATCTTCGAAGATAGACGTATGAGCCAGACAGAAAGCTGAAAAAAATCGTCGTACGCACCAATTGCCAGTCGGAGCGTATGTAGTGAATGTCCGGGTGGCTTTGAAAAGTAGTAGCTACCAGTCATTCCAAGTCATTTTCTGACACCTTGAGGAGGTCATGTCGGTAGCGGTCGGTATGATGACTATATGCGTTCCTCCATGGCAAGGTAACGAGAGTGCTGGTCGGGTGTGATGGCGATGATGTTGGTATGCATGAGAGCTGCAGTCGGTGTCGCGTCGTGTCGGTTACCTCTTGACCATCATCGCCTTAATTATTTTCATCTATCTTCTGCCTACCCAGTCAGGGTCATTTAAAAATACCTACAAGAACAATCACCACCGCAGCTTTGCAAGAATAGCTGCGCATTTATCACGTCGAGGGACCTTTAGAAAGCTCTCGGTGGTGTCGACTGAATGGAACTAGTTTTTCATCTCGGTTTTTACCTGGGATGAAAAAGACAATGGAAAATCAAAGCGTTTGAGGCTTTTCTCACGGAAAGTGCATACCAACCCCCGCAGTGAACAGTCTACTGAATTCGAGAACAAGGTTGCCAACCAGCGACCAGTATCCCTTGCCATACGTGTCGTTTCTACAAGAAAGATCCCTCGTTTAAGATTACGACATTGTCAGATGGGATCTCGGAGAAGTCGACTACGCTGCCTTATTATGCTCCGTTTTGTGCCGTCTTTGTTGGAGGCTATTTATGGGCAGCAGTCTCGCCATTGTCATTGACAATCATCGTCTCTCGAATCCGCGCATGTTCTTTCAAAATGGCCCAGGCGATGGACCAACCAGTACCATCCACATCACACCAATCAGATCTTTATGCGCCGTCCACAAAATCATCCTCTAGGAAATTGCCAATCCGGAGAAAGGCCAACCATAAAGTGACCGATACCATCCAAATGACCCAGGACCTGCTCCGCAAGTATTCACGATATGCTGTAGTCCTTCCAGAGCTCGAGGAGACTCGTAAAAACTTTCAAGACCAATTTGATTTGTGAGTGTGTCAGTACAGACTTACGCACATACTGATTATTACATACAGTCTCTGCCATGAGCTTTCAGGAAGGATGTTCGTGGATATATTGCCCAAGGGAAGAATCCTGAAGAAGCTCTTCTGGCGAAGTGAACCCGAAGACCTCCTTATCAAAGATCTGTGCACTAGACTGAGCAAACTGCAAGGCCGCCTTTTCGTATGTGATGACTTGGAGTTGATGTGCCAAATATTCACTTTGGAATCATGACCAGTTTGCTTCGGGGGAGGTAGAGTTTAAGCATCGATCTAAAGCCCATGCTGTGTCAGTTGCATTCAGGGAAGAACTTGATCGCGTCCTGTTGCAAAGATACGCCAGCAAGGCAGGTCTCATTGACATAAGGCTTTCTGAAGTTGATTGATACTAACGCATATCGACTTGTAGAACCCACAAATGACGATGCGAGAATTTGTCGTCAGTCTTCTATCCCTTCCAACAAACGAGCTGTAGATGACCTTGAATTTCAACAAGGACTAGGAGTCTGAAGTCAGACCAAAAGTGAAAATGGTCTACGATGCTGAACAAGAGGAGATAGCCTATATGGTACATATTTGTGATAAGCTGCAGACTTGGACTCGTGAGTAGCTATATCACAACAAGACGCTCCACTACTTGCTTACGATCCCTGTCAGTCTCAAAAGACCAAACACAGCAATCCAGCAGTACGTCCTTAAGCAACAACTAACGTATTTGGCGCTGACAGCAGGCTTTGATGGGGTATCTCCCGGATTACTGATACTTCCAGCGACCAATACTACGTCCTCAAACCCTCAACAATTGACCGGTGTCAACGCTGCAACTGGCTCTGAAGCTGCGTCTCTCGTCACACTAAGCGATCCAACTACGCCGACGCAAGTCAGCTTTGGAGACCCGTTGACAAGAGTCTCAACCATGGGTTCTGTACGTTCGGAGACGATTCTCATGACGCGTGAATGGTTAAGTGAGGGTAGATCACTGAGTGGGGCTGCGGGGAGTCGAATATAGGGAAAGAGTCTCTTGTACGACAACTCAGCTCACGCACAAAACATGCTTTGTATACGCTTTCTTGATACTTTCTTGATGCTATCGTACTGCTATCGTTTCTCTGTATCTGTATCCGTATCTGTCTCGATATAATCGTGTATTTATACAATAATCTGCCATGCACTGGAATGAGTATGGAAGTAGGGCTGGACTGGCGGAGCGAGAACACAGTGATTAATAGTGTAGTTGTACACGACGAAGTGCCTCGCAGCTTTTCGGAGTGGTAGATGTACAAAACTTTGCTGAGACCTTGTGCCCGTTCATGGATGGCTACGAGCGTCGTCAGTGGCATAGGCATGTGCGAGAGTGGAAACACGCACCAGATCGCAATAACGAACGTGTATATAGAGCTTCACGCCTCCGCTCAACCATTACCGGTTCGAATCTGGTATACCAGGCCTCAGCCACTTTATCAAAAAAAAAGGTGGAGTCACTGGCAGGATAATAATATTGTTGAGGGCCTTCCTGGTAGCGTACGAACTTGTTGGATGATAGAACGACTTCTGGACAGCAGGGAGAATACAGAGTGTTTGGTAAAGGAGACTGACAGTTGCAGAGATAGCCCGAATGACTGGGGGTTCTTTTGACACACGATGCGATGGTTCCAAGGTAAAATGTAGGCCGTCAAAGGGAGAGTTTCTAAAATCAAGAAGTAAGCTTAGATCTGTCACGGAGAGAAGTATACGCACTGTTCTTCGAGTCCGAGTCCATAGGGACTCCGCACAGTTACCGGTGGTTTCGAGAGATTTTCAACGGGTTGAAGAGGTCATTTCGGAATTGAACAGTCGGTTTCGCGGCTATGCGCTCGTTCGTAACAATCTTCGTAGCAAGCAAGATGAAGAGTGTTGACCGTGAGCGATAGTGGTGGTGGTGGTGGTGGTACGGGTGAGAGCTGCGGTCGACTTTAGTGCGGACTACGTCGTCGCGTTGGTTTACATAAAAGAGTTACCTCTTGACTTGCTCCTGTCCGTCGTCCGATCGTCACCTCTTCCCAATCAAATTCGTTCAAAACGTCCAGCTTTCAAGAACAGCTGCGCCTACATTTGGCCTACATCGAGGGACCTTCACTATCAGGAAAGTCTCGGAGAGAATTTGAAGTGCCCAGGTTTCCAAGGTTGGATCAGTCTCTGCTAGAAATAATGCAGAAGTAGATTCAGCACTCTAAGGTACGTTTCTTGGTCTGTTTCCTGGTCTATATGGCCTGACAATGCATCCGCGAACCAACCGGATGCTTTCTTTCTCAGAATATTCGAGCGAGTCCAAAATTCAGCCCATAACGACCAAGTGAGCTGTCATTCTAGTTCCAAGGTTGTTCTGACTTCCTTGCTTCACCAGGGAAGCCTAGTATGAGATGACAGCCCGAAGAAAAAGGGCTCGCATAGACGTAGAACAAATGCGCCTTCAAACGTGCTGGACGAAGAACGTAGACCCGCCTACAACTACTTTTCCAGCAGAAGCCGCTCATTCACAAAGAGACGACTGGAACGGACTGCAGGACAAGAAAGCTCCCTACGTCGAAGGGGTGCCATCGAAATTCAACGGTGTTGAAAGCAATTTTGCGTGGAATAGCTAAGTGTATGCACTTTTTCCTAGGGGCTATCGGTGTCAAGATGCTGATACTTCATTCAATTTCCTGGGATGATAGTTCTCTTTGAAGGACTTGTTCGTCTGCGAGGTACCTTTTATAGACTAGTTGACTTCCATATCGTCAACGTTGGATTCAAGATTGTCGGTGAGTAGACTTTCAACGGCGTGTACATTGGAACGACAACGGCTCATTACGACGCATCTATTCAATTTTACAGAAGAACAAGACATAGAAGGACGCGAGCACGGGTCATGGCGCTAGTGGACGAGGATGGACGAGGTCTCGGACAGCAGTATCAAGTGGCCGGCAAAATGTCAGCTTGCACGCTGCCACAATGAAACTGGAAACGTCTTCTAGTTTTCAGCCTTACCGGTGCTGTGGATCCTCTGATCATGAGTACTCATGACCCCGCGGAATCCATGTTCCTCCCAGTGACGATTACATACGTCTCGTCCTCTATTGCAATCTTCTCACCTTCTTGAATCTTGGATGATTGATCATCTTTCCATCTATTTATTCTGCCGTGGAGACAACGTCACGAAAACACAAAAGCCAGTGCAAAGCTGTGGGTGCCATCCATACTTACGGAGTTCTTGTACATCGTTGATACATTGAATTTTGCCCAGGAGTTTTCCGATTCGCCGTACTGATGACGCAGTTGTATTCACAACGGCAGATCTCACTGAACTATCTCTTTGTACCTACCATCTTTGGTGACGGGTCTTTGTTTTGTTGTACTCGCTCCTTTCGTCTTTTCCGCGCATGTTTCAATGTGCCATTGATCCACTGCCCCCCATATAGGTAAGTATACGAGCAATTGCATCCGTAGCAGAAGTAAAACGAAAAGTCCAACAAAATCCAAAAACAGCAGCAAGGATTTATGTGATGAGGTATCTCCAGAATAATCTCTGGTGTCGAGGCCTCCAGAAAACCGGTGACTCATGAGTCAAACGCCACCGATGTCAAGCACGTGGGAAGACGCTTTGCCAGGCAATTCAGTTTGAATTGATCGAACAAAGCGCAAGAGTACATAGGTCCGCGAATCCCATCAAGTACAAAGCTTCAATTCTGTATTGTACATCAGTTATTTCAATTCAATTCTCTTCAGCTAGAAGAAACGGCGGTCAGTGGCGACTATATGTGGTCATAGGCCATCCCTGCGAAATTCAAACTTCGACACTCGCTGTAAAAAGTGGTCGCAGTCTCTGTAGCCTCATACGTTCATCCTGGTAACTGATTTGTATGGAGAAAAAGGTTGATTTAGACCCTAATAACAATTTCTTTGATTCCGAATTTTGATATGGAACGGTCAAAACGGCACCCACTTTTTGCCACTGTTCTCTTTCTGCTGCGAAATTCGAAAATCCGAAATATAGCCTTGGTATAGCACTTCCATGAGTGTCTGTTTGACAGAAATTTGGAACCATTGAGGGGACTGGGGGAATTTGAGGGGGAGACGGCATCAAAGATAGGGGCCAAATCCTGTTTGGCTAATATACTTGAATTTTCTTCGCGGAAAGGCTTCATTTTTCAATTTTTGATATTTCTCAAAGATACCAGACCCCAGACAGGTCAACCATAGCTGTTTAGGGTGCTAGGGGATGAGGGGAAGTGCGAAAAGGTCATAATGTGGTAACCGGTTTTACAGTCACAAATTTTTGGCAGGCCTATGACCACTATGTATATGCGCTCTTTCATAGCAAGATGAAGGAATGTGCTGGCCGGGTGCAATGGCGAAGATGCCAGTGCGTGAGAGAGTTTGAGGTCCTCGTCGCGTCGCGTCGGTTACTTCAGGCTGGTTACTCAGACGTGAAGTAAAATAGGAAGAAAGTGGACCCGGTTACCAAGGGGGTGGCGGAATAGAAATTCTATACATCCCCTCCAAAAAAAATTTAGCAAGACCCTCCGACCCCCCCTCCCCTCCCCTTCCATATATGGTAAATCCAAAGTCACATGTTACCTGATAAGATATAGATAAAGTCACATGTATTGATAATTACTAATCAGATTATCCACAACGAGGAGGGAGGACCTCAGATATCCTCAAACCAACTTCAAATGAATTGATTGATACATTCCTCATTCTGAAACAGCAGGAAACACTTCAAAACCTCTGAAAAAATTGGTATCATGTTACCCTCGGCCTCGGGAACCTACTTAGGCGCCCACCTGGAGAGGGTCCAAAAAAATTTAGCAGGACCTTGGACCCCCCCTCCCCCCCAAGTGATGTGCCGGATATCCGTTCCGCCACCCCCTTGCCGGTTACCGCACTACGCGATACGAAAACGGCGCTGGTTCTTGCAGGGAATACTCCAAGAGCTGAAGCGGATAGTGGACTACATTGTCGGTGTACGAGGGCAGGCTACACCTCCATCTAAAACTTCAGTTTGCAGTGCCGCCAAATTCGCGAAGAAGACCGAGACTGGGGACCTTTCTTCTCCTAGCTCCTAGCTCGCGATTTTAGGTCCTGATTACTGGTATAGGTACTTCATGACCCTGTGAAAGCCGTGTTTCTCACTTAGTGGTTCCGACTCGACCGTAAGTCCAATCTCCGTCGCCTTCCTGCCTTGCATGACTGATCGTCTGATGACAATGACACGAAAGAACAAAAAGTTATGGGCGCAAAGGAGGCACGTTGTACATTGTATTGCCTGTCTCATTCAGATTTCTGATACTCGTTCACATTGCGTTTATAGTTGCACCCTGTACTCTCACCTATACGACAGATTTCAATATTAAAAGGTGTCTATTGTCTTTGTACTCACCATCTTGGGCGACGTTACCCCAGCACTTAGAATGTATTCGGTTGTCTGCCTAGGGGAGACTAGAGACTGGGGACCATTCTTCTCCTAGCTCCTATTTGGCGATTTTTAAATTGGATCCTGAATCCTGATTACTGGTGTAGGTAAGTACTTGTAGGTACTTCATGACCCTGTGAAAGCCGTGTTTCTCACTTAGTGGGTTCCGACTCGACCGCAAGTCCAATCTCTGTCGCCTTCCTGCCTTGCATGCCAACTAATCGTCTGATGAAAATGATACGAAAAGAACAAAAAGTTGTGGGTGCGTAGAAGGCACGTTGTACATTGCATTGCCTGTCTCATTCAGATTCTGATACTCGTTTACATACATTGCGTTTATAGATACACCCTGTACTCTCACCTATACGACAGATTTCAATGTTAGAAAATACTCATTGTCTTTGTACTTACCATCTTGGATGACGGCGCGTGGGCGACACATTGTTTTACCGGGTTATCCCAGCACTTGCGCAGATAAGCTGTATTGATCATTTTTCATTTTTTACCCAATCTGTGTCCTTTTTTATGTTTGCACTATCATCCGTCCCTTGTATATTGTTGGTAACTATGTACTGTATCCATACTAACATACGAGGAATTCCATCCATTACCTACTACACAGCAGAAGCACAGCGAAAAGCCCGAGCCTGAAAGCAAATTACGATAGCAGATTGTATGCAAAAACGACAGCAAGACAGAAGTAGGTATATCGAGGCGCTACCGACCCTTCCGACCCTTTGGAAGACCTGGGGTGGGTGGAACGGGAGGGTAGCGTCCAAGAGTATTGATGACTTGCGACACAAAGTGTCGAGGCGTTTTCCATAGCGTGCGCACAAACCAGTTTTCTCCGGAATGCCCAGGCCAGAACTGTGACCGAAGTTTGAAGTAGCCCAAACGGTGGACAATCTCGTCGAAACGCTTCACAACTTCATCTATGTCAGGCCGTTTGGCCGGGTCGTCTTGAGTCATGTCCGTGACGAGGTCAGATAAAAAGTTGAAGGAAGGGTTGTATCTGACCTTTCCGAGTCGCTCGTCGCCGTCCTCTCTCACCCTTTGCGTGGACATCATAAATCGTCGGATGAGATTACCCAGACGATATATCTCGACTGGGAACGGATCGCAGGGTTGGGAGGGGTGTGCTTTAAACTCTGGAACAGATCTATCACCGCCATAACCTGGAAATTGTCGTGCAGGGCCATATTTGGGATCATATTGTTCCGTGAGGTCGAAGTCGATGAGAAAATATCTGACAGGGTGTCTGGTAATGGATTTCGGGGAGACATGGTGTTTCCAGTCATAACTAGTCCCGCGCTGAGTAGGATGCATCGGTCGGCTGTAAAGAGGAGCGGAATCGACCATGACGTTGTCCCACTTGATATCACTGGGAAAAAAGGAGAAAAGATAAGTACGAATAAGTAGCATGAAGATAAAGACGTACTTGTGAGCAATGTGATGATGATGTAGCGTTTGAACACCTTCGAAAAGCTGTTGCAAAAAGCCTACTGCCTCTCCTATCGTGCTGAAAGGTAAATTCCACCAACGAGGCCACCAGTGCTCCAGAAATGGCATAACGACGATACACTGATGCTCATCCTCAGGAAGGTTCAGTATCTCGTAAATCGGGATGCAGTGGTTCTGAGGGCTCTCCAATGTTCCGGAAAGTAGGATTTGATTCATTCGTAGTTCTCGTGTAGGCTCCGACAAGTTTTCGACTTCAAGCTTCTTCAGCATCAACAACATCCCATCGGAGACTCTCAATGCATCCATTAAATGATAGGGTTCCTGCGAACACCGTTAACTGAAAGAAGAGCTTCAATGCGAGAAGCTCACCTTAGCCCGGGAACCATCTTCAGAATAGAATCTGCTGGACGACTTTTTAGCAAGCCAAGATGGCTTCCAGTCTGGCTGGTACCGAGGACGTAGTTGGTACCCCTTCTCTCTGAGCCAAGAAGCGTGGTCTCTCCAGAACGTCTCGTCCTCGTCCAGATCTCCAGAAAAACGGGGCTCTTCCGGCATACCAGAAGCCAGAGGAGAGAGGACTTGAAGGAATGGACTAGGTAGAGTGCAACTTGAACCACACTCGAGGAACAGAAATACAAGGACTACCAAAATCAGGACTTCAACGTTCAACATCCGAAACTGAATTGCCGATTGATCTCCACGCGTCAAGAACACGTGGAACCGCTTTTTCACGCTTTGACATTATTCAAATTATGACAATAGCTGTAGTAGCCCAACGGAATGCAAATACAAGGTCACTAAAGACGGCGTTCTCAATTGACCTGGAATTCAAACTAAGTTCACAAAAAGGGCAGACCCTCAATACACAGCACACACTGTTTGTAAGCGCTTTGTTTTGCCCTGCATGGTATATATAGTGGCTGGGGTAACCTGCATCTTTGGCCGGTACCCACCATTTCAACCCCCTCCGCTCTTACAGCTCCTTCTCTTCTACTTCTTGAGTTCACGGAATGGTTCAACCTCTCACATGCACAGCTAGCGATATAACTTCACCAGACGCCACCACTGTCGACCAACGACCAGCCTCAACACCTGCTAAAATATCTCGCAGGAAAGCTACTCGTCTGGAAAAAGATCGAGAGGCCATTGCAGAATCATTCGAATTAGCCAAAGAAGAACTCAAAGTAGTTTCCCGCTACACTCAGTTCAAGGAGATACACACAAGATACAACAAGCTTGGGAAAGACTTTACTGCGTGAGTAATATCCTCCTCAACATGAGTTGCTAATGAATTCTCGTAGTCTTAGCGAGAGCCGCAAAGCGCTAGCAGAAGGACGAGTCCCAAAAGAGCCCCTTATTAGGGTAGTTTGCTTTTGGCTACCACCAATAGCCTACCAAAGGTACCAAAAGCTCAAAGATGACATCGGGGAGTTGTTAGAGCGTATCAGGGTAAATTTCTTCTCCATGAACATCGCATGTCTCGCTCAACGCCAGCTTATAGGCCACTTCAGTAGACGGTCAGTTGGAATTTCACAAATCCAACCAGGCAGGGCGGGAAGAACGATTTCGTTCACTTGAGCGGAGATCGCTGGTTCTGTATTCTGAAAGGGCAAGTTCTCCTTCGTTGGTATGAGCAACCCTACTGATTGATGCAATTTTTCACATCCAGGATAGACAGAAAGTTTCAACAACAAAATTCATCGTCTGTGCATGACTGCTTCCACCGAGAATTTTATTTTTGATACGGCTCACAGGGCATTGTTGTCAAAGGGCATGCAAGACGGGAACTCTTCAATGCTGACGAAGTGGAGGATTTTATGTCACGCTTTACGGAGACACTGCGAGAATACGGTGAGTAGTCATTTCCATAGCGTACAGGAGGGTAATTTGCTGAAATCTTCCTCATAGATGAAAACCGTAGGTGTCTGCTCGCGTCGTAGCTTTAAAATAAGAATTGACGGATATCACTGCTAATAGCTCAGCTCCTAGAACTATCTGACGCTTCTACGCCAAGATCTGACACTCCAAGCTTCTACACACACTCCACCTCCGAGTCGACGCAAAGTTTACTCGACCTGTCAAGGATCGTGACCATAGAATCAACCACTTCTCTGACCCCCCTTCTGCGAAGGCTGTAGTAGGTGAGACATGAAACTTGTAAGCAAGTCATATCATTTTACTCTAAACCTTGGTTAATCAGTCTTTTATCTGCAGTACTTGGAATTAATGAAAACCTACCTAGAGTAGGGTGCTACTATGCCTATGCTTTCTCCTTGCTTTCACGATGCTTTCAATTGTGCTTTCATGTTGCTGTCGTTGATTTGTATCCATATATCGCCGTAATCGTGTATTTCTGTAAATGGACTCGATGAGTATGATCGTCAAGAGGCGAACACTATTCGGGCAGGCCTAAGTGAGACTGACAGGCAGAGATTCATACATTTTTCTGGTTACGTGTCCTAGATGCTGATGGTTTGAAGACTAGTACTAAGTGAAGTTGTGTATCGCACAAAGGCTAGCAGAAACAAGACTCCAGGAGTAATGAGATACGCATACATTGGCCTACATACTACCGCCAGGCCGAAACAAGCAAAGTGACATACAGTAGTAGCAAAAGAAAATGAACATTCGCAACCTTTGGGATTACCGGGAAACTGGAGGAAAAGGAGGGTAGCAGTCCCGGGTTGAGTAGGATGTATGCGCCGAGTATAACTTGAACGAGGAGCGGAATCGACAACAATATTGTCCCATTTGATGTCACTATTGATAATTTATGCCTATGAGTATCATGAAGTAGCCATGGAAGTACGATGTAATAGTGATGTAGAAATTGGACATCCTATTAAGTATTTGAGTCAGAAGATGAACTTTTCAGGAATGACCCGCTTGCCTCGAAAAGTTGCTTGAAACACCCCACTGCTTCCCCGACTGTGCTGAACGGCAAATCGAAACCGTAGGCCACCAGTGATCCAGGAAAGGTATGATGATGGGATGCATATGTCCATCATCGGATACTTTCAACATCTCGTAGACTGGAACACAGTGGTTACGAGGATCATTCATAGGAACTTAGGAAGAGTTCTAGAGGACAAAAGTTAGTTCCTTCGCAGTTCTCGTGTAGCAAATCCTCGACCAGCTATTTCAACGTGGCAAAAAGCTCATCGGACAGTCTTATTGCGTAAATTGAAAGAAATACTCGCTGTGGGCATCGTCAGGTACGCAGAGCTGAACAGAGCCTTCTTGGAGTTCCAGGATGGCTCCCACTCTGGCCAGTATCTTGGGTGCAGCTGGTAACATCGCTCTTTGAGCCATTAAGCTTGGTCCCTCCAAAACGTTTAAATTCGTATTCTCTGGGGATTCTCAGGCATCTTGCGCAGAGAACAAGCAAAGAGCGAAGGGACAATAGAGAGGTGTGACCAGCACTCGAAGACGGCGTGTCGTTGAGGGAGAGCCAGAGAGTAACCTGTCAGATTCCAGTAAGTCTTAGTACAAAGAGTGGGACCGTTCAACAAACATTGTATTGGTCGTGACACGCGTCAAGCACGCTGCGGTACATGCGAGGAACGCCGCTTTGACCGATTTCAAAGCGCCGCGGCTTATTGCATATTAGCCGAGTGAATTCAAAGCGCTTTGTTCTCATTCAATTAGGTACAAGGTCACCGGTCACCAAGGATCGTGCGTCTGATCAGCGAAGTCTTCCATTGATTGGTGGACCTACACTCGCTCACATCCTCTCGCTTTTTCCACCATCCCCCACACTCTTCTACTCTATCCTTCCACCGACGCCAACATGCGACAATCTGACGATATTCCTGCTCAATCACGAACCTCTTCAAAGGCGAAACGCCGCTCGAAACCTCGAGGCTCCTATACTGACAGGGATATCGGGGATGCATTCGAGTCAGCCAAAGCAGAACTAATCAAACTTGCGGACCTTTCTCCAGCGTTTGATCAGGACGACCGGAAGACGTACAATAAGCTGCATGCTGATTTTCAAGCGTGAGCCCAAATAATCACTGTCAGTTTTATGACACGACTAATATAAGTTGTACTTAACGCAGCGTCAGGACGAGGTATCAGTCATTAGACTTTGACGAAGCGGAAGGGTCACAGCAACACTTTTTGCGAAGACTTCTCTTTTGGCGATCCACACCCAAGAATGTCGACTTTAATAAGTTGGTGTATGAATTAGATGGCTTGAGAGCCTGGATCATAGTATGTTTTCGCTCGCAAAACCAGAACAGCACTGTCAGCCATTAACGTGTTTGATAGACTGCTTCAGCGGATGTGGAAACAAAACTTCACCGAAAAAACCAAACTAGCCTGGGAGATGCTTTCCAGTCACTTACACAAAGGATGTTGCAGGAGTTCGATGACAAGGCAGGCTTTTACATCCCCTTGAATTTTCGGACGAGTCGTTGACACATACCACGTTTAACTCACAGAGCCCAGATATGTCAAGAGGAGAATTCATTGTCCGTTTTTAGCTTTTGCGTTAAAACCCATCGCTAATGTGGCTCATAGGGTACCGTTGTCAGAGCCCAAGCAGTGAAAGAACTGGGGAGTGCTCGAAATGTCGAGTTATTTATGATGCTCTTTTCACAGAGCTTACACGAGTACGGTGGGTGATCATTCTCTGGATAGCGATTACTCTCGTGACGCCAGCCTTACTTCTGTCCACAGAAGAACAAAAAGGTAGGAGTCTTCCTTCTCCGACTCCTTGACGCTAGTAACACACTGCACGCCACCAGATATCCCTTCTACGGCTGGTTATGCACGAATACCCGAGCGATCTGAGGTGAACTGACACTACACATCCGCTATTCAGTCTGCTATGCCTATGCTCTCGTTGCTTTCTCGTTGCTTTCTCAATGCTTTCCTATTGCTGTCGTTTATCTGTATCCTTATATATCGATGTAATCGCGTATTTTTGTAAATACATTATGATGTGTATGATATTGGAAGGCAAGTGAGACTCCGGGGTGCTGAGATTGTCGTAATTTTTTCTGGAGACGAGTCATACAACCTGAGAGATCTATCTGATCATCTTGTCCATGATACCCAGGCTAGTACGGTAGTTGTCAGTGGCGCAGAATTGCGAAATAATCCATGGACGTACCATATCTCAGGCAAGGAACGCATATATAGAGCTTCTCCGTCTTCGATCCACTTCTTTGCAGCTCAGACAAACTACTGCCCATCTCTTACGCTATCCCAAGATCATTGTGTAGACTTGCTTCAGCCACTTCACTCATGGCAATTCGTTTGATGGTTCCGACGTCCGTTGGGTAGCGTATGGCCGTGCCGAAGGATAGGACAATGTCCAGACAATTGAGCATTTGTCAAAAAAGACTGATAGGTGCACAAATGGCCTAGGCAGTTTTCCAGTTCTTGAGGTCCTCGGATATCTAGCCCATCCGCTGTACCGCAGATAGTTGCGGCGGTTGAAGGATTTCGAGTCAGATATTGACGACGGAACGGCGGGCTCCTGGAACTTGAAAACGTCAAAGAGGTAAGGTTAAGTATCAAACGGGTAGGAATGTACGCGCACTTTCTCTGGATCAAAGCCTCCAAGAATTCCTCCGCGCAAGTACTGTCAAACGACTGAGAGAGTTACTAGAAAAGCCTAACAAAGATTGAGCGTGATGTGGCCTTTGTGGGATGACATTGAGATTTGAGGTACAAGAAAGCAGACAGCCACGACCGGAAACCATCAGCACGTAGAATACCTGGAATATGAGGCGTCAGCGAAAGAAAGACCGAGAAAAGTCATAGTAATACGTACTGGTTTTTACCAACGCACCAACGTAAAACTCAGCATTGAGCGGCAGTGATTCCGAGATAGTCTTTGGTTGGTCCTTGGTTGCCCTCAGTCAATCTGGGTTCCACTATTTCGGGGGTTCGGATACTAAAGCAGATTCGAAAAAGAGCTGACGATCATGTGATGCCCTGAGCTCGACATTGGTCAACTCCTGCAACTCCGCAAAAACGACCATTTCTCAGAAATCCATTCCTGTACGTAGTGGTCCAGTCCAGAGAAGAAACTTCAGACATTGACATCATGGTTTTGCGCCAGCAGGTGTTTCGTTTTAACCTTCCCTCATGGCTGGATTACATTTGTGCGCATCCTGATGTGCGTATCGGCATCTGATGTAGATACTGGAAGGAAGACGAGGACACAGGTACGTGTTGGTGACGTTGAGGAGGCTGTTTTATTTGACTAATGCGCCAGACAGTTGTCCATGGTAGCAGAGGATTGAAAAGGGACTGAAAGACTCGAGAGGTGCGTGTTCTGTCTTGGAGGATATGCTGAAAGGATTTTAATCTTGCTTGGCGACTAGGCCTTGTACTTGTTGGTTTCGTGCTCGGAAGTCGGCGATAAGATAGTACTGACCTTGAGCTGCAAGCGCAGGAAGGGCATTCTGGGATTGACCGAAGATTAACTCGTCCTCGTGCCGTATCGAGAATGAGTCGTTCATAGCCCGACCAGCCCGACGAGGAATCTCAACCATCCTAGTTGAGCAGCGACACCGTCGAATATCGCCAGCTCAATTTCAGGCTGGAACGCAAGACTTCACTCACCATGTCTGTCCATCACACTGCCCCATGCACATATATCCAACCTCTAACATTGGACTCTCGAGTCCTCCATCACACACGTAACCACAGTGGGTGTCGGGACCTGGCACGGTCTCTTTTTCACCGATCGTCTAGCTGTTCTCCGATGTGGGTTATTGTCGTTGAGCACGGGCAAGCGCGGTTTTGGAAGGATACGTCGTCAAGGGCGAAGGGGAAGGAGTCGGGATGGTCGGGTACCTGGAGATCAGCTGGCCGTTATATATGCAACGGAAAACAAAAGCACTTCTTATTTTCCATTTGCGGCAGGTTGTCTTGTTGTCTTGCCCTTGCGTGACCTCTGACACGTTTAAGCGACAAAAAAACTTCCAAATCCAATATGCTCGAAGCTATGTCTGCCGGTTGCTACACCTTTTTCTACACCGAAGGTCATCGCATCAGTGCTATGACCATTTCTCTACTCCAAAAAAGCAAGAACCGTGTTGGTGTTTATTGGGTATCACCATACTTGGAAGGTAGTCTGAGAGGGGGACGATTGAGGATGAGCGAGCTCAAAGATATAACGAACGCCAAACCGCCATGTCGCCCCCAGGTCACCGCCGCCCGCTAGCTTCCATCGAAATCTCCCGTCCTCTGCATCGCTACACAGCATAACCCGTTCTTACATGCCTTGCGCTCCCCGCACTTGTTCAGCCTCTGTAAGAATTCGAGTTTCCTTTTTGGTCGATGCTTACTTTCCTTTCTCCCCCTATTTTCACTCCAGAAGAAGAATTCTAGGGAGAAAAAGCTTGCCTGTGACATTTGCAGCTCAAGATTTGGCCGCAAAGCCGACCTTAACCGGCACAAGGGCCTTCACGACCCCAACGCAATGTGAGTAGTCTATTGTTTCCCGTCGCTATCTTTTGCTAAGTGACCGTCCTTTGTATTTTCACCTATAAAGACGGTTCCATTGCGACTACCCCGGCTGTAGTTTTTCTGCTCTACAGACATCAAATCTCAAAAACCATATACGTGGCCAGTACGTCTCTACCCTTCATCGCGTCTCTTTTCATCATCCGACTGATTCATTCTGTTCAGCACTGGCGAGAGACTAAAATGCCCCGACGATCCCAAGTGCAACTTTCTCACTGCAGACAACTCATCATTGACGCGTCATCGGATCAGACGCCATAACCATGTCCCGTATAGTGGTTCCAGGAAGTCCAAGATGTCTTCAGCTTCCAGAGCAAAATCCTCTCGTCAAGCTAGATCATCATGGTCTTCTTCGCCATCGTCGAGTCCATCCTTGTCATCATCCCAGTCCCCATCCTCATCTTCATCCTCATCCCAGGCCTCCGGTCCGTTCCCTTCCACCCCAACCTCTCCCGTCGTGACAGTCCCTGAGCCGCCCGTCTACAATGCCACCGAGCTCTCCTATCCCGCAGATGCCAGTACTCTCACTCTTCCTGCCCCCGAAAACCCCGACACCTATCACGACGGCATCCAGGATTCTGCCTGGGATTTGAACTACTCCTATAGCCACGAGCAAGTCCAATTTGACACTTTCCCCAACATGACCTACCCCGCTTACGAAGCCGGGCCTGCTTTGGAAGGGGCCAGTAGTAACTTCACCACCTTTGACGAAACAACGGGCGAGATGTACGATATGGGTGGGTTCAACAGTGATGGGTATTTCACCTACACCGCACAGAACTGGGGCAACTATCAACTCGACCCATTCACCAACGGCTCGGATCTTGGTAACTACTTCCCATCAATGGAGCTCGACGTTAGCGTTGAGACCGACTTCGTTCACGCTCCTCCTGCTGCCGACTTGTCTTCGTTGGCTCAGCCGTCCGAAGTCGACCCTGCGTTGGCTGCTATGGGAGAGTTGTTCATGGCAACCACCACATATCCCTCAATAATCTCTTTCTAGACCGTTTAGAGCGTCGCTTATTATCGTCGGTCACACGTCGGTCGCCGTCATCACCTAAACTCTTTTTGTCTCTTTTTGTCTCCCTTGTTCTTTTCTATATCTTTCTATTGTCTTCTTCTCCCTAATAGTACCTTCTATCACTATGTAGACTATTTCTCATCTATTTTATCCCGCATTCTGACACCGCCTAATTATCTTCCAGTCAGCATTTTGTCCTTACATTGCATATACTTCGGATTCTTCAGCATCTCCTTGCATTGCATTCATACACTTCGGACTTTTTTTTCACAATTTCTAGAAATCTTGTATCGCTAGATTGGATGAGCGCGTTTGTAACTAATTCATAGCTTGCCAGTGCCCGCGTCAGTCGACGGTGGCATATCGGTCTCCTCATAAACTCGTGTGCAAAGCGTCAGATACAAGTAAAATAGCATGGTACCCAGCCACAAGGTACATTGAAAAAGATAAGGATCAGCAAACATTAGTCGTCCTTGTGTAAAGAACAAAGGCCTTCCTTGGCAGCTCCATATTGCACAGAACGTCACTCCAGCTGTCACTTCCTCCAATTCGCCTCCCCTTTATGCAGAAAATCATAACATGCCTTCCCAGGTTCAGCGCCCAAGATCCCTTGGACCTGTACAATATCCATCTCGCACAGCTCTCTGACATTATTGACCTTGCTCATGACATGCTTGACATTCTTCGGTGTAATCCCAGGGAACGACCTCAACAGCTCCTCTGCAGCCGCATTAATCCCTGCTCCGACATTTGGATCTTCTTCAGCACCTATAGCAATGGCCTTTGAAGGCTCAGGTTCAGGACGGTCCTTTTTCAAATCGTTAAAAATCTCCGCAGTAGCATATGGCGATGAAGACCAGATGATCCTTAAGCGAGGGAAGGACAATGTGAGCAGGACGATTTTGGACTGGATCGTCGGAGAGCTGTATGCGTCGTGTTCTGATGGATTTCCGGTTGTCTTCTTTTTTGGAGAGTAGCGATTGGTGGTCTTGGCGTATGATTTGAGGTCTGAGACAATCTAGCATCGAGAAAGGTAAAAATGAGGCGAGCAGGCAGCGAAGAGGCTATGACTTACCTCCAGTGAGAATGCTTTGTCCTCCTCAAACTCAATGAGCAGCACCGGTGTCTTGTAGTGGACTGACATCCGTTCACATTGGGTGTATCTGTATTGAGCGATGTTAAAGTATTTTCCATAACCGGCAGAGTCATAAACTCACAATCGTCCACTACTGAAACTGGACACAAGATCTGACAGACTCTTTCTCTCCACACAAATCTCTGGTGTAAGGATGTAATCACCAACGGTGAGGGTAGCTGGAATAACGAGCAGCTTGGCTGCATGAAGCAGAGAAGGAAGCGTAGAGTGGAACTCCCTCATATCGACGATGACCTATGATATCCGTCGAACAATGTCGCAAACACCGAGAAAATGCCCTACCTGAGATGGAGCTGTACTCAGTTCTCTTCTCCCACCAGCGATTCTACTGCTGATAGTCTGGATCAGAGCATCACTGTCTATCCTTGAGTGGTCGTCGTAAATCGGGAGCAGCATTGACTAGAAGGAAATGAGCATTAAGGAAATCTCAAAATGGCAGACATGACTTACACCCCTCTCTTTAATCAGTCTCTCAAAACTATCCTTCTCTCGTCGTATCCCAGCAAGGTACTTGTGCTCTTCACAAGAGTTGGAATAGACCATATGATACACTCGCACAGCCAAACCAGGATTTGAAGACTTGTACACCTAAACCAATATGTCAGTCACATACTCCAGGAAAGCATGATGGTGTACCAACCTCAACACGTCGCACGAATTCCATACAAGGCTCAAACATGACGATAAACCGAGGCTTGAGCTCGTCCAAAACCCTGTCGTCCGAATCGTCCGAGTACGCTCTGATGAGAACAGTTTGCGCAGGAGGAAGCAATCCATAATGCTGATCAAACTCGGTTGCAAAGGTGAGTTGGGTAGTGTCGGCAGCTCCTCCAAAGTTGAGTTGTATCTCATCATCATCCATGGTGAGCAGTTCCATATCGGCGTCTTTAAAACTGAAGAACAGTCAGTAAACCGACGATAAGTGAAGCTTGGCCGAACGTACAAATCGTCTGCGGCACGTTCTGCAGCTGCTGGCGCACCCTCATCATTCACATTTGGGTTACCAGAAGTCGAGGCTTGAGCTGCTGGAGGTACAGTGCTCCCTCGACCACCAACAGCATTGACAGGAGCAGCACCTCTAACTCGTCTCCTACTAGCCTGCTTCTGCGCCTTGTCCCTATCCTTCTTCTTCAACGCCTCACTCAGCCCGTCATCATTCCCGTCCTGTTCGTCTCCCATCATGAAAGCTCCACTCCCACCAGCATCACTCGTCAGCACCTGATTCATATTGATTCCATTCAGTGTCGCAACCGTCGCAGCTGCATTTCCTCCCTTCTCTATCAACATTTTCTTCTTCTGCTCCCACCACAGCCAATTTTTCAGTTTCTTCAACATCATCCTCCTGCCCCACTCCCCTTTCGGTCGTTTGTTATCCATCTTGTCGAGGTACTCCGTTAGGAGATTACATGTCGCCACTGACGAACACATCACCAATGTCGTATTGGTGCCTATTTCTGGTGCACCGAGAGTCTTGCCCCTGGAGGTCAAAGCGTCGTTCTCCATCCTCAGAATCTCGTACTCGATCTCCTCCAAGATCTCAGCGAATAGACTCCATTTGGGTAATTCTTCCAGTACAGGTCGCATTGTCGGAGGAAGCCATGGAGGTCGTTTGTCAGATTTTGCAGATTGGTTTCGCGTTGGAAGAGGTGTGCGGCCTTCTAGCTCATAGATAGCGTTCCAGCCTTCATCGTCATCCACGAGATCAATAACGTTTGCGTTAGGAGCCATGTTTGAAGCAGGGGTAGCTTCTTTGACCGGAGTGATTGTCAGAAAGCAGCGCTGTTTGGCTCTCTGAAGTAAAAATGGGTTGTAAATCAATCATCGGGACTGGATGAGAGCATACACACCTCAAAAATGATATTGGCAGCATCTGTGAACATCCACTGACTCTTACCCAGACTAGTGTCCTTATTGGTGGTAATTTTCGTCGTCGAGGAGCTTGATTCGTTACTTGCTGCGATCAACAATTGGCAAAAGGAGTGGAATTGTAACGCATCGTATGTGAGCAGATAGCTATGAGAGGAGGTCATGTCAATGACGATGTCGACGAAACCACTGAAATAAAAGCCTACCCGACAAGCCGACGTAGAACACCCAAGTCACGCACAAGCGCTTTTGTAGTAGCACCGACTTTGTGCCAGATTGGATCGAGTTGTTTGCGGACTGTGTGATCAAAGGAAGAGAAATAGGCTGCAGGTAAAGAGATACCCTCGAGATCTAGCTGATAGTAAGCAAGTATGAGATAGAAGGACAGTCAACTTGAATGAGCGCATACATACATCCTTTGACCGTCTGAGCTCAGCCAAGGTGGAGTTCATACATTGGACAATGGCACCATGAATGTCCTCCATGGCTGGGGTCATATCTTGTGAGAGTTCGATGACATCGGCGCGTCGACGCTCAAGAGTGTCCTTGATGTTCTGATGAAACCTGGATTATCGTGTAAAAACGAGCGCATACGTTTACTAAAATCACGCACCGAGGGTATATATGCACTCTTCTGAGCTGTAGTTCCTTCATGACATTCTTCAAGGGTTGAAGACCACTTGTTATATGCTCCGGTTGGTCTGTGAATGCTTTGAGAAAACCTGTCTTGTTGTTTTCTCGGTAAATGCGCGTAATGAACGATACAAGGTGAAGGGGAGAAATCCTGGAAATCAGATATCGTCGTGAGCGACGAAAAAGAAAGAAAAACAACGAGGAAACGCACTTTTCAGCGTGTAAGACCATGATCCCAGTTATCAGGTCGATGGGTATATCTTTCTGCAACATGTCCACAACGAGGATACGGGAGGTCACAGACAGTAAACCTCCTTTCTTGTACAGGTCCTGCCTCTAGCACAGTCAAACACATCGCCGAAGACCGAGTCTCCTGAAACACATACCGATCCCTGCTGCCCGTTTCGTACCCTACTACTCGCAATCCAGGTTTCCTGCATCCCATTATACCTAGCTCCTCGCCAATTTCGGTCTCTTCCTCTTGAGTAGCATTGACTAGCAGCACCAAATTCTGCGGTGAGTCATATATCTTTAAAAGAGTGCATATTATCCGTCGAAGCCCTAGTCCACGCGCGACTACTACCAGATCAGAAGTTGCAGGGTCGTGTATTTCGTTTAGAATAGAAGAATGGAATGGTAGCAGAGTAGACATGGTGGTTTCAACTCAAGCATTGTGTATGGTTCTGAGCCTTTAACATGAAAGGCAACTTGTCGTACCCCGACCGTGGGAAACATCCTCAGTTCAAGAGCACCAGACTACACTAGATCCACGGCGGGGGTGAGTGCATGTTTATTGGGCATATTGGGCATTGTTAAATCTCGAATATTTGCAAGAGTTTTTGCAGTCGCCGACCTACTCCATATGGGACCGTTTTGTAGCCGATCTTCTATATGGAGTAGGTCCAGCGCCGAGCAAATACACGAGATTTTTGCTCACTCGAAACTGTGTCAAAATATCCACTAACCCCAGCCGTGATCAAACATAACTAGAAAACCGACTTCTACAAAAATCTATTATATCATCCTGGACTCCCGCTGCCACTAATAAGAACTTTTCTCGTGCAGTTTTCAGTTCTACCCTTTGGTCTTCACATGCTTCTTCTCCAATCTTTCTCCCCCTCGTCTGACTGATTCAAAGACTCGCTCTCAATAGGGGACTCTACGAAAATCTCAATTTCTTCGGACTCGGTTCCATCCTTCAAGACCTCGTCTGACTCAGATCCGGTTCCGAAATCATTTCCTTCCTCGTGCTTGAGAGGAATGGGTGCGAGGTACGGGCGAAGATGATTGATAAACTGATCGTGAGGAGTACCAATTTCTTCTTCGTCGTGTGATTCGGTCGGTGGCTCCACTGAGATCTGGAGTAATTCACCGGAATCATGTTGCTCTACTGAGTCTGCTTCATATTCAAGCTTTCCGGCTCTTTCCCCATCACCGAACAGCGGACCATATGCGATTATTTCGGCCCAGAGGTAAGGGCCATCTTCCAGATAATCTTTCCTTCCAGTGGAAACCATGACTGTGTCCTTTCCAATCTTCAGAGACGCTGAGAGTTTTGCGTAGCTCTGTGGATTAGACCAGGTATATTTCCTTTTCCATACATCATCCTCCACTGCGTATGGTGGAAGGGCAGTGACATTAGCCCATATCTCCGAGTTTTCAGTCAGGCCCAATGCTACAATGAGAGTTCCTCCGGTCTCCTTGTGATCGAAAACGAAGAAAGTAGGTTCACTGTCGTGCGATGACGATATATACATGCTTGCTTTTGTCCTGAGGTACTCGGATTTAGGATGTACTTTTCTCAGAGTGATAGCATACGCCTGGGTCCAATCTACGAGGAAGTCATATCCAAGAGGTGGACGGAAAAGACCCCCAAAGGTTGGTTCGAGAGATAGACCAATCTGGGCGATGTGATGATCTGGGTCCGGACCTGGAGGACCCTTCCATATCGCCCTCATAGACACAGAGACCACCTTTCGAACCGGAAACTGAAGAACCTTTTCCGCTCTGTCCGATAATCCACTCCTCTCGTGCACGGCCAAATCACTCAGCTCGTCCCATAACCGAAGCCTCTTTATCTCATTGTAGGCTGCACTGGGCATGAGGCCTAGGTCATCCTGCGAAGGATACAACATCGCCAGTTCTTGGACATGGTCGGCATCGCCAGCACTGATGTGCACCCAGACATGTTCTTGTGCCCCCACAAACACGGTGAAGAACTCGTTTCTACGCCTCAACAAGACAGCTCGTATACTCCTGGTCCTCTCCGATTCTTTTTCGAACATAAGAAAGTCCTGAAGAGAAGGAAGACGAATAAATCTCAGTTTTGCTGGCTCGAAGGACAAATGCCGATTCCATTTAGACATGGATGCATCTCTTTCCTTCACATAGATCTCCGTGGGTGGTAGAAGATGAGGAATGTGTTCAGGTGCTGGGTACCACAGGACCAGCCGCTCAGGCGCCATCCTAACAAAGTGGTTGCCCTTCACATGCCCAAGGTAAATCCCAAGAGATGCTCCTCGGTACCGACATTTCAGTATAGCCAACCTGGACATCGGATCTTCCCGGCCATCGCCAGTGTCGACCAGAGGCAGCTCTATGCGTAACCCAATATTCGTCATCGCGTACGGAGACTGCGCCTCTCCTTCCAGCTCGTCGGAAATCTGGACTTCGCCGGAATTTGAGAACTCCGAAGGCGACCTAGCAAAGAGCCCCCGAGGCTCATATTCACGATGGGTTCTCCAGGCAAAGATACTCTGATCGTCAGAGTATCTAATAATCTCCTCCTGCAGACGTCTGAACGCATTGGTTCCACCCTCTCCATATATCGCCGGCATATGGACGTCAAAGATCCCCATAAGACAGTACGCCATATCCTCTGCCCTCGTAGTCTCCCGTTTCGCAGCCCACGACATCCTAATCGCTATACTGATCGTTCCCGGATGTCTATTCAGAAGCACCTCAGAGGGTACACCGGTGACTTCTGATATAATGAGCTTGAGACTGGACTTCGTCCCGATATCCACCCATTCCCTGCAATAAAACACCAACGAGAGCGGGGCCAACAATTCCTGCAATGTCCAACCTCTTGTGAACCACCTGCTCCTCCTGAATGCGGAACACTGACGTTTCGGGCTATCTGTGCTGGGTACATCTCCAAGATACGTGATGCACATCTGAGAGTCTTGATAGTACCCATACATTGAGTTGATAGCCTCTGAGAGCTCCGCGCTGCTTGACTTGTCAATGCAACAAGTGTCAATCCAGAGGTATGAAAACCCATGTTGGCGAGCAATCTCGCAGGATTTGGATATCTTGATGAAACCTTCCATCTTCTCTGCTCTGTCCCTCGAGAACTGAAGGTCGTGGAAGGTTACCTCTTCTCGTTCCCAAGTATGAGAAAGAATGGCGTAGAGTGGAATGTTGGTGCACATGAATTCGAAGAGCTGGATAGAGGAAGTGTGTAGGAGGCGCATAGTGTTTGGTACAGAGGAGAAAGCATGAAGGCCGGAGGGGAATGGAAGACGCGGATTACTGATGTGTTACAGTCAAAAACGTAAGACTAGGCCTGCTGGGGAAATACTGTCGCCCTAGATACTTAGCAATCAAGGAGAAGTGTGTTGTCATTGAGTGATACCACGAGTAGACTGACGAACAAGTCCAAAGGCAACCAACGACGGATTACTAATTTCTCAACGTGCCAATAGTACTGATGAGCGATTGCATTGACAATGACAGAGAGAACAATCTGAATGTAACGATAGAGAAATCAATCTAAAAAGATGGTATCCAAAAAGCCCCTGCAGCGTCTTCACTCGTCATGAGAAACCGGACTCTCACTTAGAGGCCTCAACAAAGGCATCCTCTCATCCGTAGGCAATTCCAGCCCATCTTCTCCTGACCCAGGCGAGCGTGAACGACTGCGGCTATCATGTCCACCAATGCTATTTCTTCTGCTTCCTATCTTGCTGCCACCCTTATTACCACCTCTGACAGGTGTACCTAGCTTGCTGCCCGCTCCATTCACAACTCCACTGGTAGCAGCGTAGTTCATCACAGAGGCAAGACTTGGCGTGGTGGGCACTTTGCCAGTATTTTCGGGATCATTGACGATGACAGAGGTGAACGAGAGGGTGGAATCTCGACGGCGCTGTTCGCGTTCGACAATGCTGTTAGGGGAATCGGGGGAGAGAACAAAAAAGGGCCTTTTCAGCCAATACATCATCGAGCCAGGAGCCGACCACATACCCTCGCATAATAGCAGCGTTAGTAGCTCTCTTTGCCTTCTGCTTGCTGACATTATCTTGATAACGGTCTGTTTCATCAACAATTTCTTCGGAGATGATTTCTTCAATGATATCTGCGCATATATGGATTAAAATTGCCCATAGTACTGAGAATTGCAGAATAGGCACCTTCCAGCGTAATGACACCAACAGCACCACCAGCATATCCTGGACTGCTGCTAATCAGGAGAATGTGAGCACGGCCAGTTTGGCTGAGGAGTAGAAACAACGTCAATAAGCGAGTAATGTTCACACAAATGCATACAACGTACAAGTAATCCAAGGCCTGAAAGCAGTTTATAGAAGGGGGTGCTTCAGGTAGAATTGACAGGTGAAAATCTGATACTGGCAGAGCTTGCGCAGGGTCATATTGAATAAGCTGCAACGGAACAAGAGCGCATCACTTCAACAGGTGTTATCATCCCAGTTGCAGAATAACTCACCTTTTTGATTAACAACAAACCAACGAAAGCCAACGGATTTCCAGGTTCATGTACCGGAAACCTCGAGTACCCACTCAGCAGAAGCCCATCTACCGTCTTATGATCCATAATCGTGTCGCTACTCAAGGTGACGACGTCCTTCATTGGTGTCATTATCGTTTCCACCTTCTTCGTGTTCAGTTCGAGTACTCCGTTGAGAATGGAAATTTCGTCATCTCGGAGCGGCTCCTCGCCTTGTCTGTGAAATTGTAGGAAGGACTTCAGTTCGGCTTTCTTGTAGGTGTGGGTTTCGTTCGCGCCGAGGAGCCAGTCAAGCAGCTTGGCGATGGGCCATGCTATTGGGACTATTTATGGGAACAATCAGTATAGTTTGGAAGTAACGAACTATCGTTAGACGCACACATAAGCCACATAAGACAGAGCACGAAAGGAGCGCAGACCGCGCCAATAGATAGACCATAACGCACACTCAAGGACTGGGGAATGATTCTGGAATTTACAGGTGAGTATAAGAAGACAGTAACATGGGGAAAGATACGCACTCTCTGTATAAATGCTTAAGATCGGGTCAATATATGGATACTGTTCATCACGTACCCAAAGATAACTGTGGAAATAAGGGTCAAATGAAAGCTGGTCAAACACAAAGGTTAGATTATATACCTATGGCTGTTGTCGAAATGGCCACGGCCGCCACACCTCCGCCAATCTAGGTAATACTGAATAATGACATAATGAAGGACTGAGGCTCATATACGCACAGCGCCGTCCAGGAAAATAGGCAAACTTTCATTGATGATCTGAAGAGCATATGAGCCAGAGCGGTTGGACAGATAATGAAAGCAGACATACGACGTTACCTAACAAGAGCACCTGCCCACTCCGAAGTCAGAGCGATCCGGACAAGAAACAACCTGTATACTCACAACCAGAACCCAATGACGTCCTTTCGTCATCAATTTCAACACTGGAGACAACCACTGAGTCAGAGGATGTTTCTAACCGGTTTCATTCAGCTCACCCTTTTTCGCATTCTCCTTCTCCTTGGGTTCATCAGATGACTGAGCCAACACACGAAGGTGCAGTTCGTCCAGTCCCATCAGCCCGAGCGTTAATCTGTACAAATCATTATCGGTGCGCGCCACTCAGCAAAAAGTTCTCTAAGCAGAGTCATGATCCTTACCCAGCAAAGACTCCTCCCAACAAGACAAGGAATCCACTGATGCATAACTTCCACCAAAACTCGGGTGAGCCATATTCGGGAGTTTCTTCTTCTGCTTCTGCAATTCGGAAAAGGTTTTGAGGAATAGAAGACTTAAATAACGAGAAGGGTAAAGCGAGCGCAGAAGGAAGGATATAAGTTAGGAGAAGAGATGAAGACCTCATCGAGGAGGAGGAGGAGGAGGAGGTAAGGAAAGTATACTGTGTCAGAGTGTGACATCCGTGCCAAGCGCGTCATGTCACGCGTTTTTCCCAAGACTCAGCAGATCTTGGCACCCGACACCTCTTGGTTTTTCCGAATTTGGTTCTTTATTATTATTATTTTGCGCCCTAATTAATCCAACCTTGATCCAATCCGCTGCTTGCAAAGCTCCCCGTCATCATTGATCATGGCGCTACTCGCCAGGAACTGTGAAGCATCTTTCTCCTGACTATGTAAGTTGACCCGCTCGACTTGGAGTACTTGTAATGCTATACTGAATTGATCTATCCTTGTTAGAGCGTTATAATTACTTTCCTGTTTTCCTGTAGTAGTTTCAAGCTCTCGTTGTACCGGCCGTCGTATTTTTGGTCAGAGCCGGCCAGATCTAGTTGAATTAGGGCGTGTGAGAGAAAGATAGAGCACATTTTTTCTTCCTTCCATCATCTGATTCAAAGGTATTTACTCTGAGGGTAGCTTCATTAACATCCCCAAACCTGATGTAACTTGGCTCCGCAGTCATTGCTTTTCACCTCGCAATACCTACTTCTTGTGCTCAGTTTGACAGAGCCCAGGCTTACTAGACACCTGACAGAGTAAGTACCAGAAGATTGTTCTAGACCATATGTTTGTCCAGTTTTTCGGACTACCTGCTCAAAGTACTTGTCTAACATGTACTTATTCACAGCGTACTCTTTGGCATGCGTCTTCTGCTAATACACGCCGGATTCTTTACCTCGCATGGTGACCATGCCAGTGGGCTCAAGCCCACCGATACCCAAGCTCGTTCTTCCTTCGAGTCTGCCTTCGATCTCACTGGTGTCGTCCATATCTCTACAAACTCAAACGAACCATTCGAGATTGTCGACTTCGTAAACGATATCCCTCCGTATGCCATTCTATCACACACCTGGGGAGATGAGGAAGTCTCCTTCCAAGATCTACGCGGCGATATCGAGGCCGCAAAGCGAAAAAAAGGCTATGCGAAGATCCTAGGTGCATGCGGACTCGCACAAAAGGAGGGATTTGACTACATCTGGGTCGATTCCTGCTGCATCAATAAAGAGAGCAGCGCTGAGCTTTCTGAAGCACTCAATTCGATGTTCCAGCATTACGAGAACTCAGAGGTGTGCTATGCATATTTATCTGATGTCAAGAGCAACGAAGACCCGAGATCAGGGGACTCTATGTTCAGCAGATGTAAATGGTTCACTAGGGGATGGACGTTACAGGAGCTGATAGCACCGACCAGAGTCGTTTTTTATGACGCGGACTGGGTTCAAATCGGGGACAAGGTCTCTCTTCATGACGCCGTTACTGGGATAACCGGTATTCCTACGCAGGTCCTCATTGGGGGTGATCTCCGCTCTGCTGGTATAGCGAAGAAGATGTCCTGGGCCGCGTTTCGAGAGACCACGAGACCAGAGGATCGAGCGTACTCCTTGATGGGACTCTTCCAGGTCAACATGCCTCCAATCTACGGCGAAGGACTCGCGAATGCCTTCATGCGGCTACAGCGAGAGATCATTAGCTCTTCTAATGACCGAAGTATCTTCGCCTGGGCTGCAGATCCTGATGATCACGATCTGGATAATAGAGGGTTACTGGCTAAGTCGCCTTTTGAATTCAGATGCTCTGGCAATGTCGGGGTATCTGAGTTGAGTCATCTCCGAGAAGGCTCTTATTGGGATTCCTCATTTTCGATGACCAACAGTGGTTTGCGTATCCATCTACCGCTCAGCTCTAGGGACGATGGTTTGTTTGTTGCATTCCTCAATTGCAAGGATGCAACAAGTCGTCAGCAGCTGGCCATATACCTTCGAAGAGGGGATGATGCGAGCTATATCAGATGCAGGGCGGACCACCTTTTATTGGAATCCGTATCAAGGCCGCGCGAGATTCGACAAATAGACGTTAAAGAAGGCTCTGGTGTTTCGCATGGACCGTTGCGTATACGGACTAGATGGCATCTGCCAGAGACTTGGTCGGCGGAACATTTTGACGAGTATGACTGGCGGCCATTTCCAGACAACGTTCAAGCGAACTCGACACGGAATTATCTGTCTACCGACATCAACGCTGTCGAGGTCACTCTGCATGGTGAAGAAGAAAAGGTGTTCAGCTTCAAAACGAAAGATGACATCGATAGTCGGGGATTTGCAGTCGCCTGCCGCATATCCAAAACCGACTCGTCGATGCTGTTAACGAAAGTGGTGCCGGTGCAGCGATACAGTGATTTGCTGCGTTTATTCTTCAAACCCTTCATTGTTGATCCTGCACAAGTGTCTCCTTCGTACCGTGCGGCCACTGTCCTTCCGAGCGGCGAACTCATATCTTCAGTGGTTTACAAGACATCACACAACTCCTCAGCCCATTGGAACCTCGATATCCGCGTAACACCTGGCAGAGCGACCCTTCCCAAGGAATTATCTCCTCCACATGTCGCTTTCATGGTCCAGACAGCTATCAGTCCTAGTCTAGGAGCGCTAAACTTGACTCTTCAGCTGCAGAAGGTCCTACCTACCGATTTCTTTCGAAGAAATCATTCCCCAAACCGCACTTACATTTCCATGGATGTTCATGCACCTCGCATACTTGTGTATGAGCTCACGCATGACTCGAGCTTTGCGATGAACCTGAGATCACCTATCCTGTTCGCTGTGGTTCTGGGGGTTGAAGACTCGAGGGTATGGTCGCAAATGGTCCACATTTCTGATCTAGAGGATATAGATGATGGGACCACGGACATAATAAAAATCATACGGAAACGAGGCACACATACGCGGAGATGGGAAGACGAAGAACCGTACACAGAGCATCTTCAGTTTAGGCGCGAAATGTATGACTTCGTCAACGTTGTGGTCGATTTTTCCGTCACCGTCGGCCGAAAAGACGATTCCATGCTACAGTTTGGCACACACTGGGCTCGTATCGGAATGGAGATAAGAGATCCAACTGGTGCAGAGTCGAAATACAGCGGGACAGTCAGGCCAGATATGGACGCAGGGAACGCTGAAAGCGGGACCCAGCCTCAAATTCCAGCCATAGTCATTGGTGCTACTAGTACATAACTTCTTGCCAGTGACAAAGACGAGCGTTGTTCACGATATTGCCTGGACACACTTACTTTGATGGTATTGGAGATTCGGCCGTGAGAATGGTTAAATCACGATGGAGAGGGTTTGGTCTGCGTCGCGTTAGATTTAGGAGTATTGAAGAAGTTTTTAGTGAAGAGAACAAAAGGAAGATGATCAGGCTGCAAAGAGAAGGAATGCACGTAGAATTTTACGAATCGATGGCTCCGGCACTGACGTGGGGCTGAGGATGAGGCCTGAGGCCTGAGGAGTGAGCGCTAGTGAGCAGTGAGCAGTAGTGACGTCCTTCTGTTACAGTACTTCGGAGTGTACGTAATTTAAATCTAGGTGGCTTGAACGGATAAAAGGTATTAGGCCAATCGAAGGTCTTCGAACGATGGAGGACCAGAGTCTAGACGCGCGGCAATTTTTCTTTTCACTCTACCACAACCACGCCACTGCAAAGACGCGTCAACACCCTCTGATCCTCCCTCAAACACCATGGACTTCCTCACCGACCTAGCGCGTACTCCAAAACCTGAAGACTTTCCCTATGGACCCGGCCGTGCCAAGTACGTCAAGTTTGCAGAAGGTGACATAGGCGTTGGAGTGCCCAAGATTTTTTTCGAGGGTGCGCTTTTTGCAAAAGGGTGGGCGACTGTTCCGAGGTTGATTTCGTTACGCGTAGACCCACACCAACATAATC
This sequence comes from Tetrapyrgos nigripes, assembly GCA_013368315.1. NCBI lineage: Eukaryota > Fungi > Basidiomycota > Agaricomycetes > Agaricales > Campanellaceae > Tetrapyrgos > Tetrapyrgos nigripes. Next base: position 206,931 of record JAACJM010000021.1, read on the forward strand.
CGAAGCCTGGTCCTAAAGGACAAATCCATCAATGGGGGTTGTCTCCTGTGCGTTGTTTATTTCTTTGTTAGTACATCCGACTGTTGACGCGTAGGACGCGTTTTGTATCTCACATTGTCTCTGCTCAGTACGGAACCGGTAGTAAATATGTAGAAGAGGATAGTAACTACCCTGCCGGAGACGATATGATAACTTCAATGCAGAGAAAGGTGCGTTACTTCGTGTTTCTTGATTGGGCGATGAACTGACCATCAACTCGTCCGCCGAATTGACTATTGTCGGACTTGCAGATGACAACGCAAATGTCGTACGGCGGCCCTGGACAGCTGCAAACACCGGAGAAGCAGTTTGTCGAGGTTCTTGTGGAAAGGAAGGTGTGCTCTTCCCAATCCTCCTGCAAGTATGCACGATACTCATGCGATGACCATCCTCTTAGAAAAAACAACTCGAGTCTCTTAATCTGGATAATCTGCCAAAGAGAGATGTCATCATCACGATTCGCTTGCAGTGCGTTTGGTTTTCCGCTCGGACTCTCGTCGTGGGACACACTAGTATCAATCATTGACGCATGCCTTTTCGTAGCCTCCTCAACGACAAGACCGGTGCACCGAGGATCTATCGTCGATTTCGCGTCTCGGCTGGAATTAGGTTGAACGTGTTCCAGGATAAAATTGTTGCACCTATCATGGGATGGTGAGTTCCTTCTGCTTTCGTCCTTTCATTTACCGAATCCTCACTACTCCTCTGCTGTTATGTGTCATTTGACTGTCCTTCGATGACAGGACGCGAAATCTTCACGCATACACCTTTACTGATTTTCGTGACGGGTCGCTGTTTGGACCAGAGGTGAGCCTTGCGTCTTCTTTGCGTGCATTGTGATACTGACGAGCTATTCGCGTCGACTCCAGGAATCTAGACACATTGACATGGTATATCTAGACGGGGTGAGTCCAGGAATATCTAGATATATGCGCACAATACTAACTCTGTCAACATCAATTAGCATGGATATGACTATCTTCCAGATAACAAGTATATGCTTGCGCACCTTTTCAGTAAAGAAGGCGATGAGATTGGCTATTTGTATGATTTTGGGGATAGGTGGTACCATGAGATGAAGGTAAGCTGTCCTGGTCTATCTCAAAATCGTCTGCGTCGTGTTCCGTTTTCGAATCCAGCTAAAGAAGTGCCCATTTCGCCAGATTGAAAAAATCCTAGACATCGATTCCTCCGATGGTGAGGTGAGGATTATCGAGGGAAGAGGCATGTGTCCAGGAGAAAATTTGCATGGTGTGCACGGTTTCAGAGAGTTCATTGACAAGTACGAGAATGAAGGAGATTATCGTAAAAAGTACGCCATTGTCCATATTTCGCCGTGACGTCAAAAGCTAATGCGATCTTGCACCAATCAGACAAGAACAGAAACGCGAGATTCTTGGTACACCCAACTACAAATCCTATCACAAACCTGCTTCACTCTTTGATCCCTTTTCATTCGATATGGAATGGACACAAAAGCTCTTGAATGAGGCTCTGGCCTCACCTACGTCCATCCCAAGCGGAGCCCGATCCTTCAAGATGCCTATGCGCCCCGACGCATTGGATCCCACTACTTGGGATGACCCCACGAAAGCCGGGAAGAAACTGAAGAAAGGACAAGCTATCGTAAGAGAATTTGACACAGAGCAAGACGGGCTTTCTGGGATGCTAGCGAAGATGGGGATGGGAGGACATTGGGAGGAGACAGTACACACTCAGAGGGATAAGAGAGCTCAGACGGTTTGTGCGATGTGCGGGAAGCCAGGTGGACAGGAGTTGAAGCAATGTTCTGGGTGTAAGAGGGTTTTGTGAGTGTTTCTGTGCTTTCCCCTACCTAGTGGAGGGAGATGCTGATTGGTGTTGGTTAGGTATTGCTCAAGGGATCATCAGAGGGTATGCCTATTCTCCCAGGAAGATCTCGGTGACTCACCTATATCTTGTCTAGGCTCATTGGAAATCTCATCACAAGAAACAATGTACAAAGGAATATATTGGAAAGTAACATCCAGCTGCATATCTGCTGTAATATAGAGTATAATTTCTGCTCTTCTAGAGTACTATCTGCTGCTGTATAATATGTGTATTTTTGTATCTTGCCCTGTGATTATACATCATAAAGTTGTAGTAGTACGGTCGAGTATACGGCAGAGTCGATACATACCAAAGTTGTACAGTACTGCTTCAACTCGTTCGGACTTGCATCTGACTTCTCCAAGTTTGCTTCCTGCCATGCATCTTGTCACTCTTCTCCTACTCACACATACCCTGTCAACTGTGGAGCACATGGATGTTCTCGAATGTGACCGTTTCGCCATGTGGATGTCGAAGCAGGATGACCCTTTGACATAAATTTAGATGTCTCGGATCCCAAGTCTCTTAGGCTTCTTCAACGTCGACGATGACAAGACTCCTTGAAGGGGCTTTGGCTGCCTTCTTCATTGCAGGAGTTGTTGCGCAGGATACCTGGTGCGGCAAGCACTACATGAGCAAGGATCCGGTCACGAATCCAGGTTCGTCTCTTTAATCCTTCTAATTCCTGTTTGTTTTCTGAAGGCAAACTATATGAACAGGTGGCCAGTTTCCCATAGCTTCGGCATCATCTACCCCGCTGCTGGCTATTCGATGTGGAGCGGCAGTGAAGCCTTATCTCCCTGAAGACAAATCTAGTTCGAATGACCCTACATTTGTCTCTATCCTCGTTGACACTCCAATCACCCACCTCAACATCACTGGCGCATCTCCAGTGACCCTTCCCTCTTCTTCTTCCAACGCAAAGCTCTCAGTAACCATCTCTATCGATGGAAAAACCCTCACCGCAGGCAACGTCCCACTCAATGCCTCCAAACATGCCCTTCCATTCAATCTCTCTTCACTGAAACCTCGAGTCGAAGCCTACACCATCACATGCTCAGCAAGACTTCCTGATGGGCAAAAGTTTACAGCAACTAACCTTTTAACGTTCCTTCCCGCACCTCCGGCAGATATTGGTTCTGTGACAAAAATGGATATGCGTACAGGCGGGTTGTTGGCTAGGCCCGCCAATGGAAAAGGAGGGGCGTATGAGAGGGTGCTGCCAATTGGGTTTTATACGCAATATGGGAGTTACCTGTCGCAGGATTTGTCCATTCCTTCAAAGTTGAAGGAGCAAGGGTAAGTATACAGTGGTTTTTGCAGCCAAGTTTTTCAGAAAGGCTGATGTCTTCTAGGTTCTCCATTGTATGTCCATTCGTTCCCGAGGAATGTTTCCAAACTCATATCGACCTCCTAGATTCACCCGGTCCCTTCTTTCGACAACGAAACTGTTCTGAACGAAGTCCTAGATGCCATGGAAGAAGCTGGGCTGTACATCATGTATGATATGCGAGGGTACGTATACCTTCACTCGTCCTTCCTCTTTTTCTCACACCAACTACAATTCTTCAGAACATATATGAACGACTCTTCCGTAACCTCTCAAGTCAATCTTCTCAAAAAACGTCCGAATCTCCTCTTGTGGTATACCGGAGACGAGCCTGGTTTGTCGTTCCGTTCTTCGACCCCTTCCCAGACGATTCACTTGACGATTCACCAGACGGCACCTCTGATGCTCTCACCGCTACACCCCACGCCAAAAATCTCATCAACTCCCTCGATGGTGGTGACGGTAAAGGTGGTGCTGGGTACCACCCGGTCTCTCTGGTACTCAATTGCGAGAATTATTTCTTCACTGAGTACAGCGAAGGAGCTGATATCCTGTTACAAGGTATGTTTGATGTTACTTTTGAGAAACACGCTGACCTTCTCAATTGTTCGCAATCATTACCAGACACATACACTGTTGGAAACAATCTTTCTTTCTCAAGTGTTTGGAATACCGTCTGTACAGATGACTACGGAGATTGTGGATGCGATAATTGTCATCTGGGTTTTGAAGATATCAGTGTGAGGATGGACGAGTTTTACGAGAGGATCTTCTACAATGGATGGGAGTTGGATAAGAGTGTTTGGGCTGTACCGCAGGCTTTTGGGAATGAGTCGTACGTTATCGTTAATGCTTGCCGTTTTCTCTCTTTCTGACCTGCATCCTGGTTTGGTTTTGATGCAGATACTGGACGCGTTACCCCACCGGTAAAGAAGTCAATGTCCAAGCTGTCATAGGTCTCAACCACCGGGGTGTAGGCGTCGTTCCATGGGACGATACCTCTGTTATCCCGGCCGACATCAAGGACTCGTTCTCAGATTTGGCATTAGCCCTGCCTGATATGATTCCGTTCATCTTGGAACCTGGGGCCGAGCATACACAGTTCACCACGACGCTCAACTCAAACTCGTCTTCATCTAGCTCTGGCGTGAAAGTTGACGTTGGGACCTGGTCGTTTGGAGGGAAGACGTTAGTTTTGGTTACGAGTATAGGCTATGAAACAGGAAGTGTCAGCTTCGCTAATTTGGGAATTGCTACTGCTGCCGGGGCTGCGGGGGTAAAGCAAGTGTTTGATAGTGGGACGAGTGTGAATGAGGCTAGCGCGAGTATCGTGTTTGAGGAGGTTGGGTCTGGTGGTTTTATTTTTACGACGGGGGATGAGAATGCGTAAGTGTTCGGTGAGTGAGAATCATCTCCACAACTCTCCTGGTCCATAATTGGGGTGCTGACAGCTTCATGAATGTCCTTTTTTGTTACCAGTACCACAATGAAAACAAATGGATGCTCTCGGGTTAATAATGTGACACCGTGGCCATGGATATGGACTCTGCTTTCCTTTGTTGTAATAACATATCTGTGAATGAACGGGGTATCAGCTCTTTTCCGATCGAAGTCCTGCCGTCACCGTCTCTCTTCAGCAACCTTTTCACAATCCTGAAGCGACCATGTGTGTATTTTGTAGTTCAATAGCCTCAAAGTCGTCTTCGGAGCTGCTGTGGACCTGAGGACCCGGGAGCTGACACCGCGGGTCATCTGTTACAGAGATCAAGAATAGATGAGATTCTTCACGTTGAGTTCACTGCGCCGTGATCCGGATTTCGGCTTAGGACTAGCTGTCTATTGCAAGACTTCGGACATGACATCACGAAGTTCTTTCTCTCAAGGATATTTATGGGGTAGCCTATCTGAACTGACTTCGCAGCCCACGGAGATCACCACTGACAATTGGATCGAGAATGAGATAGGCCGTCAACGCAGCTGTAACCTCAATGCCATGTGTAACTCGGCGAAGCAGGAAAGAAAACAACGGCAGTCCTAAAAACACACTACTAGTACATACATACAACACACATGGAGACAGAAGTCGAAATAGGTATACTTTTACACAACAGGCCGGCACGAAAGCGGAAGCATCGCATTCAGGCAATAGAGAAGTCCAAATCACAAAAATACATCATATAGCTCGGGGCTGGGATCGATAGTAGTAGTCGTCAATCTCATAGACAGCTGTAGGCTGGGACGGGTTTTGGGAACTTGAGCACAGAACACTGGTTCAGTATCCAGAGGTTATACTCACTTCTTTGATCGTTGGCAGATACTGAACAAACTCTCGAGAGGGATCAGCCTGAAGAGATCCCTGAGTGTAGTTTTTGTGGGATAAATCAGTCTGACGATCAACAGATTGACGGTTCAGCAGAGATACGGCTCAGTTCCTTAGATATCTCACCTCTGAGCGCCAGAAGCCCAATGATGATTCGTTCACAGGCGTCTCGGGTACACGAGAGTTCAACTGCAGGTTAGTACTCCGTGTGACCGAGTGTGTTGGATCAGTGGAACCATTTCTATCAGTCCCTCTGCCTCTGATGCAGCGTCGAGTGTTCATCCTGGGGAAGCAATGGCGGAGTCGTTAACCAAAATTGGATTAGGCTTTGGGGATTGAAAAACCAACTCACGTTGCCATGAATGAAATTGCGTAGCATTTGCTCAGAACAAAGAAAACTCCGACAAAGACTAGGTTGTGAGGCATGAGATTGAACTGGTGAGTGGGTCAATTGTTGAAGCCGTACATTGGAAACAGAAGCCTACCAAAAGGACAACAGCTATGCTGACCATGCTGTTTAAAGCCAAAGAATGGTTTGTTAATCCGAGTTCTCCAGTCGAAGAAGACGAGGAGCACAGTGCCCACCTGGTCACGACACCAGTGCTAACAGCGTAGCGCATCAAGTTATCCACTAGTTTGTCGGAACTATGATGGGAAATTGTTAATTACCGAGAGAAGAAAAATGTAAAACATTACCCCACCTGCGGTAACCGCCGATTCGCAATTTCTTGAGGAAAAAGCATAACGCCCCGGCAGTCAGAATGTCGGTCGCAGCTCCAAGGCCTAAGGCAATAGTGCCGATCGTCTGTATTCATGGGAATGGCCAAGTCGAGCACTATATTCTCAACACAAACGAAGACTCACAGTGAGATTTGCAACTGCTGGGACAGTGGGAAGCTGGAATCTGCACCCGATGGATGGAAGAAACACAAGATGATGAAAGAATGCAAGAAGTTCTAAGTGATGAGATTTCGACGACAACAAGACACGGAGTCTCACGCTTGCACTGTGAACACTGGAGGGTTCGGTGAATGACGAGGAGGTGATAGTGGAGATAATGTCAAGAGCTTACCAAGTGAAGTACCTGTTTGCAAAGTAATTTAGATGGAATTGCACAAGCTTGGCCCATACAGTCACTTGCCTAGGTGTCCCAAAGACAATCCAGCCTAGAAGCGTGGAATATATATATGAGAATCGTGTCATAGCTTGGCCAAAGACATACCAGTAGCGCAGTGACCAAGAAGTTCCGGTTGCTAACTGTTACGGGTCAGTCATTTCAGAAATTCCGACAATCGCAAGTCGGAGCACTCACATCTCCAAACCCTCAGGGAGTAGCAACTGTGAATGATACAAATGGGTCAGCTGGCTGAAAAGTTTCGATTTCATTTGATTACTTACAGGGTCACCAGTGACCCTACTAATGCCTATTCACATTGTAGTAGTTAGAGGGCAAAAACCAATTGACAGAATGACAGCGTACTCCAGCCGCTTGTTGAAGCTATAGAGGGAGAAATAAACGTGAATGGTATCGGATAGTCTGGCAATGGTTTTGGCGTACAATGAACGACCTAATTATAGCAGTGAGCGCTGGCAGTACTCCAGGGAGGGAGTTGCGTACCATGATACTTTCCCAAACAAGAGAGCCGTAGGATTGAGGAAGTTGGACACCAGGTAAAAGTAGACGACATGTCCAGTCAAAATCTGATCCAGAAGCTCACAGATCCTGGACAAACTTGTTAGAGATCGTGTCCGAAGGGGAAAAGACGGGGCGGTCATTATACCCTATCAGAATGACCTGTCCAAGCGAGTAATTAGGTTAAACAGTGAGCAACAAACTTAACACGTACCATGGCTTTGTAGGCCAATCTATCCTCCGTGTACCTTTTAAAATAGGAGAAAATCTGAACCACGACGACCCCAAAAAGAACACAAGAGACCGAGAATCCGACCAGTAGAGCTCCCAGCGTGTTATCCAGCGTGATTGGAACGTCCACCATCTCAGCGAAAAGAAAGACGAAGTGCGGAAGAAGAATCTATTTCGAGGGTTCTTTATAAGTGTCGGTTAAAGGCCAGTGTTGCGTGTGTTCCGGTTATCTGAGTTGGGATAAGCCACTCCGCCGAATCATCAAACCCTATCACCATGTCATGAGAACGGGCCCTCAGTGGTGCAAGCCAGCCAAATTTGGAGCGGTGATGGATTTGTGCACGAGAACTGGTATATCTTGCGAATGTCCAGTTGGTTCACCGGAGAGCTATGGTTTCAGACACCCTGATGTCTACAGCTCAGGTAGGCTTGGGCAAGGGGGGGGGGGGGGGCAGATTTTTTCTTAAAGACATAGGGTCGATTTTTTTTTACAGCTATTTCAATAAATGTGTGGAATGACGGATTTTTTTTTTGTCGATCACTTTACACGGCTTTCGGCATTGACGGCTGGTAATGTCGGCTTTGCCTTCTTCACATAGCTAACTTCCAAGGCTCGAATCATGCAATATTTATAACATTCTAGGCTCGTTAGCTACAATAGAGACAGACGACAGTAAAGCTACGAGTATGTACAGTAACAGAGTATTAGTCTTACACAAAGAGAACATTTATTCACGTACAAAAAGAGGTCCAAGTCTGTATCAGAGTTTGTCTTCCTGAGGCATTTCCTCCAAGATTGGAACATACCCAGGCTGAACAGGCATCATCTTACCAAACAACTCACAGTAATACCACCACTCATAGTCTAAATCCGGTCGTGGACTACCGGCCTCAACGGCATAACCATGGAGAGTAGATGCACCCGAACCATCCTTGTAACGCTTTTCAAACCTAACCCAGGCCTCTCTGTCCCCACGGCCATCAATGCCATCACTGTCATCAGAACGACCCCGCTTCCTTGACTCATCACTGCCCATCCACATCTTAGCGGCATCTTTGAGGCGAAGCACATCACCCATGGGAATATGAAGGGCTGCGAGGAATTCGTCAGAGAGCTTGAGAAGCGAGTCTGGACCAATCTTCTCTCTCTCCAGGGCAGCGCGGTAAGCAATGACATCATTCATACCAAAGCTCTTGTTGACGTAGGACAGAAATCGCGGAAGTTTGCTGGGAGTGTTCAGAAAGGGTTCAGTGGGAGTACTAGGAGGCATTGACTTCTTTGGAGTGGATGGTGGTCCTCGTGGTTGTTGAAAGGTGGTGAGAATGGTGGCAAGATGACCAATGTCACTGGTGGGAGCAGATGATGCAGAGGAAGTAGAACGACGGCGATCGTTACGAATAGAGGGAAGCCAGTTGATAGCATCAAAAGCCTCATGGTTGGGAGGCTCATTGACAGTTGTTTCTCCATCGTACTAGAAGGTCAAGAATGTAAACTTCAATGGAAAAAAAATAAGAAGAAAAGAACATACAATAAACCGACTCCAAACCTTGATCATAAACAAAGTAAGAGGTACCAGATTGCCAGTTACAGGGTCGACATAGGCACAACTATTGTCGTTGTCACTCTTGTACTTTGCCTTGAGTAGACCGCGGATCCGAGCAAGCTCACGATCTTGCTGAGCGTGCTCCTGCAAAATGAAACAGTTAGCTACTTGAGTGGCCGAAGTGAAGATACAGCTTGTACTCACACTGTTATTATTGTCATCCTCCGACCCAGATCCTTCTTCACCACTCTCTTCATCTTGCTGACCATCTGCAGGCTGTCGCGTTATCTAAAGCATCAAGACAAGACATGTCAGCGACGACATTGATGTAAAAATTATAATCAAGGCAAACCTTGGGGAGCTTCTTATTCTTGATCTCGAGCTCATCAATGAATATGTTGATGGGTTTAGCTGGTTGATTGGTCGAGATCTTTGCAACAAGTTTGGAGTAGTCCGCCATATTGTCTATGTCCGTCGCAGAGCTTTTCCTGTATACAGGAGAACTCAGAAACATGAAACAGAGAAGAATAAAGAAGACGTACAAGGCAGGCGGTACCTGGATCGTGAATGGAAACATGCGAGTCTCTGTGGCCTTGTAGTCAAGCTTGACGAGTTCAAGAAGGGTGTTGAGTAGCTCGAGAAAGTTTTCGGTTGTATCCACAAAAGTAAACTGGAAGTCCTTCGTCTTGAGTTTCGGATTCTTCTTGTAGCTCTTGGTCGCTGTGGCACCTCTCCTTGATGGCTGCTTTGTGACGATGGAGTATGTGGTCAATTTGACCTGGACGTCGTATGGTTCAGAAGTAACCTCTTCGTCAGACATAGTGGAATGTGGGGAGGCAAGTGGTGACGACGTCGTAACTCGTCCTTATATTTGTTCGGCCATAGATAAATTGGTTGTCGCATTTGGTTGGCCGGGCCTTGATGAGTCCTAGATAGAAGAGCTGATCGGAAGCTTGAATGACAGATGCTCAAGTTAGAAATCCAATTTGCGATCTGATGAATATAATTTGTTTCAAAAGTATACAGAGTTACACAACATAGCCTGAGGCCTTGAAAAAACCCCATGCAAAGGTAGATGTGATACTCTGACAAGCATGGTCAACAATGGAGAGTGAGAAGTCAAGTAGGTTGCGACGAAGAAAAGACTTGATGACAGAGAAGGCCTGCTCAATGGGGTTGAGGTCAGGGGAGTATGGAGGAAGGTAGACAAGCTTGCATTCTAGAAAATGTCAGTAATCAGCTTCGGAATGAGGATCAATGTCACTCACGAGCTTCTTCTTCAACAAGCTTGCGCACCTCCTCCGAGTGGTGAATGCTGCAGTTGTCCATGACTAGAATGCTTCGTGGGCCTGGGTAAGGATTGGTCAAAGGAATCTGTGTTGGATTAGTGAATATGACTATGGATAGGAAAAGTAAGCACTCACCACCAACTCACGAAGGAATTGAACAAAGCGTTCAGAGGTGACAGGTCCTGGAATGAGATCATAGGCAATGATACCATCTAGGGTAAGGACGGGTAGGATGGTGATGCGAGAACCACGGACGAAGTAGCGCCTGACTCTACATCGTTTTCCCCTCAAAGCACGCCCAAATTTCCTCTGTTGTGTCCGTCGATCCCTTGATGCCTCGTCGGTAAACATGAGCTGGTCTGGGTTGAGAACCAAGTCAGCCATCATATTCATAAACTCGGAACGGTCCAGTTGATTGCGTTCGATGGCTTCAGCAGAGACAGATTTATGGGAGAAGTAAAGTCGGCGGAGCGTGTAGAAAATGGTTGTCAGGCACACATCAACACCGCAGTTGCGGTAGAGCTCTTCCTGTATTTCACTAAGGTACATGGTACGGTGCCGAGAAAGGATGCTGTATATGTATTTTGTATTTGGAAATGTGAGAGTGCGTGGACGACCAACTCGATGAGCATGGGGGTTGTATGGAACACCGTAGATTTGATGGTAGTCGAGTGCTTTATACACAGTGGATTTCCTGATGCCTAGTAGCTGGCAGATGCGAGAGACCTTGATCCCATAGTCATAAAAGAGGACAGGAATGCGCGCCTTCAAGTCATTTGAAAGACGCCGGCCCATGGTGTGATGGGATGGGACAGAGACGCGACGCGACATACCCTATCCCTCACAGCAACTTCTCAAGTTGCCGAGGTTGATGCCGATGAGTGCCGGCCAGTGACATCACCCGATCTCGAAAAAAAAAAAATCCGCCATTCCACACATTTATTGAAACAGCTGTAAGGCCTGACTGGCCGACCGACCAACCAATCACTTATGTAATTTTACCTAATTCCCGTTACCGTATAGGTAGTGGGTTTTATCTCCCAAATGCGGTCGATTTTCACGCCAATGCTGCGCGCATCACGTGCTTTTTTCCTTTTTGGGAGTGTGTTGTCCCATGCTGAACCCCCGGTAAGCTCGTTTTGCAACAAAGAAGCGCTTGTCCCTTTCCTATTTGGGACTTATTGCGCTCCCCTCGATCCTCTCTGCCGTTTTGAGAGCTGTACGTCAACTATCAGACGCGTTTCGAACGTCTGTATTACTTCTGATCCTGCGGTGAACCCTTCTCTTTTTTTTTCTGTGTCCGTGCCGTTCTGTTCCCCTTTTTAGGATGACTTGTTCATATCCTTACACTTGAGTTGGGTTACCTGACACCCCTGTGGTGGTTTACATATATGCAAATGTTTAGTTCAAGTGGTTGCAGTTAACCGGCGCGAATGGTAGCGGGCTTTGCTGCCCCACAGGGGCCGGCCCTGCGCCGGTTATTTAGTAATTCCCACGTGCTGGCGGCATGTCAAACTCTATAAACGCATTTCCGATTGCCTTTTTTGGTCCGATTGTTCCCTTTTAGGAAAAGTATTTGGCGACCCCTCTTCTCCTGCCACTACTAAGAAGCTGGAGTGAAGCCTTGTAATTATTACAGCTTTGGCTTGAACCACCATGACCGTCAACCGATATATACCCAAATCCTTCAGAGTAGCATCATATAAGTAAGATGTGTTGTTATCTATGTATCTAGTATACGAGGGAAATGTGGGCCATCGCTGCGCGTGGCAGGATGACCATTGACGAGGCCCAAAATAAGTATGGAATTTGCCGACTGAATAGTAGAGCTATCAAGCATAGCCACATGCTGAAACGTCCGGTTATAAGAACGAGTCCCTTAAAAGGGCCTCGTAATTGTATATCAATACCTAGGTGTGTTTGTTTTGTTTTTGAACTTCATTGGGCTCTGCAGGCTTTGCAAACCTAATTAGCTATGTGCCTGGTTAGACGCATTCAGGTACTAGGTGTCTTGTTTATTGGTCCATTGACATATCCAGTATCTCGACATTTTATGATGAATGGGTCATCGGGATTGCAGAATAATAATAACTGAAGGCCCGAGCAAAAAATGCTCGAGAATAATATGCGCACTCACTCCAGTTATGAGGCACAGGGGTACTGCAACCTTACCTTCAACGATTATTATGGAAAATGACTCGCAATGCTTCAAATTGACCAGCTGGAGGCTGGAATACACTCAGAAAAAAAGTGCCTAAATTTTTTTTTTAAGGACCGATCGCCCGACCGACCGACCGGCCCTATGTCACGGAACCACGGCCCGCCCCCCCTTGGGCTTGGGTTTTCAAAAGACGCAGACAAATCTTCCCGGTCACTGTGAGAAGTCTCAGACAGTAATCAACTAGCTCAACGCCACTGTACAAATCAGTGATCAGTGAGATATTTGTACGTAGGCATTGAATGATGAGCGCAGAACTCACCTCCGAGTTGACCATCGCGAGAAACGGACAGTGAATCATTTTCGATGGAAGACGTTGCAGTTTTTCAGCTGTAACAGCTCGTTTTTTTCCGCATTTCCAGCGATGTTGTCCCGCATAGAGATGGCTGCACATAAAAGGTAGAAAAATGCGCACATGACTAAAAAAAGACCTGGAATGTGACTGTGCGGCTGAGGCAAACCTTGCACTCCACCACTACACCGTGACAACGCGACCTCATGATTACTCGCCTTATGCTCTCTACCTCTTCTTCGTATACGTCTCTGAGAGGCTCACTAGTTGCGGACCGCTGCAACCGTCCGAAGGAACTCATCGCGCATGTATATAAAGCAAACTCGAAGACTCGTTCAAGGTCAAGCTTCAAGGCTTCAACCGACACCTTATGATTCGCGCTCTCAAGTGGACTTCTTTTCTTCTCCTTTACCTCTCTGCCGCAGCTTCTGCTTCCGCAGTAAGCAAACGTGCTACCTGTACAGTAGCCTCTGCTGGAAATGCAGGAATCGACGACGTTCCAGCCATTGAATCGGCCATAAAATCCTGCGGAAACGGTGGGATTATCGTTATATCTGCGGGGAAGACATACGCGGTGCGCTCGACACTCGACTTCACGGGCTGTGTGAATTGCGAGGTTCAAGTAGAGGGAACGTTGAAGTTATCGGATGACACAAATTTCTGGAATGGGGTCGGAAGCGCCATTTCACTGTCCAGTATCAACGGTGCACACATTCACTCCGTAACAGGATCTGGTCTCATCGACGGTAACGGTGTACCCTTCTGGCAGAGTAAGTCACATCTTGATTGCTCGTCATCCAGGTACTTAACATAAATGGCTCAAAAACTCTCGACGTAGGATTCAATTCGGATAGCTCATTTCGTCGGCCTACGCTTATATCTATCTCTGGCGGTTCCAATATTGTCGTTGAGAATCTGCTCTTCAGAAATCCGCCAAATGTGTTTCATTCTGTTAACGGCAACGCGAAGAACGTCATCTACCGTGGCCTGATCATGCAGGCGATTCCTACGTCGACTGTCATTCCGAAGAACACCGATGGTTTCGACGTTGGCGCATCTACTTTTGTCACGATTTCCAACGTTACAGTCCAGAATCAGGATGATTGCGTCGCGTTCAAACCAGGATGCAATTTCCTTACTGTGACCGACATCACTTGCAGTGGTTCTCATGGGCTCTCGGTGGGTAGTCTTGGACAGTCTAATAATGATATGGTTCGTTGGCCTTGTTTTTACTGCTTCATATATTTCCATACTGATTATTATGGTCTTATGCAGGTACAAAACGTTCTGGTGTCCGGTGCAACGATGATCGACTCTACGAAAGCTACCGGCATCAAATTATGGGATGGTTCAGCCGGCCATGGTACAGCAACCGTCAGAAACGTAACTTTCGACAACATCAACGTACAGAACTGCGGTTATGCTGCTCAAATACAAAGCTGTTATGAAGCCACAGGAACGTGCGTGCCTAGTGCACACGTCGTTGATGGCGTTAAATGGACGAACATCAGGGGAACAACGTAAGTCGTGATGTTTCTTGAGAATATCGTATTACATATCACTCAGTTCTCATCCTCAGTTCAACCCAATTCGACCCAGTTGTTGCGAATATGAATTGCCCAGCTGATGGGACCTGCAACATATCCTTCTCAGGATTCACGGTCAAAGCGCCGTCGGGAAAAGTGGAGGTGCTGTGCTCAGCTGTCGACAGTAATTTGGGCGTAACTTGCGGGGATGCTGCTTCGGGATAGGTCACTCATTACTTGTACCACTACTGGCACCAACCTACCTATTTTGTGGGAAATGTTTTATGCTCTCGTTGCATTCAATGTGCACCGCCTGTTGGGCCTTGGCCCCCCCTACATTGTAATGGGGCGGTCTTAAAACATCAATTTGAGGAAACGGGGCGCGGGAACTATTTAGCTTACCTCAGCAAATCCTGGCGCGGCTTCGCCCTATAAGAAAAAACCAGACTCCATACACAGGACTGTCTGTGTATTGTCAGTCTGGATCCTCAAGACTACTTCGGGATAGCCTTCGATTACTAAGTATGCTTGAGTGGACGCAGGGTCTGTTTGTATTACTTCTAGTACTGGCATCAATCTGTCTACTTTTCTTGTTCTCGCGCTGACTCGGAGCTGTGCGCCACCTGTTGACTTCCCTTCAAGGTTAAATGCGTCTATCAAAAAAGTTGTGTTCTTGCGCAAAGCTTAAGAGTACATCACGTGAACCAGACACTTCTACTCTCTCCTTACCGCCATCAGCCGTCATTTTCAAGTCTGACCAAAAGCATTCGAACAATGCAAAAAATCAGAAGTAAATTCAAATTCAGAACAAAATCAGACAAGAAAGCTCCAGAGAAGGATGATAAAACTATACCTGAAGCTGCCCTCCAGGTAATTATTTTTTTCTGCTTTTGAAAAGAGAGATACTTGCTAATGCACAAATTAGGAGACCACCTCTGCTAATTTGTATGTTTATATCAATTGGCTACAAAAATAGAAAATTAAGGACTTGATTGAAAGCAGGTACCCTGGTCTCAAAGAAGATCCTGCCCCACCCACCAAGAATGCAAGAAATAATCTCTTTGAAGGTGCACATGATTTTGTGATGGATAATGTTGCAATCACAGCTGTTGCTGGAAATGTAATTCACAATCATTATCATTCTGGTCAAGCTACAGGTGTGTAGTAGTAGTTGAATGCTAGGCTGCAGATTGACTGACTACTCCTACAGATACATCTATTCAGAAGTCCCAGGTTTGAATCAATTAATATCTTCAACTCCTAATATTTATGCTGATTTCTTTCTTATCATACTCAGAGTGCCACATTGGAGTATGTATACCTTTTTAAATTTTGATTAACCCAAATTTACAAATTTACAGTGCCCTTGAACTTGCAACCCCTGTTACCAGCAAAATCTTCACTGGAAGAGATGATTTGCTGAATGAAGCTGTTCAGCTCCTTTGCAGTGACAAACAGGCACACTTGGCTGTTTTAGGACCAGGTGGAATTGGCAAGACATCCTTGGCATTGCATATTGCTTCTAATGAGAAAGTGGCTGAAATTTTCAAGAATAATCAGTATTTTATTCCATGTGATCTTCTACCAGATGCTCCTGCATTGGTTCAAGGAATGCTGCAGATATTGAATCTGTCACCTCCAGAAGGAAAGGATGGTTACAATATTCTCTATCAATATCTTAAACTTTCTGAAAGTAACATTCTACTGACCCTTGATAATTTTGAAACACCCTGGAATTATAAGGATGCTAGAGAGAATGTCAGAAATTTGATAGAGAAGATTGCAGATCTTCCAAATGTACATATGATTGTTACAATGCGAGGGCCAGATGGACCTGGAAATATCTCTTGGCATAAACTAGGTACAGATTCCGGGTTGCCCACTCTTGCTCTGGATGCTGCAAAGGCTGCTTTTTCTGCTTTTGCCAACAAGAAGTATGGAGGTGATGACTCAGAGAAACTAGAGATTTTGTTGAATTATCTGGACTGCATGCCACTTGCAATAATGCTTACAGCACAGCATGCAAAGCAGTTACCACTTAATACTCTAATCAGAATGTGGACTCAGAAGAAGACTTCTATGCTTAATGAGTTTGGAACCAAAGCTGGCAAACTCACAAGTGTGGAATTCTCCATTGATGTGTCTCTACAGGTTGTTGCTTCATCTGACAGAGAGGCCTTGAAGCTGTTACCCATATTGTCCTATCTTCCAAATGGCATTCCTTTATGGCCAGATACTGTTAGTCAAATATGGCCAGAATTTGATCATCTTGAATTGGCTATATCTTCCTTACTCCAGTCTTCCCTTATTTTCAGCCAGCATGATACTTTGAGAATGCTATCACCTATCAGAGAGTATATACAGAAAAAGTACTCAGCAGAAACCATTCATCTGTATCAGATGGAGACATTTTATCTGTCATTTATTGATAATCTCCCAGCAGATGAAGCACTCTCTCAATCCCAACTTGACCCACACTTTGGCAATATTACAAAAATATTGAAAGACCAAATTGAGGGGTCATTGCAACAATCACATTTTGATGCAGTTGCAAAAGTGACAAAATATACCAAATTCTATTCCAGCTCTATTCAGCTTCTTGAAAGCATTCTCAACCAGAAAAGCTATCTTAGCTTGAATGTAGAGATGGAAATGAAATTGAAGAAAATTGAGATGCTCAGATGGATGGGAAATTACCAAGAGGCAATAAACATGATCCAAGACATTCAGAGAAATGCAGAAGTCAAACTAAACTTGAATGATAATAGTCTGATATTTGAGGCACAACAGCTGATGGCCAGGTCTCACCAGAAGCTAGGAGATATTTATTATTACCAGAACTTGTATAGTGAATCCATGAAAGCATATCAACAGGGACAATATCATTTCAAGGCTTTTGGAGATCAGCAAGGTGTTTCTGAATGTTTGCTGAAAATGGGTGAAATTCATTTAATTCAACATCGCCTGCCTGAAGCTATGGCAATGCTTGAAGGCGCAAAAATCCACTTTGACAGAAGTGGTAATCAGGATTACTCTGCACAATGCCTAAGAGGTATTGCTGATGTACAGTCAAAAGAAAGAAAGTGGGCTGAGGCTGAGGAAAATCTCCAAAAAGCAAAACATCAGTTTGAGGCTCATGGGCATACATTAGGTGTTGCTCAATGTTTAATCAGGCTTGGTGATATGTATCGCTTGCAGCAAAAATATCCAGAAGCTAAGGAGCTTATTGAAAAAGCTCAAAATCATTGTGATCTTCTGGAATACCAGTTGGGTGCTGGCCAGTGCCTACTATCTTTAGCATCAATCTACAGAATACAAGATCAATATGCTCTAGCTATTAATACAGTTATGCAAGCAAAACTTCAGTATGAAAGAGTTGGCCACCAGCTGGGAGTTGCACAATGTCTGAAACTGTGTGCAGACCTCTGTTTGCTACAGGACAAGAAAGATGAAGCAAAGAGACACATTTTGCAAGCTAAAACCTATTTTGAAGCTGTGGGAGGGCAGGAAAATGGAATTGCAGCATGCTTCCAAAGTCTAGCAGATATATATAAAGTTGAAGGGCATCCAGATGAAGTCCCTATGTTGCTGAAGGCTAAGGAAACATTTGAAAGTATTCCAGAATGGGTTGGTGTTGCCCAGTGCCTGAGAAGTCTAGCAGATGTGCATTCAGGGAAGGGTGAATATTTCATAGCTAGAAAGATGCTGGAGGAAGCCAATGATCATTTCAAAGGCTCCAATCACACACTAGGAATGGCTCAATGTTTACAAAGACTAGGAGACATACACAGAAAGCTATCTGAACATTCTGATGCAATGGAGAAACTACAGGATGCTAAGACTCAATTTGAGAACATTGGACATCACATGGGAATAGCACAATGTCAAATGAGTTTGGGCAGTATTTTTGAAATACAGGAAAATTTTGCAGAAGCCAGTAGAATGCTTGAAGGAGCAAAAAAGGAATATCAAACAATGAGAAATAGGCTTAATACAGCAGTATGTTGCAAAAGCTTGGGAAGCATTTACTTGAAGGATAATCAGGTTGAAAAAGCACTTGAATCATTTGAAGAAGCAAAAACCAGCTTTTTGGAAATCAACAACCAGTTTTATGCTGCAGACTGCTTATGGATTCTGGCAAGAATCAATAGATTTTTAGGCAACATTTCTGAAGCCAATGCCTATCTTCTGGAGGCAAAAAAGCTTTATGGAATGATCAAAGATCATTTTGGAGTTGCAGAGTGTCTGGAAGACCTAGCAAACATTTCTAGAATGCAGGGTCATTTGTCTGAAGCCATAGAAATGCTTGAGGAAGCAAAGGAGAAATTCTTAATTGTAGGATCTCATATCAAAGCTGCATTTTGCTTGCAGACTATTGGTGAGATTTTCCAGATGCAGGAAAAGTTTGATGAAGCCATGGATCATTTGAATGAAGCCTTGAATTACTTCAGTAGCAACAGTGAACATAAACTGGCTATCGCTCAGTGCCTCTGCTTTATTGGAAGGATACATGGGCAGAGAGGACAATTTAACGAGGCTGTTGGAGCCTTCACTAAAGCCCACAGTATTTTCCAGACCATTAATGCCAGACCTGAAGAGCATGGATATTGCTTGTATGACTGTGGTTTGGTCTTACTTGACCAGAGAAAATACTCTGATGCTCGAGAAGCATTTTCTGAGGCATTGGAGATATTTACCTTGATTCCAGGCTTTGAACAGGAGAAAGAAGCATGTACTAGTTTGCTGAAGGAAGTTGATCTGATTGAATCTGAAGATTTGGAGCAGCAGTTGCAGGTTGTGACTCTGGAAGAGAAGAATGAGAACTAGTAGTTTTACAAGGCCTATATATAAGTACATATAATAAATTACTGTTTTCTTGGTTTCACATCTCACTATGCTCTAGGTTTTTGCTTCTTGGTCCTTGCTTTTATTTGTAAATTTGGCACAAAAAAAAAGCTGATACTTCTGATTTTTAATTCTTGGTTTTATATGCTGTGTTCCGTGAAGTTTCTTTGTTGTATACTCACTTAGGGTTGAATGATATTGATTTATTTATTGAAATATTTGACTTGCAAGCTTCAAAATTTCAGTCAGGTAAAGTCTTTGTTCTCAACTGTCCACACAGGAATTATCAATTTGGTTTTTATATAACAAACACGGCTGAGGCAGATGATACAGGTAACAAGACAGAGTCTGCAAAGCAAGATATCATACAAGCAAAAAGAAAAACCAGAGGAAGATAAACTACGTGGACATAAACATAGGATCGAATAAGGGCACACAGACAGACTTCACGTCACGATGAGACCCCTCACTTCTTTGTCTTTGTCTTCTTAGTTTTATTTCCACCCTCTTCCTTTTCGTCGCCCTATATAGAAACAACAAGCCAGTCAATCAGTCAGTCAATACTATTGTAGAAGAGAAAGAGGAAGAGAACAGAAAACGAGGACAAAAAAGAAAAGAAGTAACCAACCTTGCGCTTCGCCCCATTACCCTTTCCCTTCTTATCGCCCTTATCTTTACCCTTATCCTTAGCGTCCTTCTTCGTCGCTTCCTTAGGCTTGACAGTGAAAAAACCGTCTAATCGACCTTGTTGTTTCGCAGTGAGAAATTTCGCCAATTTTTCAGCACCTTTGCGGACACGTTCTTCACTGTGAAGATGATTAGATTGGAGGGAGTTAGAGACGATGGTGATGAAGACGAGCGGGTAGGGCGAAGAAAAGGGAAGGAAGAACTGAATTGACACTCACTTGAACCCTTTCTCTCTCACTAAAAAGTCCACCAAGCCGTCAACGTCGGGTATCTTCCATTCCAACTAGCATAATAGAAAGCGCAGTGAGTAATCCTATCCTCGTACACACAAACAAGAAAAACCCTCACCTCAAGTTCATCAGCAGGCGTCACATCCGGATGCTCAAACAACTTCTTTGCCTCCTCCCAAGGCCACTCTTCCGGCATCGAAACGCCTCCTTTGCCTTTTGCGGTTGTTTTTCCCTTCCCTTTTCCCTTGGCTTTGTCCTTACTCTTGTCTTTGGCTTTGGTATTGTCTTTCTTCGCCTTGGTAGATTTTGCTTTGGATTTAGCCTTGCTGGAGGAATCTTCTTCATCGTCCTCAAATTCATCTCCGTTCTCTCTGTCCTTATCCACATCCATATCCACATCGGCGTCAGAATCGGCGTCGACATCGTCTGGGCGCTCGACGTCAGAAGTTGGAGCAGCCTCTTCTTCTTCGGGTTCGTCTTCAGAGGATTCGGCGGCGGCGGCGTCTCGTGCTGCTTGTTTCTCGGCGTCTCTGTAGAGAGCAACGATTAGTATACAAAAGGAAACAATAAACGAAGATGATAATGGACGCACTTTGCGCGAAGATGCTTCACAACGGCTCCCAGACCTCCATGCTCCCTGATGAGTTTTAATGCAGATTTTGGGCCGACTCCTTTTACGGGTTCGAGGTAGTCACAGCCAAGGAGGATACAGAGGTCGATGAACTGGGTGAGACAAGAAGAGGTCACAGTCAGTAACCACCGGTTGCAAATAGACAGAAAAACATTGTGTTCCTCACTTGACTCATATCCATGTCCAGACCTTTGAGTGCAGCTTGAAGGTTGATTTCGCTAATAGGCTGTTTCTTCGCCTCGGAGAATGTTAGGTGACGGTATAGAATTGGGGCATTGAAAGTCAGGGTGTCCATGTCTTCGGACCCGGCGGCGTAAACCTAGACTATGACATAGGTAACAGAGCAAAGAATGGATAGAACAAAACTGACTTTGCCACCTCGTGCTAGCTCCGCACACTGAGCCTCGGCCTCTGAAGGTGCCTGGTATAGTGAATCAGCGCATATAGCAAGGACCTGACGGGTAGCGTGAAACATACAACAATGACAGGAATTCCCATTAGCTTTAGAAGGCGTATACACTCTTCGTTATGCTGTTTTGTGACCTTGACTGTTCGCCTCGAAAACCTATCGACGTCTTCTGCGGTTCCGACCTCTTTAGCCTCCTCTCCTTCCTCTTTGGCTTCTTCACGTCGCGCAAAACGTTTAGAAAGCTGTTTTCATAAATTCAGAGTTGGTTGGTCTCAGAGTCAAAGTCACCACGTACTACGCCCTTCTTCAACTCGGGAGGCTTCCCGTCAAACACGTAGGCAGGTTTGATTCCATTTTCGACAATCCGGATGGTTCTATAGAAGAACCCCATGAGGTGGCTCGTCGTTTCTCCCGCGTCGTTTGTCAACATCTCTCCGTCGCGCTGACGCACTGCGATGAGGAACTGGTAGATTGACATGGACGCGTCTATGGCGACTTTTCTGCCAAAAAGGGTCTTGATATCGTGCTCTTTGATAGCATCTGGTGCATGTTCGGCTATAAGACTTGTCAAGCCTTTGATACCCATGGCAGAGAGATGGTGGTGGTGGAAAAGAAACAAGTCGCGAAAAGTCACAAGTGACACAGCGCGTCTGTTTTGCGCGTCACTTGCGTGGGAATATCCAGCAGTGATCCTTCCTTCTCGACTCTCACTATCTTCCCTGTTTCTGTCTGACTCGTCCTCGAATTATCCGGCTTTGGTGAGCCTTTTTTCTTATTTTTACAATTATCATCTCACATATATGTATTCTACAGCTTACCAACTCGTGCACAAAGTTTCTGAAATAAACAAACGAAGGAAAAATGCAGCCTGGCATGCAGAATCGAATGGGACTTGGTCTGCGTCCACCTATGCCATCCTTTGGCCAGGGACCCTCATTGCAAGCTCTTGCACAGCAGCAACAAGCGATGCACTTTGTTCCACCGCAAGCCCAGAAACAAGTCAAGTTGTTTGTCGGATCAATATCAGGTGGAGTGCAGGATGAATTTTTAAACGAACTCTTGTCGGTGAGTCCTCCGCTAACCAGGTCATATTGTAGTAGCTGACATGAGCTGATTCTCTAACTTAGGCCTGTGGCAAAATAAGTGCCTTCAAGCGCCTAATCACTCCCGCCAACAAGCCTCAAGGCTTTGGCTTTGCCGATTTCGAAGACCCCGATGGAGCTCTACGAGCCATAAATCTTTTGAATGGAGTAGAGTTACCTGCGTTGGAAGATGGTTGTGCAAATAAAAACCTCTTGGTGTGTCAAATCTGCTCTTTTGACCTCAGTACACATTTACGTCGGCCATCAGGTGAAACCAGATGAAAAGACCAAGATTTTTCTAGAAGCATATGGCTCGCAGCGTATGCTCACCAACGTTTGTTTATTTCTCGTTATTTCCCTCATACCTGAGTCCCACTAACATGCTTCACTCTTACAGACTGACGAGGAGAAGAATAAAGAAGCAAAGAAGCGGATCGACCAACTCGTCAAGGAAATACACCAAAAATCCGATGATGCTACCAACCAAGGTCTTCTCGACAAGGAAAAATACGTCATCCCTCCTCATCTTCATGATTTACAAGAAGCCGACCTCCCGGAGACACAGCGTGGCCTCGTCATCTCTGAGATCGCCCAATTTCGAGAACGTGCAGCCAAACGTGAACGAGAGAAGATGCGGGAGGTTCAGGGTGTTACTGTACCGCCCATCGCAGCTCCGAGTGGTCCTAAAGCACGAGAATGGGGTAAACCCCAACCGTCACCGACGTCGTTGCAAGGATCTCGGTATGGGAAGGGCGGTAACATTCCTGGATTTGTCAAGGCCGATGACCGCTCGATGACTGAGGAGTCGATTCAGTCGAGTTCTGCAAAACCCACGAAGACGGATGAGGAATTGGAACAAGAGAGAAAAGAGGCAAGGCGAAAGGACGAAGAGATGTCATTCCGAGATGTACGCCGTTTTTCCTCATGGGGATCTATGAATTGACATTTCACTCTCTTTAGCGTGAACGGCGGTATGAACCTAGGGAGCGAGCAAGGATAGCTGCACTGGAGAGACAGATTGCTAGAGATCGGGCGATTAAAGAGGCAGAGGAAAGAGACCGAATTGAGATGCGGGAACGGCTGGATATCTGGGATGACGACGAAAGTGATGAACTGTTCTATGTCGACCGGTGCGTCCCATTTGTCCTTCCATCCTAATCATCTTAGTCTGACAAGAACCATTTCAGCGCACGATGGCGAGCAGCACGCGTGCGTCGTCTAGAGCAAGAGGAAGCTGCCGATGCCAAGTCTCGCAAATTCGAGGAACAAGAAGCAGAAAATCTCAGAAGAGAATCCGAAGACTTTTTGGCTAGGCAAATGGATGAGATGCAAGCACTGGCTGAGGAACAACGCAAAGCAGGGTTATTGCTTGATGATGGTGCTCCAGTGAGGCTTAATGTCTCGCTGGCGCCGGCGCCAGCTAAGGAAAGTGGGAAACAGGAGAAGGCGACGGTGTTTAGCCAAGATGAGGAAGAGGAAGATGAGATTAAGAAGAGGAAAGTGCCGTTGGTGAAGCTGGACTTTAGTGTGGAGGAGACTGCGGAGAAGACAAAAGAGAGGTTGGAGAATATTAAGCAATCTGTCCCTCATGATAAAGATGCTTTGTTTAAGGCGAAGGTTAGATGGGATGGGTTGACTGATGTGCGTCTTCGTCTTCTATTTCTTGCTTTTTCGTCTCCTATTTTTTTCTCTCTTCTTCCTTCTTCCGCTTATTCTTCTTCTGTCTTTCTTCTGCCTGCTTACTGACTCGCATTACTCTTGCAGACTGTCATCGATCGCAAGTTTGAAACTCTCGTCAAGCGTCTCATGGTCAAGTATCTTGGTGAGATGGAAGAGGATGATCTCATCATGTTCGTTCTTGAGCATCTCAAAGACCACAAGAGTCCCCAAAAACTCGTTGAAGGCTTGGAGCCGGTGCGTCTGCTGTCTTCTTACGTCTTTCTTCAAGTCTAATTTTCTTTCTTTCTTCTTGCAAACAGGTCCTGGAAGAAGAAGCAGCCGAGCTAACAAAGAGCGTCTGGCGACAAATCATTTTTGAAAGTATGGCATATGGCGAAGGTCTCTTGACTGAGAAAATGATGGTTGACTGAGAAGATGTACCGTTTGACGCAGGGTACTACGAAGTCGAGAGGCAGACGAAGCGGGTGTCGGTCGTCGGTCGTCGGTTGTTGATTGTCAAGGATGTGATGTGCTCATCGAGGTGCGCGGTCGCTCTGTCTATGTATTGATATTTTTGCGTTTGTCTTCGTCTACGCCGCCGAGCCAATGCTGCTGGGATTAGTACTCGTGGATCATGATCACCAAGTGTATATTGCGCAATGGACATTGGGAGCAAGGCATGCAGTAGGGTTGACGTGAGTCCACCTTTGATAATTTACAGAGTGTAGTAATCCTTTCATTGTTCCATTCCTCTTTCCGCCTCAATATATTGAAAATCTGGTGTTGTGCTCGTTTGAGGCAATCATACAGACTCTGAGATGCGTGGTACAACTTCATAATTGAAAGCTTTCGTGACACAGAACAATTTTGTACATGATAGCCGTTTGGATTGAAGTTCATACACTACACGAGAAACAAGAAGCACAATATGATATTGATAGCACGGACAATAAAGAATGCATTTGGCAGATAGCAGAGCGGGCTGCAAAGGCATCGAGGCTCCATGGCCCGCTTCTTCCGTTCTTCAAGAGAGATGTCCCTGAAAACCTTGGTTAATACGCGTGTTTCCAGTCGAAACCGGCGGGGTCCACATACCACCACTGGCATGTCTCCTTCATAGACAGTGTAGAACTCCGTTTTAGAGGGTGATCTACTTCGAGGGAGCATTTTACGAGCAGATCACAAGTTGTTAGTTGTTGAACTGGAAAAGGAATCCTCTTATGACCTGACGAATCGCGTCGGTCTGGGCAATACTACTCCGTAGACCTTTACAAAATTTGAGTCCAATACAGTTTAGTTCTGGAAATTGAATAGTGACAATCCACTAACGTAGGTGTATAGCGGACTTCATTGGGACTGAGCCCGAACTTCATTACAGTATGGTACAGACATCATCAAATTTGTTTGCAGTCATCCCTCCACAAGGCATGCATCCATGACCAGCTGGCGTTATCGAGGAAATTACTTCAAATCCTTCATGTCCTGAACGTTCGCAGAATAGTCCTCCGCATCTTTTTCCTTCTCCAAACTCGGTTCATCAGCCATGGCGGCGGCCTCTTGTTCCTTCTGCTCCTTGAACACTAGCCGTTGGGGTCTACAAAGAAAAAGAACCAATTCGTCAGAAATACCGAGATTCATAATTTAACAATGATCACTCACAGCATCCACTTCACGTCGATATACCTCAGTAAAACAGTCATCATTATGACCAACACCCACAACGCAATGGACGACTGCCATCCAACTCTATAGTGAGGTGCTTCAACTGCGGGCCAGATGAGAACTTGCGACCAGGAGGAGATGGCATAGTAGAGGGCGATAGCTGTGGTGGTTTGGTTAACGGAGGGAAGCAATGGGTGAAAAGGATGACTCACAGACACCGACAACTAACGCTCTCTGTTCAGGATCCTGAGGGATGAGATCGGATATCCAGGCGAAGATAAGAGGAGCGGTCCCCAGGCAGACGTAGGAAATGAAGTATGACTGTGAGGTTGGTGAGCACACCGAGAAGAAAAGGAGACGAAAGGTGAACAACTTACGAAATACTTTGCTCCCAATGGTACATTCCATATACTCATGATAATACACGGTATCAACCCAATGACCGCTTGAGCAACAATCAACACCCATCTCGTCCTCAACCAATCACTCAACCACGCCCAAATCCACACAAAAGCGACTTGGATCGCTCCTCCACCGATAGGGATAGCGTTGATCATTGACACGTCCCAACGGGGTGTTCCGTCTGGGTTCTCGAGGGACTTCAAGAATAAGGAGAAGTAGGCATAACCCCAGCTAGCCAGGACAGTTGCGATGTACAGGATAGTGATAAAATATACGACCCAGTTGGAAAATGTTCGCTTGGCGGATACCCAGTTGACGGGACTGGGTTCTGTGCGGTTATTGCGGGAAAGACGGTCCATGGCAAGTTGGGCATCGGCTTTGAATATGAAGAGGATAATAGTTTATAAGTTTACGAGGCAAGATGAAGAAGACAGTCACTCACCCTTGCTAAACCAAAAAGCCATGGGGTTCGGTTTGTTGGGATAATCAGGGATGCAAACGAATCCAGCAAACGCAAAAACGACGGTGATTATGGCGTTAATTATGAACATCCATCTCCATCCTTAAGAAAAAAAACGTTTAAGGAAATGAGGACTATAAACACGGGAAAGAAAATCACCTGCCAGTCCTTGAGCGCCATCCAAGCCTTCATGCATTGCAGTTTGTAAAGCATTCGCCATCATACCACCAATGGCTTGGCAAGAGTGGTAGAAGCCCATACGTTTCGCGAGTTCGGTTGGGGTGTACCAATGCATAAATAGGGTCTGGAACGCGACAGGAGAATGACAAAAGAGGCTCCGTAAGAATGGATGCTAACTCGTCATGGCACACGAAGACGTACCATCATCCCAGGCCATGCACTACTCTCTGCCAACCCAATAAACGTCCTCAAAGCGTAGATTTGTGACGCGTTACTTGACGTGGCCACTAGACCAGTCAGCACACCCCACACGATTTCAAGACCAGGAAGCCAAAGTGACGGCCGAACGTACTACACATAAGGGAAAGGACACTGAGTCACAAAAGGAGGAGTGGACAGAATGGTGCTCACAGTCATGATGACTTGAGATGGAATGAGCATTATACAGTATCCTATGCTGAAATAGGTACTGAAAAAGTTGAGCTCTGGTTGAAGCACTCAGTCCATGTCGGTTTGAGAAAACAATGACCACGCACCATTGCCGTTCAAATTGAGATCCTCTTTCATGCCCGAGACGTAGGCCTGACTGATGTTTTGCTGTTCATGCACGTCAATAAGAGATATACAGTCAGAAGAATCCTAAGAGCAACTCACCTGGTCCAAATACTTGATGATCTGAGATATACATCCAAAGGTCATAAGAAAACAATCCAACCGAAAAACCAAAGACCGTTCCTCTTTCGAACGAACATGGCCTTTGGAAGCATCGCCCAGGACTTCCACATCGACCTCAGCTGAAGGCTTCTGGGTCCTGGCTTTGAAGGGCGAAAGAACCATCTCGCGACTATCAGCGACCGTTCTGGGTCAGGTCGAAACGGAGCACAAGACCCGGACCAGTATAGGGCGAAGATTGATAAACCGAAAGGGAAGGCCCGCGGCGAAGATGCAGCTTGGGTCCAACCCTAGGCGCAAGCGAGCGATAAGCATACAAAGATAGGTCATGAGGACAACCTGGGTGTCAATTAGAGCCCAGCTGATGAGAATAAAGAGTTGATACACCCACCCATATGTGTACGGGGAGACAGGACTGAAGCAGAGAAGACTGGCGTTGCTCAACACGAAAAGAGATGTCCCCCAAAAACGCCGTCCTGACTCGTCCTGACCGGTCCGGCCATGGCCAGCTGGCAAAATTATATATCCGAAATTCCGGAAATCCGAACGGAACCCGATAATTCTTCATAAAAGCTCTTCTGCCTCGTTCCTATCGAAGTACCTAATAGCTCATGTCTTCAAACAAATCTGGTCCACATCCTCTTGATCCCAACCTTGCTGCTCCCGGTCTTCCGGTTCCAAAACCGTGTTTATCCTTCTGGCAGCGATCTACGCGACACTCTCCTCTTCTCAATCTCAACTCTCAGCAGTCCCAGGACAACTCCGTTTCTCTACCAGAACGCGCAGATGTTATCATTATTGGTAGTGGAATATCCGGTGCCTTGACTGCATATTCTCTCCTTACTTCCCCGAACGCACCTAAATCCGTCGTTATGCTCGAAGCTCGCGAAGCTTGTTCTGGAGCCTCAGGAAGAAATGCAGGGCACTGTCGACCCGATGCCTTCCGTGGCTTTACCGCGTTTTCTAAGATTCACGGTGAGGAGCAAGCTGATGCGATTTTGAAACATGAGAAGAAAGTGTTAAAGTTGGTAGACGAGTTTATCAAGGAGAACGACGTACAGTGTGACTGGAGTCTGAGCAAGACGTTTGATGTGGTCATGGGAGAGGAGTTTAAGGAATACGTGAAGACGAGTTATGAGAGATATGCAGGGTATTTAAAGAAGGATGTCGAAGGTGTCAAGATTTTGGGTGAGAAGGACACGAAAGAGGTCAGCACCTCGATCATCTGCATAACTAGACGCTAGTACTCACTTCTCCCTTCCACAGCAAACTCGCGTTTCATCTGCCCTGGGCGGCTACGAATGGCGGGCAGCAAGCTGCCATCCAGCCAAGCTCGGACAAGCACTCCTTACCATGTCCATCACCAAAGGTCTCCAACTATACACTCATTGTCCTGTCATATCAGTTGCACCCTCTTCGTCAGACCCTTCTTCAAGCCCGTCATGGATAGTCCACACCCCATCCTCCCAAATAACCTCCCCGATCATCATCCACGCTACAAACGCACACGCCGCCACCCTGATTCCCTCTTTACAAGGCAAAATCGTCCCAGTACGCGCTCAGGCGCATCGTGTCATTCCAACACCTGAGTTTTGTGGAGA
Organism: Tetrapyrgos nigripes; assembly: GCA_013368315.1. Taxonomy (NCBI): domain Eukaryota; kingdom Fungi; phylum Basidiomycota; class Agaricomycetes; order Agaricales; family Campanellaceae; genus Tetrapyrgos; species Tetrapyrgos nigripes. The sequence goes on from JAACJM010000021.1 coordinate 235,724, forward strand.
TAGGATGTTGACGCACACTTATTCGTTGAGATTTACATTGGGGCATTTCTACTCGTTGATCCAGAGGAAAGCAGATGGTGAGTGTCAATAATAGTCGTACTTACCTGGGTTGTTGACCTTACTTTTCGTTCAAACTCTAGGTGCTTTCATTCTCGGAACCTCTCGCGGAATCCCTTCCATCTCCGAAGCCACCAAGAAAGAAATCTTCGGAGCAAAGAACGACACGACATATTCAGACGAAATCAAAGACGATGCTCTAGCCAGATTTTCGGAAATCTTCGGCGTGAAACCTGAAGCAATGGGAGAAGGACATGAGTATGGCTGGACAGGTATTCTGGGTGTGGTAAGTCCAAGTCTACTTCCTTGACTTGTGTATCGTTCGTGACGTTGCTTTGGGTATAATAGACTCCCGACTCTGTCCCTTTCATCGGTCCAATTCCTGACTCACCCGGCCAATTCGTCATCGCAGGATTCAACGGACACGGAATGGCCAGGATATTTGGGTGTGCACCTGGATTAGCTAATTTGATTCTAGGCGAGGTGAAGAGCTGGGAGGAAACTGGTATGCCGAAATGTTTTCAGATTACGGAGGAGAGACTGGCGAAGATGGCGCAGGCAAAGTCCTAGATAGACGTCGGAACTGTAGAAGTAGAGACCGAGATTTCGTTGTACACTTACTTACAACGGTGTGTATTTTGATGTGTACTTCAATGATTTCTCTGCACCCAGTCGTTGTTCATAAAGCGCATCCTATAATTCATCATAAAGGCACTCGTAGTTAAACAAAGATCAAAAAAGCAACTTGAGCCTGGGACTATATCCGAGTATCGTTGGAATGCCCATATTGCAGATTCTCCAACATCTCCTTCGCCAAGCTTAATTCCCTCTCCAGATACCTTATTCTCTCCTCCTTCTCACCCACTGTCGCACTAACCCTGGCCTTTAACCCGTTAATCAATGGCAGCAACTTTACCGCCGCTGCCCACTTTTCCTTCATTCCAAGCTCCTTCAGCTTCTCAAACCTATCCTCCGGGTCATACTGCAAGCTGCACTTTGGTCCACAAATCAGACTAATATGCATCGTAAAAGCATACTCGTCGACGAGTTCTGAAAGACCTACACCGAGATTCCGAAGAATTGGCGAGGGGGTGTATGACTTGGATGGGGTAAAAGGAATGGTAGCGTCGATACAGAGATGGATCTCTTCAATACGAGGACAATGGTCCACGAATAGGAAATAACCTTTGATGCTAGGTTTTGCGAAATTTTTCCCTACACGACGTGCCGGATATGATCCCAGCTGGACATATTCGAGGTTTGGCCAAGCCAGAGCCACTCTCTCGATATCATCATCTGTGATTTCGAGTCCGTAGGGATGTCTCAAGCCAAACTCGATCATTTCACTGCAGACTAGGATATCCTGCATATCCTCGAACGAAACCACGTCCTTGGACATCAAAACAGGAAGATCAGGAGAATCGTTCACCTGATCCTCGATTAGTTTGTTGGAAATGCCCTGGTCGTAGGAGAGCTTGAAATGCGTCATCCTTCTACAGGTTTGGGAAAGGGCTTTGCAAAGGTCTCGGACCGCATTGGGCGTCTCGGTCACAGTCGAGAATAAGTAGATATCTCGCAAGTGCATGAGGTTACCCAAGCTGCGAAATCGAAAGAATCCCAAAACAGCATTGAGGGATATACAATGGAAAACGATTTCCGCCAACTCGGAAGGGAAATCGAAGCTGGCACTCTCGCCCCAAGAGTCCATGTATGATCCGAGGTCCGAGACGGCTATGGTCTCTTCGCTATTCTTCGAATCCACCAGAGAAGCGTCGAACTTCATGCTTTTGAGGTTCACGAGGTCGAGGATACAGGGGAGGATTTTAGACGTTTGCTCGAAGGCTGGAAGCGAAAGAGATTTGAGGTGTGGGAGGCTTTTGATGAGGTTTATGAGGGGTTCGAGATATTTCGCGTAGGGGTACATGTCGATCTTGAGAAGAGTGAGAAAAGGCATTCTGGAGCGAATGGCTTCGCACAGGTCGTCCAACCGGATTCCAGACTGTAAGTTATCATCAATGATTGTACATTTGCGTACACCTTCATGCATGAAAATGAGGATATCATCGAACCCTTTCTCGGTTCCATTCCACTGTATGACTTGAAGGTTTGGAAGAAGAGGCCGCAATGGTCGGATCCGGAGAACAACGTTGAGAAGAGAGCTGATCTCATAGTTGTTTGAGCCGTTATGGCGCAGAATGCGAACCCGTGAGCAGTATTTCGTCTCAAACCTGGACCAGGATTTCGTATTGGGTTGAGGATTGAATTCCTAAATGATTTGGCGTTGACGGAAGCCCCACTCAGTTAGTGCGAATCACATCAAGGAGAATGAATTCTTCTCACATATTTCTTCTGACTCTTCTTCTTCAGCGGAGATAGGGCATTGAGAAGGAGCCGCAAGTCATCTATCTCAACCCATATAACGTCCAGCGCAACTTCGGACCAGCTCTGGTTCATCAGAGCACATCTAACTTGGTCTTCTCGTCCCAGGTTTTCGATAATGATGCGTAAAAGTTCAGGAAGCTCGAAAAGTGGATGAGGCTTGGGTGTATGCTCTTCATCTACTGGAGAAGCGGCGCTTGCGTTTGGAACTGCTTCGGGCCTGTATGTAGTGAGCGATGCGTTGTAAAGGAAACTTGAAGGCAGACTTACATCGTTGTAGACACGTTAAACACACCTTGTCTCGAGCTCGGAAGGCAACGAGGTAATTATAGAGAATAAAGCCAGCGTGACTTCTTTGATATGGGAAAGAAAAGTCAAGTCCGAGTGGACCTGTAATTGGCAAAAGGGTGAAGTGGAGTCGTTTCTAGTTGGATAAAATGAGTTTATGACATGCCAAATGAGAGGTTTCAGACCTTCCGGAGTACGGTGAAGACACGCTGGGTGGATATGAAGGTGCTGAGCTCAGTTTGAGGACAAACTGCCGCCTTACAGTGACTGTAGTTGTCAAGGTACGCGTGCTGTTCTTCCCATCCAACAGGCTACAGCACGTCATCGTATTCGGATCTTATCTTATCTGGCAAGACTCTGGCGAGAACCAGGCGGAGTTTGAATATCCAGGATTTACCAGCGGAGTAGAACAGAGTTTGGAGCCGAGCCTAGGATTAGTGTACAAGCTTGCACACCATGTAGCCCACTTGCCTTCAGGCAGTACAACTCTAAAGGTCTTTTTTATCTGCACAGTCCACTTGCAGGCCTCATAGCAGAGTCGCCCGTTACAATATTCTGCTTTCACTTCCCCGAAAGCGGTCTTCCTCGTTTTTATCGGTATATTCGAACTGTCTGCTGTCTCCTTCCATTTTCCTTCTGACCATTCGGTCTCTGGTCTTGTGGCTCGTATAACTTACTGATAATTCTTTGCAATGCTTGAGACGCTCAGAAGTCGTCGGATTACAGTCTTGAAGCAAGGCCGATGATGATTAACATCATTGGTGCCCTCTACGCAGCATCTTCACTCGGTGGGCCGGTGATAGTGGGGCATTTTCAAGTATCCAGTTCAGCTATCGCCTCTTCACTTTCATTGAACATGCAGACCATGTCACTTGGAGGTAATATCGTATATCTTCCTTATGTTATGGAAAGTTCAATGAAGTTGGGTTATTCAGATGGTGCTTCTGTAAGTTGTTCGTCTATGATTCCTTCCTTCAGAAGTCACAGACAACAACCTTCCGGTGAGTAACTCTGACGTTGATCTAAGCATAATCATGCATAGTAGCCGAGACATTTTCACCTGCAGTGATTGACGGTTTTGCTTTCCTGATGATCCTGGCCTTTCTTCTACGATTTCCAGCCATGGAAAAAAGCGAGTGAGTCGGTTCTCTTAGTATCCTGGTTTCATCTAGAATTGATCGCAGCGCTGTTGAGCTTCGGCTTTGTCACTTTCCTGATGATCTCTCTGCAGTGAGGTGGAAATGAGAAACTCTGGAATTATCCTGTCGTCGTCGCTTTCCTTGTTCTTATAAGTTCTCACGGTTTTCAACGATTGCGACTGATCATCGATTCTCTTATTGCTAGTCGGCAATCCTTATCATTGCGCTTTTGGCCTGGGAGCACTGAATAGGGGATCGCGTTTTGATTCCGGTTGACATGGTAGGAAAGATGTCTTCGCGTCGTCGTTTTCCACTATAAGTTGTTACAAGTCGAGTCGATTTATGCTGAACCGCTGCTTCAGCTTTTTGGACATCTTTTCTTCGTTATATTTAATGTGAGTGAAGTCTTAAAATGCAGGTAACGGAAATTATAATCATGATGGCAACTCTGAGTATTATTTGGTACGTCGTACAATTCTCAATTGCTCAGTGCCTGCTCGGCCTATTCTCTATCAAGTGAGAGATCACTCCGCCACACGTTCCGGAGTTGACATTATACTATTTATGAATGTAAGTGGCTCAAAACGATGCATGATCGATCCTGCTTAGTATTCTTGACAGCTCTGGAGTCGTTGCTGCGGTTTTTTCTGACATAAGTTGGCTCAACCCTCAGGACATTGACACACGCTTTCTAGCCTCGATGGTTGCAGGAGGAGTCGCCTTTGTGAGTTCTGACCGTCGCTCGATGTTTTTCGTTCCAACTTTGCACAGCATTTCTTAGAAAACTGGCTGGGTCTTTCCTCGGTTTTGCACCCCTACTAGCAGCAATTGGATTTGGAACATTCTTTCAGGTCTCCCAAAGGCTAAAGCACGAGTTCATCTCGCATCACTGACTTACAAATTCCTGTGGGAGGTCTTGGATGTGTTACAGCTACCAGTGTCACTTTGGCCGCAGGTCCTCCATGCGTATTTTTGAACTTTCTGGTTCGCAGATTGTTGTCACCCAAGTAGAGTACGTCGACGAGAAATACCAGGTTCCCCAAGTGACGGCCCTTGCGCGACGTTTATCCAGTTGATTGGCAGTTCAGGCAGTCTTGCGTGAGTTTCACTAACTGGATCGCATGGTCCGATATGCTTACAATTGAAATTGACTCTGAATCAACAGAATCGCAGGCGCCATCTTTGCAGCTATCCTTCAGTGAACTCGCTTAAAACGAGTCTTTCACGTAACCAACTCAGCGCCGTTCGATCTAGTGTGGAGGCCAATATTCTCTCTACTGGACCCGCAAAAAGCTGAGGTTTCTGGAGCTTATGTCGGTACCATTCATCGTGTATGGTTGATAGGTGTCCCATCTAGTGTCATGGCGTCATTGGTGGCTCTTGCGGTTACTCGTCAGCGTATTAGGACTGTGGACTCTACGGAGCAAGTAAGTGCAACAGTGAGTGTAGGATGGACAAATAGGCTTCCAACGTTAGACGTAGTACATGCTCATACAACGACTATAATACAATTACAAAGATTTTCCTGTCCAACTTCTTGTCAAAACAGAGTAGCGTAGCTTAGGTTTATCTTACACATAGTCCATATTACCAGCAGGGACTGCGTATTCCCAGTCAGCCCATCAATTACTTCCAGTAGAGAAAAAATTTCCTCGCCCTTCTCGCGCTAAACACCACGACGCACGTCACGAGCTGGGCTCAGGATCCAGATCCATACTCTTCAATCTCTCAACCTCCTCCTAAACCACAACACACTCGCTGTCACCACCGCAGCACAAAGAAAAGACCAATCGAAAAGTCTTCCAAACACCTCAAACGGCGGGATGGTCGAAAACAGATTCGTTTCTGCGCCCTGGCAATTCCCACTATCTGGGCCGCACTGTCCATTGATATCAGGATTGCTGTTCGTTTCCGTCTCTGGAGCATTGGGGTTGGAAGAGGAAGAATTCGAGCCATTTGGAACGAAAGGTAGAGTAGGCGGGAAGAGGTTACGCATCTGGACGATGGTGGAGAGGAGGTAGATTCCCTGAAGAGTATTTTAGTGTCAAAATTTGACATAGTACATCAAGAAAAGAGTCACTCTCACCATCAACTGAGCCAAAATCAACAACATCAACGACGCTCCCAAATTCTTACTCGTTACTCTCAAAACCCTTCCTACACCTCTCAAAACCATCCTAATACTGCTCAACACGATCGCCCCAACGAGCACTAGACTGACTTGTCTCGCAATCCTTGCCAGTTCATCCAAATCGACATTGGCAGAAACCAGCGAGAGGACATCAGCGAGGAATTTGGTTATGAGGTCAGGGTAGTTGATGCCAGTGGACGAGGATTCTTGGGATGGACGTGTAAAGAGAGATCTAGGGATGAGGATGTTGACGATGGACTAGAGAAGGTTGAGATATCAGAATCCAAGGACGTTTGTATAGGTCAAAGCATACTCACACTCAACACCCGAATCGCACAATACAGCGCAAAAATCCTTCCACCAAAATTCCAGAGCTTGCCTCTGACCGTATGTCCAAACCTCGCTTCTGCCCTTCTCATCACCAAATCTTCCAAGTTGAGCGTCATTTGGTACTCCAAAGCCTCCAAGCCCTTCATTTCCTGAGCATAGTCATCGCCCCCTCGGAGGTTTGGAACCATTCTTGCGTACCAAGACGCGGAGGCATCAGATGAGTCATTACCGGCTCGTCGTTTGGCTTCTTCTCGTTTCTGTCTGAGATCGTCTCGGACGCGTTCTAGAGCACGCTCAGCGGTTTCGATAGTTCGGTCTGTTACTTCGACTTCGTCTCTGAAGGTGAGAGTCAGCGAAATATAGATAATACCAAGAAAAAAATGGTATTACCTATTCAGAGGTACCCATTTCCAGGAATTATTGACGGCACCAATACCTGATAGGATACCGAGGATGATTGTCCCAACGAACACAAGTCGCGCAAGAGACGCCGTTAGAAAGCTGATGTGACTACCCGCGGCGGCGAGACCGGGAGGTAAAGGAATGCGAGACAATGCCCCGAGATAAAGAAGTACAGGGATGAGAGTGATAACAGCACGGATAGGCGTCAAGGTCCTGATTCCTCCCCTGTTTGGAGTAGCACTAGGTGTAGTAGTCGGTAAAGTAGATGGTACCGAAGGTAAAGATGAAGACGCGACTACCAGCACCAAGCTGAGTAGCAGAGGAATGAGGACTAGGAGAGCCGTCAAGAGCAGGAATAGAGAGAAGTTCCAGTTGTATAGACGAGTTCTGTAAAACATGAGCAAGGGTGTATGAGCATGGCACACGACATGAGACATACCCAGTGTCAAATACTCCCAGAGCTTGACATATCAGCAGAACGAACAACATGCAGCTTTCAGAGAAGCACATTGCAAAGACTGCTCTAGATATCGATGAATGAGTCGGATGCTTCGCTCTCTTTCCTGCTATTCCGAATCCTAATATCCTTCCCAGACCTTTACGATTGCTCTTGCTATGGGTCGAGGGTGTCGGCAACGAGCCGATGCTGCCTAACTGGATCTCATCTACGTCTTCGGACGGAGGGCTTGGAGCTGAAGAAGAATGATCGGATTGGGCTTCAACAGATAAATGCTGCAAGTCAGAGTATAGTGACCGTAGGAGGTATTTTCGACACGAAAAGAAGAGAACAAATCTGTCGGAACGATAGTATCTTGGTCGTCACTCATTGCTCATTATATAGACCCAAAGATTGGGAAAACGTACCTCAGTCCAAGGAGAATACTACTCTCTACCAAGACCGCCATGTTGCAAATACTTCTTCAGTTGGTTGCGCGAGATGTCTTTCTCTCTTGGTCCTAGCCAGATATAAGGATAGATTGAGAAACTAGAGATTATGAGACGAGTAGGATACACATAAAGACGTGGAACGAGACAACTAGCAACGGCACCGCTATTAGCGCCGCTATGGTCATTGGTCACTGCCAGTGGCTGTGCGCTCGTCATTTTTTGGTCGGTAATTTTACAAATGTACAGACAGATATAATACAGGCAGATATAAGTAAAGTACTTAGTAGTTGAGATGAAAACAAGCTTGCATAAAAGTTTAGAAAGGCAGGTAAAACGTTATCCAAACGAGAGGTGAGGTGCTTCGCAACTTGACTCAAGCATCCGCGTATGTCAATTGTGCTTGACCACAGACAGAACCAACCGGATCCCCAGAGACTGAACCTTGGTCTTAAGGTCATCCTAGAGTAGCTTAGATGAGAATGATAGCCAAAAAATAGTCCTTGCACCAACTCACCGGCATCGCATTAATCAAAGCACTTTGCAGGGACCTCGCGGCGGGACAAAGTTGTCCGAGGTCTTGCTTGAGAAGAGCAGATACACTTCCGGCAGAAATGGCATCAAGAGCGTTCTTCTTGGAGACGATAGCAGTCAATGCGTCGAGGAAGATAGGCTGTATGTCAACGAGTATGTCAATGATGGCTTGGCCGTCAACTTCCGAGATGTCGGTAGTGGTCTGGAGAAAAGCAAAGATTTTCAGCCTCAGCATGAGCATGAAAAGCTAAGAAAACTCACCAGGACATCCTTCGTCGCAGTGTTAAGCGAGATAACCAGACTTTGGGCAGAGGAATGAATAGCCTACAAGATATAGTGTTAGTTGGCTTCGGGAGTAGTTTCCTTGCAATACATACCAGAGCTTGAACCAAGTTACCTCCAGAGTTGGGTAAAGCATTGATGTTATTGTCGAAGGTGGTTGCTTGAGAACCGACATTCGTTAGATCGGTCTCGACCTGAGCGACAGTCCTTTGGTCAAGTGGAGATGCAGTGACGAGAGCAAAAGCAGCGAGAGCCAAGAGCAAGTTCATCGTCTGCATGAGTAACGGCAGGCAGGGGAATGAGAGCTTGTCTGGATCTGAGGAACCATTCGCTTTTGTTAACGTTATAGGTCCATTCGGCACGGAAACTAACAAGTCAGAGATAGAAAAGTCCAGGTACGCATAGAAAAAGTTAAAATGATCATCATAAGATGTACCCGTAAAGTTGTCACCTTTGCGTTTCTCTGGATTTCAACGGACTAAGATAACACCACTCTATCTCCAAATCATTACTGTAGAGGCCTACAGAAGCAACAAGCGAAAAATGGCTCAAAAAAACAATAAAAGCAACCATGCAATCTTCTACAACGCCTGGGCTGACCATCGTTATAATCCGAGTCGAAAACGCACGCATCGCAGACGAAGATGCATATATAGCACACCATGGATGGAAAACAGACGATGTTTTGTGCGATACTGCGAATCTTGCTGCCAAATCTTCTGAAACGACCGCGAGTCTTCGCTGTAGAGGAAGATGATCGGGGTACTACTAGCCAGGTGAGTATCTCTTCGGTCAATCTCATTCCCTGGCTTACATTCATTCTCAGGAATGACGTCCTGTCGGTCTATAGGCTCAGTGGACCCTGATGGACCGTCGTTATTGAGCGGTGATGCCTCCGACTTGGATTTAGCTCTGGTTACATTTCCGACTGTAGAAGAAGATTGATGAAGGAGATCTAGCATCTGTGTGGATTATTACGATGACTGACCCTTAGAATCTCCGTTGGCACTTTCATGTATTGATGGTGACGGTGTATTCTGCGCCGCGGCATCGCCATTTGGGACTGGCGCTTCTGGCTTTTCAGTTACGAGTCCGAAATGAAATGAAGGATGAGTCTTACACCCTAGAAATTGGACGGCACCGTTATTCGTGCTTCGGATGTTGTACTTGTTTGTAGCCGAGGTCCAGATCGGCAGCGTGTTTTACCGGTATTTGGTTTTATTTGAACCTTTAAGTAAGGCTCCTTACAAGCGTTATTCTTCCGATAAAGCCGAGCACCTGTAGGAGTGCCGGCCTTCCACTTCGTTCTGTTGCCCTTCTTGTCTTTGCACTCAAAATGTGCATGCCCTTATTGTATGCAGTGGATGTTGCTCTGGAATGAAATTTAGTTGCTCCAATAAAGGTGCTTGTGTTGTATAGTTGGTCTGAGAAAACTAGTAGTACTACATGGAGTGTAGCATCAGTAAAATGGCCACTCGCCTTTTCGGAACTTTCGGGTAGTTTTTGATCCTTTTGCCGCTCGAAGCTTTTTCCGACCTTTTTTCTGCAAGCTTTTTTTTTGTACTTTTCTGCCTACGCACCACCTCATATTACTATCCATACCCCTGAAGTGATACATTTCTGAGAAATTGGTCCATATCTTTGTCCCTCCCTGATGTCCCTTCGTAGAACCTGAACAGTAGATACTTTTATACATTATTTTCATTTCTATGTAGTCAGAATCTCCAGGTGTGCACTGAGATGTTTACCATGAGCTGAAACCGACGAAAAAATGTGTTTCCGTGAGCGTGACAGAAGCAAAATTTTTTGAAACAGGGTATTCCTCTGGAAAATTTTTCTGTGGGTGGATATCGTACTTTTGAAAGCATATATGTATCAGTATGTCAAATTTCCGAGGTCAAAATCGCAGCGTTATGCATCACTACATTGCAAACAATAGAAAAAGTTGCTTTAAACTCTCACCGCGAACGGCGATGCATATTTGGAGCATGGAAAAATCTAAACTTAAATGACGGTTTTTGCTCGGCCCCGGGAATACTCCATATGGAATATCGGCCTCAAATTGGTCCCATATGGAGTAGGCCCGGCGAGCAAAAGCTGCTTTGAAAAATCAGTAATTTAAGTTTGTGTTTTTCAGTGGCCCAAATATGCATCGCCGTCCGCGGTGTCTGCCGGCACCTGCGTTTTCGACGTGACAATGTATCACTTCCTTGCGAAAACAAGGTCAGAAAACGTCCCTCCTCGGCTCTGTACAGCTCTTATCCACATCTCTCGGAAAACTATATAAGCTCGATAATCTGAAGGTATATATCATAGACTCAAGGTGTGCAAGTTTTTTCGGGCAGCGGTAAAGATCTGAGGAAGTTTTAATTCATCGACATTTTATGTATCACTTCTGGGGTATGGATAGTACCTAAGGCTGCAACCTGTTAAATACTGTTATGCCTCGGAGCGTAATTAACAGGTAACAGGTTTTAATATGTTATAACCAGTTATAACTAGTTACTAACTAGTTCCCTACAGGCACTTTTTTTTGACTCAAATTTACATCTGCTGATAATCTTCACAGAGCTCATTTTCAACTGAACCTGTTTTTATACTTTACAATAGTTTTGTTTCTGACTTAACCACTCATCTACGGTGTACACACAGAGTTTTCCTTTCACATAACCATCTCCCCTCTCCCTCATTTCAGATAGTGTTTATGTAGGCTCCTTCTGTCCTGAAAATCCATCTTTTTCAGGAGTGTCACTGTTACCACCCCATGCTTGCCTGTCAATATGTTCTCAGTGCAATCCATGACTACATTACCATGCAAAAAGCAAGATTCTTTATTTATTTACATACTTAGCATGCTCAGACCTAGCTTAGGGCACCTTCACTGCAATAAGTTGGCAGAAGGTGAAGGATTGGTGAAGGAAGAGTCTTTGTAAGCTTTCCAAGACCAGCTCTTGATGGTGGAATACTCTTGCAGGTTAGTAATTGGTACTCTGACAGGTGAGGTTGTCTTTATTCAAGTACTGAAGAGGTATGAATATGTCTGAAACAGCTTATTTTCAGCTCCCTGGGCCACCAATTGAGACTAAGTAGTTATAACAGGTTATAACAGTTAAAACCTGTTACTGGACTCAGGCGTAACATGTTATTAACCTGTATTTGGTTGCAGCCTTAATAGTACCAAATACCCAGGTGTATACAAGCTGGTAAGTGATCGTTGATCTGCTTGTATACAAGGCAATATCTCTTACCTTTCCCAAGTCCGTTAAAGTTGGGGGACTTATAGGGAGCAGGGAGCTGGGTAAGGCTGGGTATAGGCCCAGGGGAGGTACCAGTGCCAGTAAGTGGTAGAGACTTCGGGTACATGTGGGAGCAAGGTTGGGCACTTTCCCGTCATTTCCTATACATTGCACTGATGGCACATTGCTGCCAGCACATTGTCCCACCCTCTCATCGCTGTCTCACCCTACTGTACTATGTAAGTACTAAATAGCTAAAAATATAATAAATTCAGAACAAAATATGATTTACAAGACTATATGGGAGCCAATTGATGCCGCTGTCAGTGTCAGCGTTGCAATCAGCAAGCGACCCATCCAACACATCCTCCTCTTCTTTATCCTCGGGGTTGTCGCCGTCTTAGTTGTCGAGGAATGAGCCAGAACTCGGCAATGTCTATATCTGGACATCTTACATAAGCAAATTAGCCATATAGAGAATACAGCGGTAATGGCGCGTGCTTCGGGATTGCTCATCGCATTGCGCCTTTGTCAATGCAACATGATGTTGTGCACAAAACCCTTAGATATTTATGGGGAATGTTATTATGTAGTGTTTCTTTCACTTCGGTTATTATTTTATGGACGTAGAACTGGAAAGCAGTACATATTTTTAAAATACAGTGGTAACTGTAATGGGGCATTCCAGCTTTAAAGAGATGTATTGTAGCATGAATACCCATTCTAAACAGTGTATACATCTGTTTGAATCCACTTTACCCAATGGCGGGCCACGTGCCACCATTCATTGCCACTGTACATTTGTGACGATGGCGAGTCTATGACTATCAATATCTATATCCTCATTTCTGCGCTGAAGAGTTCTAATATGCTCTAGCTTCCATTATATGCAATTCTGAGTATTTTTGAAATGATTTAGTGCTCGAACCTGGAATGTTATTGTTTCGTGTTAGCTTTCCTATGTACTTCATGATACTAAAGTGTTCTAAGAGTGTGACATACCCAAATGACAGTGAATTAGCAGGATGGCATATTTAATTGTTATATAGTGTATTAGCTACATTTTGGCCATTTATTTGACATTTTAAACCTTTGGATAAGTGCTCTATCCAAGTACGAATGCCGGGAAATGGCCAAATTCTGAGTCTTTTTGATTAATCCACCAATTACCCACTGAATACTGATGATCCCACTGAAATAAATATTCTACATATACCTGTACATATGCACAGCATATTTTGTCAATCTCCGAGGCACATATTGGCCTGTTAAGGCAAGCCGAGTTGAGGCAAAGAGAGAGCGGGTCTGATGGAGAGTGGGAAGTGACATTAGATTTCCCTGAGCAGCGTTGAGGACAGGCTTTTCTTGACATTGGCGGCCTTAACAAATGGATATTAGGTGTCCAGTAGTAGGTATATAGCTGATTAAATGTTTGTCAGAGTCAGAGAGTGGATCAATGCATCATGTGTACAAGGGCAACCATACTTACTTAGTTTTACCTTGGATTATGTACACTGGTGTTCAGTGTGAGTATGGATACCAATGCAGCCATGTCTATAGATTACCTATGTCCAGTGCTACTAGCTTCACCTTGATAGACAAATTGCCACATAAGTATATTGTAGAGAGTACTAGTCATATACATGTATACTACAGCAACATCCTTTGTGATCTACCTGTAGTGACTTAGAGGAAAGCTATCACTATGGGCACCATATTAATGATTGCAAACCTCAAGAGGAAGGAAGGACATGGCGGGATACTGTGTCGGCAGTGGGAAATGAGGCATTATGACTCATGGGAATGGACCTAGATGCTCCCAAGCTTTCCTGAAGGTCTCCTGCTAATACTGGCAATGGCACCTCCCCTATACCCAGCTCCCTGCTCCCTATAAGCTCCTATAAGTCCCCCAACTTTAACAGACTTGGGGGAGGTAAGAGATATTGCCTTGTATACAAGTGGATCAATGATCACTTACCGGCTTGTATACACCTGGGTATTTGGTAATATGAGGTGCTATGCACTTTTTGGGAATTTTCTTGGGACCTTTTTCTGAGGGTCACCAACTCTTTGCGTGCCTTTTCTTCTGTGTAACCTATATCCATAAGTACTAGTACTACTCCTACATATATGTACTACATGTGACTAGTAAGTATGGGACAGGCCAGAATTACTTACGAGCTTGCAGCTGTAGTGTTCAAGACATACCTTGAAATCCCTGCCAGCACCAATCATACTGTATATGAGGCCATACATACCAACTCTTGTGTCTCTGTTTTTGGGCATGCTTGGTGAAGACAGAATGAAGATGAAACGAGCCTGTGTACCCCACATGAAGAGAAGTTGGAGGGGAAAGGGAGGAATGAAAATCTGACTTGGGTTGACAGTGTTGTCCTTAAGCCTTAACAGTTATTAACGTTAAGGCCTTCAAAACCCTTTAATTTAAGACCTAACTTTGGAAGAAAAACAATTTAAGCCTTAATTAAGACCTTAGCATTATTACAGCCATTGCTCTCTTTTTTCTTCTGGAGATAATGATATGCTCAAGACTGTTCAAAAGCTGTCTACTTATCTACATTTGCTCATAATATCAAGGATCACCATTTCATTTTTTTCTGCAGGCAAGAAGACCATTCAAAGTCATTGCTGCAGTCAGACACAGACTCTTGAGACAAAGAGCAGCATATATTGTAGAAAAGTTATATGTGTAGCTTCTACAGCAGGAAGTCTTATAAATGATGCTGGATTGGGAGTGTTCTAGAGGACCAGATTTTTTAGTACAGGTGGCTTAATTTGGGCTTAAAATGCCCTTAATTAAAAACTTTTATTAACAATTTAAGATGTAACTTCGTTGGGTGGCCTTAATTAAGGCCTTAAGGACAACACTGTGGGTTGAAGCCAGGCTCCCAGCTGAAGTTGTACACATGGCTGCTGAAAAATGACATTGTGATCACAGGACTGTCGGACCTTGAAAAATTTTCTATCAACAGACACATCACCAACTTCTCTTCCCAACTTCTTCCCTCCCAGTTCCCTCCCTTCTGTTTCCTTGCATATATGTCAACCTCGTCATGACTCTGACCTCCTTGGCGCTGTAAGTCTTTTCTCAAGCTTAGTGTATCCTTACTAATGAGCTCTCAATCACTTGCTATCTGCAGCAGTCAATGGCCTTCTCACTGAAAGAAGTTCTTGGAAGGACCTCATAGGTATGTCCCTCATAGTCATTAATGCATCTCAGCTGATTTTCATTGGAATTTAGAAGTTTGGTTGGCAGAGACATTGCAGGTGTGTATTGTAGTGTTTTCCTTGAGATACCATGTTCTGTTGTTGGTTATTCCATTCTAGCTTTCCATACATCATTATCCCATTTATTTTGGACAAGCCTGTGGTGTGATCGCTGGGTGGACATAAAGACTTGGGCACTTTTCAGCCTCAACATGTGATGTTCCCACAGTCAAAAAAGGCAAACCTTTGATGGGCCATGGGCCAAGCCCAGAGTTCCATTGTTCTTCCTCTGGAGGTGCTTTTCTTTGTATGTTTTTGGCCTCTGGTTGAAGTCGTGAGCGTCGTTTCACTGCAAAAGCCTCAGAGCTGTGGTGAGGCAAAGTCAACCTAATATACAAGCTTGTCACAAATCACCGCTGTATTTACCTCCCTATTCATTTCTTAACTCCACAGACTACTATTCACTTCTTAACTCCAACTACTATTCATTTCCCTCACATTCCCATCATCATCTTCCTTATCTACGGTTACCATCACTTGATCTGACATGTACATCTTTTATCTCCTCCGATTCCTATCTCCATGGACATTCTCACTTATTCATTTATTCTCTATTCACTTCTTTCACATATATACCAAGGGGCTTGTAACTAGTTCTTTAGTCTGTTCACTTCGTCTCCACTCCGCTCTCAGTACAGTGCAGTGTTGAGCATAGTCAGCTACTCATACTTTTCTCAGCTCTACTCTTTCCCTACATTTCTTCTCTCTCTCTCGTCTCATTATACTTGTCAATCTATCTTGTTCATTGTGTGACTTGGGTGGTCTTTGCTAAGTGATAACGTTCTTGACAAAGCTCTTAGATACAATGGAATAGCATAAAAATGATACATTTGGGCATGCTAAGGTAATATACACTGTAAACATGATATAAAGACCTCATAAAGACACATTGAACATGTCCAAAAGATACTAAACTACACTATCCTATCCTGTCCAACTCATTAGCACAAAATGGACCTCTGGCCCTGGAAGAACCACAACATAACCCTGAAAGATGAGCAAGTTAGCAAAACACTGAAGGCACACTATAGAAGCAAACTGATAGTGGAAAAGAGAGACAAGGGTGATAGATTTTACAAGGCATAGAGAGAGAACAGAGCAGGCCTAAGACCAGGGGGAGGGAGGGCATTTGTGAGTGTTGGTGGTGGTGGTGGTGGTGATGAAAGAACAATCAATGAACGAGCAAAACACACTGGAGGCTTTTGGTTGGCTGACTGAAGCCCCATTGGGACATCATGTGTTGAGGGTGGAAAGTCAAAACCTGGCATAAAGGTCTGTGTGTGGTACGGGTCATGGGGTATGGCAGGGATAGTGATATGTATGTTGTTACCCAATACATTCATTTTTGTCTCTACATTCCCGAGGCTGTTGAATGCACAAGTTCATTGGTACCAAACAGCAAATGAGCTGAGGTTTTAGAGTACTTTAACAATCATCTTTTATGTACTTTTTACTAACTTTGAAAAGGGTCAGCGAACTTTTCAAAGTAGTGGGGCTTAAGTTTTAAAAGTTGATCCACGCTTGGAAAAAGTTCAGAAAAGTTCGGAAAAGCCTCTGAAAAGGCGAGTGGCCATTTTACTGATGTAAGTGCTACTCTTTTATATGCTTGTATGCAAATTCATTCACCATCCATATTCATACCTGCCACCTTGTCTCTTGTCTCACTCTCCTTCACTTCTGTTTTATTCTCAGCATGCTGCAACTGGACGTCTGGGCAGGGCTGTGTTCTGTTTGAGTTGATTTTGTGAGATGTCTATTCTCTTCTCCAGGAAATTTAACTGACCAATACATGTGTGTCATCCATCCTTGTCACTCTACACAGAGTCTCATTGGTCCTGGCACTCATTGATCTGTTGCTGGTAGCCCTGAGCTCAGTGATGTTTATGCTGAACATGACTTCTACTAGGTCACCAACCTGGAATCTTGTAGGGTTGATGGGTGGGTATCTTTAGCCTGGGAAGTTGAGATGGTGATATGTAGTACTGGTGGGACAGTGAGGTGGTGACAATAGATGCATAGATGCAGAGGAGGTTGATGGAGACACATGGCAGGAGAAGGTTTGTTTCTGTCAGTAGGTGATGAGTCGCAGGTGTTTATCTGTACTCACTCTATGCCTGTGGTTTTTTGCTTTTCCTCATAGAACTCAATGCTGTTCTCTTTCAAGTACATCCAGTTGGTACCACTCCATGCAATGCTGGCCAGCATTCCTGAGGGGTCAATGTTTCCTGGGATTGCTATTGGTTGTTTGTCCCCAGCAAGGTGTCTGGAGGTGAAATAACAGTTGTCCAGTTCCACAGCTGGCCATCCCTGCCAGGTTGTGACCAGGCCTATGTTGGGTATCATGCCTTGAGGTAGGTTTTGTGACAGGAGGTCATGCACGTCCTTAATACCATCTGTGGTGTCTTGGAAGCTGTCACATCCAAATCCTGTTACTACTATGTGCTGGTGGATTTGTGCTGGGTTGACTGTTCAAGTTGTGGAGGTGGTGACTACATCGAAATCCTTGTATATTCCATCTTGATTGACAAAGGAAGCTGCAAGGTAAACTCAGTGGGATCCTTATTGGTTGGATGCTGTATCTGCTATTTGTGGGGAAGGTGATACTAGTGCTTAACGGTAACCGTCTCCTGTTAAATGTTGGACACTGAATGTAACTGTCTCCTGTATAAACGCTGATGATGGTCGGTAGTAACGAAAAGAAAGACAAAGACTTCAGGGCACCTTCCACTTTTGGGTAATCAGACTGTTATCTCGGCTAGATTCTGACTGATTAGATTCCACCTCCAGACTCCAGCTGGACTTCTGGAAAGGGCCATGGAGGAGTCAGGAGTCACAGCTGTGACAAAAGGGCAGGACAAGATGGGAGCAAGGAATGACAGAAGACTGTACCAGAATGCAGTACTCCTCAGAGATAAATAAGTCTGTGTTGCGTGTCCAGGTGAGAAATTTAGGGGCTTATCAAAAAGTCTACCATAGCTTTTGCAGTTCTGTAGCTAGAGTTTTGCTTATAATTTTAAATGGGAGCCAGGAATGTCCTGGTGCTCAGGAAATGAGTATTTTTTACAGAGAAGTATGTATAGGCTGTTACCACGTTGGAATTGCGAAGGAAGAGAGAAAGCAGGCAGTGACACAATGGAATGAACTTGCCAAATATCCTGATATGCACACTCAGGCTTCACATTTTGTGGTATGATATGTGTGAACAGGAGTAATAATATAGTGAATATTATGTGAAGAGTAATTACATAGTTGAACCTTTGCGCTTCATTCTTGAGACCAGTATGACATTGCAAAGTGTTGAGGGAAGAAGGAAAAAGTCACTGGATACAAGCTTTTTTATACCTTCCAGGAGCAATAAGCGATTTCTTGCCACAAATCACAAGTTTTAGGACTATAAAGCTATAAGATAAGTGTAAGTGAACTTCAATGCAATGAGCAGCATAAGTAGTTATACTTATCCAGTCAAGTTGAAAGAATGTTTGTACTATTAATCCTTGAATTTGAAGACAGCTAGAGCTATTGTACAAGTCGAAATGATAAATCTTGCTATCAATGATGATAATAGTGAAATGAATGACTCTTGCTGGAAGAACTCATTTTGGACTTGGTGTCGGGTTCCAGGCCAATGCCTCTAACATAAGCCAACACTCTCTGTCATGCTTTGCTCAAGCAATGACAAGAAAGACTTGCCGGAGACACTCTGGACTCTACAACCAGAATGAAGACTTCATCAATATCTATATCTTGTCTATGTATCTTTGCTGAAGTCTTTGTCCTCCTTTTCGTATATACTCAATGGCGGTTGGATGCTGAATCCGCCATCAGCTTTCTTGGGAAGGTTCTTAAACTTTTTGGTTGCTGTAAATATGTAGGCATGTGGGTATATAGTATATGCAGAACGCCTCGGACTCGTACTTGCTGCCATATATGGCGGCCCACACCCCCCTAGTTGGTTTATCCGACATAAGTATTTCTGTCGGTCCGTGGGAGGTCGCTACATACTGAACTGAGGGATTTATATATCCAGATTATCCTCAAGCGCGCAATGATGTCACATACGCAAAGAAAGTGGGTTTCATAGATGACTTCATGGACGTCTGGGAATTACTCACCATGAAGTCAAGGTGGCCATTTCCCGGCGCATCGCCGTTGGCACTGGGAGGATTACAAGAGGCGGTGATGAATCTAGTGAAGGCGCGAGAGGCGGTGACGAATTTGGTGCGGTGGTTTGCGACTAGGAAATTTTCGTTCTCGTCGTCGTCGGCAACGTCATCATCATCATCGAACTCGTGCAAGATTTCGAGGAATTTGAGATGATGACATCTCAGGTAGGGAAGGATATGGACAGCTGAGTAGTTGTCCGCTTCACCGACAAAACCCAACGAAAGGTATTGGAGCTTGGAGCAATAAACTACTTGGCAGCCTAGGAAGAAGTTTTTGGTTCTGGGTACCACGAAATACCCCTCGATGAGATTGGTGCATCTTCCGAGAATGTCGAGGACGTAGTTCTCGTATTCGCCGTCGTAATCAAAGAAGACGTTGTCCAACCGTAAGGATGTGAGGTTTTTGAAGAAGAAGAGATAACAGACATTGATGAGATGGATAGGGTCTTGGGCCCGGACATCGAGGGTAGTGCTGGGGAGAAAGGCGTCATAAAAACCATTGTCACTGTCCTCGGAGTCCACGTCAACCTTCAGCACAACTTCGCTCCAGCTCTGTGATAGTTTTCGTTCCAAGAAAACATGGCGTGGCGTGGGCCGTCAAGGGGCAAAGGGGTACCGTCCGCAATGATGGAAAGGCCGTCAAAGCCCAGGTTGAAGTCAGTTTCTTCGTTGGTGGTCTCGATGAAGATCAGGGCCCCCTCGGCCTCTGATTGTGGGTCCTCCAAACCCGTCGGTTCTTCTTCATCGTCACAATCGGATGTAGCAAGCTCTTCCTCGACTTCTTCAGAGTCAGACACAGCAGTCTCTTCATCGAGTTCGACTTCTGAATCTGAGTCCGAATGTATTGGCTCTTCTACAGCCAACTTGCTATAATCAACATAACTCGGCTCCTCCCAATCACCAGCTTCAGCCTCGCCGTCCGCCTCGCCATCTTCATCGGAAACGACCGACTCGCCCTCGATATCAGACTCGCCAGTGTCGGTGTCAGCGTCATTCGACCCCAAACGTAATGTCATCTAGGTCGCCGTCGCAGGATGCCTTTGGGATTACCAACAACAAATATTGAGGACCAGTTCTAGAAGCTCGTCCGAGGGCGATTTCTCCTAAGAGGACGAGTATAATGTCTCTTTGGGCTCGAGGCCCAAGGAGAGTGCCATCCTCTGTAACAAGAGAGTGTAAAAAGCAAAAAGGACCTTTTTCAGTCCTGATGGTAACGCAGTCAACGGGGTATATTCCAGTCGGAGTGTGTACAGTGAGCAGTCTACGTCAGGGTACTCGGCGCAACAGAACTTCTCGGCAATGGCGAGATGTGTGAATGCAGGAAGTTTGCTTTGAGTTTGCTGATAATGAAGGCGGACAGCTTCTCTCCGTCCATGAAGGAATCCCTCAACGACTACCGGAATAACTCTCTCTATGGCCACAGAGAACCGTTATTGCAGAGCGTGCTCCACGAGTTCGTCGTAGTTTGAAGGCTCCTCCTAACAAAGGCGAGTTAACGGAAATGCTACACCGAGCCTAGTGCTTCCGTCAAAGGTGCAGCTCTAGGAGAGCACGACAAGGCCAAGAAAATCGTGTTGATGCAGTGCGTAGACTTGTATACATGGGTCCTATCCCTACAAAATGCCGTGTAAACCAGCACCTTACGTCGTTGTCACAGCTTTGCCTTGGCCGTGAAGACTTTCTCCAATCCGTCTTTCATTTCCTTCCTCATTGGAGCACTTTTTCTGGATCCGCTCTCCACAAAGACGTGAGTGTATCCCCCGACAGCGGACGGATGCTCCTCCTTCTCCCTAAACACGCCAATTTCGTAGGCAACAGAGCTGATCCCTAGCTTTGTCACGCGAAGGCCAAGGTCAAGAACCTCTGGGAAAGAAAGAGGCGCGAAGAACTGAAAGGAAAACAATTTTTGCTTCTCTCAACAATGTTAATCTTAATGTCAGAATGAGGAACGTACCTGGCACCAAGAAGATACAACAAGCCCAATGAAAGGTGACGTCTGCGGATTCTGGCCACAGTGCTCGATTAGATAGGTATTCACCACGGAGTCGAAGAGGTGATAGTATATCGAGTTATTGATATGCGAATACTGGTCATTGTCGCTCCTATCGTAAAGCAGATAGTCAACGACAATTGCCAAGTCAACGAGACAGAACGTATCCTACATACCTCCAGTGAGATACTCACCATCTAGTGCGGTATGACAGAAAGTAGCCAAAGTCAGACCTTCTCAGCTGCTTCAGTCCCTGGCTTTCGGACATTGTGTTCGGGACGTAGAGAAGTCACTTGGAAGATGGTAAAGACTTCTGAGTCCGGTCGTCGCATTTGCCGGAGCTCTCAGCTGACGCGTCCTTGTCACGGTCATATGCAGATGTGACTTGTGTGACAGCGCGTAATCTGCCATGTATGGACTTGTGTCTTGCCACTATAAAGCTCAGATTGTCGAAGAGACTAGTCATTTTGCTCGCTTACTTACACATAGATATTCCTTGTCTCTTTCGTGACGGAGACTTTGAGCTCAGACAGCTGGGATAAGTCGGTCACATTCCGTGACATGCCGTTTTCTGCCGCCTCAACATTGCGCACAATGTCAAGAATCTTGCGCAGGGTGTATTTCTCTCTCTCTCTCTCTCTCATCGTTCTGGGTAGTCTCTTGGTTGGAAAATAGGTAAGTGATTCGCTCTGCCCATTTTTTTTTGCTACGTGCTTAGAGGAAGCAGTGAATCCAGGTCCAATGTCTGACTCAGTGTACTTTGATCTCTCCGAGATACCTGTTCCAGTTTCTGGAAGATTCACAGATCACAATCGTAAGTCGAGATTTCGCTTTGGTTTTCTGATTTTGAGATAGATATCCCAGTCATCCAGTTCAATGCCAGCGTAAAAGATCACACCAGAAATGTCAAACGCACTGTGTCCAAATCCATCTTTCTAACGGGATCGGATTCCCAACCCGCTTCGACTCATTTTCAAGAAGTACATGAAATTGTTGCCTCTGGATACTCGCACGATGGAAACTATCGAGCCATATTGCGCGAAACGGGCGATAAAGATAAGAAGCGATTTGTGGAGATTTGGGCTGGGGACAGGATGGAGGCTTGCAAGGAGGTGACAGATGTACATGGCGCTTTCTACAACGACGGTATGTCTCAACTACCCTATAGAGATGCGAAGCATGCCATTTAACATTCATGCCTAACAGATTTCCTATCATCCATCTCTTTCTCGTACAAGGACAGAACTGTCTTATACGTCGCAGAAAAGAAAACGAAGCCCAGTATAGAGAAAGAGTCCACCGAAGGCTTCTCGTATACACCATCATTCGGGGAAGGGTTGCCCGGTAAAAAGACCCCCATCATATTTCTGTTTAACTGGGAAAAATCAAAGTTGACGACCCTCTCGTTCCCAAACCCCTCCATCCTTTTTGGCCAGCCTATCTTTTCACCTGCGGGGAATGATACCATTTATGCCACTGGATACGAGTTCACTCATGAAGGAAGACTCCTCGGCATCAAATTCTGCTTCAATCGTCCCTTTGGGATTTGGGAGATTAAGCTTCCATCTGATTCTCAGTTGGACGCTGCAGATGACGACCAGAAGGCTTCACCTTGCGCTTTGGAGTGCAAACTGAGGAAGCTGACTCCACCCGACTTGTCCTGCCGTTCTCCGAGAATAATTGTCACGAACAAGTCGACGCAGCTGTTGTGGATTTCTAACGCTACCGGAGGTGCTCATGCTGGGACTGCTGCTATTCATTCCCTCGATATCACAACCACCGTAGACCCTGCAAATGCTAGAGTGGTTGTCGACAGGGTGTGGACTCCAAAGGATGGGGAGTTCCCTGGTCTCTACTGTGATCCTGTCTTTGTCCAATCACCATTCCTGCGTTTAAGAAACACAGAACAGGGTTCCCTCGTACTTCACTCGACTTGGGGCTCGACAACTAGAGTCTTGTTAATATCTGTGGACAACGGCGAGGTTAAGGATCTCACCAAGAATTCTGGGGATGATTTGTTTAATTGGACGGTTCTGAATACGGATGGTGGGCGGCGGATCTTATGTTCTCGTAGTTCGATCACGAAACCGTATGAGTTGGTGGTTGGTGAAGTGAATGATTCTGGTACTGTTTCCTGGAGAGTTGTGTATACGACGCCGGTGTCTTCGAAGAGTATGTGCTTTTATGTTCTTGTACTAAGAGCGCTCAGTACTAATTTCTATTCCAGTCTCAGAAAGCCTTTCTTGCCTTGCTGTCGAGATTATCCCCATACCCAATAGAGCTCCTACGGAGACCATATTGGTCAAAAACTTGAACTCGAAGGCCAGTGCTAAGGACAAGGTCCTACCGTTGATCCTCTTTCCACATGGAGGACCACATGGAGCGACGCATACAGGCTTCAATCCGGCTGTAGCAGCATGGGCTCTTGAAGGATGTGGGTCTTCTTTCTAGTTTGCCTTATGTTGTCTGACAGTATAGATGTCTCAACTTTGCAGATAACATCTCCATGCCAAACTACACCGGTTCCACTGGGTATGGCGAAACCCATATCCAAGCTCTTATAGGAAAATGCGGGACCTTGGATGTTGGGGACTGTATTGAGTCTGTCCGGCATTTGGTGAAGCTTGGTATCGCTGAAGAGGGTCCTGGAAAAATCTTCATTACCGGTGGAAGTCATGGTGGTTTTCTCACTGGGCATCGTATGTCTTTCATTCATTTTCTTCCAATGTAACACAGTTTCTAATTTTACTACAGTTATCGGACAATACTCCGACGTCTTCACCGCTGCTGCTCTACGCAATCCAGTCACCTCTGCGGAAATCTCCACCTCTGATATACCTGATTGGTATTATTCCGAGTTTGGAATAGACTATCCAATGCAATCGAAACCGTTGGGATCAGATGGTACCGAGTCTTCGTCTGCGTCTTTCAATGTCCCACCTCCCCTTCTTATGACGCCAGACTTCTACAAACGACTCTTCCTGGCTTCTCCAATGTCATATGTTGAAAAAGTGAAAGTACCGGTGTTGTTGCTTTTAGGTGGTTCAGATGCGAGGGTAGCGCCAACGCAGGGAGTGGAGTATTACCATGCGCTGAAGGCTGTGAAGAGAAAGGAAGGTAAAGCGGACGATGTGGAGTTGTTGTGGTTCCCTGAGGAGAGTCATCCGTTGGAAGGTGTGATTGCTTCAAAGGTTTCGTGGTTTAAGACTGTGGAGTGGTTCAAGAGGAAGTGAGGCATGTGTAGTCTGTAAATTGTACTTCTAGTATTGACTTGTCAACGTAAAATGGAACCGGAAACTTGAAGTCGAGTACTGATTACATCACTGAGATGACGACAGAGGCCTGCACTGCCCCTCCTTTGTTGCTGTGGACGGCCACTCACTCCCGCGATATCTGAGTAATACCCAACCCTCTTGACGACGACGACGACGACGAAGACTACTCATGGACGACCCTACTGCTTTGGTCAGTAAAAAGTCAGAGCCTGCAGCCTCTTCGGTTAGCCCAGAATCGGCAGTGGCGACCAACATCTCATTCTCCCAAGAACAGACTATCCACAACCCTGAAGTACGCCCATATCTTGCTCGCCTACTGATAATGAGCTGATGGACCATTTTTTCCAGGTCAACATCTTCGTAGCTGCCCAGCGAGGAGACGTAGACCTTCTCAAACAACTGATTGAGTCCGGGGAAGCAAAGGCTACAGACCGAGACGAACAGAACATTACACCTCTTCATTGGGCCGCCATCAACGCTCAAGTCGGCGCTTGTCGGTATCTACTTGACCAAGGAGCAGAAGTCGATGCACTCGGTGGAGATTTGGTTGCTACGCCTATCCAATGGGCCGCACGAAACGGTTACCTGTACATCATCCAACTCCTCATCTCACACAATGCCGACCCAACGATAGCCGACTCGCAAGGATACAACACACTGCATTTAGTCACCCATTCCTCGTCAATTATGCCCTTGCTTTATCTCCTTCATCAACCCATAAACGTCGATTCGCGGGACGCGCAGGGACACACATCACTGATGTGGGCAGCGTATCAAGGGGACGCTCTTTCGGTAGATCTATTGTTACGCCATGGTGCCAACCCGAACACGAAGGATGATTCTGGCTTGACTCCGCTACACTGGGCTGTCGTGAGGGCAAATAGGATGTGTATCAGGAAGCTGGTAGAGCATGGCGCAGATCTCACTGCAAAAGACGGTGAAAACAGGACCGCCCGTGATATGGCAGTAGAACTGAAGAGTTTGGGAGCATGGAAACGCGCAATGGAAGAGGATGGTATGAACGAGTATGGTGTAAAAAGGTCGAAACCTCTGAGTGACGTGCGTCTTTGAATATTTCATTCCTGTTCTGTCCTCATTCTCCTTTTCCAATAGCGAAACACCAAGATAGCTATCTTCATACTCCCCACTATATTTTTCTACCTCATATTCATGACTTTGAAAATACTGCCCTGGTATACTGGCGTCATACTAGCACTGGCAGAATTCTTTGGAATGCATCATGTCAGTCAAATCCATTCTTTCCATGAACGTTTCTCATTCCCTTCAAGATCGTTACCCGAGTACTACTGAATAAGGCGACATACACCGACAGTGTCAATCAGACACCGTATTTCGCTGGGATAATATTTGCTTCAATCGTCTGGGTAATATATTCCTGGGCCAAATACCTCATTCATGGTATGTGCATACTGCTACGTCTCCTTGCCCAGTGCGACTCACGGATCCTACCTCAGACGATGGAACACATTCCTTTATCCACCTAGCCTTTGCCATATCTGCAGGGCTATGTGTCTACAACTTTTTCCGTGCTGTCATGCTTGACCCGGGCACATGTCCCAAACCCACTAATGACGGAGAGCTGAAATCTGTGAGACCAGTGTCTAAGGCCGCTTTCCGCCGCATTTGCTGACTATATGCGCAGATTATCGAGGATTTGGCTTCAGAAGGACGTCTAAATGGACAGACATTCTGTATACAGTGCATGGTGAGCAGTCCTTTGCTGATGGTTTTGCTGATGGTTTCGCTGACTGCATCGCTGATGTGCTGCTTTCATAGGCAAGGAAACCTTTACGATCAAAACACTGTCGAGTTTGTGATAAATGTATAGCTAGGAGTGATCAGTGAGTCCATTGGGTTTTTGCCTTGCTCAAATCTGACGGCGTATCGTACCTGTAGCCATTGTCCATGGGTCTGGAATTGCGGTATGTCGTCATTCTGGTCGAGAGGATGTTTTCGTTCTTAAAAGTCTATTTTGCGCAGTTGGTGTTAATAATCACCGTCAATTTGTCTTATTCGTATTCACATTGGTGATTGGAATCATACTATTCGACTATCTTACTTTTCAATGTACGTCTTGGTACCCTCGAGAGCTTCATGCCGCTAAACCCTCTGCAGATTTCTCAGCTCTCGATTTACCAACCCCCGACCCAACTCAAATCTCACCTTCATGTATGCTCCCTACCAACCTGTGCCAAATAACCGCATCCAACACCTTCCTCGTCGCCGTTGCTGCCTGGTCTACAGTCCAGCTATCCTGGACTATCGTTCTCCTCGCATCCCAATTCTGGCAAATAGCTCGACAGATGACAACTCTCGAGGTCTCCAACCTCGGGAGATATGGCTTCATGGGAGGCCGTGGTGGAGCTACTTTACACGGACAAATGGGTCATCGACATACCCGTCGAGCTGGTGGCGGTGATACAGAAGATTCATCACTAATGGGTAACGTCGATGGAGACGTGACACCTTCTGCTCCTGCAGGCCATGATCATCACCACGGTCATAGACATGCTCATGGCTGTTGTTGTGGTCTTTGTGGTGGAGGTGGATTCTTAATGAACCTCCTTGGTCTGGATAGGTTTACGAAAGGCAAAGCTGTGGATGGGTTAGCACGAGCAGGAAAGGCGTCGAATCCGTTTGATTTGGGTGTTTGGGGGAATTGTAAGGACTTTTGGACGGCGGGGAAGGAATTGGGAGTTGAGTATGATAAGTTGTATGATGTGCCTCATGAGGGGTTCGTGGAGGCGAAGCAGAGGAGAGAAAGGGAGGAGGATATAGAGGATGGTGGGGGAGTCGGGCATGGGAGGAAGGGGTCGGTGCTGGGAAGGAAGGGGCTGTTGGCAGGGTTGGTGGGAAGGATGGGTGGAAGCAGTAGGCGAGGACATTATGAGCCAATATCTCAGGTGTAGACTGACGACAACAATGACTACACTGATGATTCGATGAACTATAATATTGACAGGTTATGGATTACTCTGATATTTATAACGATGTACATGTCAGGCTATCTCTGGACGATCCACTGTTCGCACGTTTTCATAGAATAGCAGGAGCAAGGATATCCCAGTGGTGGCTTCATTGTGCTGGATATATAAAGGCTTGTTTGTTGTCCGGTCCTTGACATGCCAGACACAACAATCCAAATAGAAGCCCCAGCTCCAGCGGTACAATCTACCAATGATGCAGCCTATGACCCTCGTGAGTCTACTTGATTTGAATTGTAGCACTCTGTCCTTCTCACTTCTACAGCAAAAGACCACGGTTCGAGTAAATTTGGCAAAGAGACACTTCGACTCCTAGTGGCTCCACTGACTTTATGCTGGGCTGGTCTCTATCTGTTAGATAGCGGGTACGTATTAGTACGAGCGTACCCAGGAGTTCACACAGAGATGGTGAAACGACTGGAATTACTACAGTACCTGTTAGATAGCGGGTACGTATCAGTACGAGTGTACTGTAGTAAATATGAATACAATCAGTTAAGTATTGATATGAAGATTGGAAGGCAGATACACACCCCAGGAGTTCACACAGAGATGGTGAAACAACTGGGGTGTCGGATACAAGAATTGTAGGTATATATGAGCCGGGTGTTGAACCCGGGTCAGGGTGCCTTGGAGTTATGAGGATCAAAGGAAAAGAAATTAGGAAAAGAGAGAGGCGGATACGCCACAATAGGAAATAGCCCCTAACTAGGGACTCTCGTTCTCGACACTATCTCTGTCTGTTTTCCTGCGACTATTGTATCTTCGAGAGGGGTTACAACGATGGTCAAGCAAAGCGTTGCAAAGGACTGGATAAATGTCTATGCCAGTGCCGGTGTGGTTGTTGTTGAGCTGTACATGCAGCGTAGGATTGTAGCCAAAGGTGATCATGTGGCACTCTAGAGAATTGAGAAGGAGGTCAGGAATAGCGGGACGCACTTCTGGCAGTGGCAGTTGCATGACTCCATCGCGCTAGCCACCGTACCCTTACCTCTTGCGGGACAGCAAGTCGAGTGCTTCGGAACTTGACAAATATGTCCGACAAACCAGCTCATAGCCAACCCAAACTTGAAATACCTGCCCCAGACAGCGAGGTGAAAGTTCCTTCCACAAATCAATGTATTATGTAAGGGATTTGTTTTCCTAGTATTGTTTCAGAAAAATAGACTAAATTTTCCCTGGTCTTTTTCGACAGCAAAAGACGATCTCCCAAAACAGATTGCCAAAAAGATGCTGAAGATCCTGTCCTATCCATTCCTTTTATGCTGGCTTGGTTGGCGACTTTCGCATTTTGGAGATAACTGATGAAGTTCGACGACATGGTGAGCTCGACAAGCCTCGGCTACAGTGGCTCACCGATGTTGGTATACCACAGTGCCAGTAGGATCATATTAGTGATTCTGGCAGAAAATATCCACAGGTGCCAAGCTGATGATATCGGAGGTGTAGAAGACGATGACGATTTATGACAAATTTAAGTACTATCTGTGGTGTGGAGAAGCTACATCAATTTCCGGGCGATCTACTCTATTCGCACGTCTTAATGGAATAGCGGGAACCACCTTCAAGTGAATGACTTAGGAATGACTTCATTGCGCCAGTGTACATAGTCACACCAAAATAAAAAAGCCTGTCGGCTTATTCGCGAACTAGCACCTGAAATTTCAAATGTCGAACATACCGACTGATAGTCAACAGGCAGAAGTCCCTGCTCCGAATCCAAGTGGCGAGCCAATCCCTCGGACAGAGAAACCACAACCACCCTCCGCTTATGACGGTGCGGCCAATGATCCAAGTGATCCTTATAAGTTAGGTTTTATATTGTCATACAAGCTGACTCATTCAAGTTGAAGGTTCAGCTTCTTCAGCAAAAGACAGCCATCAACCAGTGTTGAAAAAAATCGGTAAAGTGATAGGATATCCATTCACCTTGTGCGGGCTTTGCTTGTATTGCTGTTTATTCACCTACGACTATTGTATATTCGAGAGAGATTATAATAGCGCTCAAGCACAAAGGTGTATAGGACTGGATGAGTGCCTATGCCGAGGCGGGTGTTGCTGCTGCTGAGTTATGTACAGCGTAGTGTGGGGAGAGGCCAATCATCATATGGCCACCCGTAGAGAGCACAGAAGGTTTTGTGTTGGGATGACTTCATTTTGACGTCGGGCGCTAATTCAAGTAGATACAAAATGTATAAGTAGATGTAGCGCAACTTGAAAAGCCATAAGAATCACACAAACCTCTAAGTATGCCCAATACTCCACCAGCCCAAACCTCACATCAATCCCCGGCTCCTGTTACCGAAACGCGAGCCAGAGTCTCTGATCGAAAAGTTGTCCGTGACCCAGCAGATTTTGCGTACTCGGCAAGCGCTACAGCTTCTGAAAAGGACGCGAATCCAGGAAACGAATGTGAGCTCGACGCTTGCAACATCATATACGAAGTACATGCTATGCTGACTTACCACGTCATATTCTCTCCCAGCAAAATTCCGCCATCGTCTCAAAAGTTCTGGGCAAAAGACAGTTGGATGCGGCACCTGGATAGGAGAAGTCATCCTATACATAGCATTCCTTCCGTTCGCTTTGTGCTGCTGTGTCGTTTGTGTGGGCGATAAGGCGCTCTTCGATTCGGATCATAACGATTTCAATATCGCAGGCGAGCCACGACGTTGCAAGAAGCTTCATAGCTGCCTTTGCGGTATCCTGTGTTGCCGTTGTAATAGATGGTTTGAGGATGAAGACCACTTGAGCAGCTAGGGACTGGGATTACAGAGGCAGAGTGGCAAGATGGAGAAGAAGATATCGAGTTGTGAGGGATACTACTCAACTACTAAATGTAGTACTTATCCCAGCTGAACATGAGAAACGCTTTCATTTGTATACATATCACCTGGTGTGGGCTTATAGATTTTTCACTAGAACAGTAATGAAGACATAGAAATGGCTTTTCTGGATTCATACCGGGAGAATCAGCGATAAGTTGGGTGAGGAACAAGTGAGGAGAAAACTGGTGCTGATCATGGAGCTATCCAAGTACTTTCTTGCTGTGTTCCTTGAGTGTTTTGGCTGTTGTTATGGCTGCTTTCCTCAGCTTGAGAATCAGAGAATCAGAGAGCACGTGCATTGAGGGCTCACATTCGTCTTAGTAATAATAGTATGGGTCACATTGTAACTTTACATCAACTTTACATTTAAGTACAATGGACGTTAGATGAGAACCCCACTTGTGCGTCAGTGACATCATTGCGCGCTTGAGAGAAGCGACCTATTGCTCAGATTCGTGTACGTACCTGATCCTCACTGGGAAAGGATTCCAGCCCTCAACACCATCCTTCTTGGAAGGGAAGTCGTAAAAGGTGATTACCTTGTCTGCCATTATCGCTGTCAACTGACGATGATGTTCGAGTTAGCTTTCGTCTTTGGTTTTTAGTATAGGATCTGTCCTAGTGTCGTTCTGGCCTGCCCTCAGCATCTTCGTCCTCCTCATTCAGTTTTGTTTGAATCATCCATAAGTAATCCAACTCCTCATCCACAGTCATTGCTTAGTAAATTTCATATGCTACGCGTTCATCGTCGTCAGATTGAAGGTACGACCTCAGTCTTCCGCGGAAGCTGCTGATTATGGCAGTCAAGCATGGAAGTACGCTGACCGGCAAAGTGTTTGAATTCAGCCTCAGTTTACGGATCTTCACGCATCTCTCCATGGAGCACGCTTATGCCCGAGCACTAGTTCCTTCCTGGTACCATGCAAACACTTTCGGCATTTCTTCAATGGACTCTCCACGGGGTTGGCATGTTTTTGTCACAAACGAGCTGGTGTACGGTCTTGGTAAATTCTACCAGATATTTGACAATGACTGTTTCGTCCACTGAGGATTCTGACTTCAAATATCGTGTACAGAGGCCTGCGTCGATTGTAGAAGCTATCAATGACGCGGCGACGGTTTTTTGTCTAGAGAAAGACTTTGGTCCTTACAGTTATTAGTACTCCCAGCTTTGCAACATCTCGATTTATTTGATATACGTCTCCAAGTTGATTGCTGAGCAGCCTCCTCTCTGTCAAATGCTATATAGAACAAATTGTCAGCAACTTGAAAGGTGATTGCCAAAAGGAGGGGGGAAATGCGCTGAAGAATCTGCAGCCGTACTTTCCTTGCTAAGCAAGTATAGCGAGCGTTAAGCGTGGTATAGAGTCTTCAAGTGATCTTTTGCTAAGCATAGTCAGCAATGACTTGGCAATGACTCAGGATGAACGCTAGATCATGCAATGAACGAGGATGTCGGAACAGGTCGGAACGTGACAGCAAGATACTTCCAGACAAGTAGGTCCTATAAGACTGAGAGGAATCAGAGACGAAAGCATACTCAGAAATCAGCACCAAAGCGATAATGGCAGACAAGACAATCATCTTTTACGACTTCCCTTCCAAGAACGGTAGCTGGAACGCTTTCGCTCTCAGGATCAGGTACGAACACACAAGAATCAATGCAATAAATATTGCGACTTACTAACACTTCTCCACCAGACTTGCGCTGAATTACAAGGGTCTTCCTTTCAAAACCGTCTAGGTCGAATATCCCGACGTCGAAGCGACCTTGAAAGCTGCCGGCATTCCCCAACAGCCCAATGGCCTGACTCCGGCAAACCTAGGTACACTCTACCGGCTATCGTCGATCCTTCCACTGGTACAGCCTTGGCAGATTCGCTGGCCATTGCTGAATACCTCGATAAGGCGTATCCTGATAAGCCTTTACTCATGCCATCCAACACCAGGGCGTTGCAGTTGGCATTTGAAGAGGCAGTCCCCGCCAATATCGGCCCCATGTTCCAGTTCATCCTCATCAAGCTTTGCGACGTGGTCAATCCAGCTAGCAAGGAATACTTTAGGAGGACTAGAATTTCACTCTTCGGGAAGAGTGTCGAGGATCTGGTTCCCAAAGGTAAAAGTGCCAAGGTGGAATGGAAGAAACTCGAAGACGGGTTCGGGAAGATTGCGGGATGGATGAAGGAGGATAAATTCATCATGGGAGATACTGCGTCTTTTGCCGATTTTGTGATCGGTGGGTTTCTTATCATGTCCAAGATTGCTTGGGGTGAAGATAGTCAGGAATGGAAGGACATTGCGGGATGGCAGGATGGAAGATGGAGTAAATTGGTGAAGAATTTGGAGCCTTACTATTCGAAATAGTTCATTTGAAGTCATGCCACGTACTTGCATAACACCGGACAAGAAATGATACTCATTGTCGACCATTGAAGCTTGAAGAAGGCATTGCCAACTGGAGACTGTAGTGGGAGTGTGCGCGTTTGATGCCGTGAGAAAATTTCTGTTTGACGCGTCGGCGGTAGCTCTCGACTTGAGGTCTCCTCCTTTCTTCACTACCACCACCTTCCTACTTCTGCAGCCGCCCTGTGAAGACTTTTACCTTGTTACCCCTTGTCTTCTCTTTCCTCGCCCAGAGAGATTTAATCAAGCTGATACTCTTCTGATCGCTCACGCACGTCTCCAGGTGCCTGACAGAACACCACATATCCATCTCGTTTTTCGCAAGTTTTCAAGTCGCATCTCCTCACTTTCGTCGCCATTGTCTCTTTGTTATTGTCTTTTCGCTTTGCATTGCATCCTTAATTCGTACCTCCTTAATCATTAATCATGACTTATCGACGCACCCGCAACTTGAGCACTAGCTCCAACGAAACCCTCGTTCCAACCACTGATCCCGAGAACCCTCTTTACTGCCCTTCTGTCTCAGCTGCCTCATACCTTAATTCTGTTCGTCATCAACTTGGCGTTCCTAATATAATCTCGATATGGAAAACAATCCCGACGCGAAAGTCTACAACATCAGTGGTCTCGCAAGTAACACTCCTAATCATATCATCAGACAAAGCCTCAAAAAGATCGTGGCCGATTCTGGGGTCCGTAACCGTCGTTCTAATGCGCATATACCCGCGTCCATGGCTAAGGAAAACAAGTTGAAGCTCAAACGCTCTATGAAGAAAGCTCAAGCACAAGGAAAGGAATTGTCGTCGTTTACTCGGTCACTTGGACAGGTGTTTTTACAGACGGAGAAGGAGAGAGAGAAGCAGAAGCTGGCGATGATTGCGGTGCAGAAAAGGCAGGAGATGGATGTAAGTAGATATAAAACGCGTCAAGCAGCCTGTAGCAAAATTTGACTATACTCTTTGTCGGACATACCCTCTAACACACGAGAAGCAAACGGCGACGTGCAGAACACGTCGAAAAACGAAAACTGTACTTTCCATGGTGCCTATGAAAGTGAGGATGAGTTAACACTGACGATCATGTTCATGATACCTCATACTCTTCCACTACAGGACGACGCCGTAACCGATGGAGAAAATTCCGTCAAATAGCATCTGTGGCAGTATGTTGGCCGTGCATGTTGTGCGGGATGTGTTGCTTTATGTGTGACATGATCTTCTTCGACCGGGATTTCAATAGCGGGGAGGCAGGACGTCATGAAGAACTGGATGATCTTATGGAAAAGTGTCTGAAGGGATGTTGTTGTTAGGCCGCACTGGACAGGATTGCTTGAAGTCTAGAACCAGTGGGAGCATTTGCGCCGTGAATGCCTGTGGGTAGATCTGGCCAGAGAAGAGAATTGGAAGGAACCTTAGAGTAGCCTTGTAGAAGAAATATCTTTCACTTCAGTGCCGTATTTCATCACGGATACAGGATGCGTCGAAGCTTTGAGATCGCAAATACGATTGTTGAGTGGACGTTGAAAGCAGAATAGGGTTCGACACCTCGATGGCAATGGGATTTCCCTCTGGCGTAAACCAGCCCATCGCAGGCGTTACTTCACTGAGAAAAGCTGAGTTATGTTTGAACAATAATGACTCCTCAGCTGAGAGCGGTGGTTCAAGAGTTCAATGCCAAAGTCTCTACAAATTGTCTCGATGGCGTAACGAAATTGGTGCTGGACCTTCTTGACGACGCCTGAAGTGATGAAGATTCTGAGCGTTGGGACAGCGATGATTCATAGGATGATGGGGATTCTGACGAGGATAGTGGAGGATATGATAGTAGTGAAGATATGATGATATCAGTGAGGATTCTGACGATTTGACAGGACGATACGTGAAATTTCTGTCACCATCTTTTGTACGGTCAAGTTCAAGTGCAAGTTGCGTATGGACTACTGTTTCTGCCAACGTGCTAAGTGCTAAAGCGTGGTCCTTCGCTACCGCCATCATCGATCACAATTCACGATTCACCAGCGCTTGTTTCTGTTAGTCTTTCCATTCATTCATGCCAGCTCTCGAACCTCTAACCCAATGGTTTGCTGTCCTCCTCATCCTATCTCTAGGTCTTTGTGATGGACTCATCATCTTCCATTCCTACTCATCACGAATACCAGTTTCAACTGCTTTCGCAGTGGTCCTAGCAGTATACCACCTCGCAATTGTCATCGCAGGCATCACCTCACCTCTGCTAGGAGAGACTTTCAAGTCATTGCGAACTCGCAGAGCGCATTCTGTGCCAGTAGTCCTGATATCCTCAGCCCTGACGCTGCTGTTTGCAGGCCTTGCGCTGTGGGCCACTGTGGACCCTATAAACGCTAGATTCCTACTCTCTTTTGCTACGTTTCAAGTTGTTGCTACCGGATTGCCAATTATAATACAGCTAGTAGCGATAGCGCATATAGCTTGGGGGTGTTCTGAGGTTGCGATTAGGGAAGGAGCTATTCAGGTGCGTCTTCTTACAATTCTTGTCATATATACTGTACTCACTCAACATTACCCTTTGCTCCTTTTCAGCTCAGAGAGGATGAACCCATACCTGATACCGATGCTGACGCCCAGCCCCAAAACTCGTCACCACCCTCGGATACCATCGCTCTCGATCCAAAGAGACCCGTATCCATGCGCTTCCTCATCACATCCCTTCTCATCACCCTCATGTCTGCCAATATCGTTATGGTAATGCCAGACTTGTACAATTATCCACTCACCCTCTACACTTCGGTCATCATTATCCTCCATCACCTCATCCTCATCTTCTCTTCTGTTGACCGGGTTCACTTCGACTCTATCAGTGCCAATCCCGGTGCTATTCCCGGTGCCAACGGCACTAACGAGGACACGATGATAATCGCAACCCGAACCACGTTCTTCCTTACCGAGAGTATTTCGAGTCGTCTGCGCTCAACACTTGCGCGTCGAATACTTGTAGGGTTGATGCCAATTTTTGCTTTACTTTCTGCTTGGTGTGCATTCTTCTTGTTCTATTGGGCATATGAAGAGTTCCTCGTCATTCTGCAAGTAATGGAAGCTGTTGGGCTTATGGTGTTTGCGGTGAGGTCGTGGTACAAGATGAGGAGAGATAACGCCGGCTATGGTCCAGTTCTCGCGGACGAAGAGGAAAGGTTAGAGGCGGAAGGTGACGCTGGAAGAGCAACTGAAGGACCAGTACCTTGACGCATATGGGATCCAAAATATTACGATTATTTATTTCTGAGTATAGTACGTGTATAAAGCTATTAGGTTTACGAGCAGCTCAAGCAAGACAGAGCACAGATACATAATGTATACATGGCACAAACAGAGGGCAAACTATACCAGCAGTCAGCATTAGGAGTAAGCTCGCACAGTACAACAGAGGGCATCTTCCCTGGAATCTAATGCGTCAACCGCCCAACCACCCATATTAAACCCAAACTCCAGTCTAAACCACCTCTCTCAACCTCGACCCCGAGGCTATCCCCACCCCAACTATCATCCCAGACCCCTCTCTCCTCTTCTCCTCCCTCTCCTCCCCAAGCCTCCCAATACACCCAATATCAATCGGCTTAAACAACCACGTCCACTTATTCCCTCCCGTCCTCTCCTTCCCATAAGCCAACCCCATATCCCTCATCAAATCATCCGTATACTGTGGCCAACTCCAAAACTCTATACCCGAACTATGACTTTCATTCGTCCAATGAAGCATGTCGGGGTATCGTTTTCGTAACCAGGCAGATGCGCGTTCGGTGTGTTGGATGGCTTCTTTGGCGGATTGGGGAAGTTGGAGGAAGGAGTCTTCGAGGAAATAGGAGGATATCCAGTGGGCGGTGGTTTCGAAGACGTAGCCGTTGTTGGTGGAGAACTGGGGACAGGGATTAGATTGTCAGTCGGTAGAGGTGAAGAAAGATAAAGAAACGTACAACAGCGCCGTTTATAGCCAAGTCTCTTTTGAAAATACTCTTTGCAGGAACGATACCACGGTAGATACACGAGGTCCACTGGTCACTCAATGGATGCTTCGCAGGAGGATCCTTCAGTGACGAATACTTCCACTCGTTGGCGTAGGTGACATCAGAAACATATTGCGGTGGATATTTGCCCAAACCAATCTGATTCATTGTTTGCTCTAAACCAATCCATTGGCGTCAGAACAAACATAACAAAAAAAAAACCAAGGAAAACAGAGAAACATACTATCAAAAATCTTGGCCCAAGACGACGTGTACCCCGTTGCAAGAATGATAGCATCTGCCCTGATGATTCGTCCGTCTTCAAGAATAACTGAACGACCATCTTCACCAAAGCACACCGCCTTAGTAGGTGCGATGAGCTTAATTTTTCCTTCTTTGGCTAGGGTATGAAAGCTGTTTCCTCGACGGCAAACTTCGTCGTTGACTCGTAGGCTCCAGAACATGTCTTGAGAAAGACGAAGAGGAGAGTTTTTTGGTACGCTGAAGGATTTGAACTGGGGATGGAAAGGGCAGGAAATGCACACGGAGAGGACAGTTTGTCAGTTGGTAAAGTTAAGAGTGGTGACACAGATGCACGTACTGAATTACGAGAAACCATATTGAAGAGTCCTCGGACACATTTTCCTCCCAGCCAAGTTGTGTGTAGAAAGCGTCTTCAAGATAGATAGTCAGTAATAGGAACTAGTACACCCGAGCAATGGAGTTGAGCCTTACTCAAGACCGCTACGCAATTCGATATGTGGGCTGAGTACACCAATAAGGCTAGAAGAGACCGAGTCCAGGTAAGCCTACCACGGGTTAACGACAAACAAGCAACGCAACTCACCGACTCTTCCTAAACGAAGCAGGCAACTGCCTAGACGACGCAACAAAGGCATCCGTTTTTTCAAAAACCATCGAGACATCAGCATGGTTCCCCTGACTTGCAATGTATGCAGAGATATCTTGAGCAGATTTTCCACCTCCAATGATGACGACTGCACCGGGGATATCATCCTCAGAAGGTCGTATCGCCTCAAATATCTCGTCCAGGTTTTTCCGGAAATCTGATGAATGAACGACTACACCCTGAAATCCGGCAGCCCGGGCTGCATCAGCGGAGAAGGCGGGAGGGATACGGGGTTCGTGGCAACCCTGTGAGATGAGGTTTGAGTTGTATGGAATAATGAAACGTTGAGAAAGGAAGAACGTACACCGGTACACAAAACGATTCGGTCGAAACCTCGTTCGATGGTTTCCCCTGTTTGATTGTCTTGACAAGTGACTATCCAATTTGGGGGGTCCGAGGAGAATGGTGGCCTAGGGCGTCTAACGTTGAGAACCTCCGTGTTGTACGAGATCCTGTCTCTAAGGAATGTTTCGGCAAATTTTTTCATGTAAAAGTGCATATCTTCTGCGCTGAGACGTTGGTCGCCGGGCCCTCGGGCTGGATGCTGGGGCATGTCGAGGCAAGAAAAGCGGTAGTCGCCATAAATACTAAAATTGTTCTCAGTAATCATTGAAGATAACAAAAAACCACGACACACTTGTTGATAAACACACCAGAGTAAACCTTGTTGTATTCCCAAACGCCACCAGGTGAGTTATCCTCGGACAATATTGTCACGTTGGTGAAGCCATCCTTGATGAGGGTGTGTGCGGTAATAAGGCCAGCCGCTCCAGAGCCAATGATACAGACAGATCGTCGAGCATTATAGGTCTTGATATTGTACTTTGAAGACGGTAAGTCATAGAGAGGAATGTCCAGGTCATCAATCCGCATGGTTCGGTTTGAAGAGAACGAGGCGGTAGAGCTGAAGCTCATCCTAAATCCTTGGAGGTATTGGAGAATTTCAACGGAAAGTCGGAAGACAATCGTATATAAGAACGCACCAGCTGGTCCAGGGTTCCCAGACTAGGGATAACAAATCAGACAGGATCATTTCGTGCCTATGTTTCGTCGGAGGAAGCAGCCAATGAGTAGGCACCGTAGGTTCGCGACCTCAATCCGTCAAGGTCTCGACCAAACCGAGAGGTCTGGATCGGCGGTAAATTGTATGCTTTCGACCCAGCAGTCGTAAGCATAGCCCGGGTAGAAACCCGGGAACATAAGCAATGGCAACCATTGATAGATGGTGGTGGCCACGTAAACTACTGGAGCAGCAACAGCAGGACGCTCTGATCAGTGACCAGTCTATCGAGAAAGACAATGTGAGCGTGGGAACTACTTGCTTCTTTGGGTGTCCTTCAGGGGCTGCCTAACGTCCAGCCATGGTATGCCACCTAGAAAAACATGGTGCTGTGCCTGTGGACAAGCTCTCAGGGGTATATATTAGGATAGGAAGAGCTTCTGCAAAATCCGTTGTTTTTCCTGGACCAATAGCACCGAAAACTTCAATGGAAATCCTTAAAGCCGCACACTTATGATATTTATAAGTCCCACTCAGAAAGTTGGACCTGGACCTGGTCTGTAGAAACCAACAGTAACATTAATATACACAGCGGACGGCGATGGGTATTTGCCATCCATTTTTGTGCAACCTTAAATCTCGAACTTCTGCTCGGCGCCGGAACTACCCCATATGGACTTCCGGCCTCAAAACGGTCCCATATGGGGTATGTTCGGCCTGCAAAACTGTTCTGAAAGATTTGAGATTTACGCCTGCGCAAAAATGGCTGGCAAATACCCATCGCCGTCCGCAGTGATAGCTTTTCGGGCGGGCCCGGAATCTTCTCGTGTCACGATGTCCAAAATTTGATACCAACTTCCAAGCTTGATCCTCCAAGGCCTGTTGCTCAGTCTATAGGCTATCTATCCCTTTGACTTGGCTTTTGCATGAATAAGCACCACTTATGTAGAGCTACATATCTATGTCAAAGTAGTAATACTCGAAGCCAATCTGATCGAAATTTACGGAGGAGCTGATTTTACACGCGTGAAAAAACTGGCCGCGCCCTAGACTCGAACCACTCGCACTGTGTAACACTTTGATGACAGTCGATCAAAAGTGGCTTCGCCAAGCGGTTTGATCGACTTTCATCAAACCTTGCAGAAGTGACTGGCTCGAGTCTAGCCGCGCCCTTACTATGTTCTACTAACAGCTGTACATGCAAGGAAGTTCCCTTCTCAAAGAGATATTCCATGGATATTACCTGCATCATCCACCTCCCACTCCGTCTAATACGGCTTTTGAAGAAAACACCTAGACCTCTGAGACTCGGTACTCCTGTTAGCATTACCCCAAAACCTAACGCCTATGTGGATTGCTAGTTGACCTCTATCTCGAAACTTGCTTTAACCTCGCTTTAACCTGGATCAAAAGTATGCAATGAGCTTCCGTTGCCAATCCGGACGAATGAGCGATGACGCCATGCTCATCGTCATCGCCATCCAAGATTCCGTGATAAGCAGTGGCCAATGCTCGCCATCGCATTACGCTGGGTTCAAGTCAGAACTTCGAGTCTTCCAGTCGCCCAAGAGGGTAGCAGAGCTGTACAACTCAATCTACCGCCAACCGGGGCGTTGTGAATCCGAACTTGAGCTTGGGCACCACTATCCATATACATATAGCACCCCATACATGTGCTAATGTGCTACGTACACGGCATGATGGACATCGACATGAAGAACGAAGAATGTCAATGTGAGAGGAAAACAGGCAACATCGTGTGTTTGAAGCTTAGCTGCCGACATGCCCGAGAGAGAGAGATAAGGAAGAGAAGATCTAGAGAAGGCTAGGAAGAATCTAAGACAGGTTTAGAGAGAAGACTCAGATGGATAGACGAGGTCGATGAAGAAAGACCGCAGATCATGACATTTTAAATTTGGGGTTTCTTCTCAAGTTCGGGGTTCGGTTCGGAGGAGCTGGAGTTGAAGCGAAAAAACAGACAGAGAAGGGAAAGCATCGACGTCCCAAGCCGAAGGCACCGTGCCCGACCGTACAAGGAGGAAGCCCGCCGGAACACTGTGGAAAAAGGATGACCTGCAAACTGCTCGTGCATGTTAATACAACAACACTGATATAGTCATTGTACATTGCCAATTGTACAACACATCTTCTACCTCCAATATATAAGTCCACAGTAAACCATACCGCATCTGCAAACTTGTTTGCTTCTTCATACATACATGGGGTAGGATAGGATACCGTAGATGGGAGTTTGTAGGGTGTGTGGGCTAGTATCGCTGTCTGCCATTGAGGTCAACGTCGTGTCATGCACCAGAAGCCAAGCGCTCCTTTGCCCAGCTAACGAAATCGTCTATGGTTGATGGCCAGGCCGCTGCGAAAAGGGATAAGGAAGTACGCCAGTCAGCATGAGCTCGGCATAAGCACAGAGAGTAGAGTGAAAGGTCTACAGATGAATACTGAAGGACTCCGAGGATGCGACTGGGGACGAGAACTAGAACCAGCAAGGACATAATACACACCTTCCAAGTCATACTTTTCAAACTTGGCGTCAATCGTCCGTACAAAGTCAAGGAACTATTGTAAGTAAAAAAGGGTCAGTTTTGATAGATGCAAAAAAAGCAAGAAAAAGAGAGAAATTTTGGACAAGGAAAGGAAGAAAGACACAACGAAACAAGCATACGTACCATGGCCCATGTATCTTTGCTGATACCCTTTCCGCCCTTCTCTGCCAAAAACTCAAACCACCAATCGGTATATTCGTCCTTCCAGCCTTCTTCCCCGTTCATCGATATGTCGTTATCCCCGTCCTTGTTGACAATATGAGAGAGGGCTCCTCCTTTAAGCCCAACGGGCAAGAGAAGTGACCAAAATGCTTGAGCGATTTCAATGCCTAGAAACGTCTTCGTCTGAGCAAACATTCCAAGATAATGAGACAAGACCTCACCAAGACTCCGCTGTCCCTCATTCCGAGCAAAATCAAATGTATGTTGATACACCTTGCGGAAATACTCTGGATCAGACCCCAGCCTGTCTCCTAACCTCACCAGGGCGGTCTTCATCGCTGGTATCGTATCGCACCTAGGTGCTCGCTGTGTTAGCATTATCACAGAAAGACGAATAAAACACTCACTCACCCAAGGCTCTTCCATCCCTCTAACCAACCTTTCCGATTCCACTCTCCTAACCTTTCTGATTTGAGTTCATAAGCAACAGCTAACAGCACTACATTCTCCGGATCGACATCCAAATCTTCGCAGAATTTAATCGTTCCATTTGCCGTTATTTCGTCGCCGTCTGGGTCTGAAGATACATTTTTCCAGTCAGTACTCGAGATGGAAAGCACCCATGGACACAACAGCAGCAACCTTTATATTTATCAAACAGCGTATTGAGCTTGCTCGTTGACGGTCCCTCGTGCCGTCTACTCGGTGTTGGCGCAGGATTAGGATCATTAAAGTAGGCATCAACAGCCACGTCTAGTTTCTTGTATTTTTCGAGGAATCTTTTGGCGTCCTTGACACTAATCGATGTGATCAGCTCTGTTGTCTGCTCTGACCAGTTTTGACTAGAGTTGATTAGAGACACACCTGGCACCTGTGACAGCGCAAAACTGAGCAATATTCTCTTCCATCTTTCTATCAACCATCTTGAACGGCAATCCTTTATCGGACTAGAGAGATATAGAGGGTTTCCGGTTGGAGGAGGGGTAAAGCACAGAGTCCACGTGAGTCAGCAAGCTTGAGCATACTCCGACGGGTTTCCGGGGAGAGGATTAGGGTTTTCTGGACTTACTGCGAAGAAATAGAAGAGGTATATGGTTAAGAAACTGAGCACTAGCAGTGCTGCCGCTGACGATGAGAGAGACACTTTCGATGGATTTGAAGGTTGTTAAGGAATGATGCTGACCTCGGTCCGCGGGTTGCTCCTAACCTTCATGGCGCTCTCATACCGCCACAGTCGCCAGCTCTACGGTCTATAGCTTGGTATCTTCCTGAAAGCCTGGCAAACCTCGCAAACTTGATTAAGGTTCAACTTCAAGACAACTAATCATAGGACGTCTAACGAAAAACTCGTCACCAAACCTGCACTGGAATTTTCGGTCCAGAATAAAGGAAGTCCAGATGTCCATTCGGTCTCAGTATGCTCTTAATCAAGCGAAGGTTTTACGAAGATTTCGATCTATGCAATTGTGGCTTCCCAGAATCTCATCTCTTTCTTGTCAATCAGAAGTTCTACCCGCCTGATAAATCTGCAAACTCTTACATTGCTGTTTCTACTGGCTCATAACTAGCTTGGTTTCTTGACATCCAGATGTATATTCTCTCTTTTCAAATTGTTGAAGATTTGAATGTTTGCTCATAATCCTTTCAGTGGCTCAGGTCCGCGTACGACTTCAGCCTGTAAATATTTTCTGCGCCATCTGGAAATTGGCTGGCTTGACGTACGGCCGCAGCCATGAATCCCTGGCCGACAGAAATTTATTCCAGGAATTGACAACTCTCTATACCTGTGTTTCAATTTTTACTTCTTTGGTCTTCCTCCTTCGCGAGGACGGCTCTTCCGAGTCAAGTCATCCCCTTCTTCGTGTATCTGACTTGGCGTAATGATCCACGGTCGTTCGGACACTAAATGGTTTGTTCGTCATCATCTGCGACCTACGCACCATAACATGCTCGCAATGCAGGCTCGTTCGGTAACAAAATTCCACCTTGGCATTGGATTAAGTACGGATCGTCTTCTTCGCACTTTCACTGGCAAGAGAAAAACGGAAAATTCTCTCTGAATCATATAACCGTCTCACGTATGTGTGAGTGTGGCATGAATTGCGATTCGGACTTTTTGGCTTAGCGTATGCCAGCTTCTCAATTCTTTCAGAAATTCG
This sequence comes from Tetrapyrgos nigripes, assembly GCA_013368315.1. NCBI lineage: Eukaryota > Fungi > Basidiomycota > Agaricomycetes > Agaricales > Campanellaceae > Tetrapyrgos > Tetrapyrgos nigripes. Next base: position 279,104 of record JAACJM010000021.1, read on the forward strand.
TCGACTTCTCTTTGGTCAGTCTATTGTCACACCTATCAATGACCCTGGAAGCGGAAAATGCAAGTAAGTAAAAACATTCTCCTACATGACCTCATTCGCAATACCGAGATAAACGCACGCTGACCATCGGTCCTGATCTTGCGGTCATTGGTAAAGCGAAGCCTTTCAGCCGGAGACTTACGGGCCATTGCTGACTACGGATTAATGCAGATATCCTACCAAAGCAGAAGTAGAAGAAACGTTCTACTTGCATCGGAGTGCGTCACTACATCGAAGATCCCCTGCGAGGTAGCGGGTACGCAGTCATTTCCAGAGAGGCACTGAGTCTGGCATTTAAACTTGCATTGACTCGGAAGTGTACTTATGATGCATCATTCCAAACTCATAGTAAAATAGCGCTCACTCGAAGCTTGTTCAGAACTTCTCAATTAGGCCAAAACCCACGATGCCTCGCTATGCGCTTGCTTCCAATCAATCCTTTCATCTTATTGCTGTCCCTTTGTCGCAAATTCTCCGGGTTCTCAAACAATTCGATTTCCACGATGTTAATTCTGCCGCTGCACACGACTCGAAAATGTCTTTTCTATCAACGTTTGCACACGACCACACGAAGGACGCGCCTGGGAGCAATATTTGCGAATAAACAGTACGCACATACATTGCTGAGATTTCTGTCCAGGCCTGCAATCTTGAGACTTGATTCTGATACGCTGACAGTTTGTATTGTGACTGTCCCAATCTTCGGGTTCCTCCAGCGATCCACACGCAATAATGTATCACATCAGGTTAAGAATCGTTCTAGACATATTATAGCCGACTGGCCAATCACGTCGGTCTACTCGTTTCCTCTCCAAGCCTCACTAAACAATTGTGGCTTAGTTTTCCTACCACGCAACAGGTTGGTAAGAAGCTGCTTCTCCGCGGCCGCGCTCCACTCAGTTGCTGGAAGTACTTTGTCATTAATAATTATTGACTATCTTTAGGTTCGGGCATACCACTCTGCTATTCAAGCTTCAAGTATTATCAGGGTCCATACGCATTGCACTGCCGCATGTACGATATTGAATGAAGATATCGGAACTTGGCCCTTATCCTTACCCTATCACCATGTTCGAGGTCAACCTTTCACGTTCCCGGTGGAGCAGACAGCTCTCTAGTCAGAAGGCATCTTGAAGTGAAGTGTGATGATATGGTTCTCAAAGATCGCTAAATAAATAGATTGATGCCTTCTTCTGAATCTCGTCAGGTCCGGGAACAGGACGAACTGAAACCGACCCGGACTCACCCGGCGTGTATTGCTCATGATATTGGCTATCTGCTACATACGAATACGCAGCACAATAGCTTCATCGCTCGAACATAGACTTGTGATACCCCGGATTTTTACAAAACTTGCAATTGTGACGACATCTCTCATGCATCGGTCCCGAGGCTATATCTGTTCAGACGAATCTCTATTCGAACATGCGCTTCTCTACTACCGGCACTCTTCCTTCTCGTCTCGTTATAGGGGCCGGTGAGTTGTTTCTAAATATGGGCTACACACTGCCGGAAGCCTGTATGGGTGTCTTTGCAGAGATTCCACGTTTTGTTCGGCTGCCCCTAGATTTTCAAAACCTTTTCAGTAAGTGGTGGAGGTTCTTTCATACTTATTTCGACCGCGTTTAAATGCTCTTGCAGATACATGTGCTCTAATATGTTAATTTTGTTTCATCTCAATTACATACTGTTCCTTGATTGATTCACGAATTATTCCTTCTCGCTCCGAATGCTTCCAAGATTATACAACCACGAGAAGCGCCTGCAATGGTCATTACAAGTCTGGACTCAACACAATCTAATTTGTCCTTTGTCTCAGGTGCAAAAACTTTGGCAGACGCGAGATGGCGAACACTCGGAAGTGGCGGCGATCCAGGCGTCGGGTCCCACGACTTTAGAGCTTGGAAGTCACGCCACTGGTAGACAGAATCGAAAGTTCAGTCCTTCTTTATGCATGTCCTCAAGCTTCTGGACTCGCGGCCGTTGTGTTAAAGACCGACATCTAGGGGTCTTGGATCCGTGGCCAGTACCTTCTCCTTGGGAAGCTCAGAGTACTCTAGGTCCGATGTCAAGCCTGAGTGGCTATGGATAGCGAGCAACGCTCCCCGTGCTGCCTACGAGAAGATATCAGAAGATTGCTCCGTGCCCATTAAGATAGACCTAGTGGTGTTGGAATATCCACCAAGAAATTCAACAGCCAAATTCCTTCTGTGGCGCGAATGAAAAATGCGCAAGTACTGTAAAGCCCGAAGTGGCTAACCCAATCTTTGGTGCGACTAACGTGGACGTACCATTGAATTTATTGTACGGGCTTGAGCGGATCAAAGACGGGACGCAGAGGGATGAAACATTCGTCGTCTCGAAGCAAAAAGCAAGCAACACTGCCTCTTCATGTTCTATCATGATACGGAACCAAAGCTTCAAATATCAACGACGGGTTCTTGTTGCCCTGCTTGAGCAGTGCTATAGGCTCATGGCACATGCCTAAGCAGAGAATAAAGCGAAGTCTGCAGCTGATGATGCCAACGATGATGCCATCGTGTTTACTCCCAACTGACATCCAAAAAAAAACGTTGGCTGGAAGTATGCAGGGTTGTCTCGGACCATTAATTATTCCATGACTGTAAAAATGTTTTTGAGTCAGGAAGGAGAAAGCATACTTTGGCTGAAAAGGCGAGCCTTTCTGGCCAAAATTTTTCTACAATTGACGCGTCAAATCTTCAAGGTAAACCCGGAAGGATTTATTATTCGTTCTGCATTTTTCCTGTTCATTTCGTTCCGGGAACTTCCCGATACTGCCCTGCCATCTGGTCCTATACTCTACCCTCCCCAATGATCAGCTCCAGTCATTAAATCAATGAAAACGGCGGATAAACTTCAACGATCCTTTTTTTCCCGAATTGACTTGTAGTTGACATGAGAACGTGGAACCTGCTACATGGGCCATGGCATAGGGAAAAATCCAAAGAAACATGAGGGGTAGACCAAAGTAAGTACTCTCCTGGTGACGTAGTTCAGTCAAGACAAGTTGCCCGGCCCTGCGCGGTGTAAACGGAAAGGTCAGTTACTATATATCGGCCGGCCCGGTGAATAGCTGTGGCTGAAATTTCCTCTGCAACTTGGATTACTTTGAAGTATCTCTAGCTCATCTCATGAGAGCGTCCACCCCTCGTCTCGAAATTTTACTTGAGGGAGGCAAGCTGAGTATTGCCAATAAATACCAGCGGCGATAATTTTCGCGAGTCCCGCACAATTCATTAGGTGTAGCGCTGTGTAGCGATGTACATATACATAGATGGAACTGTTATGTATGTAAGCACCCGCCTTGATAGATTGACGTCTTCGAAGCTGATCAGGTCCCATCTACATATAACATTCTGAACATCTCCACTTGCTTCAAGTTGGATCCGGAGAATCATCACGCTTGTCCGTTCCAGAAAAGGGATATCGCCTTGGAAAATCACGACTTCTTCTTCGATAGTAACGGTCCGAACTTAACATGATGTTTAATGGTCCTCCCTGATCAATCGTACCCGCAGTCCATCACGGAACCCTTCAATCTCTCGCTCAGGCGATATTATTCGAGAGTACACATGTATGTTACGTGTATGCGTCTGTAGCTAGTACATGTTTGTATCTAATAATCTAATAAGTAATCTAAATAGCACCTGCCCATCTGAATTCTATTATAACTATTAATCTCCAAGATTCTGACAGCCTGACATTGTCTGTCAATCACAGGTCCATATTAATGACCACCTGGCTGGTGCTTCATGACTTCATGATGGCCAGACACAGCAGAGAGCGCCCAAAATAAGTCCTCATAATTTTCCAGTTCAGAACGTCGAACATGGACCTGGGCCCGGTGACTGAGGAGGAGTCCTGACATCGATATATCGACATCGACGTCGACATTTGACACTAGATCATCATGCATCACGGTTATCCATATTACTTACTTCACTGTGGCACTGGTACCTACAGCGACCGAGCTCGGGATCATTCGGAGATACTGGCCGATACGACGTCCGCTGATACTCGGTGTTGATAGCCACGGCGACGTCCAGATTTTCTGACCAATTGCAAACTTTGAAAGCAGTCAACGTAGACCGTAGGACCTCGGCCCTACTAGATTAAACCTGAGAACTCTCAGAATTCAGTAAATGCCAATAAACGCTGCTAGTTGTACACCATGATAGACATGCCACTTCCGGATGACATTGATAAGCCACCTTGACGCGAAAGCCTTGAATCGTGATACTTGACTTTGGTCCTAATTTACAACACGAAGTAGCCTTATCCTTGTGCCACCCGCCCACTTCAATGGTCTGAAGAATCATTGCTTAGTGTGCCTTGATTCATAATGCCGCTGGAACAACCGACATTCTACTCTATGCTTGCGAGCTTTCGCTCGTATTTGTCCGACCGGACGTTGGTACGGACTTGAGTATATGCTACAAGCCACCTTGGTTCTCAGGATTACTCTCTGCCAACGGTATGTCCCGGAGTTAACATTTATTGATTTGAACACCGTGGAGATCATTATTTTGTTTACTCTGATAATCCTCGGTGCTAGTAAAACTTGAATGGTCAATGATCTATTTTGCCAGATTGATAGGAATGAATAGTATTACGCTAGTAAGTAGATTGTAGACTTGGTCAGTAAGTAAGCAAGGAGCTCGGTGAAGGCTTCTCAAAAAGTTCTTGCGGCAGATGAAGGTTACTATGCTATACTTCTCAGTGAGCGTAGCGACCGTCTCGAACGATGATCGCGATGTAAATTAACCGATAATTTGAATGACTGATGATGCCTTGAGGGAAAAAAGGATAGATACTAAGATAGAAACAGTGTTCAATTCAATCTTGATGGGCATGGGCGATGATAAATGTATTAAAATACTACTGATCATGAAATAATTTCAATGCATCGAAGCTCCTTCAAGAACGGAAATGACCTCAGTCTTCCAGACCTTACTTCAAGTCCCAGCTGATGAATCTTAAACTGAAAGTGTTGATTTGGAAAGGGTGAAACGTTAACATTGCAGCTGGAAAGGCTCTAAGTGTTTAGATCTATTAACATCTTGAATACTTAGTCCACTGTCCAGTGCCACTGCAAGAATAAAGTAGTACTCGCTACTCTACTTCAAAGCTTCCAGATAGATTACATTAACAAGAAAGCATCGGCGTTCTGGAGCCAGACTCACTGTCAGGGGGATACAAAGTGACCGATCTGTCATCTGTACTCAGTGAGTATCATATTAGTACCTTAGTTGTCACTGATAAGGATCACAGTGCTGGACATGATCATAAAGATGCATAGAGGTAAGTGGACGGAAATAAGTGTTGGCTGCTCAGCATAGCAAGCTCACTGTAGCTAAAAAGTGCTGTTAGCTCCCGTTGATGGTGATAACGGATTTAACAAGATTTGATGATCCTTTGTCGATGGAACGACGCGGTAGCTCATTTCGAGAGCGAGGCTGGTCAGTTAGGTTTCAAGAGCGCTAGACGTCGTTAAGTACTGAAAATCAGATCACTTTCAACATGTCCAGAAAGAAGAATTGGAGATGTCATTGAAATGACTTGATCTGTATAAAGAAGATTCAGGTCCGATAAGAGGCACTTACGAGGAACGAGATGTGGCGCTAGACTTGGATGAGCGGTCCGGGAGAACTCGAAGAGAAGGGGTACATGTGATTCTGGAGATTTCTTGCTGACCAAGGGTTCTCAGGTGAGGTGTGAAAGTCGGCGGTGTGATTGACTGTAACGGAGGACGGACCCGATGGGAGCTGGAGCGGAATCTGTCAAGCTGGAAGGTACGTAAAGGCCGGAAAGAAAATGAATTGGTTGCCGGGGGACAGTTGGATCTGAAATCTGAGTGATTTGGGGAATGGCAGGATTAATTCTCTATCGGACGCAATGGGTCCTTTATATAATCCACCCATGTCTCTCAATCTGTACCTTCTACCATGTCCGCTCGCCCCACTGAGCCTCCTTCGTCTCCCACTGGCCACCGTCCGCGCCGTCCCTTGTCCCCTAATACTCTCAGAGGTCCGTACTTACCTGCCGATCTGTACTTCTCCGCTTAATTATCTCAATTATCTCGATTTTCAGATGTCGATCTCACCCAGCCAGATATCTCCCTGCGCAAGTACCCCGCGCCCCCAACAGGTCACGACTTGATGGCCATGTTTCCTCCACCATCGCCGGGGAACTTCCCTGTTCGTCCGGAGCCGACGAGTGGTTATTTTGAACGTCAGGAACGGGCATTCTTCGCTCAGGCAGGCAGAGAGATCGTCCGTGTCCGTCTTGAGGTCGATTTTGATTCGTCAGATCAACCAAAGCCATCTCGTTCTAGAGATCCAACTACCAGTCCCTCATGGCGTCCTCAAGGCCCTAATTCACATCCACAATCTTCCCCTTCATCATCTTCCTACCCTTCCCTTCCACAAAGATCACGATCACGAGCAGCTTCAGCGGCATCTGCGCCTTTGTTTCATCCATCAAATCCATCCGTTCCTCCGAATTCGAGTTCTCATTCACGTCCTGCTTTGCGCACTCCACCTCAGGATGCCTCACGACCGCGTTCGAATCCTCCACCCATACCTCCTGGCGCCTCACCTCCAGATGAGATCCGAGATGACGACGAATCATGGCGGAGGCCTATGCCTTTCGCTGAGCGGAGGAGAGCAGGGAAGCATACACGGAGGGTCATTGTGCGCAATTGAGTCATTGAGACGTCTTGAGACGAGGGAAATCACTGTCCTTTGCGTTCACCTCGTTCGCTTTGGTCTGCTTCTCTTGGGTCTCACCTCGATTCGCTCGTTCGTTGCCTTCCCTTTCTTGATTCCCGATGTTAGTAATGTCACTGTTCGACACACACTTCCTATACTTACAATTGCAACAGCTGTGTATAGTAGTGATCATCCATCATTCATCATCACTATCTATCTCTCCTGCTGTCGTCGCTTGCTGTCAGGCGTAGATCATTTCGCATCGCCAAGGTCCTGGCGGAATCCTGCAGCTCTTCTCACCTCATTACTTTCCTGGTGGTCACTGTCAATCAATCATTCAACTCGGCATCCTGATTTCCAGTCTTCATCACGAATGCGGATATATATGGACGTATCCATGCATGCGCGTTCTGATCCTTACTGGAGTCTAGTCCAATCGAGATATCCTCTCCACACCAGCTGTGCATTTGCCTAAATGCGTCTCATACGTACACGGTCTCCAGCAAAGCACTGGCATCCATACTCGAACTCTGCGATCACACCCTTCCCTTCCCTTCATAGCCGGCTGTCCAAACGCCGTCCTCATTTTGTAACATATCATATCATACCATGGCATCACTGCACAGCCGTCTACCACGTCTGTATTCTTGTCGACTGTCGACCGTCACCGTCAGTCCGACCCAACCCACATCCATGCCTCCATACCCATAATCACATCATGTCAACTGTACATCACGCATCTGCCCATCTGTCTTTGTCTTGCCATTGCCAACGTTATCCCCTACCTATAGATTGAATGCCTTCGACATATGATGTCTGGTTGCCTGTCTTTGCTGATCATCGTGTTTGTCTTGTCTCCGTCTGTTCTTTTGGCATTCAATAGTAATACTACTCATAGCTGTAATTTGTACTCGTACTTGCCGTTTGTCGCCGTTAAAGTTCTCGTGTCTGTGCTGTGCTGTTCTTCTCAACTGTTGCATTGCCTGATTCGCGTCCTTACTTATATCCCGTCCCGTCCCATGTGGTACCTGATGTACGCATGCATTTCATTATTAGTATCCCTCCCCCTGCCCCTCAGGTCCCCTTTGTTTCTTGCAAGGAATATTATTTAGTAGTACTTAAGACTTTCTAACTTATACTTACTACTAGTAATGCTTACTGTACAGCGACGCTGCTATTCGCTAGAATTCTCTGCAAGCTCAGGCTTCATTTGCATCTTGTATCATACCTAGGATCCTCGCACTTACCGCGACTGACACCGAGTGCTGCTGAGGCATTCATCTACCCTTTAGCTACAAAGACCCTGGCGGTGTCTCAAAATGCCTAATGACAATGACAAGATCTAGCCCGGCGTCGTACGGTGTCTACGAGATAAAATCTCAAGGCCGGCTCAAGCTGAAGTTGCCGAACTTGACGATACTTACCTCCGTAAGGCGGAGCGAATCCCATAAGTTCTTCGTCTGCCTCGTCACTCCTTGTATCGAAGATCGTAAAACAAGTAAGCCACAAGAATTCAGAACCTCCACAACGTTAGGTCCTGACTCCTGAAACAGGCGCCCTGGCTGAGTCTGACTGGGTTAGTCTCTTTATGAAGAAGTCGAAGCAGTGGAAGTCGAAGTTGCATACCAACTCGTCTCTTTGCTCTCTCCGACTCCGAGCTTCTAGGAGGTTATAATGAAGACCTGATCGAAATGAATCATCGCCGCTTACTAAATACGCAATTACACGTACACGCTGAGGGCACGCAATCTATAAAAATACGTCTGGCTGCTCCGAGACCGCGGTGTTGGCGAAGTATGCCACTCCGAATATAATCTGATGCCTGCTGAACTTCAGGAGAAATTGCTCCAACAGCCTAGACGTGCTTGAGTGTCAGATCAGTACGTGTTGAATTGCAAATCAAAAATTCAAGAAGGTACGTGTAAGTCCAAGGTCAGGATTGTGGGACAGTATTGTATACTATGGCGGAATTTGGAGCAATATTCTGTCTATCGCACAAAATCGTTGTGTCAAGCTCCTAAATGATACAGATGAGCATGGCTGCCAGTGATTCTCCATCAGCCAAGTCAGTAGTAATAACTCAACTTCAAGAATGTCGAGAAGGATCCTCCTGTTGATGGTCCAATGTCTCCAGCGCTAAGCATAAGTACAAAAAAATTGGAGTAACCATAGCCTGATCTAGGACATACTTAATGAATTTATCCAGGCGACCACATTTATCCAGGCGACCACATGGAAAGAAAGATCTTGGGATTCTGAATGAAGTCATCGTAAGTGCATATGTTAAATCCCTGACCTGCGTGCTGGCCATTCACATGATGATACTGATGATACTGTACAGAACTATGGCAATCATCCTTCCCACGAAGGACTCATGCGGCAAAGCGAAGTGGCAAAAAAGACGGAACGTGAGTTCCGAAGATGCGATTGTTGTCCGCTCTGCGAATTCGCGCTTTTATCGTGGGCTCATAGATTCGTGGAAGCCATTGATGCAGAAAACCTTGGCATAACGATAGAAAAGAAACAGAGAGAACGCTGGAGTTCCGGATCGACATAAAGTACGCTGATCTGATGGAAAGCATCTCCGTCCTACTAATCAGCACAGTTCAGATTGGGTAGTGCATGGCCGCCGCTGCCTGATGCAGGTCGAAGGCGATCGACCCATGACCAGATAGATCAAACATGAAATTGAAGGGCGTGAGGTTGTTCCACTGAACATCTTCTCAAACGCTGTACCGAGCCCAGAGACCAGCGACTATCGAATTTTCAAGAAGGATTCAACAGTAATTCTTCCGGCTTTGGCAAGTGACGAGACTTACCTTTAACGCCAAGGGAAAAATGAGACAAAATATTACGGTAGTTAACTCTGGACATACAAGTCAACGGCTTGCTGGCAATCAGAAGAGAGGAAAAGAATACCTTCTCACATAGACTGGGCAGCCACTAAAAATTATCCCTCCAATGCTGCAGAATCTTCCGACTAAGATGACTGCAAAGACTTTGAAACAAAGTTCTATCTTCCTCTCTCCCTCTCCTCCAATTGAATTCCACGAAAGCATCCGAACCGTTGTTCTCGTCACATAATCCAACATGTATCGTGCAGACAGCTCCAGATTTTTCCATCCTTCCATTGCGATCGCTATTACTGGCACTTGTATCTGTTTCTTGAGCCCCTTTCTCCAGCTGTTGTTGCTGGAGCTTCCTTCTCGCACTGCGTGACCAAGTGTCTTCTTCTACTCGTAGCACGAAATACGACTCCTTGTGAGTTTCCTCTGCTTTTTGGATACCATGGGCCCCATCTTTCACTTCCCAAAACTCGGCTTTATACACGGCACGTAAGATCTCCATGAGGATCTTCCTCAACGCCTCCGTCGCGAGGTTTGTATCTGTACAACCAGACACTGGAACCGTCTGCTGAAATGTATTACGTGCAGGTAGGCAGCGTTGTATTATTTGATTAGGGTAGGATATGCGAGCGATTGACTGGTAGGTAGAGGTCAGACGCTAATGGGTCATGAAATCGAGCGAATTATGACTCACATCGGGGAGTCTAACGTCAATGAACGACCATGCTACTGCCCATCTCCTAGTTTGGCCTTGCACGAATTCCGTGATTGCGTAATTGTGTATCTATCCACTCACCAGGTTCAGAGGAAGAAAGACTTATAGAACCAGAAAATCGACTCACCTTCAGCACTTTCAGCAAATCAACCACTTGCTCTATAGAAGATAACTTCCCCAACATCGAGGTAAACCATCTACATCGGGTTCCGACTCTTCTACTCTCCTCCATCATTCGCATCACAAACTCGCTTTCTCCTCCCGGAGTGATCATTTCAACCTCTGCACCAGTGCATACCTATAACGACGAAGTTAGATCATTGTATTGACTAGCAGTGGAGTTCTAGGCATACCGCATTAGGGCCTGTCATCTTCCCTTTCGCTGACTGTTCGATGTCTTCGATGCTACTGTAAAAAGGAGGATTGCACATTGCGAAGTAAAATCTAGTTGGAGATGGCAGTCAGTTTTGTACAAGTCAGCGTAGACAAGTGAACTGACGAGACATCGCTATGCAGAAATAGAGGCCAGAGGATGGGTATATCACGAGATTCTGAGTTACAATCTTCACGAGGGTTTTCTTCATCATCCATCACCATCGTAGCATCATCAGAGCCAGTTGCCAATGACTGAGAAACAAATGAGGATGAGGAACAGCTCGAATCGATCAGCTCAATGCGGTCCTGAAGATTATTATCGCTGATGTTCTTCTCAGCACAGACGAGAGATACTCTATCTATTTCTGATCCTTGGGGTAAAAAAATAATTACCAACATACATTTGAGCTGAGAATACTCACCAGACGCGTACATTCTCCAGCTAGGTTCGAGTACACATGCGAGGAGTGGATAAATTGCTGACGATCCTGTTCCTCTGATAATAAATAACAAGACAGAAGACGCAAGAAAAGCAAATCAGCACATGTTGACTGGGTAACTTAAAAGTACATACATGTCAACCCCGCGTATCATCTCAATCTCGTGCCTCTCCATCCCTTGGCTTGTAGGAGAAAGCTCTCTTTCCGTGATTTGCGTGTTCCGTACAATGTCCTGAATCCAGAGGACATAATTCAGCCTAGACACAAAAAGCGACAGTTGGGCAAATTTCGAGTCAGCAGGAAAAAAATGATTAGTGAGCGAAAACACAAGCCTATTGGGTACCTAGTTAATAAGTAAGCGTAAAATGCGATGTCAGCTATTCTCAGTTAGCAAGAGAGCGAGTGAAACCAAGAAGAGCGTACGGGTGGACAAAGTCTATCAGAAGGGATCTGAAGCTTCAAGCCAAAGTCGCGATACAGAAGGGCTTCGGTAAGACATCTTGAGGAGTAAAATGCAGTAAGTACAGCGGGCATTGAAGTTCAGAGACTAACGCACCGTTGCGACTCTTCGTTCTGAAAATCAATGGTCACTGCCGGTGACAGTGACAACGTCGACGTAGCGGACTTCGTTGATGATATAATAAGACTGCGAATTTGAAAATACGCATTTGCGTCAAGAAAAGAGTACGAATGAGTCAAATTTGACAAAGATAGGACTACAAACATTCCGAGACGCACTGTTTTTTCAATTTGGGGTATACTTCTGCGAGTTCAAGAAAGTCCGGAGCTTTGTGGCGGTAGATGTTTCTGGGATGCATCACTAATCTGGCGATGTACAGGAAGAAGGTGAGTAGATAAGTAGAAGGTGGGTGGAGATTGAAGAGGTCAATTACCACGTGTCCGACGCGTCGCGACCACACGTGACAGCACTACCACTTCTGAAGCTTTCTAAATTCTAACCCACAATAATGGGGTCTTTCCTCAGGAGAGTCATCCAGACTCGGCCAAAACGCTCAGTCGGATACGAAGGAGCTAGCAAGCGTATATAAAATACGAATAAGTTGTAGATACGATAGAATAGTATGCAGCGTCCGTAGAAGTAGGTAAAGCAAGACTAAACGGGTGACAAGGAGGTGGAACCAACAGTAGATACTTTACAAGAAAACGAGAGTAAGCACCAGATGAAAAGGATGTGAAGCACAGGAGTCACTATGTATATGCACACGTCAACGTTTCTGAACGGATGCATATACCGTCTATGGGTACCAGTCAGTACTAGTAACCGGGGGAAAACAGTACAGAGTCCTAAATCCAAGATCCCAAACACAAGCAACTGGGATGAAGATACAACATTAATACTTTCAAAGTGTCAGCCAGCGCCGTCAGATTGTACAAAGAGAGTTAAAGTTTCAGTTCGATATAGCGGTTTCGATTTCGTTTATGTATGATTGAGTTATGATTTGGTTTGCTGGGCATAGACTTCGATGTCGATTGTGCTTTGACTCGGAGCCCGACCCCGACCCCGACCCCGAGCTCGCCTTCGCTTTCGCAAGTCAAAGCCTGAGTATAGCACTCAAACCTTGAGTGTCTGAAGTAGGTGCGTAGGTGACATTAGGGTCCGGAGTCGAGCATACCCGAATCATTAGAACTGCCAGGGAACCTATGATAGCGCGAGGAGCTAAACGCAGACACCGTAAGCAAGCGTAGACATCGAGATGGCAATAGATACTCACAGGTATGAGCTGCTTTCAGCGAGCAAAAGTCCTAACCTCGTACAAACCATAACCAAGCAAGCATCCTAAATCATATCTTCCTTACCAGGTCCTGTTTTTCGGTCCTGGCAACTCTATGCAGCAACTACACCTCCTCATGCTCGGGAGTAGGAGGAAGCAATTCTGAGGTAGGTGTCAACATCACACCACTCTGCGAACTCCCAACGGTGTAGAATGACGCCTTACTGCCCGTCGTCTTCGAACTCTTTGAGCTGACGGGACTTCCGTGGGGTGAATTAGCACTGGCCTTGGTACCTCCAGATGTTTCGTTTCCATGTCCTGGACCCTGAGTAACTGACATACTCTGAGCTTGAGCCTGGGCGTGGAGCTGGGTCTGCGTCTCCTTCCCAATCCTCTCTATCAACTCACCCATCTCTTCCACATCCAGCACTGCCTCCGTAGCAGTAGTCGTCCCGCCAAACAGTCCTTTCCCTTTCCCTCTCCCACTGATACTGCTCGCTGCGATACTACTTGCGCTGACACTGTTTCGTCTACTCGGAGGTTCGCTTCCTAAACCCCTTTCACTGGCACTCATGAGACTTGCAGCGCTGAGACTGGCGGATTGGAAGCCACCTGCACCAGAGCCACCATAGCTCCCATAACTGTACACACTCCCGTAGTCCGTTGATGGGCTCTCCAGTTCTATATCCCGATCGGCATTTCTAAGGACAGCCCCAAACGTGCCCAAACTCCTAACACTTCCTGCGCTGCCCAAGCTCCCGCCAACACTCCCCAGACTTTGTGTATCGAGCTTCAAAGCCGTCGCAGGGCCCGTCACAGGGCCCGTTCCTGTGACAGCTGCATTACCAGACACTGCAGTCGCTATCGTTGGAGATTGACGCCCAACATTCCCAACGCCAGTACCAGCACTACCGCCCCCCATCCTCTCGTGTGAGTTCATACTGGCTAAACTAGTTGCAGATTGCCCACTCTTCCCGCTTCTCCCACTCTTCCCACTCCGTTCACTGACACTTCCTTTCCGACTCCCATTACCTCCAGCTACACTCGCATCTGGGCTGACATTGCCAAGGTCTGGAAACTCTCTAGACGAGATCGACTCGATAGTAGGCATCCTCCTGACATAGCCATTGAGAATACGAACTTGATCGTCGGGTGGGTAAATCCCATACCGAAAGCCAAATTCCTTGTAGATGCTGTGTTGAGAGGAGCTGTACGAAGAGCTGGGATATGCTGAAGGAGGTGACGAAGAAAAGGAAGGGGTCATAGGTGATGCAGAATAAGGAGAAGGTGATTGGGGATTCGACCCTGACGCTTGTTGGAGATGCTGCGTAGACGGATTCCTCGACTGTGTTGGTGTACTTGAACCGACTCTATCTCGTCGTCTCACAGGAAAGGCAGTGTACCGATCCGGTTCTTCGTCTTCGTCTTCGTCATCCCCATCCGTATCGTCCTCTGCCTCCTCCATAGCATACTCCAATGCCTCCTCTGTCTCTCTCTGAAGCTGAGTAACCAACATTCTGAACCGGTCAACAAAGTTGTGCAGTTCTCGGTCCGAAGCTTGTATAGGGGTCTGTCCACGCAACAACGAAGATGAAGAACTTGGAGGGAAGTAGGTCATTCCATGAGCCTGGTTAGGAGACAGAGCCTCACTCAACCGCTGTTGTATAGCCGCAGGATCAAATCTGGCTTCTGAGAAAGATTCTTCTGAGGAACCTCCTTCAAGGGAAGAATTAGAGCGCCTCATGTTTGCATTATCATTCAGACTGCTAGAAGAATCCCGCGATATCCGGTTGGCGTTCTGAGACGCATGACTCGATGAAGGTTCTCGTGAGAAGCCCACAGATCTAGAGGTATTGCCGCCTTGGGTATTCGAAGTCACAGATGAACGTGAAGATTGGTGGTCTAAGGGACCGGGAGATGGTAAGGCAATTGAAACGGGGCGGCCCGGATTTGATGAGGTGAAGGACATAGGTGGAGACGTGCTCCTTGTTAGTCCTGAAGAAGGGCGATGGAGCTTCTGGCGACCGTGCTGACGGCAACCGGATGAAGATTGGGAAGGATGGCGAGTGTGTGAATAGAACGAAGCTATTACGGGGAGTGCCTATGCATGTATTGGAAGGGAGTGAGTGAAGAGTAGAAATGAGCAGGGTAGCCGATCGTGAGTGAGTTTCCATGCCAAATGAAACGAATAAGCATGTAATGGACGAATGGGATAAAGAAGTGGTTTGAAACGAGTGAGGAGATGAAATAACTCACAAGAATGATCCCGGTCATGAGGACACGAAAGATCGAGAGTGCAAGCCATGCGCCCCATGTCGAGGAAGAACATTTCGAGGTAGATATTGACCAAATTATGTCAACATCAAGACATCGAAAATTTGAAGCCAGTTCCGCGTCAGAAGTATGTCTCCAAGTGATAGTGAGAATCAAGTTGACGACTGCCGGAGAAAAGAGAAAGAACGCTCCGAGAAGGCGAAAAAGAGTCCGGATTCCAAAAAGATACCGAATCGCAATGTTCTTTGCGATCAGGTAAGGCTGGAGGACAGACACGACGGCAACACAAGCTAGAAGGGCAACAGAGACTGCTGCGCTTGTGCCAAGTGCAAGAGCTGTCTGCTGACCTGTGATAGACCCATACATTGTAAAAGCCAGGAAATAGCGTATTGTGTTGTACAGAGCCCATACACCTAAACATAGGGACGATTAGGAGCATATACACATGAAATGTGCATGCCACGTACCAACAATGATCTCCAATGTGACTTGGGTTGCCTTGAGTACCTTCAGCCTGTGTCTTAGCGACTGTTCCCAATAACCCCGTCTCTCCCCCTCGATAGGGGAATCTGAGCCGCCATCGAAGGAAAGACTCATATCCCACTGCTGTCCATCCGCGTTACGACCCGGCTGTCTTGAAAGAAGGTCCTGGTATGCCGAGGAAGAGAGCAAGGGCTCTGTTGGATGGGAGTTGTGGGTGGAGGAGGAGAGGGAGACGGTAGCGACGGTGCCCGAGGAAAGAGTCCTAGAATGAGGGGTGTCCGGGGTAAAGATGGCATTATGAAGATAGAGGGCGGCCATTAACAAGCATCGGGTGGGACTAAGCACAACAGGGAAGCTGTCCAAATTTTGGACTTTTCAATCCCATGTGTCATTAGTTTTGTCATTTACAAATTCGGTTTCCACGCAAACAACGCGTAAATAATCCACTGTCACCTGATCTCTCCCCTCTTTGTCCTCCTACTCTCTCGTACCCTTCACATTAAATCCTTTTCACTTGCTTTGCAGTGGAATCTGGATTTCTCAAAGTGCTCTCGAAATTGCTGTAATTATTGCTGTAGTGCCGCTCCGTACGGCACTCTTCAGACCTGTCACTTGCTGCCAGTCGCCTTTATCCGTCTAATTCCACCTTGGTGCCACCAACTACCGTCGTATCCGGACGTCTCCATATAGGTGTTGATCTTGACGGAGAGCCTCCACAAGGCTATGCCCTCTGAGCTTCCTTTGTTCTCAGAATCCCTCCACTGCTCTTCTCTCCCCTTCAAATCACACGATGCTGCGCTGTAATATGATCAAATATCAAACATTTTCAAAAACTTGTCAGCTCTCGGGCTGTGTGTTTCTCAAGTACAAGATCGAAACCTTTCGAACTAGTGTCTGTCGGGTGGGATCCGATGATCATACGAAAGGGTACTTCCTATCTCCGGTCAAGGCCTTTCTCCAGGGTAGTCAGCGAAGTCTACGCCACATTTGAATACGTATATGCCACAACGTCACAGTAAGGAGCCCACGCACGCGACTTCAAAATTGCAAGAATGTCGGTGCCACTGACCATAACCGTAAAAATCCTGTTTATCACCATCAGCAACACAGTCCTCTTGACGTTCTTCGTTATACATAGCTTTTACTGTCCTAGGCTCCGGCTCTCCTCAAATCTGTTGATCTATCATGACCAAGGTGAAGATCTCCATTTCGGTGATCGAAAACACACCAAAATTACTATTTCAAAAGTCTCGAAATTCGCCTCAGCTCGCTACCTTGGGCCTTAGTACCCAAGCCTGGCGATTGCGCTACATATCCTGACACACAGCAATACACACGACTAGTAACGAGTACAACTGCTTGGTTACTACTTGACAGGCACAACTTCAAGTCGCTGGTCAGTTATCGACATTTGCAGAAAGATTGCAATCATTTTAGTGCGACGATCTTACTACGAGTTACGAGTGCATCACAATCTATCCCGATGGTATAAGCTTTCGGCTGGCTGTCTGAACGCTGAGGGAACCTTCGGAATGACTAGAATCTCTAGGTGTCGTTGACTGTGATGGCAAGCACGCATGTAAGCAATAAAGTACTTCATTCTCAAAGACATTCATTCTTTCCGCCCCATGGAAGGACTTCTAGATTAAATGTTTTCTCGACGCTCGTCGAAGACAATATACAACATCCAATGGAAAAGCATTTAAGTAATACATATAGCCTATTCATACCAAGCCACAAATTATCACTGACAGAACCCCATAACCCCTTTACACTTAATAATGTCCTCATTATTAAAACTTCATTTAAAAGTGTGTACTTGTTCAAATCAATGCGACGCCACCTCAACTCAACTGGCAGCCTCGAGGCCTTTCGATTCCGAGTCGATGACTCGGAACAAGTCCAACGTTCAACGATGTCCCGGCAACTAGACTCCTACATATACGTACGTGAGTACGTGGCTCTAATTAATTATGGTTTGGGGACAGGTTCAGATCAACTAAATGAACAAGTATATAGGCTCCCTAGTGAATTAGAAAACCCGATTGCTACTGGTACAGGTAAGTACCACCGTACAGTGGCAGGACTACGAGTCTACGATTCTGTGGCTACACTGAATATATGACACCAATTGACTCTTACCACCTCATTTTAGATCTTACTAGAGATTGTCCGCGACCTATTCCAAAAGGCTTGTAGACTAAATATTAGTGACTAGCCACTTCAAAAACTAATCTCAGGTCCCTCGGGTTCAATAGTCAGAATACAGCCTGATCCAGGAGCTCGAGAGTCAGACGACGGCGAACGTTTAGGCGTTCTGATAACCCACTAACGGACGTAGGTGCCTACTACTAGTTAGTAGTCAGGGCCTGTCAGGGCGCACCGCAAATGACTGCCCTGATCGTCACCACTGATTAATAGAATTTTAAGTTGGCGGACGCTGTGTTGAAGGCGAGTATCATCGCTTTTGAACTTGGGGACCGGACTAGGGGTTTGCGGGCGGCGCGCGTTAGACTTGGACGTCCGAAGGAGTACTTAGATCCTTAGTACAGTACACTGGATTTTTGCTGAAAGGCACATTGTCACGCTTTTAGATTCGAATGCACAAAGTAACTTTTTTCAAACCTTCTCTTTCCTTGACTATTTCCTAGCCCCACCCGACCGCCTCCATTGGCAGTTCAATGATGATGCATGATCGTGTGCTGGTGTTTCGATCCTCCAGTCCAACGATTCAGGCACACATACCATGCGTTCTTGCCATACAAGGTCTAGTTTGAATTCTCTTTCGTCCTACTATTATCTACGGCTCGTATTTTAGCTGTACTTGCAAGTACAACGACATAGTAATAGAAAGGTCTCTGTTTATATTACGCGTGATGCTGAGAAAACTATTGACCTTGTTCGTTCACGCGTACACTTGCAAATTCGTCAATGTCTTCTATCACCAAGAGGTGTACCTTGCCACTTGAACCTTCTTTATTATATTCTCATATTCTCTAGTTCATTCCAACTACACGGGCCAAAGGCCATCCACCTCTCCAACGCGGCGTCATAACACAAGATGGGAGGTGCACTCCTCTCTATGGATTTGGCTGGCTTATCGACTTGTTTGAATTCATGAAGCTCATTGACGCGCAAGAGCAAGATATCTGTGCTTGTGATGCTAAACGGCAAGTTGTACTGTCTAGGTGGAGATCAGAATTCGTAGCAAAAAACAGAGCTTGTCCGTGAGTCAACCGCGTGAGTACTACACACATTTACTACGTTATCTGTTCATCAACCAGACTGGAATTGACCTGCTGTGTTAGACGGCCCGGTTTCTCAATCTCGAGTTGCTTGGAGTTATTGAACTTGAAATACACGGCTGATAGTGGGAATCCCAGTACCGTCTTCCCATTCGTGAGCAAGTTGTTGTAGTAAGTGGTCTCATTAATATTTAATCAGTTTTTTAAACGAACATCTCCAACGCTTTCATCGCTGCCTACTTTGCCTTATTTTGATTCTGAACTATGCCGCTGAAATACTACATTATAAAGCGCCAGGCAGGCCAAAGTTCAGTCCTTTAGTGGAAGATTCGGACATAGAAGAAGCCTAGCTCCGCATCAGCCTTCTTTTCTCAGGAATATCCCTTAGTCGTCTTGGCAAGCTGTGAGGAGCACGCTGAATGCTGCGGAGATTAATTGTCAGGCGCAATGGGATACCTGAATACGGATGCGGTTCTCCCGTCATTTCTCTGTTGGCGAACACTGCGGCCCTAGAGATTCTAGCCATTAGCTTTACAGAGTGACGAGTCCAAGGCTCAGCTAAGTCATTCAGAGGTTCAAGTTCGCTGCTGTAGTTTTGGCAGTAGCAACACTGCAGCTATACGTGGGAAGTGGATGATGGAGGGAAGGCGTCACACTGGTTCGTAAAACTGGTTACTCCTCATGCGTGGCGTGGGACTCGGATAATCCCGAACGTCTTCTTGATCAATGTCAAACCCGTCTCAACCAATCCTCTCCGCCAAACTCGGAGCACGACTCGAAGACACATAAAACATTTTTCACAGTCTGATACACCACGAAAGGACGAGAGTAATCCTATTATTAGTACAAAACATTCGCTATCTTCCCCACTAATTTCTCCAGGACCGATAACGAACTAGGACTAGGTTAAGCGTTTGCAATAGTCTGGGTTTCCCTTTGGGTTGAAGGCCCAATGGGGGAAGTTTCTGATAACAAAAATATTAGTACCTCCAGAAGGCTCCAGAAGTAAAACGACGTACACAGTATGACCACCAGCACCACCCACTGCGAAACTATAAACGAAGACCATGACCTCAGTGCCTCCGTCAAGTGCGGCAGACATCCTGGAAGTTACAATGAGCAGTGACACATAGGGAGAGTGGCGAGACACCTACAGGAAGTTGTACTTCCTAAACCATCTAGGGCGGTATTTGCGGAGGTAGAACTGGCTGAACATGCATAACAAGAAGGTCATGAAAATGGACGAGTTGATACCAGCTGTGGACACGAATTAGCATCCTGACGAAGGAATTAGACCAAAAACTTACTAGACATATGTCCAATCTCAGAAGCAATCATCGGAGTGATGACTTTGTTGAAATGAGCCTTGGGCCATTTCCTATGCGCAAACCAGAGTGGAATGGGAATGACAAGACCAATGAGAATGCAAAGTGGTACAATCTGGAAGGTTGGCGAGGCAAGAAAGACAAGAAATATGGCGTTAAATTCTGATGAAATAATCTCAAGCTCCTCACTCACTCCATATCTTGATGACGGCGAATAGAGGTCTTTCGACAAGGCTCCCCATGTAACTCTGTAACAACTCATCAGAATACTGGTCTCAAAACCTTGGCAAAGATTACACACGCGTCACTATAAGAGAAACCCAAACGTTAGAACTGCAAAAACCCAGCGATCGCTGAGACTCCGCATACCTATTGAAACTCTGAATCGCAGCTCCCGACCAGACATTCGTTCCTTGCACACTGAGCAGGATTTCTCTGTGGGCCGAAATGATCGATTTCATGATGACATAGTTTAGCAATGCTATAGAGAACATGGCCAATAGTCAACCATCAGTCCACTGAGCCGAAAACAGAAGGATCCCCTCGCCTCCAATAATAGCCCCGAGACATTGCCTGCGAAGACCGGAATACAAGTCAAAGACCTTAGCATCTATTCCCAGAGAAACCATCGGAAGCCGCTCACATCGTGAAGGTAACCCGAGGAGGTAGCTTGGTATACTGGCCTGTTCATCACACAAACCGATGCGCTGGTCGAGGAAGATCCTCATAGATACTACATGTAGACTCACCTATTTTTAGATCCCTCGTCATAGACCGTCCTTGTTCCGTAGAATTATACGCATAGAGTGTGAAGTACATATTGGCCTGAAGTGAGGCGAGGTGGTATTTGGTCAATAAAGACATTCCGACGACCTTCCGCATACAATTACCCCACATGGATATGAACAGCACTCACCTGGGGACTGTTGGTGACTATGGCACCACCCAGCATCTAAAGAATATATGGAAGTGAAAAGCATTGGTGAGTATCTATACCTTCCGTCGATAGCGCACTCGCTTAAAAGAGCATCTGGCGTTACTCACCCTGGCAATATCTTCCGTATTTGCAACATAACTGTTAAATATGGCGCAGCGTCAGCATGACCACTCACAGATAAGAGCGGGAAAGCCTGACCAAAGTACTGCATAGAGTGTCGAGATGATTGGAAGGAATATCGCAGCGAATCCCACAGCTGAAATGGCCGTTAATCAGAACACAGACTTCAAAGGTACGAATCACGGCTGAACAAATTTGATGGACATACCTATGAAGAAAGCCCACCTAGCAATGCGGAATGATAGTATCAGGTTGAGCTATTGCACCAAGTATAAAACTCACCATGGCAGGTGAGAATGGCCAGTATAGTTGGTAGCCATTCCCATAGCCAGCGAAGACGCGAATAATGCTGCGTACCACCAGAAGGGCACCTGAAGCGCAGCGATTACTTGAGTATTCGGCGGTCAAGGATAAAGCTCAGAGCGAAATGCTTACCTCCGGGTACACCTTCATTTTCTCGTAATGGGCTATGAAAATGGTTTGTGCATTAGAAAGCTTAGTCCGGTGTGATAGACGCACCATCTTGAACTTCTCTTCTCTGCGAAAAGACAGATCATCAGCATCTACTCATTCTTTTGAGGTCGGTAAAGAACGCTCACCCTGCTTTGTTTGATGGCGTTCCAGACTTGCTTTCCATTCCACAGAGCCATATGAGTCACTGGGCAGGGGAAAAAGGACAAAAGAAGTCATAAACGAAAGAGGTCTGAAGCCTGCTCGAGTTTTCTCACCGGTAGCTCCAAATGACAGACTGAGCCCAATCTTCGTAATAATCTGAGTGCCAGCCATATACGGCAATCCCACGGCTTTCAGCTTTTCGTGACTGAGAGTATAATCGTCGTTGAGAATGAGATTCTGGTCATACTCAGTGCCGTTCTCGTGGAAGAGAAGCTAGACATTTGGCAAGATCCATTCTATCAGCAATGGCGTTACTCCACAGAGGAAAAAAAGCAATACCTGAGATAAGAAGGGGAAGTTCTTAGATTTCCATACGTTGTTGGCGTAAACATACGTGAAACTCAGGCTGTGAAGCGGTTTTGGTCATAGCTTATAATGAGGAGAGACTGAACGTCCTGCCACTTACATACAAATCAAACAACCAGTATAGAGCGACAGCTGAGTCGACAGCGGTTGGAAGAGCGCACCATACGCCGATCCACCACTACCAACGTAGTTCCAGTCTACAGAGCACTTGTTAAGACCATCTTCCGCCTAGTACACGGACCCACCGAAACACAAGGAAAACAGTCCCAGGCCTTTATGAAATTGAGAGGCAATCCGATCAGATACGAAAGTTAAATATAGATTATATCCGCACCTTCATTGCCAGCCGCGCCGCCGAAGAGGCGGGTGACCCAGGCACTATCTCTCCTTGCCAGACAAAAAACGGAGACACCGGTCAGCAAAGGGGCGATGTATCTGCAAGTCAATTTCGGTGTGCGTCTAGTTCGTCCAGTGCTAGTGCAACGCTCACTCAGGGAGCCACTCCCAAACGACTAGAAGAAAAGATGAGAATCCAATGCAACGTTTCAAAGCCAGAGAAGCCATACATATTCCAACGAAAAGGATCCAGAAAAACCTGATACGCTTCTTCTGTAGAATGTTATCCTGACCACGATGCAAGACATCAAACATTTGGATAGTTGGAATGGTGTTTGGGAAGACAATATAGGTGGGGTAGACCAGAAAACTGCGCATCATCCCTAAACGACCAGCAAACCGTGTTGGAAGCAAGACACTAACTGAAAGACAAGACGCACCTCCCAAACCATACCCAAGCAGCTGACTGCCCAAAAGAGTAAAAATGGCGATTGCGACGTCCGGAGTGAATCCATAGAATAGGTCGTCTGCAGCAAAAATATTGATGGCAAGGGCACCATGAGTGGCAGCGGCGGACATGATCAGGATGCCGACGTGCTCCTTGATGTTGAACTTTCCAGGATTAATCCAGCGCCAGAAAGCAGTATCACGAGCGCGAAAGCGGGGGTTTCCGGGCCCAGGAAGGATTTCTTCCATACACCGACCGAAGATGAATGCAGCAGTTTGTAGAAACAGTTGACTAACATAGACGACTTGAGGACGGAAAGCCTGAAATGTGATGAATGAAGGTGAATGACTGGGGAGGAGTAGGTAGCACGTACGAATATTTGACTGAGGACGGCTCCAAAGCAAGAAAGCCCGATAGCTAGGGACCACAGTCGGAAGGTCCAGACTGGCAACGTCGGGTCGTCCTGAAGGGAAATACCAATGAGAGATTGAAAAGATGAAGAGCAGAGCGCGATGACATACCTCAAGAGAAATGAGACGAAGACTCCAGTCGGCAGCCGTCTCTGCAGCGAACCGTAGAAGCATAAGAAACGTGAAGAGGACAAGGTTGTTCAGCTTGTACTCACCGATAGGCCTTTCCTTCCCGTCATCGTCTAGGTCAATGACGCGGACGTCTTCATAGACGTCGCCAATCTCGCCGATCTCCGTTACGGGAATCTTCTCTTCTTCAGACCCCTTCTGCCATCTCTTTTCTTCGTCATATGGAGACTTCGACCCATCTTGGGGGAGTCCTGGTCTATCTTGGGAATGTTCTGGTAGTGCTTTGATCTCTTCGGAAGCCATGGCTGCTCTTCGCGCAGAGTAACGTTCACTGTTCTAGGGTGGAAGAAAGGACCAGAACCTGAGGTTACTGGTCACAAGCTGCTTTTTATACATCCGCGAGATGTAGGAAATTTCCTGATACGGAGTGTCCGATGGTTCTTATCATTTGCAAACAAGGAAAATAGGAGACGCAGCCTGCGACATCACGCGTTTCCTCTGGCAGTGTTCGTTTGGGACAGGACAGGCAATGTGAGCACCCAGGATCCTCAGTGCTGGCCTAACGGGCTGTCGTAACTCGAAGGATCCCCTTACTGTGCACCACTACGGTTCTGTTTGGATGGAGGGGTCCTGTAAGGAACTGTGGCACTATACGGTGTCCCAGTGAGCAGGCGGGCCAATCAGAAGATTAGAGAAGATGACACACCTGCTAGTCCATCAAGTACATACTACATCAAATAATCCATTAGCCCATGAGATTCGGAAGCATTTCCAGCGACGGCGGATGTACCTACACAATGTGTATTCAGCTATGGTAGTCGTGTAGACTTTGAAGTTTGACGCACCGTCTGGCAGTGGAAATCGCTACTCATGAACAGACTGACAGTCTACAGATTCCATTTTCATGTGATGGGAGAAACCAGAGCTATGCAAGTTGAGGGTCGTCTCGACATCCCAATACCTCTGAATTGAGGTCGCGTCGAAACGCGTCAGAGTAGAATGAGTGTGGCTTCTGTATGTTGTGACGTTTTGGAAAATAGCCGTGAAGGTCGAAGGATCAAGGATGGGATAGCTAGGTTTGTGAAATAGTGTTGAACTTGAAGTCCGTTGATGTTGCGTAAGCGTGAGGAGTTTGTGCAGTAGTACTGCATTGTGCAATGCGCACAAATCGTCATTATCATCTACTACTTAGATAGACCAAGACTCCATATTCATGTAATGCATAAAAGAGGTCATTATCGTGACAAGCATGAAACATGCACCTAAGGTATTGTGTGTGGTATGGTAATTTGAACAAGCAAGGCATGGCAGAGAACGAAAAGTATGTGAGTATAGTTAGCCAAAG
The DNA here is from genome assembly GCA_013368315.1 of Tetrapyrgos nigripes. Lineage (NCBI taxonomy): Eukaryota > Fungi > Basidiomycota > Agaricomycetes > Agaricales > Campanellaceae > Tetrapyrgos > Tetrapyrgos nigripes. The sequence goes on from JAACJM010000021.1 coordinate 304,016, forward strand.
TAAAACATAAACTCAATTGGCAAAAGCCTCTAAGAAGAAATCACCGGAATAGACTTCTCTGTAGGAGATGTAGTCTTCGAAGAAGCCTTGTCCGACTTGTTGCCAGACACAATCTTCCAGAACCCATCCATCACCCCCTTACTCTCCCTCTTCTTGCCCTTCTTGCCCTTCTCCTTCTCCTCAACCTTCTCCTCCTTCTTCTCCTCGACATTATCTGCAACACCCTCAACCTTAGGGTCATCAACATCCTCGACATTCTCTGCAACACCTTCAACCTTAGGGTCATCAACAACGACCGCAACCTGACTCTCCGCAGACGACACAAGCGCCTCAACTTCAAGAGGTTCCTTCTCAGCTCCTACATCCTTCACCTCAACTGGTGTATCCTCAACCGCCTCTTCCGTAGCAAGAACACCTGCACCTGCTTCGACAACCTTGGCAGCCTCCTCCTCAGGCTTCGACGACTCACCCTCAGTGACCTCCTTGTTCTCGACCTCAAGCGACTGGGCAACTTCCTCTCTAGCTTCAGCTTCGCCGACAGAACTGGGTTCGGCAACAGGCTCATCCCCAACCGCTGTACTCGTCTCAGAAGTCGAATCGGCGGCAATGGATTCGGGTGCAGCGAGGGTATCCTTCTTACTATCCTTCTCCTTCTCCTTAGGCTCCTTCGATTTACCCTTGAACAACTTGGCAAACCCGAACTTGGGTTTGAGGGAATCCGAGGTTTCGATACCGGTAAGAGCAGGAGCTTTCTCCTCGACGACGGCAGCGGCAGCGGCGAGGTCGGGACCAGTGAGACCGATCAGATCCGCTACGGCAGGAACTTCCATCTCCTTGAGCTCCTCGGTAGCAGTCTCGGGTTCGGCAACCTCTGGAGCAATCTCCTCAAACACGGGAGCTTCGACGACGGGGGCAGGGGTAGAGGTAGAGGTAGAGGTGCTACTCTTCTCGACGCCAATGCGACGAGTGAGACGTTGGAAGAAACCTGTCTTGGCAGGTGCAGTAACGACGACCACACTTTCAGCCTCGACGACAGCCGCGGCCCCGGACTCTGCAACAGGTTCCTCTGCCTTTTCAGTCTCGCTGCCAACTTCTTCGACCTTGGACTCTGCCTCAGGCTCAAAGGCAGTCGGAGCCTCCTCGGCCTTGACCTCGGCAACATCTGCAACCTCGTTGACAGGCTCGGGCTCAGTAGCAACGGCTTCCTCGACTTTAGCCTCGACTGCAGGCTCAGCAACAGTCTCCTCTGCCTTGACCTCCTCTGCAGCCTCCTCGACAACCGGTGCTTCCTCAGTGACCTCGGAGGGAGAAGCTTCTTTGGGAGCCGAAGCAGACATGGCCTGCTTGCTGATCTTGCGAGCTAGACGACGGAAGACACCGTCTTGAGTAGGAGCGGGGGTAGAGTCGTCCTTGACAGCTTCGACGTTGGGTTCATCGACGGCGACGGGCTCAGCAGCAGACTCTTCGGTCTCCTGAGCAACCTCCGTGGTGTTGGTAGTGGCAGCCATGGAAGGTTCGTGAGCTTCGTCGACCTTGTCCTCGACAGGAGCTTCAGGGGCATCAGCAGGAGCAGCCTCGACGGGAGTGGATTCTTCAGCTTGCGGTGCTTCGGCGACGGCTTCGTCAGCAAGGACAGGGGCGGCGACGGGAGTGGGAACAAGGTTCTGGATGCTGATACGACGAGCAAGTCGCTGAAGAAGACCCTCTTGAGCAAGGACGGTTTCCTCGGTCTCAGCTGCGGTCTCGGTCTCAATTTCCTCGGCAGCAGAGACATAGTCAGTCTCAGCGACAGACTTTTCCTCTAGCTCGTCTTTGGTGACTTCTACGGGTTGGATAATCTTGGATGGCTCCTCTACGACTTCAGGGACAGCGTCGGTAGCTGGGATAACTGGGGCTGCGTCTTCGGTGCCGGTCAAGTTCTGCTTGCTTAAACGACGAGTGAGGCGACCAAGGAGGCCTCCTTTGGAAGCAGAAGCAGTCTCGGTAGACATCTTGTCGTGAAAAGTCGTAAGAAAGAGGAGATGGTAGAGGTGCTAGGACAAGGGGTAAAAATTCTGTCGATCGCCTTTTTACAGGTCTGGGATACAACTCCTATATATCCTGTCGAGATTTGATCATTTTCCGCATGGCATTATCGAACATTTTTGTGGCGATAGACACGCTTGACGTTGATCTTGAGTTTGCTAGAGGTTCGCGTGGTGGTAGGAGCTTGAAAGCTTTAACGCGGGTACATGACTTGCATGACGCGTCACGCGAACGGCTTCCAACTTCAAAGCTGCCCAAGTATAAATCTATGGACGGAAAGCTTCGGAAGCTCGATGAGATCGTTGAATAACATTTGGGTGCTTAAGCGCTGCGTATCGGTGTGTCAGGACGATTACTCCTGTTTCCAGAGGAAATCTGTTGCAGCCTTAGCACTGTCTTAGCATTGACGTCCCCCGAGCCTCGAGTCTGCCTAAGGGAGACTAACGTCCCTCTATCCGCCTTCACTTTACTCTTGAAAGGCTTGACTTCCAAACACTGAATTAATGACAGAATGTCATGGATGGGGACTGTGGATCTGCGGACGAACATTGGAGTCTTTGAGCTGTCCTGCTCTTGTTCTCAACACTGCTCCTAGCATATTGCCATTCCAAGCAGAAGTAGTCTAGATTTGGTCCAGGTACAATGTAGGCGGCCAAACCACTTTTTTTTACTGAGTCCGTTGGCAGCATGATATTATTATGGCTTTCATCAGGTATGGTTAGCGTAAGTTTGCCAGTGCAAGTAGGTAGGGCAATGAGAACACTAATTATAACAGAGTCGTTCAGCCGCTGACGCGTGAGAGCCCGGACCTTGGACCAGGACATCGACGACGACGACGCTAGCACTCTCGACCTCGTTTGAAGCAGATCCGAGGCATACGGATCTCTAATACTTTCCTTTGTTCGGTCTACATAACTCAGCAGGCATGTAACCGTCTTCCAAGTTCGCCTCTTCTTCCTCTGCAGAACCCGGTCTGCAATTCATAGACTATGGTCCCGGCCCGGCCCACCCCACAAACCTCTCTCCAGCCTCTCATGACCACACTCGGTGCCTTGTCCCGCCTCCGCGCCATCAAAAAAATACATCTAGAATGCGGCAAGGACCCTAGACAGATGAACCACTCGTCCCCGTGAACCGAAAATTTGAATGGAATGCCATACTCATGTTCCGATAATTCTCCATGTTAAAAATGCCTAGACGTGTTTCCATCTGGTTTTTAGCCTTGAGTTCTTGGAGGATTGACCTCGACCTCAACCTCTAGTCTCAAGCCTGAAGTCACAACGAGGAAGAAGAGAATGGGTCTGTCCTACAACATCTTCATCGCGGCTTTCTCGTCCATTGGGGCTTTTCTTTTCGGGTGCGTAAACTTGCCTTGCTGTCTCAAGCATATCTCTGACTTTCGAATTGCTTTCGTGCAGATATGACAGGTATGCAGCAAATTCCTCTCTACAGCCCCAACGCGTTTTGAGTACAGATATCTCTTAGTGGTATCATTGCCTCCGTTCTGACGATGAAACACTTCATCGGCCGCTTTGGCAATGACCCAAGTATGCAAGGAGCCATTGTATCGACTTTCAATGGTGGATGTTTCTTTGGAGCTGCAGGTGCAGGATGGTATGTCCCCTGCCATTTTCTTAGAACTTTCTGACTCATCCGACGCTCTGCTAGGGCAAACGACAAATTCGGGCGAAAACGCACCATTCAGATAGGCAGCGTGTTCGCTCTTTGGGGTTGCGCGATGCAAGCGGGAGCCAATAATACTGCTACGTTGATTGTCGGTCGGGTGGTTGCTGGTATTGCTATTGGGTGCGTTTTATCACCGTTTCGTATTCTCCAAACCTAAATCGCTCTCATGTGCTCTTCTTTGGATGAACAGGATCCTCTCTATGACTGTACCACTTTACAACGTATGCATACATCTTGAGTACTCTTCTAGTCATCAAACTGATGGTTTTTATTACAGACTGAAATCGCTCCTCCGAAAATCCGTGGCTTCTTAGTCGGTCTGACTCAACAATTGATTGGCATTGGGTTTATCGTTGCCAACTGGGTGCGCTGTTTCTTGCTTCTCGTTACGCTTTTTAAATGCTAATCCTGGCATTAACATGCAGGTGGGATACGGCAGCCAATTTATCGACGGGGATACTTCTTGGCGTTTAGCACTAGGACTGCAGGTGCGTCGCATTGCCGTATATCCTTCTCTTCAATAACCTAACCCGTTTCATCTTCATCTTCCCAGCTCGCTCCTGCCGGTCTGCTCCTCATCGGTATTCAATTCCTACCCTACAGTCCAGTGCGTCATTCTTTCATGTATTTTGCTTGTAAATCCAACTCATTCTTCCTTCCCAGCGTTGGCTCCTCGAAGTCGGCCGAGACGAAGAAGCCAAGGAAGTTGTTTACAAGCTTCACGGTGCCAACACTCCCGAAACCAAAGAAGCTGCGGATAAAGAATACCTCGAGATGTATGAGACTATTAAAGCGGAGTCTGTTGTTCGAAGTAGGAATATCCGAGACCTTTGGGCGACGCCTGCGATGGTTAAGAGGACGTTGGTGGGATGTGGTGTGCAGATATTTGGTCAATTTACCGGGATTAATAGTGAGTTATCGTTTTTCTTTCCTCTTGCTTTCTTTCTTGGGTTGGGAACGTGTACTAATATAATCTTTGATATACCAGTCATCAACTACTTTGGTCCTCAGATGTGGCATAGTTTGGGTATCACTGGGGGTAAAGAGCTCTTGGTGCAAGGAATCTACGGAGCTGTTGGCCCAATTGCCAATTTCTTGTACGTTCATCTTCTTACCAACTGATTGCCTAACCACTCTAACTACCTATTCTATCATGCCCTCTTCAGCTTCATCATCTTCATCCTAGACCGAGTAGGAAGGAAGAAGCCTTTGATGTTTGGAGCTGGCAGTTTCGTGGTTACATTCTCTATCCTCGCTGCTATCCTCGCTACGAATCCTGCACCTCCCGATGGTGTGACTCCGCCTCCTGGATCGGTTAATGAAGCTGCGCAACGGTGAGCTGGATGAGATTGCGGGCTTCTCTTTGCCTTTTTCTGCTTCATTGACACTTACTCTTCATTTTCCCTTCTCTTTTATTACAGAGCCGGTATTGCCATGATATTCTTGACCAGTATCATCTTCTCCTTGAGCTTCGGACCCGTTAGTTGGGTATTGGCTTCTGAGGTGTGTTGCCATTCCTTCCCTCCTTTGTTTCTTGCTTTCCTTCTTCTCTTTTCATGTGCTAATTCTACTCCTTTTTTAGGTCTTCCCAACCAGCACCCGTTCGATCGGTACATCCGTTGCAACATGCAGCAACTGGGCATTCAACACTATGTTGTCCCAAGTCTCACCTATCGGTATAACCAACACCGGATATAAATTTTACCTCGTTTTCGTCGTGCTCAATTTTGTGGATTTGATCGTTATTACGTTGTTTTTCCCTGAGACTAAAGGTATGTCTTCACCTTCGTATTTTGACCGTATGTTTCTCGACGCCTGACAAATTTCTTCTGTGCACCTTGTAGGAAAAACTCTGGAAGAAATGAACGCAGTGTTTGGAGATGAGATTGATTCTCACAAAGTCCTTCAACGACATGGAATGCAAACCCCTGGGATGGATGATCATGGGTCTGATGAAAAGCTGCCCTAAGGGGCTATGATTTTGAGTTTTAACGAGTTTTTTTTTCCTTTCTCATGCAATGGAGGATGGGGATTGTTGTAAGAATACTTGAGTTTGAGTTGGGCGGCGCTTTTGCGGTGATCTACATACATACATGAACGGGAAGTAGACCATATAAGTAGTGGAGTATACTACATATGCAGGATGTAGAGCGCCCAACCGTATTATAGAAGTTAACTACGCGTCGAAAATCTCCCGTCGACGGACTTCATATTTTGCAAGAACATTCTATGATTCTTTTACGTGGTATCTAGGAGACTGCCTACTCGTTTGGAGGATGTAGCAGGTGACACTCTTAGAAAGAGCTAGAGCGACAATTTCCAGTAGAAAATTCTCATTTTCACCTACTTATTAAGTAGAAGGATGGTTTCGGCCGTTGTGAGATGTGAAACTCCGCCCCAGCCTGCCCCAGCTCATCATCTGAGAATTGAGAGTAGCCGACATGCAAAGGAAAATGAAAAATGTTCAATTGAACTATCTACGCGAAGCGCGACTCGGTCACACATCCTGTCACGCAGTTCGCTTCCTGCCAAATCGAATGGTCTGTTCGGCGCACTCTGGCACCGCACTTATTCTGCCAGGAAACCCCTCAAAATTAGTAGGACAAAATTTTAGGGTCTCAAGAGTACGTCGACGAATCTCTAGGGCCGTCGAAAAACATTTGCGGTAGTTCACCTCAAACGGCATTTCTTGGTTCACTTCAAGTTCACTTCTAAAAATAGTACAAAGAAGGTACCAGATCCTGTACATGTTCCTAAGGGTGTGGTAAAATTTCATAGTGTCGACGTCTTGTCTCATCTCGCACCCAACACCAACCAATATTCTGTGGCCAAAAGTTAGTTCGAAAAGGTCAAGCTTTCCAGCGACAAAGGTTTTTGCGCTTCAGAAATTTATCGGAAGTGAACCGAGCCAATCGGATCGCTTGCCGAAGCTTCGGAAATTTAAAGTTTTCGAATGCGTTTCCGAGCAACAGGTTTCCTAACTTCTGGCCACAGAATATTGGTTAGTGCTGGGTGTGTCTTGTACCATCACCGCGTTCCAGTCGTCTTTTTCGACACTACTACGTCCTCTCATCTTAGCGTTACCGCTTTCAAACACTTAGGGCCTGCCCGGGATTTGGCGAAAAGATCAATTGGCCGGACCCAGCCCCACCCGGTTTCCCGAGCACGGCCTTAAAAGTAAGTGCTCAGCATGTCCTACAATCTTCTTGTAGTCTGTGAATAGACGGTCGAATTTCTTGTTTTATAAGAGATCAGCCTGCTTTTACCCGTGGAATAAGTGAGACTCAAGTTACACACATCACTGTCGATGAGGCTTGTCGTCGGCAGAGGCGCGAGGTCATCACGTGAAGTTGGCTGAATACGTCGCGCAAGTTGAAGAGTGTCAAAATGTGCGGTTCCAGTTCTTTCTAGTCTTGATCACCGCTTTCGCCGCTTATTCACACCTAAACCACATCCAGTTGATGCGTATTCTCAGTAATCCCATCTATCTGCTTGCTATCTGTTGGGTTTTCCATGTCATCGGGGACTAGCAAGGCTGCTGACGTCTCAAACAAACCAAAGAAACCACCAGCATGCGACTACTGCAAGGCGCGTCGAGTTTTGTGCCACCCTCAACCGGATGGAAGGCCTTGTCCTAGATGTGCAGAGAAGGACGTACAGTAAGTGTGTCTATGTGACTCGATGTCTCTGGGAAGTGTACTGATTGTCAAGACTTGTAGATGTACAACTACACCGTCCGTCCGCCGAAAACGTAGACCACAGCATGAAGTTGTCGCCGCGAAGGAGATGGCCGCTGCCAGGTCCAACGAGAAGGGCAACAGGAAGGAAAGTAAGACTCGTGCGATGGTTCTAGCCACTTCCAGGCCACAGAGTCAAGACACTGGTTTCACGACTTTGTTTGCTGGGTTACCGTATGTGCAGACTTTCTTTTTACTGGTGAAATATGCCGATTTCAAATGATGGATATAGAAGAGTCATCGACAACACTGCAGCTTCTTCTCGTCCGGAATTACATCTCCCAACGCAACTAATTCAAGATTTGTTCGATGGTGCGTGTTGTACATACCAGAACTCGTCCTCAAAACTAAAACTTCAATCATCTACACATAGACTTCGTCCATACAACCTTCCATTTTCTCCCTATCATTCCGTACGACAGACTACGCGCTAGTCTCGCCGGATGCGGTTGGCAACCTGCCTCTCTTGCACCTCAAGACTGTGTCCTCGTATATTGCATCTTCGCTGTCACTTCTTTCATATCCACCCACCCCTTTATTGTCGGTCCAGAACCTCTTCCTCCAGAGTGTACCAACATTCTTACTACCATCCACCAGACGAAAACAATTAGAAAGGATCTAAGGGATATAGGTAGACGGAGAGAAGGGATGTGTCAACTGCTGAGAGCGGAAGCGCTGAGGCAGGCGCAGATTGAAGGTATAGCTGTATGGGTTTCACCAGAGAATGCGGCGAGTTGTTGTCTGCTGGCTACTTTGGAAAACCGTAAGTCTTTCACAAGCTTTCAGTTTGGGGTGAATAGGAATGTCAATGAAACGACAGAAAATGAAGGCCCAAGCTCATATGATGCAGCCTTTGCATGGCAAACCCGAGCACTTGCCGAGTCTTGGTATCGACAACCGCAGCCCCCTATCCCGATTTTTGGAACGACTCAACTTTCAGTCCAGTGGTCCGGTTTTCTGGTGAGTGATCCCCTTTTTCTAGACTGCACGTGCTAGACTTTTGACTCTTTATGAGATGGTTGGCACGATTTCGGCTTTAAATTCAGACAGATCTGCATCTTTGTGAGTTCCTGTTGCGAGTTTCCTCTTTCTCTATACCCTTTGTGCATTTTGCTTATTTTGCATATTATTCTAGTACAGCACACGATGAGCACCTCATATGTGGCCACGACCAGCTATCCTTGGAAAAATTGGCCTTGGTGCTAAGTCGAGGCTGTGATAGGTTGCAATTTTCTGGATCTTATTTCATTTTCGGTGAGTTGCAGAGTTTACTGATTATGCTGAACTCGCATATATGTCCTTCAAGTCATGTTTCAGATTACACGCCACGCAAGAAAGGTGTACGAAACTGTCAGTGGACGTGGGTAATCCAGTTTCGTTCCGACAATTCTAAATGCTAACATTGGCTAATCAACCATAGCTTACGCACGAGGTCACCCCTGCGACCTTCAAGTAGTAAAACGCTGCTTTACCTCCCTTAGTCTCCTGCATGACGTATGCGACGCTTACAACACACACGGTCTTCTGCTATCCCGTCAAAGCCAAAGCCAAAGCCAAAGTTTCTTGATTCTCAGTTTCGTCGGACTCGTGCAGATCGGATGGTCAAATTTGTCGTTGTATTTCTACCGGACGATCAAAGCAATGTGGGAGGAGGACCTGTACACCGCAACGCCGGATGGGACCATAGACGATGGAACCACTCAAGTGGATTGCTACGAGAGCGGTAGTGGTGCTGATGGCCCTGGCCATGCATATGAGCGGGCAACATGCTCGTCTATGCGAGCAGAACTGGCATCCATCTTCCTTCATGCCAGAGCTTTGGCATGTAAAGCTGCAATTGAATTCTCTAAAATGATTGAAGAGTTCTTCACAGTTTCGAGATTGGCACATCTGAAAATTCTCGGTGGGGATATGAAGAAATGGGTGGAGTTTTTGATAGAAGTGACGAATGCGGGGTCTATGTCGCCGAGTGAGGGGATTCAGACGCTTGAGAGGTGAGTCAGTCTGTCGACGCGTCATCTTTGAAGGCTTTTTCTGACTACCACTCTTCTCTTCTCTAACAGGCTACGTGACGGCCTGAAGATCGCTGGTTTTGTCTGGGCAGACTATACAGATTTCGTCGAAGTCATTGATTCTCATATATCTGCTTTAAGAGCTGGATCTGCTATTCCTCAAGTTCCTGCTCAAAATCCCTATCCCAATCCAAACTCTTATAATCCTCATTCCAGCCCCCTTTCCCATTCCGATTCCCATTATGTCCCTCAGTCGATCCCTCAGTCGGGTATTGCACCTACTGAAAACTCGACTCATAATCCCTATCCCAATCTAAATCCTACCAATCATCATTCCATCCCCCATTCCAATTTCCCTTATACCCCTTCTGCTGGTGCTCCTCCCCTTCCACCTCCACCACCTCCACCACCTCTTCCTCCTCTGCCAGTGGTAGGACTAGAGAGTGGAATCTCGCCGTATGATCCGTTGTTTTCAGGGTATACGTATGGACAGAGCTCGAATTTTGATGCAACTTTTGAGGATAATCCTCAAGTTACGAATGCTGCTGAGCAGTATCAGAATTACGATGGTACCGGGTCTAATAATTGGTAATGTACCTATATAGTGAATATGTATACATAGGCCTGCGCTACAAAAGAACTTGTGAAGTGCGTTGGAAGCTAGTTGCGATGCTATGAACCCGGTATTGTATCGTTTCCTTCGAATACTCGCTGAGTATGCATCGAAGAGTCATCCTAATCTATGTAGAATAGCGGTTACGACAGTTGACTCGTAGTAATAAAGAACCGATAGTAGTGTCTCCCCAGGAGACCACAGACTTGGCCTGTTAACGCGTTCAGCATGTCACTAGCGTAACTACTAACCCCGCAGAACCAGAATTCTCCGAGCCGAAAATCGGAGGAAATTAATCATGAGTCGATTTCTGCTCAATTTCTGACAATCTTCCGAGAATTTGCTTTCAGAAAAATGCGGGTCATTGTTTCTCTAAGTATTCTACAAGTTCCAGAAAAATTCCCAGAATTGTACGACAACTCTCAGGACGATTCTGTTGTGTTGGTTTTGCGCTTTATGACGAATTCGAAGGGTTGACTTACAGTCACCATCCAAACACTCATGATCACATTTAGAAGAGGCTTTATCAATCCAATTGTCGACGTCTACTTCAATGTTCAAGCTCAAGATTTATAGTCACTATTATCCTGGAGACTCACTGGAATGAAGGAAGAATTCGCTGGGTTAGAAATGTTTGGCACGGAGTTGTAGACTAAGACAGGATGCGCTGGGTTCTCAGGATGGCCGTTGGACGGGTTGCGATGGTCATTGGCTATCACTAGGAGAATAGCCCATTTCAGGATTAGTTTGCAAGGAGTGGCGAGGGTTAAAGGTTTCACTGGATATTGCCCTTTTGCCTACGTTGTCCTTTCTTGCTTTTCTGGCACCTCTCTAACTTGCTTCTTGCATATCTGTAGAGAATAAGAACGATGTCCAGGCCGCTGGATATTACACCCAGCTCCCAAGGTCCAGACCCCATCTCTTTGGTTGTCCAAGTTACATGGAGATCTAGAGCAGCACAGCGGCTTTTGAGCGGCTTCTTTTCAGACAACAACCTCAAATCTCTCTATTTTTGCTGCATGCAAATGTTGTTTTTGGATGGTTCTCATCTCAATCAATGATAAAGGATTGCAACTCATGATTCCTCCTTTCCCTTATTCCACCTTTGGATGCAAAGTGCAGTGTACGGGCGCGGACCGCTCCTTTGCTTGTTGTCTTCTTCAATCGACCTTCTTCGTCTTTGCAAAAGCCTAGGACAACGACTGCTGTTATCGCTTCTCTTCCTTAGCCCTTGGCGACGGAGCAAATATGACGTTGCGAGTGTGTCACTTAGACCTCTGACCATTGTACTTCTTCACTTCCTTATAAGTATGTCCCTTTTGTTTCCATTTTAGGCCGAGCCCTATTCGTGAATGACAATGGTCGACCATGGCAAGAAGGACAATGTGCACTGCATGTGGGAAATCCCTCCTCCAAGGCCGTGCCGCAGTATAAAAGGTCGTCGATTTGAGCTGTACATTCCGTACTTCCAACACTCCCACCACCGTCATCAGCACTACCACACTACTACCACTAACACCGCTACAGAGTCAATTCCAACTATACACCAACTCTTTTACACATGTCCTCCAAACATGGACCCACATCAAGCAGTCCAAAAACGTCCACTTCGCCTCAGAGCAATGCTGCTCACCCGTCCTCCACTACTCGTTCTTCGACGACTTCTGTGCCTCAGCGTCCAGGTCCTGACGCGCACCGAGTGATTGTTGCCATGAGCAACATGGACATCAGCTCGCGGCCTCAACATCAAGGCCAGCAGAGACAGCAGCCGACCCAAGCTGACTATGGTTACAATCACAATCACAGCCAACCGCAAGCGCAGACTGAGGCTCAGCGTTTCGCGGCCTATCCGTCATATCCTACCTACGAAGCCGATTCGGTAAACGATTTTTGGGAGCCACCACCAAGAGCACCTGCTGCACATCAGACTGGTTTTCATGCCGAGGGTGGACCTAGACCGTGGGGGTTTGAGGATGATAGTAGGTACTAGGCGGCAGAGTCGGACCGTCGGACGAGGTGCTCGGTTTTGAAAAGCTGGTATTCTCGGATCTCGAAGACGGTTTTATGTAATTCCAGCGACAAGGAAATCACACGGAGAGGAAGTACTACTACACACTAGAAGGAAGATACAGAAAGATACCTCATATAAAGTATGTAGCTCGTGGAAGCAAAAAAAAATATTGTCGAGATTTTACTTATCTAATCAATCATCATATCAAGTTTCAACCAACTGATCATCCTCTTTCGACTTCGCGGCTCGCCAGGGCTCGGTTATTTTTTCAGCATCCTACAACCTCCTACAACACACAAAAGCCTCGGTCACTCCTTATCTTTCAATTTGATCATTCGGAAGCGAAGTGTACCAAGTGACTTCCCGTCGACTGAATTGGAAGGCTGACTTCTTCTAAGGAAGTCAACCTACCCACTTCCTTTGACCTTGAACTTGACTCTGGTGTGATGCGTCTCGACGCGATTGGGACCTCAATAAAGTCTGATGCTGATAAATTATGGATGGAGCGAATTCCACTGCCAGATGTTCCGCTAATCTTTTCAGAGTTCTATGACTCTGGACTTCAGCGCCCTCAACTTTGGTGCCTTAAGAAGACTTTTTCACTCTGGCGGGATCACGCGCACTATCTCGCCTTATCTCTCGCATGGGACACTACTAAATTCTCAAATGCCAAGGATATTTAACGGAGCTTGTGGGGTAAATGGTCTTCCCGCTCCAGTTCTCTTTCACACTAGAAAGAGAACGCTGCTCTGAGCGAAGAGCAACCATGGCTTCCGAAGTGACCAGAGCCCTACCAGAATTCTCCGAAGACGGCTTGAAGTCTCCCTATGACGAGGAAAAGACATGGGAGAAGGAGTCCGAGGAGAAGATCCCCGAGGCCGAACTTGGCGATGTGTATGAAGATGTACGCGCCATTGACCTAGGTGATGACGGGAAAGAAAGGCCTATCGGTGAGCCCAACTTCTTAACGACTTTGTGCTCTTCATCATCTCTGACACATTGCTGTAGAGACCGCTGCTGACTGGAGTCTTCGTCTCATTTCTCTCGAGGTATGTTATCACACTCTGGCTCTTATCTTGCCACTCTCTTATCAAGTATTTTCCTTCAGGATGACCCGACCCTACCAGTGTGGACCTTCAGATTGTGGTTCTTATCTATTGGGCTCTCTTGCTTTGGTGCTGTTCTCAGTCAGATATTTGTACGTCTTAGTTACTCCTCTCTACATACAACTTCTAATTATTCACCTTAATCCCTAACATCTAGGCTTTCCGTCCTCAAGTCGTTTATGTCAGCCAGCTGTTCCTACAAACCGCTGCTTTCATCCTCGGCCGACTTCTGGAAGAAATACTCCCCGGGCCTGGAAACCCTCGCATGCGCACTCGTGATACTGCTTTCTGGCGCTGGATCAATCCTGGAAAATTCAACATTAAGGAGCACGTCGGCATACTTATCACCGCCGCCGCCGCCACTCATGGTGCCCTTGCCATCAATATCTTTGCGGCAGACGACCTATTCTATGGATTCACACCGAACCCCGCTATCGCCATCTTCACCCTTTTGGGCAGTCAGCTGCTTGGGTATGGTTTGGGAGGTGAGTGGCGTCTTTCACTTTTGGGACCTGACTTATAATTTCGGTTCTCGTATCATCATAGGAATGATGCGTAGTTTCCTGGTGTACCCCACCTATATTGTCTTCCCAAACGTTATTCCAACTATCCAAATGTTTGACGTCTTGCATCGTGGTCAGGATAACATTTTGCAGAAAAAACGTCTCAGGTTTTTCTGGATCCTTTTCGTTGGAATATGTATGTCTTTTCTCTGACTTCGAAACGCTGAATTGGATTCTCATGTTTCTTCCAGTCGTTTGGGAATGGTTCCCAGAGTGAGGATCGCACTAAGACTGAACGCATCTAGAGATTGATTTCGTCGTTCCTGCAGATACATCGCGCCCTTACTGACTGGGGTCTCCATCTTCTGTCTGGCTAGGAGAGATAGTGCCTGGGTCACCCGCCTCTTCGGTGGCGCCGCTGGTAATGAAGGTGAGGGGACACACTAATACTGGTCACCTGTCGCCACTAATTCCTGCCTTGCTATTCCATAAAGGTTTGGGTCTGTTCTCCCTATGTCTCGGTGGGTCTAGAATGTTACAAAGTTCCTAACCGTTCCTAATCGGCGGCATTCTGTAGACTGGAATTACGTTGGAAGCGGCGGATCAGCATACGGCGCACTCTTCCAACCTCTATCGACTCAGTTGTCTCTTTATACTGGTGTTTTGATTTGCATGTAAGTAGGAGAATGTTATTATCTCTCTCGTTGTAATTTGTGACCCATATCGCTTCACAGCCTGAGTTTCACGGGAATCTACACCAGGAATGTGTGGAAGTCTCAGAATTTCCCCTTCTTGTCTCAGGTACTGTGTCCTCTCTTGAGAGACTGTGATGCTGATAGAGTGGATTTTGTTAATGTAGCTTCTCTTCAATGAGGATGGCACTGTCTTTGACCAGAATCTCATTCTCAACGACGATTTCACTCTCAATGAAGAGAAACTTGAGGCTGTAGGGTTGCCGTATTTTGCCGGTACTCAGATCATTGCGAAGATTGGACTCAGTTTGTCATTCGGGGCCACAGGTGAGAGAATTCGAGCAGGCTTCCAGACCTTTTTCATCGACAGTTCCCCTTCCGCAGTGACTCATATGGCTTTGTGGAACGGAAAGCAAGTATGGGATACCATCAAACTAAGTAGGGTGAGCATTCACAATCGACCTGGCGTGTGGATATTGATAGTCTATCGTTTCACAGAAAGGCAAATTGGAGGATGGTATGTCTACCGCACGGGCTAAAATATGATTTTCCAGCGCTGAGCCCACTTCCTTAGTCCATTACGAGAAAATGAAGGTGTACAACGAAGTAAGCATACTTTTTCCTAGTGTCGCCGTTGTCCGCCGAGTACTCAAGCAATAACTACCCTTCAGGTTCCCTTCTGGTGGTACGCAGCATTATTCATCGCTTCTGTGGCTATTGGACTGGCTACGAACTATACTGGTCATTCTGGTTTGCCATGGTGAGTTCCTTTCTACTAGAACCCTCGATCCACTCTCCTCATTTCCTATCACTAGGTGGGCTTTCTTCATATGTAAGTCCGCGAATTTCATCCTACTGTCATATTACCTTCGGAAAACGATGTCTACTATATCCTGACTAACGACGGCTGTTTCAGCTGTGGGGTTCGCGGCGATATTCCTCCCCATCATCTCGACACTCTATGCAGTTCTTTGGTGAGGCATTTCCGCCGTTCTTTATGAGTAGTGATGCTAACGGTTGTGCTATACATATTACAGCTATGTTGCAGATACGCAAGATATTGCCAGGGTGAGCAACTCTAGAACCCTCGCCAAGCGAGCGTGCTATCGGCGGAAGACATAAACACTTATACCAATGCATTTCACTTGAATCACTTCCATCTATTCTTTAGATGCTGGGCGCTGCACTAGTTAGCAACAGTCCCCAGGTGAGTGCTGTTCATATTCGCCTAGCGTCTCTGTACGTGTAAGGTCGTCATAATTGTTATTAACCGATCCACTATCTCATCTCACTTCAGTCCAATATGTACTTCACCTTGTATGCGTACAATTCTACGGAACAAGGACGATCCATGACAAGAGATTTGAAAATGGGTGAGTATACATACAACGTACGCACGAGGCGTTCCCCCGACTCAACGCACCTTTTTTTTTGTCGGATGAATAGGCCAGTACACCAAACTACCTCCTCGGGTTACGTTCACGATGTGAGCGCCTTCCGGTACTCTTTTTTTGGAGATAGATGATTAAGTTTTTGGCTTTTTCCCGCTTTTTCGCAGGCAATGTGTTGGTGCTATCATTGGGGGTGCCTTCTGTTCCGCTCATTGAACTGATCAGTGACTAACTGTTTGGTCTTGATCTCTTCTCACAAAAGCGTTACTCAACTATATCATCATGAAATCGGTTGTTGCGTCCCACAGAGAAATTCTGCTTAGTGTGCAAGGAACCAATGTCTGGTCTGGAGCTACGATCCAGAGTTTCAATAGGTATGCGGGTTCTCACTAGGTTTTCTTTTTCAAATCCTAACTTTGGTTTCTGCCACAGTGACGCGTATGTGATCTTTGCCGCGTTTTTGGGGCCATTATTCTGAATAGTTGGTACAGAGTTACATGGGGTGCTTTGTCGAAACAGCTCTATTCGCCCTCAGGAAGATATGGAGTAAGTACAAGCTCCAGAGTCTCGTCAGAAGATTCACGACATTAACCTTCACTTTCTTTCCTCGTCAACTTCTATAGATCATCCCACTTTCTATCCTCATTGGTCTTGCCATTCCCATTCCATTCTGGCTGCTGCATAAGAAATGGCCCAAGGCTCATTTCGACAAAGTCATCACTCCAATGATTGCTTCTGAGATCGGTTATTTGTCTAGTAAGTTTTCGGTGTAATCCTTCCGTCGGGAGACTAATCCGCTTCCGCAGCTGGTATCAACTCATCCATTTTCATGACCTTCTTGTTATGCGTGTTCAGCCAGTTCTACATCCGCAAATACCACCCCAGATGGTTTAGGAAATACAACTTCTTGTGGGTCTCTCTCTCTCCACTCCAATACGTCATTGTTCATTGTAATTTCGATGCCTGCAGGATGTCAGCCGCCCTTGACGGAGGCACTGAGGTCATGGTGTTCGTTTATAGTTTTGCAGTGGGAGGTGCCGGTGGACGCACAATGTGCGTGTTTTGCTGCTTGTTCGGAGGGACGTTACTGACGCAATGACGTTTTGCGATTTTAGAAACTTCCCGAACTGGGCCCTCAACCCTGCTGGCAATCCGGACTATTGTAAACGTTTGACCTAGCCTACTTGATCATCGTGTAAGTACTAGCTGTTGGTGGAGAGGCTTGTGGAGAAGATATAGGGTAGTGAATGCTCTTTGTACTATAAATAGGGTTAGCAGTGTGTGTTACAGTCGTCCTTTCATGGTGTATAAAGACCGTATAAATTCGTTTTTTTTTTTGTCTACAAGTTATGCTATGACGCTGGTGGAGTATCAGAAACGCGAAGAAGGGGATTGGTCGGCGTGTTGATCGGGGAGACGGGCGGAACATGACCTGTCCAGCCTTATATATCCTGTCCCTATCGATGACATGGCCGATTGCACCGGTTACCAGTTGGACAACACAAAAGGGCTCAGCCTTATCTTCTCATTACACCACCACCACTGACAATAACTCGAAACCAACCGCAACCACAAACAATGTCTCCAGCAGCCTCTAGCAGCCCGGCGCATGCAAATGGCAGTTCGCTCAAGAAGTCGAATCAGCCCCATTTCAGCTCTGCACAAGTCATTCAGATGGAACATGAATATGGAGCCCACAAGTGAGTGACGTGTCCTTTGATAAGTGGCGGGTATTGGACGAGAGGTCATGAGGGCGAAGAGATGGATTGGCGGGGGTTTTTATACCTCTACGATGTCTAATTAGGGACCATTACTGACTCGAGCGATTTTTGCCACTAGCTATCATCCTCTTCCCGTGGTCTTCGACCGTGCCAAGGGAGCAAAGTGAGTATCGGTCTCCTATTGGCAGATTGTGAGCCATTTTAGCCTTGTTGCATCATCTGACGAACAATGCTAGAGTATGGGATCCCGAAGGCAATGAATACATCGACATGCTGTCGGCTTATTCGTGAGTGATTCTTTGAGATGTCAGTGTTGTCAAACTGCTCACGGCCTACTTTACAGTGCTGTGAATCAGGTTAGTTTTTTAACGCTCTCATTTCTCGTGCTATCCCCCGGTGTCGTTTGACGTGTACATGCAAAGAGCCCAGATTCGACCAACACAGTATGAAGGCGAAAGTAGGATTCCTGTGTTACGACAATCTGTGGTCCCATGAGCAGAGTTGTCTTCTCTTTCCCCGGCTAAGCGAGACGAGTGGGCCTCATCCCTTGGGTTTTCATGATCCTTTTCCGTGGTGACGTATGCTGACGGTTGACTTTAGGGCCACTGTCATCCAAGAATTGCAGCAACACTCATCGAGCAATGCCAAAAGTTAACTCTTTCGTCTCGAGCATTCTATAACAGCGTTTTCGGCCAGTTTGCCCAGCAGATCACGGAGATGTTTGGATATGACATGGTGCTACCGATGAATACCGGCGCTGAAGCAGTCGAGACATCGGTGAAGCTTGCGAGGAAATGGGCATACATGAAGAAAGGGGTTCCTGAGGGCAAGGCTATCGTACTCAGCGTAGAAGGGAATTTTCATGGCAGAACCCTTGGTATCATCAGGTGCGCGAGGCTGCTTCAGGGTTCTTACGCGACTTTCTGACGATATTTCTTCGTCTTTGCTTCATTCAGTATGAGCACCGACCCCGACAGCCGAACAGGATTCGGTCCATATCTCGAAGGTGTTGGACCTACCTACATGGATGGAAAGAAGCAACAGATGATAAGATACGGCGTGGTGGATGATTTGGAGCGAGCACTGGAACTTTACGGGGATCGTGTGGCCGCGTTCCTCGTCGAGCCCATTCAAGGTGAAGCAGGGTGCGTGTCATCCAATCCTCCTCTCGAGCCTACCCCTGACCCCTTGCCTTGCAATGTAGAATCGTGGTTCCTGAACCAGGTTACCTGTCCGAAGTTCATGCTCTCTGCAAGAAGCACAATGTACTCCTGATTTGCGATGAAATACAGACTGTGTGTGCATATACTTGTTGGATGTACCGGAGAATGCTGACTGTCTGTTTTCAGGGGTTATGTCGTACAGGCAAGCTGCTCGCCTCAGAGTACGACGACATCAAGCCAGATATCGTTCTCCTTGGAAAGGCACTCTCTGGTGGAAGTGAGTACTATCCCCTTTTTTGCGGCTAACAGTATCTTGACACTTGCTTTTGATGTAGTGTACCCTGTCTCCGCTGTCCTCGCCGATCGGGACGTCATGCTCTGCATCAAGCCCGGGGAGCATGGTAGTACGTACGGAGGCAACCCATTAGGTTGCGCAGTGGCCATGACAGCGTTGAAAGTCTTGGTAGAAGAGAAGTTGGCTGATCGCGCGATGCGTTTGGGAGAAATCTTCCGCTCGTCAGTCACTGCCCTTAAATCTCCGCTGGTGCAGACCGTCAGAGGGAGAGGGTTGCTTAACGCTGTTGTTATTGATGAAGGAAAGAGTATCAAAGGGAGAACAGCATGGCAACTGTGCTTGCTTTTGAAGAGTAGAGGCGTACTGGCGAAACCGACTCATGTGAATATGTAAGTGGATTTCTTGATGGTCTTAGGCTGCGTTAGTGTCGACTGATTTGCTTTCATCTTTCAGCATCCGATTTGCTCCTCCTCTGGTCATCTCTGAGGAAGATCTCATGAGAGCGGTGAAGATTATTGGGGAATGTCTCGATGACCTCGATAAGGCAAGGATGATATTGCTCGTCAAGATCCTCCTCTCTTACTAACTGTCGGTTGCATTTCAGCTTGATGACATCCCTGGCGAAGTTGAGAGCGAGAAGGGTCACACTGATAATGTTACAAACTGATTCGGATTGGGACCCGGTATAGATTCGTCGCTCTCTTTTTGTTTGGACCTGGTCTATGGTTCTGCTGTTTGGGATTTTCCCTGGAGATGACCGTGACGATATACTTCTTCTACGCTTTGCACTCCTGACGCTCTGTGCCTACATCCACATGTACAAGGATATCTGTGTACATTAATCTGTACCTAGTAGCAATATAGTATCATACAGTCCGCATGTCGCGTAGGGCTATGCGCCGTTCCAGTATTCGTACCGGTGTACGGACAAGCTTTCTGGAAGGACCAGTACGGTTACGGGTACGTCCGGATAACCTCGTCTCAAACCGTACTCTATACTAGTAGTTACGGGCCCGGGTTGTACCGTGTACGAGTTGGCCACGGTTTTCTACGGATGATTTCGCCTTTCCGTGTCAATATTGTGTCTTCATAGAGAACAATCCTGTCGAATTCTCTCAATTTCGCGCCCGAACATCCACTTCAAGCGAGATTCGTCCCATTAAAAATGTCATTGAGCACTTGATTATATATTGACCACGCTGTCTGCGTGCCCAAAAAGCCACTGAGGACTGTGCACTACATCTGATTCAGATATTTTCTAAAGAAGGAATACAGAAGACGCAGAAGTCGGTTTCTACTGTGCATTCTCAACGCATTCTTAACGTTCTCTTCCAATGCGACATATCCAGTAATACTTCCCCGTATCGTATCGTATGAGGTTCAAAACGAACACTTGCAAATGCCAAGTACGCGTACGGGTAAACCATACCAATATTGACCCTGTAAATTTTTTTAAAAAATACGGACGTACCAGTTCACGGTGCGGGGCCCGGGCCCTACGCATGTGGCCGCAGGATCAGGATATTGTCCTTCAACTTTAGGCTCTTGAGTCATGACTGACTGCTAGGTATCTCTTTTTACCGAAAAAAAAAACAGTCGAGAGGAGTCAGGACTATACTTTGCCGGCGGCGGAGGCCTGGGTTCTTCTGTCAATAATCATACCGCCATCTTCCAGGGCGACAGTGCCCAATTTTCCATTCGTACCCTCTTGTCTACTCCCGCGCGCGGTCTCCCATGAACTCCCTTGCCACCTCTTGCCACACATTGAACCCACAACTTGGCTCCACCTATAGCTCTTGAATCTCGATACGTCGGCTCAGTGGTCTGAAACTGCATAACTTCATTCGCGCCGAGCTTCAAGTATATATCGTCCCAATATCGTCTCCAAGAGGCGGAGTCTACATCCTCGGTTACCGTAGAATCCTCGTTGCAAACACGCGATTCGCACGTGGAAACAACGTCTGTCATGGAACGGGTTTGGTCATTCTGAATCTGAAGCATTTAACCGCTACACGTGTCTCTGAGAGCATTTTAGGGATGAATATCTATCTACAAAATGGCCTTCAAAGTAGTTTGAGCTACTAAGTTCATTGAAACTTCCCTGCAGGGCCTCGCAGGGCTTGCCACGTTACAACCACACGCTAAAAGTACACAAATTCTGACAGAACTGAGTCAAGTCCCGACCACTCTATTCAATAATCCCAATACAGTTCTATCATCATGACATCAATGATCCCGATTTGTGATGAACCTTCGAAAAGTGGCTGCCTCAAACCCCTGGGATTCTGTACTTATACTCGAGGTCTTACGTGCGCTTGTAACTCCAGTGGCTGGCGTAATTCACGATTTGGTAGCATCTTTTCGATGTTCGTCGTGCAAAGGGGTAGAAAACTGTTCATTCAAGCGAGAAAGCCGCTCGCTCCATAAAGATACCGTGCTCTTTCCCCTACTGGAGTTGGTCGGCGACCGCAATAAGGGTCTGCACCCTTCAAGTATATAACATTCTATTAGGTACCCCTTCCGCACTTTCCATGGCGCAAATAATTCTTTGACGGAGATCTGAGTTGGGTCGATTCCGCGCATTTGACTTTCTCTTCAGTTGGAGATGTGATATTGCAGAGGCAAAGCGCGCTAATAAGCAATATCCCAGAACCTGAGATCATGCTCGCTCCTCAGTCTTACTCTAAAAGGTCAAGATTTTCGTCCATCAAGAGTGAAAGTAGGAAAAATGAAAAATGATCAATTTGGCTATCTACGCAAGGTAGGACCCATAATGGCTGGTGCTCTTAGCATGTGCCTTGATTCGTTCCGGCGGTCCGTTCACGGGCTACAGGCCTAACACCGAGTCGGAAAATCGGTCAAGATCTCCATCGAGCTCAGCTCGCTAGCTCGCTGTGTATACTGTTACCGGCCAATTCTCACAATGCATTTGGATCCCTGTACGTGATAGATTGGCGCATACTCTTCAGGTTTATCACCATTGCACGTCGTGGCTTGGCCAAATTTCCTTTGAGTCTGAAAAGTGAAATGGTATCAGGAAAAATACCAACTGGGCCACAATTCCGTAGAGGCGTTGATCCCGCACGAATTGCGCCTGTGGCCACGGATTTGTGCCGCTTCGAGCACATACTATACCCAGAATCCGACCCCGAACAACCCCCGAACTAGATTGTCTCTGGAAGTGTCTGGCTACATACATATATTGCTATTACGTTCATTCTTCTCAAGATAAATGATGATTTTCTGAAGCCTGGTCTCCGAGATCATCTCGATTTGATGCTGGCCGCGTATCTACAGCTTATATTTTCCCTGGTCAAACATTAGCAGTCGCAAAGACTACATTTGGTCTACCTGAAATTCCTCGAAAGAGTCTTTGTCCTGTGCAATTACGCGCTGAAGGACCAGTATTGCTGTCACTGTACAATTTGATCACAGGACTTCCCGCGAAGGGGAGGCTCTATTGAACGTCCAGGCCCATCTCTGATCACTACCAAACATCGCCGCAGCACGTTTTTGGTGACCTGCTGACGCAATGCTACCTCCTAATACTACCGAACGATAAGTCTCGATTTGTTCCGTTCCATACTGGGATAGATGCGTCCAACTCGGACAAGATTGTGACTTTTGGTTGAACATGCTATCGTTCTGACTCCTGAGTATTGCATTCGAATTTCAAGTTGGGTGCTGAATTTGAAGTTCATGCATGGTTTCCTCGTCATGGAGCGGTCATCCATCCTTCCTAGCCTTTCCTAGCTCAACAGCCTGTTCCTACGTTTCAAAACCCTGTCGACAGAAGTTTTAGGGTTTAGTGGTGAGATTTAAACTATAGCCCAAATATGAAGTGCATAATTCATAATATTCGCGTCCTTGAACCTGACGGCGGTATCGGCGTCCCACGTGTTCGGGAGGCAGTTTGCCCAACTTCAAGACCCCTAACGAAGGCCTATTCTACAAACTCTAACTCATCCACGTAGCCCTCTGTTCTGGCCAAAAGATGGTTACTAATGACCCTCAAAGGCAAATCCCCATAAGTCACTCGAGTTGCATTGTTCGCCAGGTCTCCAGGATAGCGAAAAAGCAAATCCACATCTGAATGCGAGCGCTTTGCTCAGATATATGTATACTTATCGCCGATCCACCGGTACGGGATTTTTAGACTCAGACATTATCCTAACCTGTTGAACAGCCTCAGTAAATAGATGTTAGCTCCATCAGTAGAAACAATTCTTGCTTTGTCGCCGTCATCGCAACGGCGGACGGAGGAGGCATGAAGGTCGCTTTAAGGGTCCCTATTCCAAGGGAACTGAATAGCTAGCCAGACGAAGGATAAAAGGGACGGTCCAAGATGGGGAAGGACAGACACTCATCATCTTCAGCTGCTTCCCTACATCTGCAACTTCTACCGTCTTCAGTCACATTTCTCACTTTTGACCATGTCTGCTCAGGTTGGTCAAAGGTTCTCTCGCCTGCTAGACTCATCTCTGATTCGTGAATGTAGTCCCAATACAACTACAACGCTATGCAGATGCCACCTGATGGCCCCAGAGTACCAAGGCGTACCCCCATGGCCTGCCAATTCTGCCGTGGTAAGTGCTTCCAGCCCATTGTCTCGTCAAAGTGTCGATGTTCATCATCTTTTTCTAGGTCGCAAATTGAAATGTGACGGCGTCCGCCCCTCTTGCGCCAATTGCAATCGTCGTGGGTTTCCTTGCGTCTACGTACCTGTGTGAGTGTTGACGTTCGTTTCGGAGAGGCGACAGACGACTGACTGTGATACAGATCCGCTGAGCAAAAATGATTGCGTTGTTGCGCTAATGAACTCATCTTGTATCAAAGAGAAAGATATTTATCCTCCTACCATATATTTTGAACTAATAGTAGCCTTCGTGTAGCGTACTTGACCAGCGTTGTATTTAGCGATTGCATTTGTTCTGAAACACTACAAATATACATAGTAGAACTATCCATTTCTTGGGCTGATGACTTGGCTACCAAGTTATTACGACCTAGGCCTTTCAGCATGCCATATGTGGCTAACACCTCGGCAAGTATGGACTATGTATATAAATTTGAAACAATCTAGTACATATTGCAACATAAAATATGTACGAGTAAGTGCTGTCATTATGGGCGATTTTCGTGAATAGCTATGTACGATACTGGTACGATACGCAACAAGCCAACACGAAACTTACTGGGCTTGCAGGAGAATGTAACGGTCCATGATCGTACCTGCCAATGTAGTGTATCCATAAAAACTTCAATGTACGTAACAGCAGTAGAAGCTTTCCAAAGGATACTTAGACTTCCCCATCGCCCTGGTATACAGTCCAACGTCCGGTCAAAGAGAATGAAAAACTGTGGCCACCAGCCCACGTGGAAAGCTTGATTTCCTGCTGACTCAGCTAGGTCAAACTCTTCCCAAACCACCATCTTCAGAGACTTGACTGTGAAGAAGTGGAATCAATCGGTCTTCAAACGCTAATCAAGCCGCTATGGACCTAGTCAAAAACAAGATTGAAGGGACCGATCATGTCTATTACATACCGGAATTCTTGACGGTCAGGATGTGGCTTAGACTTTAGCTCTGAAGCAAGCTCGCTGACTTTTCCAAATGCCGGTATTAATCCAGGAAGATGAAGAGCACTATCTTATTAGAAAGGTATCTGCTATGTCTTGATCCCCTGAACGTGGCGCATACTGTTATTTCTTTTCTCCAGAAGTCACGCTGACTAGACAATAGATACAGGAAGCCCCTCGCCAGAGCTGGAGAGAATTGGCTAATCGGAGGTAATCCATACTCACAGACGTCGAGCACGCTCAATACTAAATGCTCTGACTTGCAGGCTCCAGCTGTGGGGTACGCTCATACTTTATCGCGACTCGTAACATACGATTACACAAAATCACAGGTGGGCAATTGGCTGCCAAAAATGTGTTGATGATCCAACCCATGCCGTCTTTTGTCACGACATTGTACGTCTTGCTCTGGCGTCGCCTCATTCTTACTTAGAGTCAAGTTCACAGCCCCGGTATCATTCCGCGGCTTGAGGCGACAGGAATGTTCAGGTCTTCGGCCCATCAAGCTCCAAACCACATAATCATGAATGAGGTGCTGTTGAGATATTGTTATACGATTGGATGTCTTTTGTATTCACTTCATAGAAGTATCTTCCAGGACAGGGAATCATGGTATGTCTGCTCTTCATCATTTGCGTCTTTTTTTCTGAGTCGCTCATATCACCAGCCTCATCAGGATGGGCCCGCTTATCATCCCGTGGTCGCCACAATATCTCTGGGTTCCCACACAGCGTTTCACTACTACCGGTACAAGGCGCAGGACGCGAACTCGATCGACGTCGAAGACGGACGTATCATCGATTCCACTCCAGTTCTGTCTGTTCTATTGGAACCTCGTAGTGTAATTATTACCACTGGTAACTTTTACACGTCGTATCTCCACGGGTGAGCGGTGCACTTATGAGTATCCCCAATCGAAGTCGATGGCTCACACTATATCATAGAATTCAAGAGCTAACCGAAGATACTATCGTTGCCAATGATGGTATTAATCAGCCCAAGTTTGAAGGCCTTGATACAACGATAGCTAACTGGAAGATGCTGGCTGGGAGTGAAACGAGAAGTGCCGTAATGACAGGTGGCACTCTCAAAAGAGGCGTTAGGTATAGTTTAACGTGCCGCGACGTTGAAAATGTGGCGAATATCAAGTCATTCTTGAATCGGGGATAGGTCGCGGTGCGTTCTCTGTAACTCGCTTCATATCACCTTGAATTCACAAGATAAATCATCTGCAAGGGAGTAGAAAAAGTCGCTCTTGATATACTTTTGACCAATTTTTGGAACCTCCCGCTATCAGCGGGCATTGCTAGTGACCACTTACTGCTGGTAAAATTTGTGCGCTTCCCTACACGACTTGGGCCTCTCCGAAACAACAAAGAAGAAACGGCATTCACGGGGATATTTCATTGAGGATCCCGAGGAGCTGGTATGCTTTAGAACTGAAGCAATAAACATACCGGTGCTTGGTACTACCTGCACTGCTCCTACGGGACTGACACATTAGCTGCTTTGGTGGCTTGGACGGGCCGCCACACGAACTCAAGTGCCGGATGATTTGTGAGGTCATCCCGTTCTGAACTGCAAATTCAGCAAACTTAAGGCGATGTGTTAGACGATCGCAAAAGGATGAGAGAACTTGATTTGCCACTATCGAACGATGAAAGTCTATATACCAATAGGACCGCTTCACTGGAACGGTTTTGAAACGATTACGCGCACGGCCATGGATGCAACAAAAAAGCTAGTGCTCTAACAGTAAGTTATACTATCATACTATGGCCCAGAGAATGCACCTAACATTAGATCATCTTGAAGCAATTTGGAATGGCAAAGGGCATGCTTACAATAAATTTCAAAGTTCATGATCACGAAGCCACGAGCTGGCCAGAGCCAATCGAGCATATTCTAATGCAAACACCAATAAGGACATAAGTGCTTGCTCCACGCAGACTCCGGATGCTCGAAGATTAAATGTCCTGAACCCTGTATATTCGTCTGAAAAAACACGACAGAGTAAAAACCGTAAGACTAATGCTAATCCATCTCTAACAATATCCAAGAAACAGACATATAGCTACATCATCGTCATCATCAATCATAAAAAGTCCGAACCCCTTGTCAGGTCATCATCTGTTTTGAAAGTAATATCCTGTTCGCTAATTGCGTCAAATTGGCGTCAGCCATCACTACCTCCGGCGCGTATTCCTTTGGTATGACAAAATCAGTACAAAAAAATAACCATGCGATTGTAGAAAATAAAGACTAACCACATCGAATGTCTGTTTGATGACGGAGCATATCCTTTTTGCTTGTCGTTCCGACCAGAAACTGAAATCGTCCGGATCACGGTCTTCAAGTGGAGGGTCATCGGACTGGTTGAGTTCAGGTTCGAGTTTCGTTTTCTCCAGATAATCTTGTTCATCATCCACAACAAAAGTTTCAGGATGGTTAGCGCGAGGAGTCAATTGACTACCCGTCTCCGTCTCTCTGCAAGACAACGGGATCAAAGATGGGTCGGAGTCGAGGCAGAGAGGGACGATCCGCATGAGAGAGCTCCGGACGGAGGAGAAATCAACCTCGGCAGGTTTTTCAACTAGAACAAATGAGGATTAACATCTGGGAGACTAAGACTGTTTTGGGAAGCAGGCCCAAGCTCACCCATAATCTCGATCGGTCCATCCATACTCATAACGTTGTATTTACCGTCGTGGTGATACCGGATCTACAAAATGCAGAGATCAATGGGCATCTGAGGTCTAGGGCTAAACGGAAAACTCACCTCGTAGCGTCCAGCGAGCCAGGGTAGGGTATTGGCTTTGAAAGTGACAATGCCACTCTCCGAGTCGGTTTGGGGAAGGTCAGGACGAACGAGGCCTAGAGGTACATCCCCATCCCACTCTTCATCATGTACAGGCACCCACATTCCTAGAGAAGAGGTTTTGGTGACGAGGTTGCTTTTGTTGGCGCCAACCTGCAAGTACGAGAAGCATTGTCAGCCATGAAAAGCATACCGTTAAATTTGGAAACTTACCCTGTAGATCCCGACCCAATCCTTGCGAGAATGCTTGAAAGGTGCTTGCCATCTGACCCTTATCGGCTCACCGACGTGGTACCTTCGCGTACCGTCAGAGCTGGGAAGGATGGTCATCTTGTACTTCGAGGTATCATAAGACGACAGGTCGTTTGCGACTCGTCTGAGTAAGATGTCAACTATGGCTCATAGCGAAGGAAGACCAATCCAGAAACGTACGTGATGACCAGCTTTTCACGGGACTGTTGAAGAAGGATCTTCGTATCCTGAACAACCTCAGAGATCCTGGGTCGGGCTGAACGCACCCAGTCAGAACGAGCCATACGCACAGAGTAGCGTTGTTAGGCTCACATTTAGCCAAAAACTCTTCAACGACGTCCGCGGTTTCCTCATACACCTTTTCGAAAGTACCCTTGACCTCCTTCGCAACTCGCGTCAAATCAGGGGCATGTTTTCCAGCACGGGATTCCAATATCTTTGCATTCTTGCTAGCAACATTTTTGATGACTTTGACGAAACCGGCTTCGCTCCGGAGGGAATCACCGTAGAGCTTGCGCATGTGGGGACTGTGTAGCCGAACGAAAACGAAGAAAAAGAATCAACAAAGGGACAGATAGAGAGGTAAAGAGTCTGACGTACTTTTCGACGCAACTAACAAACCACCAATGAGCGAGGTGTCGGACGACAGCTAACGAGAACACCAGTCTACTACCACTGATGAGTCCGAGACCGAACCAGGAAGCGCCGCCCATTTCAGGGTTGTTGAGGAATCTAGAAATAGAAGAAGAATAATCATTAACCAAGTCTGCACTCATCCGAGTTCTTTCCAAGTGCAATGACACACATACCTGTATATGCCAGAGTATTCGAGATGAGAAGGAAATTCCTCCATAAAGAAGTCGCCAAAGAACCACCCTGGTAAAAACCATTGTTAGCATATGCATTGCCTGAGTTACTCAGGTAAAATGAAAACGGACCAAACATCCCAAGCACCTCGTATGACTCTACTGAGGACCAAACGTGCAATCCGATGAGTAGCTAGACAGAGCAGAGCAGAGCAACAGATTAATGGGTGCTAAGGTAATTGAGAATACAGAAAAGCGATACTCACAGCACCCATGGTATGCCTCAAAAGTTCAGAGCCAACAGTCCAGTCTTGCGGGGTATGATAAGTCCTCCACACGACACCAAAGAAGGAAACTGTCAGCGAAAACACGACATGTTAGCAATTCTAAATCACAGAAGTCGGAAAACATGGCCATGAATACATAGCATGAATGTTTCCCGGGGATCCGTCGCATTGAGTTGGTCGGTACAGATCATCATTCAACCCCGGACAATACCACCAGACACCGATTCCACCAATCACAAAAATCCTAAGTACTCACCATACGTCATCGTTAAACTAGCATTATAAATCGCCTTCCAATTCGCAAACGCTTCGACAGTTGCTCCTTTACCATCACCATTGGCAGAGTAATGGTAATTCTTCATAAAATGCCGGACGAAAAACTTTTTCTCGCTCTGTGCACGTAAAAGGAAACCGAGACCAACGAAATGGAATGTACACCAGACTAGCGTATGGACGACGTGGAGACCGAGAAGAGTTTGGCCGGAGAGTTTGACGATGGGTAAGAAGTTGAAGAAGAGAGCGTAGCACAGGAGAAGGAGAAAGAAGAGATCGTTGGCACTGGGGAGTCAAGTGAGTTTTGTGTATTAGCTGTAATTGTACACCAATGGTGACTCACCGGAAAACATCCAGGTTACGCAGAATAACAGTGTCCCGTCTGAAGTACTTGTTCAGGAGATCATGCTGCGAGACGAGTTTCTTCGATGCTCCGAGGTCCATGCTACCCATGGAGACAGAGGCCGCTGTCTGTCTCTGCTTTCGAGCCTTGACTTTTCTCATTGTCAAATCTTCAGTTTCTGTTTCTGTTTCCAGCTCCGTTTCCGTGGCAGTATCACCTTCAGTCGCAGAAGGGGTATTGAGATCAGCAACATCGGTGCCATTATTTTCAGCCGCAGTGCTGGAGCTGGCAGTCGACTCTGCTTGGTGTGCCTCGGTCTTGGTGGCCTTGTTGGGAAGCGGCGTACGCTCGGCGATGATCTTGGGCTTGCCGTACATTCTCTCGATGTCTATGACAATGTTGGCAAAGCGAAGTCATCACAGCACCTAAAAGACTCACGAGGATTCTCAAAGAACACCAGGAACGCAAACTGCGCTGCGTGGGCCACAAGACTGACGAAAAGTATCCCGTAGCTTCCGATAATCAAAGAGAGACCGTAATAACCAGCATAACCTGTATGGCTATCCGTCAGCACCGGTGAAAGAGGCGATATCATGACTGGACATACCGACAGAGTACATGGGGTGAGGAGCAAGCTCAAATACACCATCAAATACAAGTGCACCACGTTGGAAGAAACAGTCTCCCCAGTACCAACCATAATCCTTCACGACATTGTGCGCTTCAGTCTTTACCCATAGGTTAAAACCAATGAGGGCGAGGCCAGCGATCCATCTGTCAAGTCTATGTTATTCCTCATTCATACCAAGAGCCAAAGCGACCAGCGAACCTCATTACGTGTACAAAAGTCGAAAGGTCGTCTGGCACGCGGAAACACGCAAAGGCGAACATGCAGTAGGCCACAAAGTCACTATGACAGGTGAGTAATCGATATAACAATGATGAGGCGATGCCATACTTAAGTAGGATGATGTCTACAGCTTGACGGAACAAAAGCCAGGAGTTGTATTCCAGAGGAAGTTCCTACAGCGAAACATTAGACAGGGATTAGAGGGAGATGCAGAATGGAAACCTCACGTCAAACGAGTAGTCTTTGCCCATCTTTCCAGCAAGCTGTTTCCGGATCCAGTTCCTGACAGCTGGCCGACGTTTCTCGTCCAACCATCCGCGTTTCTGGACCTCGCGGACAATCCATTTCTTCTTGCTTTGCTTGGTCAATACCCAACCAAGACCAGCGTCGTATGCGGCACGCCAAAATGCGAAATAGAGGAAAAATACGACTCTGGACACGGATCTTGGCAGGAGTAGAAACACAAAGATTTGCGAGCCCAAAAGCACGAGGTTTAGAATGTCGATGTGACTCTTTGGATAGGCAGGGTGGAATAGTGTCAAAACGTCGTGCGTTGTCGGTACACGAAAAACTGTTGAGAAAGCTCTCGTAAAAACGCGGTATAAAGGGATAGAATTATGCTTGACACGTACCATCCCCACTTGGAGTCTTTCCCCAGACTATTTCCGAGTCAGCTTGCTCTTGCTTGTTGCTCAGTGTTTCTGTCGACTTTTCTTTCTTCTTTGTACCATTGGAGCGCCTCTGACGCAGAAAGCTTTGCGAGGTCGCCATAGTGGATGAGGAAAAAAGTCTGAAACCTTGTCGTGTGATCGGAACTACGACGCGAACACGGTGTCATCTTCGTAATTGTAAACAGAGACAAATTCGGGCACAGCTTCTCCCTTCTCTCATCTTCTCTTCAGTCCTCTTAGAAGTTAGACGAATCTGGCTGAATGATTGCGTGGGTTGAATCCGGAGGAAGAGAAGCAGGAGAAGGTCTATTGCCGGGGATAGATCCTAGCACCAATGAATAATACTTGAGCCGGAGTTAGCCTGGAATCCAACTACGGGAGCGGTTACGGGAGCGTCTTGGGCCCTCTTGGGCCCCAGGCTAAGCCGGAGTAGTCTTATCATTCCAGGAACCATGGTGTATGTTGCTTGCCCCGCAGTATCCAGTAATTGGGTCTACGTAGAGCTACTACTGATTACATTTATGTAGCTTTTGCAGTGCACAGTGCGGTGTAATTCATTCATTCATTCATTCCAGGGTGTACCTAGACCTACATCCGGACGCTTTGACCTGGACCCCCGGTGCATCAGTTCTGAATCTTAGTCGCAGCCCGGGTAATATATAGACTCCTCCAGACGACTCCTCCTTTCACCAGCTCCCACAGCGGGAAACTGCAACTGCGGAAGGTACTCCCTAAGAAGCTGACAAATGCTCAGTGTGATTGCAGCGGTCTTCCAGCTGTAAGTAATTCATCCAAGCTCCCAACAAGCTCCTCTCAAATTTTAAAAGCTGACTGCAGTGTCTTTGTCCAGTGCAAGCACAACAATACTACTGTAGTCTGAGAATATTCTGTTACTCAAAGACTCGGATCAGGCAAAAACCAGGCAAAGCGCGACGTCATACTGCGGTAGTAAGTATCACTGCAGACTTTGGAGCCTTCGTTAACTTGGAGTCGGTAGCCTAGGGAAGCCTTCGCTCAGGTTGCTTTTCTCCTACACAGTAAGTACCTCGGACACACGTATGCCATCGAGTCCTTTTCTGATAGACCTTCACTTTTGGGGCTAAGATCAGAGCGCCCAGGATCATCTATGTAGGTCGCAAGCAACACCGATGAGCAATGTGCATCAAATAGACCGAAGGTCGGGAGAACGACCTTCAGGCACCACGTCCTCATGGGGTTATCTTGGAGTTATTTCTTTCGATTTTCTTCTCTGTCACTCACCGCCGATAATCGCTCTTGCCCATAGACGAAGACGTTGCAAGCTTCTGAGCAATAGATTTCCAACCTCTGTGGACTCTGAGCTTTCTTTGCATAGCAAGGAAAGGCCTCACAGGATGTCCTAATCGAGCCTAATCACTGTCCGCTGCTCATTGACGGACTAATCCTTGCCCGAGATGAGGACCTTCGTGGTCACTCAACTAAGCGATCTTATCAGATAAAAATTTGTCTGATAAGTTAACGGACGATGTCTTCCGAACCCTTGATAAAAGGACCACTTGGAGGCCTTTCGATCGTCCGCTTGTCCTTCCAGCGTTTGCGTCCTTTTTGGTGAGTACCTTTTCTTGTATTGTATCTCTCCTTTCAGTTTACTTACACGCACCCTTTTCTCTACCAGCCGAGCACTTTCACCTAAGTGCTTGTTCAACCATGTCTTTTGCAAACGTCTCGCACCCAAAGACCAGCCGTGATGATGCAAGTAGCACCGGCAAGTCTAGGGAGACTGTAGACGTAGATGAAGCTGGCCCTTCGGAGTACCACCAGTCGCAGGGTGTCGCCCGTATGGAAGCCGTCCGTCGTACTGCTCAAGGCAAGACGGGCAAAGGGACCCTTTACGCCATCTCTATTTCCGTCATTATCTGTGCTTGGGCATACTCTCTCGATTCGTCCACCACTTCCAACTACTCCGCGTTCGCAACCTCCTCTTTCGAGCAGCACAGTACCGGTCTCGCCTACCTATCCATTGCCACAAGTATCATTTCAGCCGTATGCAAACCTTTCATAGCGAAAATTTCCGATATCACCTCTCGTCCCTATACGTACATCCTCGTCCTCGTTTTCTACGTGCTCGGATACATTATCGTCGCCACCTGCCGCAACATCACTTCCTATGTCGTCGGCGAGACTTTTGTCGCCATCGGTAGCTCAGGTCTCGACCTGCTCAACGAGATCATTGTCGCAGACCTTACCACACTGGAATGGCGTGGTTTCGTCAGCTCCTTGCTTTCCGCCCCATTCCTCATCAACACCTGGTTCGCGGGTCAAATCGTCGAGGCTCTTAGCGACGGTGAGAAGTGGAGATGGGGTTATGGGATGTTTGCTATTATCATGCCGGTTGTTTTATCACCTGCTATCTTCACGCTGATCTATCTCGATAGGCAGGCTCAGAAGATGGGGTTAGTGAACATTGCTTCGAGTAATGCGGCGAGGAGGGAGGCGAGGGCTTTGGCTGAGCAAGAAGGGATGGAGGGGCCTCGTGGAGAAGTTACTGCAAAGGCAGCTCAGACGTCGTTGACTTGGAGAGAAAGGGCGCAGAACAATCTTATAGAGATTGATGCATTTGGGTTGATTTTACTGGGCTTTGGATGGTCTTTGCTTCTTATTCCGTTCTCGTTGAAGACCTACGCCAAAGGAGGGTGGAGTAACCCATCTGTGATTGCGATGATGGTTGTCGGCGGAATTTTCATCATCTGTTACGTCCTCTTTGAGAGGTTCCTCGCAAAAGTTCCCAGTTTCCCGTCACGTCTTCTGAAGAACAAAACATTTATCATGGCCATTGTCATTGACACCATGTACATGCGTACGTCGTACCAACCATTGTTGTGGCCGCCATGTTAATCTTGCTCTTTAGTCGCTGGTCAAATCCGTGGCTTGTACTTCTCTTCCTACATGTACATCGTAAAGGACTGGTCTGTATCCAGCTGGACATATTTCAACAACACTATGACTCTTGCCCTCTGCGTCTTTGGTATCGTTGCCGGCCTTGCCTTCCGCTGGACCCACCGCTACAAACCTCTCCAAATCATCGGTCTCTGCATCAAAATCATCGGTATCGGAATCCTTCTCAAGGGTCACCGAGCCACCGACGACACTGGCGCCTTAGCCATGTCCCAGGTCCTCATCGGCATGGGAGGCGCTTTCAGCGTCGTCGGCTCCAGAGTAGCTTCTCAAGCCTCCGTCTCTCATCAAGACGTCGCTGTCGTCATCTCCCTCCTATCCCTCTGGAGCAAAGTCGGCTCAGCTACCGGCGCGGCTTTGGCAGCAGTCATTTGGACGGATAAGATGCCCAAGATGTTGCGTCTATATCTTCCTTCAGATGTTACAGACGCTGAAGTGAAGACTTTCTTTGGTAACATCAGGTCTATCCGTGGATATGGCATCGACGATCCCATTCGTCAGGGTGCGATTAGGGCGTATAGAGAGACACTTTGGTATCTTGTCGTACCTGCAGTGGCTCTTTCTTTCATTCCCCTCATAGCAGCGTGCTTCCAAACCAATTTCTACCTCGGCAAGCAGCAGAATGCTGTGATGAACGTTGCGCCTGACGGTACGAAGTTGCCTTCAGAGGATACGCGTCCAGAGCCAGTGATTAATGCTGAACCTGGATCATTTAAGTACAAGTTGTTGAGGTTCTGGGCTGGAAAATAGATGACTACCTACTAGTACTTCTGCACGTTTACTACTTTGAAATGGACATGTATTTCGATTGTGAGCCTTTCATTGCAATGACATGATATCCACGGCTTTACTTTAAGCCAGGATACTTGCTTGCCACGCTCAGGCTGTAGAGCAGAAGAGCTGAACGGAAAACTTAAAGGTGGCACGTGAGGAGGGCAGTGCCACCAAACGACCACCGGGTCCGCAGTTTCAGCTACCAGCAAGGGATATACGTAGAGACCCGTTCTTTCTTTTTGGCTACCCTCAGAAACACAACACCAAAGCCTTCTTTTGTCTTAAGCTTTGCCCAAGATGTCCGACAATGTTGTAGGCGAAGTATGCGGAATACTCACTTACACCATAGTAGCTGGATTTTGTCAAGATTGGGCGACTATACGTGCGTATGGTTTTACTCTGTGGATCTGGAACACTTACGAATGAATATGTCCTTCTGTTTCTAACCTCCCTCAACTCGTATTGGGATCCTTACTGGTAATTGGGTTACCCTTAGGCCACAATTGGACACAATGCCTCTGCTCATGTCGTTGTTGCTGTTGTTGTCCTTGCGCATTTTGCTGTTCGGGCGAGGTGTGCTCGTGTTCATGTGGTTTTGGAAAAGACAGGCAACGAGGGGATGTCGGGGAGGGTGAGAGGCAGCGGTTGCTTCCTGAAGATATAGCCGGAGAAGGAGACGAAGTTAGAGCTACAGCAGCTGTTGTGAGTTCGCCAAGTCAGCCTCAGCCCCATCCGCCTATGGCTTCGAAGACATGACTTGGTATCTGGACCACTGTCGCTAAGAGGAGCTTGAGAGGAGTTTGTCGGCTTTGGGGAAACGGGATTTGTATGCTACTACCATCTTGCTTGGATGCCAAACGGACGGACGGACAATTTGACATGGTTTTATTATTATTATGGTTTTGGTGCGCACCTTTTATTCGCTGTCCTATCTGAGAACGAGCACTCATCCTTTTCAGGATGGATATATGGACATATTGCACAACACTATCTGTACTCTACAACTAGGAATCGGAATTCGTCTCGCACCTAGCAATACCGTTTTGTTCACGATTAGCCAGACGTATTATGCGGCTTCCAAGTGTTGGAATTTTATATTGAACTATACTTACAATGAACAATCTTATCTTTCTCTCCACTTTCTAGTATACATGATCCACTTGTATCCACATATGCACCACCTACTTTCTGTACTACTCCATACTTACATCGTTTCTTACATCGTTGACTCCAAACTGATATCAGACATTACATTGTAGTATCCGCTTTTCTCCACAGTGTTATATTTACAGACTCGTGTAGCCACAGTAGCCAACAGTATAAATACTCAGTAGTTTACTGTCTATACCTCCAGAGCCGCAATAGTATTTGTTGCCTTGCTTGTTTAACAAGTGTCCTCATATTCATTTATTCTCATACCAAGAGCATCTCCTGGATAGCTGGAAGATCATAGAGGAGAGAGCAACGATGTCATAGACCAATAAACTGATTTGGCTGACTTGGCTATGAAGAAAGGGTAACGAGTTGGGGTCAAACTTACAAATGCCCTTCAAGCAACCTTTAGTGCCATCTCTGGGATACAAACCAATCTCTCACCGACTTGGGATAGAGTCAATCAACCCTTATAGGCTATGTGCGAGTACATGCTTCTGTTAAGCAGGCATGGTACGGTCCTGTACACTACTAAACGCAGTAGCAACTAC
This sequence comes from Tetrapyrgos nigripes, assembly GCA_013368315.1. Classification (NCBI taxonomy): domain Eukaryota; kingdom Fungi; phylum Basidiomycota; class Agaricomycetes; order Agaricales; family Campanellaceae; genus Tetrapyrgos; species Tetrapyrgos nigripes. Next base: position 340,262 of record JAACJM010000021.1, read on the forward strand.
ACTACTTACCTGGGGATAAGTGATAGCTTGTTAGGCTTGTTAGAGGCTTGTAGAGCGATGTGGGTTAAGTATAAAACTTGTTATTTGGAGGACTATCTACGAGTCCTTATATACCTTTAAGGAGGTACAAATACATGTAAACTAACACTAGAGTAACAATAAGATTCTATTGTACTTGATAGCACAATGCTGGTTTCTACACTTATTGTCTATATAATCTTATTGTTCTATTTATAACTACTACTATTGTTCTACATAGATGTTGTTGATGGCTGCAACTGAATGCGCCAATTCAACAGCTTCTGTCGAGGAGGAAGCTTCGTCATCACTCGCTCCTGTGCGTGTCTCAGTGATCATCTGTATGAAGCTGGAGCGACAGATAGATCTCACTGAACCTGCTAGTATTTTACTATAAAGACTGCTTTAATTTGGGGAATGTAACCCACTAACCTAGGAAGCCGTTCTCAACAATCATCACTGAAAAGGGGCACCTGGTCAATGATGGACATTGCGAAAATCCCTCTCTTCCTCCCTCGGCACTCAAATCACTTTTACCCCACCGAAAAACGCACCATTGGAGGCGTCAGAGAAGGTTTTGAAAGAGCAAATGGGCTTGAATGATAAATTTGTCCGAGATCCTTCTGGTTCCCGGAGGACCGTTGCAAATCGTCCAGGCCGGTTTTTTCATTACTCCAAAACTGACAATCTTTCACCCATATAGGGGCATCAAGTCTTGCTCATGTGCTGACTATCCTCTCTGTGTGCGCTACCCGAAAGCAGTTGCGTACATCAAATCTTTCGTCCGCCCTGTCTTTGCCAAGTGAATTTCTTTCCTTGTCCGACCTGGGAGCAAAGTCCGCTTGACCCCCAACCAAGCAGTAGGTTGTGCTTTCATGATATGTGAAGCCCTCCTCTGGCAGACTTTTGGCAAAATGGAAGACATGTTCACTTACGGATTCACTAATACTCGTCAAAAACACTATAGGCCCCTACTCCATTGTCCGACACCCATCATATCTTGGAGGGTACCTCATAGGGATCGGGACTGCTTGGCAGATCTTTAGTAGGGGGCCGTGGTTTCAAGAAAGTGGGATTTTGGGAAGTCGTGCGGGGAAGGTGGTCATTGTTCCGTGGATGTTGTCTTTGATTGCAACTGCTGTAATGGTGACGTTGAGGTCCAGGACGGAAGATGAGATGATGAAGAAACAGTTTGGGGGATAATGGGCTGAGTGGTCGTCTAGGATGAAGTGTAGGATCTTTCCAGGCGTATTTTAAATCCAAAACTGGCACTCTTTTTTTTTTTTTTTTTTTTTTTTTTTTTTTTTTTTGGAGGTGCGTTTCTGCTCTACGCAGAGGCCATGTTGCTCAACGACAAAGGGGTCGTTGTCTCAGGCTCGCGGTCGGGGGCACGAGGGATCTCAACCTCGTTACTACATACTGTTGCATAGGTAGACATATTGAAAACATAGTTGTAAACATAGAGAGTTCCTCCGAGGGGAAATGCTTTTGCGCACTGAGTGTGGGACTCAGAGCAGGTTTGTAGACGATTTACCAATTAGGCCGAAGTTCGGGTAGGGCCGGGTTTCGTTCATTGGGACGAGTTTCCTCAACCCTCGCGAAAAATCGTTCATCGAGGTGAGTTGTTCACCTCTCCCGATTCCCGGTCCTCCTCAGTAAATCCTGCTCAATACCCACTAAAACCCCTGCTACGTTGGTCCAGTTTTTAGGTAGGTTTGCTTCGTTGTGGAGGAGACCTCTCCACGTGTTCTCTACTATCTTCGAGAGAGAGCTTTTCCTTCATACTTCTTGTTCGTCATTCTGGCGTCTAGTTTGAGCCTTTCATTGATCATTTTTGACCACCTATTTGTAATTTCATCTTCTGAGAACTGTGTATTTTCATTTGCAATTACACGTTCGCAACGGAGGACCCAGATCAGGTACGCAGACTCTGCTATTAGTATCCTCCATAGCCTTGTTTCCCCACTTTTGAGTTTCTCGGTCTCTTCGTCTTTTATGTCTCCAGCAGCGGCGCCTAGAATCGTTCCTATTCCAGGACGATACCATTCTTTTCGGGACTTCTTTTCCCACAACCTTTGTGCCAGTTCCCATACTACATTCTGGCCTGGCGACTCGCAGGACGTTAGTATGTGTTCCATGTCTTCCAGTTGGTTGTCGTGCTTACATATTGCCCGTTCCTGTTGTTCTTCTGAGAAGCTTGCGCGCTGCCACAGTGATCCGGTCATGTAAGCGTCGTGTGTTGTCATCCAGAGAAAGTTTCTGGTTTTTCTCGCGAAGTCCTTATGCCTGATCGCTCTCCAGATTGCTTCTCCAAAACTGGCACTCCATATTTCTCCTTGAAGTACAAGTACTTCGTTACATGGTGCGATTCGGATGAACTAGCTTGTATTAATGATCTCGAAGGCATGTCAAGAGTCGTAACCGATCTCAGTCCTGTCGCAACGCTCCCACTGAAGAGGCGTAGTGCTTCCACCAAGGCCTCGGCGAAAAAGGCGTGGCCGAGCTGGGTAGAAGCGGCCACGTGTTCATGTTTCCTCTTGTTCTTCATGATCACATCCATGCAGATTCGCGACACGCGTCCTTCTTCGCCAGCCAGGCTCATTACACCCAGAATCCTTGAGACGCAATTGTATCTCTACGCTGGCTAAAACTTAGACTGACGGCAGCAACTTAAGGTTGCCCACTTCTCAGTATTTTTCACAACTTCAACCATATTGACAACGATATTAATTCTGATAAACTTGCTTTCAACAGTCTAAGCTCATTCTATCTACGCAGCTACAGACGTCATCTCTAGTTTCTTCTGGTTCAAATACTCGACAGAGAATGGATAATCAATGTATCCCTTCCCACTGTTATCTCCGGGACAATAAAAGAGCGAACGGTCGTATTTGGTGAGTGGTATATCGTTCAGTAGACGGAATGGCAGATCGGGCTAAAAGAACGTTAATATTTATCAGATGCTGGATGATCAGTCATGCTAGTCATGGTCTGCACTCACATTCGAAATAAACTGACGTCCAAACGCAATGAGATCCCCCCTCTCGTCCGCCGTCTTCATCGCCGATCCTCGGGTATATCCTCCTGCGCTCATCAAAGGCTTTGGAGCCCATATTTCCCGCAAGAAGTCGTTCGACTCCTCTGTATGATCCACAGACACTTCATTATCCCCCGCAATTCGAGGTTCGATCACTGAGAGATAAGCAAGGTTGGGGTAGAGGTTTTTCAGCTTCTTTGCAAAGTACGAAAATGTGGGTTTCGGGTCTTGCATCCTCATATCTGTTCAGAACCAGCTGTGAGTTAACTCGTTCTCTCAGGAACCAGTTGCGACGCAACTTACCTTGAAAGACACTCCAAGGACTCAACCTTATCCCAACCTTCTCCTGTCCAACCCTCTTCACCACTTCCTCTACAACCTCCAACGGGAACCTCGCTCGATTTTCTACACTCCCACCGTACTCATCCGTCCTATTATTACTGACATCTTGAAGAAACTGATCAAGTAAATAGCCATTTGCAAAGTGCAGCTCGACTCCATCAAAACCGGCTCCCCCCACGGCATTCTCCGCACCTTTTCCCCAGGCTTGAACATACTCTTTGATTTCTTCGACTGTCAAAGGATGGACTGGCCAAGGCAGATTTTTACATTGCAAGGTGGATGGACCGACCACAACGTAGGAAGGATCGACGCTCTTGAGGATATCAGGAACGGCGATGCGACCTCCAGACCAGATTTGTGCGAAGATGAAGCTTCCTTTGGAGTGGACTGTGTCTGTGATCTATGTACAGACACAGATAAGTATACCAAGATTATGACCCCACGCCGTGGCCTTGATATTAGTGTCACGAATACTACTCACCTCCCTCCATTTCTCAATTTGCTCCTTCTTCCAAATCCCAGGAATATTCTTATATGCTCCTCCTTTTGGGAACACACCCATACCCTCGCTAATGAGAAGTGTCCCTGGGACACTGCTCCGTTGGGCATAGTATTCTTTGACGATGACATCTAGTGAGACATAGTTCTCATCAACACGAAGACGCGTTAGAGGGGCAAGGACGACGCGGTGTTTGAGGTGCATGTTGCCGATTTGAATGGGTTGAAAGAGTTTAGACTGGGAGAGAAGAGAGGGGGATGTCATGTTGTCGTGGATAGTATCAAGTCACTTTCGAGCCTGTTGTGGGTCAGCTGTGGGTGGCGTGCTGATTGGGTGTGCTTATAAGTTTCCGGAGACGAGTTTTCCTGATGATTTCTAAGCCACTAATTCATACGGTTCTAGAGTCCCAAGAATAGTACATTCGTTAGTTCTTAATTACAAATCTCGGTCGAAGGATTTGGGCATCATGATGAGTGATCTAACTTTGCTATCCATATGCTATTCAGAGCACACCGCGGCCGCGATAGTCGAAGTGAGTGCGAGCCTTGAAGCTTGAAATTACATGACTAAAAGCTAAAGGGCCTCGTGAGAACGAAGTTCTCCCGTTCCCCACTAAGTCGGATCTGCTGATAAGTGTATTGTCATAAACGCCCAGTAACGTCCGACGGTCAACCTAACTACAGTCCGACGGCCAACCTAACTACAGTCCGACGGTCAACCTAACTACAGTCCGACGGTCAACCTAACTACAGTCCGACGGTCAACCTAACTACAGTCCGACGGTCAACCTAACTACAGTCCGACGGCTAAAAATACCTCCAGTCTCCTCCAGTCCTGAAAGTGTTGACTCTATTGAATCCAATAAAAAAGTGAGAAATTCTTCTTTACGAAAACTCGGTTCACTCAGCTTGCGATCGGGGATCGTGATGGCTTTTCTCATTGCCAGTTAAATCATAAGCGTCTTCAAGTAACAAGTTGCCAACGGACTTATTCATTCGTGCAGATTGGGGTATGAAGAGTCATGAAAAGCGCTATTATACATACAAAACACTACAGTATCTATGGATACTATACTATATACGGGCAAAAGAAAAATACATTATCATATCATGTATGGGTAAAGACCGTGGACGACGCACTGGCATGCGTTTCCTTCTAATAAGGTATATAAGGTAAGTACGAGTTCGACATTAGGCCTCTATTTTGGAAGTTGAAAGTTACGGCGAACATGATTTTTCAAGGGGAGGCGAAGGCGAGTCTCTGCAGAGTCTCAGACCACAGAGACTTGCCTCATCGATTCGTCCGAATCTGGCTCAGGTCCAACATGTGTACTGGGATTGCTGATAGACGACGCTGCATGCAAAGAACTTGAATTTCGCGTCAAAGACTCGGACGGTGGACTTGAATCTAAGTCCATAGTGTCAGTGTTGAAGTTTATGCTTATAGGATCTATACTCCTGGCACATCCACTCTCTCCACTCATCGACCCCAACTTGATTTTGCGAAATACGATGCAAGCCATGATGTTGACAGCAGCTAACACTGGGAACGCTGCGACGGAATGGGCAAAATCCGGAACGGTTGGGATTCTGAGGAAGATGAGGAGAGTTATGTTGCCTGTGAGGACAGCTCTGTAAATTTGGACCAAGACGTTCAAGATGAAGTGAGGTGAGGTGAGGAGAGAATCTTGGTATAAGTAGTATAGATATGACGACTCACAAATAATAATGCTGACCACTTTGAAGAAGATTCCTAGACAGAGTCGGTAGAAAACGTCCACGAGAAAAAGCCATGAACTTCGTACTGCAACTGGCACTGGAACAGACAGAGCCCGAGGCAGAATCATTCTGATGTCCTTCCTCCGCGGACTCGGGCGCCACAGTACAATCCATCAAAATCCGATAAGTAATCATCAGAAAAACAGCACTATCATAAACCATTTGCATGATAACTGTGGCCGCTGCAAACCCAGCAACAGGCTTTGTGTTAATGCACGCTTCAGTGGAATCGATGTGATATCCATTCACAGCGAGTGGGACTGCGAGTGAGGCTCCGAGGTTTAGCAGCCAGAGTGAGATGAAAAACGCTATTACTGCTCGATTGTTGTTCCATACTCCGATGGCGCGGAAAAGGGAGAGCAAAGAGTTATTGCTGACGGTCAGAGTGAAGAAGATGGCTGGAAAAATTGCGGCGATGGTACAGTTTGGGAGGTGGTTAGAAGCTAGTAAGAAGACAATATGTTTCGAGCGTTGCTACGAGGAGGTAAAGCCAGTAGAGCTTAGGCACTTACTTCCGACAATAAAACCACTAGTCAGAAGACCGAGTGCTGAGAATCTTGTCAAAACATGGAGTTAGTGTAAGTGGCAAACATGAGTTAGTGTCTTTTACCTCGAAAAATAGTAAATCAGCGTAGGAAATTTGATCTTATGCTCGAAGACGAGCTGATAGTCGTTACCCAGATTGATTACACAATCCCATAGGTAAACCTAAAGGTTCAAAGACGTTCACATGAATAACGCAATTCGAATTTACTGGCCATGATGAGTCGGATACGTACTCCTAAACTTCCCGCTAGGAGATAGCGAGACTCTTCGTAACTTGAAGCAACATCAGGAGGTAGAAAAGCAAGAGGTGTAAAGGGATTGAGGCTGCCATCAGGATCTGTTGAGTTTGACATTGAAATCAACGCAGTGATGCTGTCGTATAACTAGAGATCTTGTCTCTGGTTTGGAAAGTGAAGTCGGGCACACAAAGGAGAGACTAGGAAGTCTGCCAGATCAGCATACCCTGCATACTACGTACTTATACTCGTTTATATGCATACGCATGTTTGCCTCCTCCGTGAGCATACTAGTATAGGGTGTGGTTTAGCACTGCCATGGCGTGGCACACTTCCAGTCCTGTCGGCGTGCATTAATACAATCAGTACAGAAAATAGCTGGTCCCGGGTCAAGGTTCAGACTTCATCGCGGACCCAAGCCAAGCTGAGGTCTGGCCTGTAGGTTCGGGTACTTCATTGCTAACCGCTACGCAAAAGTTGCACGTACCCGTAGGTAACCGTAGTGAAAACTTGGGCGTCGACCACACAATGACTACAGTCAAAACTTCAGAGATGGGCGCCGAATCGTACAGCAGCTATGAGTATCTCTGTGTATCGCACCGTTGCACGCGTACTAATCAGAGAATAATGTTTCGACTTTACTTGTAATCACCCTAGTAGAGAGCATAGGATTTAGAAAGGCTATCAGGCCAGCCTGATAGAGATGTCAAGAGCTTAAGCGCTTAAGCCTGAGACGTCGACGATTGGCCAGCTCTGATCACCAGAAGAGTCTTAGGTATCTGAGAGTACGAGGAAGCCAAGGAAGAAGATCAGAGGCTAAGTAGGTGAAAGGCTGAGTAGCGGAATAACGGACCGGTACACCATGAGAAAAAGTTACACGGTCAATAGGTCTCTTTAGCACCGCAGTCAGCTTTCTACGCCAACCACAAAGGCCAAACACGTATGTTTCTCTTTCCTTTTGTCTATCTTTCTGGATTTCTGATAGATTCTTCACAGTAGACAAGTTTTGTCAACTTTTCTGCAGTTTTCTGGCTTCAGAACTCTTTCAAGTCGTGACGCACAAAACAGCGATACTGCAGTAGTGCCAGCATTTCCATACAGAAGTAGAGAAAGGGTTTCTGCTAAGAGAATACAACAAAACAAAAGGTCCTTTGCCTTTGTTCTTGTTGGCAACCAACAAATAGAGCGTACTTTGAGCTCGTACGTCTCATCTTTCTCTCTTCTACATCTCCTTCGAAACTCACATCTTTCAACTGTTTCCACTCTCAGATACCTCCAAAACAATGACTACACTCCAACAACCTCTCCCATTGTCCAATTACAGCCATGGTCATGATTTGACTGGCGCCAACACGACCCCGTCCGGAGCATCCCCGCAATCATCTTCGTCTTCTTCAATCTCGCGCATCCGCCGCAAACCTCAACGAACATACATCTCACCTTCACCTAGCGAGGTTCATGGGCCTACAAAGCTGATCTCGTTTCAGTCTATGGACGTGACTATGACGACAACTACGCCTACAGCCAGCCAGGACAAGGCCAATGCCAACGCTAATAGCTCTAGCGACACCAATACTGATACCGTTATTGAAGCACTCAACAATAACGGTAAACGCCCTTCAGCCTCCAGCAGCTTCCATTCCCATAAACAAAAACGACACGCTCCCTCTTCATCAACATCTTCAGTCTCACTCTATCACCCACTTGGCCCCTTGGCTACCTCACTACCTCCTTTAGACCCGACCACCGCCTTTGGCTCTACCATCCGGTTCCGTATCGCGAAAGGTTCAGAATGGGATAAAGTCCAGCGACAAACCGAGGAGAAGATGCGCGAGAAGGAACGCGAGAGGGAAAAGGAACGTGATAAGGAACGCGAGAGAGAAAGAGAACGTGAACGTGAGAGGGAACGAGACAAGGAGATGGATCCCAGCGCTAATGGGAATGGCAATGGTGAAACTCCTACAACGACCACGACCGTAGGCTCGATCTTAACGGTTGTTGACGTTGAGGTGGACGTACAGCCTGGTATGATGATGAGGTCTTCGAGTACGGGCACTATCACCACGGCTACCACTAGCGGGAGGTCGAGAAGGACGAGAGGCGCAGCTGCCAACCGCGACCGCGACGCGTCACAAGGCGTCAATGGTGGTACTGGTGATTCTCCAATCGAAGGCAATGCTATGGAGGATGTCGGTGGTGGTGGTGGTGGTGGTGCGAAGGATAAAGAAAAAGGCAAAGACAAGAATAAGGAGAAAGACAAGGACGAAACGGCTTCGGCACCGCCTTCTCGAGCTGCTTCCCCAGCTCCAGCAGCGACGTCAGGTAGAGCCTCGCCAAGGAAGAGAAGAGGAGGAGGAGCTGGGGGTAGAAGGAGACGAAGAGGTGGAGCAGCCGCTGCTGCAGCAGTTGAGAAAGATAGGGAGAGGGAGAGGGAGTCTGAGATGAAAGACGATGATTATGATGGTGCAGGAGCCAATGGCAACGGTGGAGAAGACCGTGAACAAGATCAAGGCCAAGGTCAGGATCAGGATACAGAGCGTGAGCCTAGTTATCCGGTGAAGAGGACAAGGCTTTCGAGGAGTGCTGCGAGGCAGGAAAGGGAGAAGGAGAGAGAGCGTGAAGAAAGGGAGAAGGAAGAGAGAGAGGCTAAGGAGAAGGAACGTGAGGATGATGGTATGGATGTTGACGAGAACACTGACAAGGAGAAGAAGAAGGGGAAGGATAAAGACGGGGACACCGATGTGCTTATGGAAGAGCCCTCAGTCTCTGCTGAGAAAGCTGACACCGACGATTCCGAGAAAGCTGAGGCCGAGGCCGAGGCCGGAAAGGCTGAAAAGCCAGCTGGAAAAGACGACGGAAAGGGAAAGGAAACTAACAAGGACAAGGACAAGAATGAAGACCAAGATAAAGATAAAGATTCAGCGTCAAACTCAGCCCCCTCACCAGCCTCTCTTCCCTCTGATACCTCCGGTACTGTTACTGTTACTCGGAAAAACGGCCGTTCCCGAGGTCGTGGTTCTGGTCGTGGTCGTGGCGGTGGCGGTGGCAGAGGTGCTGCAGCGTCTGCTAGGTCGAGAAGCTCGTTGACATCCAATGAAAGTGGAAGTGCAGGTGGAGACGATGCGTTTGCGAGTGGTCTTGGCACTGGTGCGGGGACGGATATAATCGGAGAGATTACGGGTGCGATTGGGAACAAGTCCAAGTCCAATTCCAACTCCAAGTCGAGAGGTACGAGTGCTGGTGCTGTGAGTGAGAAGAGTGTGACTAGTATTGGTAGTACGAAGAGTGGACGGAGTACGAGTAGTAAAGAGGAGGGAGAGGTTTCTGGGTAGGGTCTTGTTGGCGTTGTGTTGAGACGTCCCACAGTTGATTTGATCCTTTTCTTGCATGTTTGCTGTTTTGGCCTTGGATCTTGATTTCTACTTCCTGCGAGCTCAGTTGGAGCCAGTTCCGTCTGTTTGCGTTCTCTTGCATATCTCTCTATCTCTATCTACACGTCGTCGTCCATTTTGTATCGTATGTTACGTTCTCGGAACCTGATTCCGCGTACTCCCCTTCTTCCTCTTCTCCCTTTTCCTCTTCCTTTTCATTTCTTTTTTCTTCAGGGTTTTGGCTGTATTTTCTCCGCGTCAGGTAAGTTTCTATATCGAGATGAATTACTTTTTGCATAACTTACACTTGTAAATGTATCGAGCCTGTACATAGTAAAGCGATATTGGACATTGTTTAGGCAGCCCTAACTAGGCTTCAAATGCATGTTGCATGACGAGGCCTACTGGACCAATGAAGAACGACGCGAACTTGTCCAGAAATTATCGAACGCGATCGAACGCGAAAGTGGACGTGCCAGTCGACTTAACACGACTTCCATCACCCCATCCATACCTTTCTCGCTCAACAGTTCCGAGGCTTCAATAATGGTATCTGAGCAAGGCAAATTCCTTCCAGAACTTAGCCGTGCTATTATGCTACATATTTATCATTCTCGGGCTACAAAGTAACAAGTTCCGTCCACCTCGCATCCTCACTAAACGTCACTTCGTGCCATGAGCAGCTGATCACTACTTAGCTTCCAGTTTTTACATCCACTGTCTGTCTCAGTGGAGCTCTCTCTCACTCCTCCATTCCATTTCTGACAAAACATCAACGAGCACTCGGACCTCCGGCCCAGTCATCGACGATGTGATACGCAGTTTCTCTCAAATTTCTCTCGTCAGCTGAGTAATTTTATGCTCTGATTGGACGTCTGGAATGATAAGACGACTAGGCTTCTTCGAGTTCTTAAGCGGTCACTGACCAAAGTTCTGCCTCTGCCGCTGTGCAATCTTGAGCATGTTTATCTCTATCCGGTTTCTCTACGAGCCGAAATATTGATGGAAAGCTAACTCCATGGGATCTATGATCAAATTGGTGCATCTTCGAAGTACTGCTACTACTAGCCTCTCAGGACTGGTCAGCTGCCGGTCGTACCAGTACTATATAGTCCTCAGCTCCAAACCTAGTGGAACTTAAAACAAAAGTACACCGTCGGTCAACATCTATTTTTGACAATTCTGTGGTACTGGTGGCTTTCGATCCTGCTTTTTTTGTGTGTCTTGTTTCGGATTGGGTTCGGATGCATTTCAGGCCCCAGGGTGGTACGTATCCAAATGCTCCCAGCTGAAAGTCGATGTACAATGAGAATGCGGCTGCAGAGTACTGAGCCATACACAGTTCTAGTGGCGCACCAAAGAATTGGTCCACGGTCAGGACGGGTACTCGAGGTCATTCATAGCAGCTGCAGTACTACTTCAAGTTGAAGTTTTTTTTGCCATTTGGTTTATCCAGTACACAGGTACTCTGTCAATACTGAAAGATTCTTCAGCTTGCCGGAGACTCTGAAGGTCTACATGAAAGTTGCTACAGGCTACAGCGTTGGTCCTCCGTCCAAAAGGTCGTCCAAGATACATAATTACTTCAGGCCTTCAACGACATCATTCTAATTTCCCCCACATTCCCGGTTCCCCATACTATTTGAATACATCGTAGTACTCCACATTGTGCACCATACAGTTTTCAGGACCATCAATAATTCGTCAATTATGGACCTCAGCAAGACCTGAGTATGTATGTTAGTTTGACCACATTTTCTTGACATTTTTCCTGTAAGCTGTCAAAGAACAATTGTCAATATCATTGTACGCGTCCCTATCTGCCAGTGTCATCCCTAAACGCGTCTATACGCGTACTATGGAAATATTCAATAAGTATACCCCATGACGTCGAGGTGGACGACATACTTGCTTCGTGTACTGTTGGAGCGGGACAGGGCGGCTTTCAGGGACGTCGACAAAACCGTACCAGACCAGACCAGGCCGTAGCGAAAAGTGGGGCCACTGCGTACGTATGCAGCAACCGTTGAACTGGAGGATCACCACATGGTGGCTACGATGGTCTTGTCAACTTGACGATGGACTTGATATCGAACTCGGACGCGAGTAGGTCGCGACTCGCAAGTCGATGGAGGTGAGATTGCATAGGTTGGCTGACTTAAGTGTCTAAGAGTCACTCTCGAATTTGCAACTTGTGTGTACCTTTTATACTCGGATTAGGTTCGGAGAAGATGCAGGCTACGAGGAGATTTGCGAAAGCCGTCTTTGGAGAACCCTTGGACCTTGGACCTGGATACAGTAGGGCCTACCCGTAGTAGTACTAGTATTACTTAGGAGCATGATGATGAAAGATGCGTCAATCATACATATGTACCATGTGGACGTCGCTGCGTCGGGGAAAGATCGTCGGAAAGCCGCTGCACTGGTGTCTGTTACCTCCGCAGAGTTGCAGACTCACATCAGGTTTGCAGGACGAATGATGAATCTGAGCGCAGCACCAAGCAGCGTCAATGGAAGCGCGAACGGACCGGATCGTCACGATGAGTATTTATAGAGTCTTCGAAGAACTTCAAGGGCGAATTGAGGGCGAATCCCAACCGAATTAGATAAACAATGGCTAAGAATACTCAGAAGAAGTAAGGAAAAACTGATGGATCCGATCGTTTTCACATAAATATGAAGTATGGGAGCTGGAGCCAAGCTGAGACCTTGATGTCGGAAAAGGGTATCCCATTCTAAGCATGAGCTTGGACGACCTAGATAGCAGTATATAAGGAGCAGGTACTAGATGGACGTTGACGTTGAGCGCTGAACGGTGGGCAGCCTGGATTGGATCACCATATTAAACGTTCTTGATTGGGAAGAAGACTCTGGTCCCTGAGTGATACGATTCTCGGAGAAAGAAAGAAAATAGGCACAGGTACCAAGTAAAATTTTCGCATTTGTTCCCCCTAGGTTGGTCCATCTGTTGTGCCCAATGCTTGGGTCAAGGTCCAGTACGTCCAGTACATGCCCACAGATACCATGGTGCTATGTACCTTCGAGGCGGCTGCTTCAATAGGCTTTTAGGACGAATCATGATGTGTGTGGTTTGAGGTCCAATCAAAACATGTTCCCGCCGTTTTAGTTTTGCACACCACACCCAACTAGGTAAGGATCCGGAACACTGCAACGACCGAAGCTCTTGCTCGCACTCTCGTTTGCTTGACAATGGCAGGAAGACTTCCTCTATAGTCGAGGGTTACATCTGGAGTAGCAGGGTGGCAACGGAAGAAAGAAAGCTTCGGAGACACCAACGTCGCTATAGCCGTCGCTGCATATGGCACTCGTTGGCTTCCAATTTGAGATTCTTTGCGAACCCATTTTTGCAGAGATTTTTTCATTGGACGAAAGAGGTTGGGTACTGAAGAAACCGATCGCCTACGTACGCCCTGGTGAAGGAATCACAGGCCAGCTTGGAAGAGCTTAGTTGGGGTAGTAGTGGGGCAGTTTAGGAAGTTAACAAACAGAATGAATAGAAAAGTCCCACCAGCACGATCAAGTGACTGTATGCACATGGTCCTGTCACTTCTCCAAATTTGATCGCAAATTTTTTGCCGATGCATCTTCTCGACATGGGTTTCAAGCTCATTTAGCCCAGGTCCGTGACAGGCTTTTTTCTGTCTTTCCTCCCGACGCCTATTCCAGTTCATCCATCTGGGTCGGATGATGGAAAACCATTCTTCGACCTCCGTAGCTTCGCAGGCCAGGATGGCAGGTGTGTAGCTCCTAATACGCGTGCGTTGTGGCTGGTACTGATGAGGGAAAAAAAGGAAACGCTGCGCAACCTGCAGGATCTCGCTTTTCCGAAGGAGATGCGCTGAATCGTACAACCGGTGCTGGAGTCCCTGTAGACCGTGCTCAAGACCCGTTTGCAGCCCCAGCGTCGATGCAAGGCCCTGCACCGACTGCACCTGCTCAACAGCAGCCAGACACTCCCTTCTTCAAAAAGCGATGGTTCATTATCAGTCAACTCATTGTCATTCCTGCTGGAATCGCGTTACTCTTCGTCCTGCTCTTCCCAGTCGTTACGGCTATTGCTCAGCTCGTCATCAACAGAGCTGATCTCGGGGTCGACGTAGCAACCATCACTATTCCGCAAAATGGAAGGTGCGTAGCATATACGCTGGGTATATGGTATATGTGCGTTTTTCTGACTTTTCCTTTACTCTCAGTTTCCAACTGGCTCTTCAAGGATTGGTGCGTGTTCCTGTTTTTACCCATCGAGTTGTTCACTGACCTCAACGCCTACAGGTGACGCATACAGGCATCATTCCTGGTCGTGTCCAGTTCACAAATCCGATCAACGTCGCATGGGTTCAGGATGATAGCACAGAAACGCCCATTGGATCTTTCACATTGGACACCCTCTATGCTAGAAACAAACGTGCTTTGGTAAACCAGACGACGACCTTCACCATTACAGATCAAGATGCATTTGGGCTTTTCGCTGGACACATGATTACCGCTAGCAATTTCACCTGGAGGCTCATAAGTGACAATCTTCATGTTCGAGCGGCTCAGTTCCCTACCAGCAAAGGCATCAAGTTCAACAAATTGCTGACACTGAATGGTGTGGAACATTCTTGCTGCGCCAGTTGCTGTCTTCTGAAAGTGCATGATGTACAGGGTTCAATAGCTTCAACAACAATGTGCAATTATTAGACCTTCAGCTACCGGGTGACGATCCAGCGGGTGGTATCAAATTTGCAGCCTCAACTCAGTTGACGAATCCAAGGTAGGTTTTCTGTCTTTTAATATCCTGGAATCGCCCCTCACTTTTTTGCAGTCCGTTTTCCCTCGACCTAGGCACGGTTGTATTTGGTTTGTCATATCGCGATGTCCAGCTTGGTTCCGGAAGTAGTCCAAACACGAAAATCGTTCGTGTCCATTTTATTTATCCGGAACAACAATCTCCTGACATCATCTTCCATTCAGACCGTCGGTAACAACACCATCACTCTAACGGGAACTCTCCGACCGCAATCTGGCTCTGACAACCTCACCGTAGTCTCGGAACTTTTCACCAACTACCTCAATGGTGATGACTCGGACGTCTTGGCCAAAGGTCAATCAACACTTCAAAGTGATGGAACACAGATTTCGTGGCTATCTTCTGGACTTCAGGCTCTCACTTTGCATGTCCCATTCCATTCGCTTCAAGGAGCGCTTAACCCGATACAGTCCATCAATATTGGGGACATGGGTCTAGGGTTTACAAAATCGGCGCCTTGGTCGCCCAGTGCGGAGAGTCGGTCTATCCAGGCATCGATGGCGTTACCATTTGGGTTCAGTCTAGCCATTGGGGAAATCCAGAATTCGTTTAATATCACGAAAGATGGAAATGTCGTTGCGGGATTGTCTACGGTGCGTTGCTTCCCTTTCGCTCTTTAAAGTTCCTGTTGGCTGATGCGCATACATTAGCCTCTTGGAGCTTCTCAATCCCAAATTACTGTTGAAAACTCAACCTTCACCCATGGAACCATCGACATTACCATTGAGAACTCCAGTCTCGATGTTCCTAACCCAAGTCATCCCGAGTTCTCTTCCTTCAATGCCAATCTCACCAGTCAGGACTCGGCGAGTTTCCAGCTTGTTGGACATTCCCGTGCGATAGCCAACACGAGTATTGGGCAGTTGACACTCGACCCTATCAAGTTTAACGTTCCATCTGGTCTTCAGGGACTTCAAGGATTGAAGAACTTGACACAGTTGAGTAATGTGGATGTTACGGGTGGGACGACAGAGGGTATTACGCTGGGGATTGATGGTATGGTTCTCATGCATATATGCGCCTTTTCGTGACACTGAACACTTCATGCAGTTGCTATTCACAACCCATCCAACCTCAATCTTACCCTCGGTGACCTCCAAGTCCAACTATTCCGAGGCGGCGAAATGATTGGTACAGCTCTCATGCCCAACTTGAGCCTCATTATGGGCGACAACCACATCAAAGCTACCTCTGTCTTCGCTGCCAACGCCAACGACCAAGGTCAACAAACTCTTGATGACTTCGTCGGTCAAAAGGACGTTGCCTTGTCCATTTCGGGATACGATGGAAGTACTCAAGTCGCCTCTTTGATCAACGCGTTCGAAACGTTGGACATCGATGTGACGCTTCCCGGCTTGACAACTTCGTTACTGAATACGGCTGCATTGACCGTGCTACCTACCACAGGAAGAGCCAACAACATCTCTCACGTCACCGTCGACCTCGCCAACCCCTTCTCGACAGACCTCCAAATCAAACGTATCCAGTCTACTGTCTCAGCGTTTGGCATCCAGCTCGGAACGATTGATTCCTCGACCTCCTTTAAAAGCCAAGCCAACTCCACGACGACCTCGCCCCAGTTGGAGCTGAATATGAATTTAGATCCACCTTCGATATTTACGGTAACGAGAGCATTGGCTGTGGAAGCTGGATTGAAAACTGAGCAGTTGGATGGGATTGTGCAGTTGGGAGGTTATCAGTATTTGATGACGACGGGACCCCCGGTTGCTAGTGTGAAGAGGGACAATATCTACACAGGGTTTGATCTGCCGACGTTTGTACAGGCAGCTTTCAAGCAGCTCAAGTCGGATGTGGAGCTCACGGCTGAGGTTGGGATTGGTGAGTGGTTTAGCCTACTTTGCTTGGTGGCCCGCCTTGTCGGTCGGGTATAACGGTTGGCGTGGATGACTAAGCAAACTACTACCCGAATGTCGCGAGACTGATGCGGTTTTCCAGGTGAATACACGACTACGCTCAAATACTCGCAGTCGTCGCTGCCTACCAAGACAGATGAAACCCTCAACCTTATCCTTCCCGTTCTTGCCCACCCCATTGTCCAAAAGATTGTCGGCGGTTCTGATTTGGGGTACGTCGTTTTGTAGAGCTACCTGGCAACATCTAACGTCTCTCTTTTGCAGAGTAAGCCAAGTCCTCATCATGGACCCTCAACAAGAGCAGTTCGGCACTAGGTTGAATGGTTCTATCAGTAATGCCGGGCCTTGTACGTGTCTCTAACTTCATGCTCTTACTCAAGGTTTCTGATAATCCCTATTCTAGTTGATGCCAAGATCTCTTTCCCAGAAGGCGCTGACGTTGCCTGGTCTGGTTCGCCTATCGGAAACATCAAGATGGAGGATATCGATGTGACCGGTGATGTTGGCGCGCAGTTCACTGTCAACTCAGCGTTCAAGGTTGCCGATGTCGGACATCTTACGGACTTTACGAAGGTGAGGAGTGGGTGGTTGGTTCTAAATTCAAATTGTTGGCTAACGTCCATCTGCTTCTTGTTTAGACGTTGTTGACCGATGAATCCTTTGAGTGGGACATTTCTGCAAACAACCTCTCCGTCAGCGCACTCGGTATCTCTGTCGATACGATCACTTTGACGCCGAAGACTGTCTCATTGAAAGGTTTTAATGGTCTGAAGGGTGGTGTCAAGGTTGACACTTTCTCTCTACCTGCCAATGATCCCGATGGTGGTATTACACTCACTTTGAAGTCCACCACGGCGAATGTAGGCCTTTTCGTTTTCGTTCCCATACCTTTCACTGACCGATTTACCTGTATCTTTAGCCGTCTCAAGTCGGTGTCGAGCTTTCTTCACTCACCTTTGACACATTCGCACAGGGTGTCTCTCTTGGACCTATCTCCTCTGACGGCACAGTTACGTTGGCACCGGAATCATCCACTGTCATAAACTTCAAAGGCCGTCTCATCCCTCAAAACTCTGATGAAGGGCTTTCAGTCGTATCCGACGTCTTCAACCGTTTCATTCATGGCCAAGATAGCGACGTCTCAGTGCATGGTACTGGTGCTGGTCCTAGTGATGTGAATATCTATTCCTATTGTCACTACTAAAGGATTTTTTACTGACAATTTTATGCAGGTAACCTGGCTGAACGATGGTATTAAAGTTCTGCAAGTCGACACTGTCCTCCCCAACCGAGGCCCTCAGAACATCATCAACTCCATCAGCCTCAACCAATTGACCCTCGATTTCACCACCGACACTGCGTATAATCCATCCACGAGCAGCGACAACACTGAGGCTGCATTTGGTCTACCTGAAGGTTTCGACTTTCCCATCGATATCTCTGCCCTGCAGCAAACCATCGGCGTCTCATGGAACGGTCAAGATGTTGCTCAGTTGGCTATCCCCAAGGGTCCTAGTACAACAGATGTCGACGCACGTATCATCCATCTTCACTTCAATAATGTGCCGTTTGCAGTAGCAGATAGTCAGCATGACGCATTCAACCAGTTCTTGGCTGCGACCACGATGTCGAAGAGCCAAACTCTGGGCTTGTCGGGTTCTGCGGATGCGGATGCTGGCACTGCTGTTGGAACATTGTCTTTGAAGGATATCTCGTTCTCAGTAAACTCTGATATTGCAGGATTGGATGGTCTGGATGAGAAACCAGTGACTGTCAGTGATCTGGATGTCAACCATGGCTTCCCCGACTTCTTATTGATCAAAGTCAACACCGCGTTGTTCAACCCAAGTAACTTGACGATTGGGACTGGAGACGTTTCGTTCTCTTTGCAGTATCAGTGAGTTTTGCTCAGCTTGCCTTTCTTCCGTTCTGTATCTTATTGTCTCGTCCAGGAATGCGCTTATTGGAGAAGCTGATCTATCCGACATGGTCATCAAACCTGGTAATCAGAGTTATGCGACCGGTGTGTATCTATCATTTGTTACCCAACTCATCGTCTAACATCCTTTCTCTCCAAGATGTACACTATGCACCTCAAGGCGCTGCTGTGTCTGCTGGTCGTGCTTTGCTCGAGAACTTCTTGCAAGGCGTGGATTCCGATACCACCATTCAAGGAAGTACAGACTCTACTCCCATCGAGTCCCTCAAGACCGCTCTATCTCAGATTGTCCTGTCCCCAGTGACCATTCCAGCTCTTCACCAATCGCTGATCAAGAGCGTATCTATCTCATTCCCTCTTGATATCGTGCAGACGGGTATGGCTGAGACTTCCTTCACTTTGGAGAATCCCTTCACGGCCAGCATTAACTTGTTGAGAGGTATGTTGACTGGATATGCAAGATGCTCGTCATACTAACAATATGCGTAGTTGGTGCCGAAGCAACCTTCCACAATCTTTCTTTGGGCACTATCGACAATGTTGATGTCTCTTCTAACCCTATCCGTGCTGAGGGACACAGCGATGTTACTTCGCAGAACTTGCCGCTCAAGTTTAACCTGGATCCCGTTACTATTATTCAGCTGTTGACAATTGGGGCTCAGAACAACAATGTTGACCTCGGCGGCCTACAGGGCCTCTTCCAGTTCGTTCTACAGAACCCAGACTTCCATCCTCCTGTTACTACCAAGGTAGACACCAACCAGCCCACTTGTGTCAGGTGAGCTTCCCATCTCTTTGTCGTTGTTATTGCTGCTGACCTATTTGGCAACAGTGGACATCAACCCGACTATAATGCTATAATTCTCAATTCACTTGCTAACCTCAAAGTGGAGCTTGCAGTCGATTCCGGAGTCAAGTTGGACGACTTTGCTACGGACTTGTCGTTTGCTCAACACGATGTCCCGGCGAATGTATGTGTTCCTGTTCTTTTGTACTTCGGCGAGGTCTCAAAGTCTGTCTAGGTCGATAAATCGGCACTCTTCCTCATTGGAGCTGTCGCCGGTCCTGTCGCTCAGCATCTCGTAGACCAGTCTGAGCTGAAGTTCAGTGAAGCCAATATTACGTTCGTGCTTGGATAATGTCTCACCGCCTCTATACTGACAGTTTTCACTCGAAATTTAGGAACATCTCTAACGAAGGATTTGATCTCGCCCTTTTGGGATCCTTGACGGGAACTGGTCCCCTCGATGCACAGATTGAGTTCACTGAACCTGTCGTCGTCAATTGGCAGGGAAACGACATTGCTACCATTGAGCTACCTCCCAGTTCGTCTTCGTTTTTCTCGAGGTTTATTTTTCACTAAATTCTGTTGTCCTCTAGTCTGTGCTGCCGCAGATGAAGGTGTACCCAACTACTCCACCAATGCCCACCTCACCATTACAGATAACGACAAGTACGTCGCTGACTCCCGTCCCCCAAAATGACAGAGACGCTAATGTATGGTTTAGGTTCACCGAATTCGCCGTCTTCTTATTGCACAACCCCGACTTCGAGTGGACAATCTCTACAGACAAACTTCGTGTCACGGCTTTAGGAACTATCTTCGATAATGTGTCACTGGAAAAATCCGTCTCTTTCAAAGCATTTAACGGTCTTCCTGGTGTTACCATCAGCAACTTCCAGCTCCCGTCTGATGACCCACAGGGCGGTATCCACATCGAAACTGACTCGCAGATTCCTTCTCCTGCTCGTGAGTACTCTCTAATGAAATGGCTGCTTTTGCGACTAACTACTTTGCGCAGAGCTCGGTATTGACCTTGGCACTGTCACCTTCACCTCCCAGTTCAAGAATGTTACGGTTGGACGTAAGTCTAGGTCGTATCTTCATTAGTTCTAGCCTCATCATTTTTTTGCAGCTCTGGCAACCACTCAGGATCTTGTCC
Organism: Tetrapyrgos nigripes; assembly: GCA_013368315.1. NCBI lineage: Eukaryota > Fungi > Basidiomycota > Agaricomycetes > Agaricales > Campanellaceae > Tetrapyrgos > Tetrapyrgos nigripes. Next base: position 360,658 of record JAACJM010000021.1, read on the forward strand.
TCGCTCCCAACTCAGTCACAAACACTCACTTGGCTGGACGCATTGTTCCACAATCCGGCTCTGACCTCGACACTATTGGAGAGCTCTTCTCCAAGTACTTGGCTGTACGTTCACGTCTCAGTCCGCAGCGGTAGTCAGTAACTGACTGTTCTCTCCAGGGCGACAACCAAACCCTTGAGGTCATCGGAGAGTCTGTCCAGCCTCCTGGTTCATCTGGAGCTGTAGGATGGTTGACCACCGCTATTAAATCGTTGACCTTGGAGGTTATTCTGCCAGGTCAACAGTTCAAGGTGAGTAGTCTCGCAGTTTACCATTCAGGCAAGACGCATACTAATCCACCGAATCACAGGTCATACAATCCATTTCCCTCAGCGACTTGGACGTTGTCCTCAACAACCCAGACCAAGCCTTTGCACCGCCGACAAGTTCTAATCATACCAGCGCTGTATACAGGAATCCCTTTGGTTTCTCATTACAAGTCATCGAAGCTGCTCAGACAATCACACTTGGCGCGGGCGGTGTCGATGCTGCTGAGGTGAATCATAATTGCATAAAGATGAAAACAACGTCTTACCTTTGTTCGTCTGTAGCTCGATCTTCCCAAAGCTCCCGCGGACGGTGAAGTTTCTACTGGTAACGATGCCAACCTTGAATTATCTTGGAGCAACCAACCTCTCAAATCTTTGAATAATGATGCATTCTCTGCCATGCTCGCTCTTGTCACGCTTAAGGATAGCGTGGAGCTTAACTTGAAGGGAAGTGCTGATGTGACTGCGAGAACGAGCATCGGAGATGTTCCTATCTCTGGTATTCCTTTCGACGTGGAGTCTAGCTTGAAAGGTGTGTTTACTATATCGTTGATCTCGTCTTCCAACGCTCAACGTTATCTTCTTAGGCATCAACTCCTTCGAAGGCACCGCCAAACTCAGCAATGTCACCGTCACAGGAAGCGGCGGAAATGGCGGTAACGAGTTCATCAAGTCGCCTTTGAATACGGAGCTGGTGAATCCATCCAACGTATCGTTGCACACGGTGGACATTGCACTTCCGGTTATATACAAGGATGTGATGATCGGAAGAGCAGCGATTGATCCGTTCAATCTCGTACCAGGAGACCAGATTATATCGACAGAGTTCCGTTATGAACCTCAGAATGCGAATGATACGGTTGCACAGGTGCGCCTCTTTTCTTAGCTCTACGTTGAAGAGACAATGAACTAATACTTGTCCACAGAGCTTCCTTGCTGACTTCTTAACCTCTTCGGACGGCCTTCCGGTCACCATCCAAGGTGACTCTGCCAGTACACCGATTGCTTCCCTCCAACAATCCCTCTCTGGCGTCCGGTTGACAAGCTCTCTAGCCGGTCTCGGCCAATCCCTCATCAAGCAAATCAATGTCGACATCACCCTTGACTCCCTTATCACCAACCTCGTCACCGTCAACATTAACATCTTCAACCCTCTTGACGCACCTATGAAAATCGTCTTCGTCCAATCAGACGGCAAGGTCGACGGAACGACATTCGCTCATTTCGAACAAGCGTTTGATAGTTTTGTCATTGGGCCTGGAGAGACTGTCAATTCCGGCGACATTCCTAACGTGTTGTTAACGCAAGGAGCGATAGCGTCCCTCGATATCATTCCATTGGGGATATTGGATACCTTCAGTGCCGTGACAGCGCAGATTGGGGATGGAGGTTATGAAGTCCCGTGGTTACAGTTGACACAGCTGGCCGTACCGACAAACTATACGCTGGACTTGGGGTTGGTGGGTGTACCAATTCCGTCGTTGAAGAAGATGGCGCAGCAGATGCAGGATAAGAACTCGACAAGCACGAGTTCGACGAAGAGTACGGAGGAGACAAAGACGAGCTCGAGTGAGGACAATGGGAATAATGAGAGCAAGACGACACAGAGTGGAGAGGAAACGAAGACGAGTTCGGGATCTGAGGTAGAGGCTACATCCACGCCGACGAGTGCAAGTGCCAGTGGAGGAGCCAAGGTTGACGGAAATGAAGCCAAACCCAGTGCTTCCTCTAGCTCAGATTCAGATTCGGATAGTTCATCATCCGCATCCTCATCATCAGAACCCGAGTCCGCACCACAACCTACTTCAGCACCCAAGGCTCAGGCGCAAACCCAGGATTCTTCGTCTTCATCCTCGGACTCATCCTCGGATTCAAAGTCCTCAAATGACTCCACCTCCAGCTCGGACTCTGACAAGAACGAGAACCCTAGCCCTCTATCAGCACTAGGCCTGTAAACCTAGGTCTGGCTAGGTTTGGGTTGATACTGGGATGAATGGATACAAGTAACTGTTTAGTAATGTCTTTCTGTATTTTTACTACTGGGCTCTAACTTGACATCAAGTTGTGGGCTACTGTTCTTGTTCTTATTCTCTGCCGTCATTTTTGTCATTGCATTTCGTCGCATTCTCATTTTTACCGTCCTTCGGCTTCTTCGGCTTGGCTTTCGATATGATGTTTGGTCTTTTTGGTCTTTTTGGTCCTTCAAGATGTCTGGACGGACGACACTTGTCACTCTGAGGCTCGCTGTTTTCCGTTTCACGCTTTGATGCTTTGAATGATGAACTCTTCACGCTTCCCACTTGCCTTTCATAATTCTTCCTTCCGAATCCCCATTGCATTTATACCACCTTTTTTGACGCATACACATGTAAAACACTACATACGATGTACACGATACACTTACGCATACGCTTTCTGACGCTTTATTGTCTTATATACCTTTGGCACGCAGTTGTAACTTTTGTTCCGACTTTGACTTATCCTTATGCATCCGTATGAATACTACATCCTGGAAAGATGGCTATTGGCACTCCCGATTTGAGTCTGTCAACAATAGAAGAAGGACGTCGACGCGGCTGCAGTCGCCGAGTCGGGAGCAAAGGACTTCGACACGTGAAAACATTGGATTAGGACGCTACTAGTACTGAAGTCTGACATTGACGCCAATGGGAGGACATCATGCGACATCGAACCGGCTTCCATTCCCAGTCCTACATAATCCCGGGCCCAAAGCAAATAATCCAAGCGATCCTCCACTAGTACTTCAACCCAAGTTAACTCCAAGTCTCAAACCATTCCAACCCCCCGTCCGGATTTAACAACCTAGCGAACCCCAACCCCAACCGGTACCATGGATTGGTATAATTGGGCATACGGAGCCGTTAGTAACTTTAGTGCTGCTGTTGCTCAGCGTCTGGTAGACCAATGCGAGTTGAAGTTCAATGAGGCTATTATCTCGTTCGTGTCCGAAATATCATGTTCTGCAGAATCGATACTAACATCATCATTATACGACTCCTTACTAATGACTCGGAATTTCTAGGAATATCTCCAACGAAGGCTTCGACCTCTCTCTTCAGGGGTCCTTGACTGGAACCGGTCCTGTCGAAGCAAAGATTGAGTTTACTGAGCCTGTTAAAGTTGAATGGGAGGGAAGTAATATTGCGACGATTGAGTTACCTTCGAGTGAGTGTTGTTTTTTGCTCTTGTCAAGTCTTACTATCCCTTAACTCGATTTTGTTGCCATCTACATAGTCCTTGCTGCCGCAGGCGAAGGTGTACCCAACTACTGTCCCAATGCCCACCTCATCATCACAGACCGTGGCAAGTACGTACTTTCGTTCCTCTCCCCCCTCCCGTCTCTATCCCATGATCCCATGATCCCATACGCGAGAGGAGCACTCTAATAATGCACTCACACTCACACCTACACTTCCTGTCTTTCCAGATTCACCCAATTCTCCATCTTCCTCTGGCACAACCCCTCCTTCTCGTGGACCATCTTCACAGATAAACTCCGCGTCGCCGTCACTTCCCTAGGATCTGTTTTCGAAAATGTGATACTTAGGAAGAATGTTACGTTTAGAGCGTTTGATGCGCTTTCGGATGTTGGGATTAGGAGGTTTGAGCTTCCGTGTGATGTTGATGTTGATGCAGAGGGTGGTGGGATTCAGATTGAGATTGATTCGGAGATTCCTTGTCATGCTCGTGAGTACCCCATCCTAACTTTGAAGTAGAACGAGTCACTGATTCGTCTTATTTGCCTTTTTTGCGCAGAGCTTGGGATCAACCTCGGTAGTGCCACGTTTACGACCAAGTTCAAGGGTGTTACTGTTGGACGTAAGTGTTGGTTATATTATACTTCTACCGAGCCTGGTGTCATCACTCTGATTTTTGTTTTTGTCTTATTCAGGTCTAAAGACCACTCAAAACCTCATCCTTTCACCCAACTCTGTCACAAACACTCACTTGACTGGACGTATCGTTCCACAATCCGGTTCTGATCTTGAGGTTATTGGAGAGTTGTTCTCCAAGTATTTGGCTGTAAGTTTCCTCTTCTCCGTTACTTCCTCTTGGTCACTCGGGGTGTGGCGTCAACGATAAATGGTAAACGGTGAACAGCGGCTAACTCTACATCTACCTCTATTCAACAGGGAGAAAACCAAACTCTTCAAGTCATCGGAGAATCCGTGCACCCTTCTGAGTCAGAATCAGCTTCATCTAGTCCTAGTCCTGTAGGATGGTTAACCGCAGCGATCCAATCGCTGACTTTGGAGGTTATTTTGCCGGGGCAAAAGTTTGAAGTGAGGGGTCTATCTATCTATTTACTACTCCTATCCTTCTAACTAACGAAAAACGACCATAACAACTAGTGAACGAAAAGTCCGGTTCAGTCCGGTTCAGAGCCAAATTTTCTGAACGCCGGACTGGACCTTACGTCCGGTCCAGAAATTCTCTGAACTTCGGACCGGACTTCACGTCCGCTGAAGTTCGGTCCAGTTCAAGTCCAAGTAAGGTTCGGACGCGTCCGAACTTTCTCTCTCTCTGAGATAGTTGAATGAATTTCTCTTATGAAGGTAGCAATGAGTTAAGTAGTTACCTGTATGCCAGTGAATACTTCAAGGCCTGTTAATGACAAAAGACTGGCCAAAGCATAGAAAAAGGAAGTATGCAGAAACTGTTCTGCATTCCAGCTCAGAGAAGGATTTTCTGCATCCATTACATCCCCAAGTGCTCTACTAGAATGGAATGTAGCTACACAGACATGAATAGAGAATGTGTATGAAATGCGAGTGGTCATCAAACACCAAAAAAACCAAACCCTAACAACCAAATTCTGGTCAGAAATGCATTATAAGTTCAGCATGTCTGGACGCGTTCAGATGTGTTCAGACACGTCCAGTGAATTTCAGAATTTGCTGGACCATGGACTGAACCTGTGGTCCGGTCCACAAAATTCTTGAACTTTGAACTGGACTTTCCTTTCACTAATAACAACAACAACAACAGATAATCCAATCCATCTCCCTCAATGACTTGGACATTGTCTTCCCCTCCAATGATGAAAGTTCCAACCCAGATAACCCAGATAAACCCAAAGAAGCCTTTGCACAGGCACAGGGGGCACCACTGCCAGTGACAATGACGAGCTCCAAAAAATACCACTGTGGTGTATAAAAATACTTTTGGGATTGTTGTTAGTGTTTTGCATGTGCCTAGAGAAGGTGGGACTGGGGTTGAAGGTGGGGTTAGGGGAGAGGGAGTGGGTGAGGGTGGGATTTGGGTTGATGCAGCTGAGGTAGTGATGTGTGGGCCAGGCTTGGGCTGGGCTTTGTAGGGCTTGGGCTCGCCAAGTATCCAAGCCTGGCCCTAAGCCCTCAGTAGGGTCAGGCTTTGAGCCTGGGCTCAGACTAGGATGATGTCATTGCACAAAAAGTCGTGATCGAAGTGTTGGGTAAGTCTGAAGTTAGGGTTGTATTATAGACAAAATGGACTACTGACCTACATTAAGCATTTATGGACCCAAAGCCAACATTATTGGTGCCAACAAGTAGTGGATAACAGCTGGGGATGACCCAGGAAGATGGTTAGACACTGAGAAACTGTAAAGTTGTGTGAGAACCTGGCGAGAATGCCTGCAAAAGGAAATTTCAACTATTTATTGACAATTTTTTATTGGTCAGTAACAGGTCACTAAGTATTGCTGAAAGCCTGGGCCTGAGCTTCAGGCTCAGGGCTTTCAGAAATCAAGCCCAAGCCCTCAGGCCCTCAAGCCCTCCTCAAAGGCTGGGCTGGGCTTGGGCTTTTATGGCCAGGCTTTGAGCCCAAGCCTGCACATCACTAGGCTAAGGTGGGTTGTCATTGACATTTTAACATTAATTGCGCTGGTCTGAAAATTTAATTTGCTTCATTTGTTCTGTCTGTAGCTCATCCTACTCAAATCACCCATTGTTGTTGCTGAACCCTCCACTGGTAACCCTGCCACCACCACCACCACCCTTGAGCTGTCTTGGACCAATCAACCACTTAAACTCATCAAACCTCTCAAGCCTCTCGGCAATGACGAAGCCTCTAACAATGAAGCTAACAAGAACAACAACAACAATGGTGCCTCTAATGAAACCTCTAACCACAACCATGATGAAGCAGAAGCAGAAGTAGAAACATTCTCTGCCTTACTCACAGCTGTAACCCTCCAACATACTGACACCAACACCAACACTGTCAACACCATCACTGACAACGCAAGCCCAAGTTCAAGCTCAAGTTTCCAGGAACTGCAGATGTATTGGCGAAGATGAGTATTGGGGATGTGTGCATTGAGGGGGTTGCCTTTGAGGTTGAGTCAGGGTTGGGGTTGAAAGGTGTGTGTTTTTGCTAGTAAAAAGGTTCCAACTCCAGCTCACTCACTCATCTTTTACCTGTAATCTGATCTACATATACATATACATATACTTGTACGTATACTTATAGGTATCAACTCCTTCAATGGCAACCATAACTGGACTGCTAAACCACTAAACTCTGAGTAACGTCATGGTGGCAGGCCCAGGAGGAGGGGGAGGGGGAGGAGGAGGTGGTGGTTGATAGGGATAGGGATAGGGGAAAGGTGAAGGTGAAGGTACCAACGATATAAGCTAAAGAAGGAAGTCAGCACGTGGCTGCAGTCAGCAATGATACACTGGACAAAATTTGCAGTAGTAAAAACAACTAGCGTAGTCCATAATAAAGCAGTGTTGACATCTCTTAAGGGAATATAAGGACTAGAGTGAGCCCTGAGCTGCTAGTTAAAACCTAGCGGACTAGAAAAGTTATAATATAATAATAATTAAGTGCTTATGGATGAGTATGCTCATTCTAAGTACTATGATAGATGTATATTATCCAAGGTGGTAATGGCAGACCCAAGTAATGATATAGATAGAGGTCCTAAGGGACTATAAACATATCCTATTACTACTGCTAGTACCGCTAAGGTAACTCAAAGGGATGGTTGTTGAGAGTGTTGACACACGTGTGTCCTCGGACTCATAGATACCTGGCGACATCCATTTTTCCTATCTCTAATTTGATTTACAGTATAGTATATATAGCGTATTTTACCCAGAATAGATTAGACTTTTCTACCCGAACTAGACCTTCTAACAGGTTATGGGCCCTTTGCTCACACTCTAAATCACTTCTCGTCTACTGCGCCTGTGCTTTGCCTCGTTAACTCTGGAATTACATCATTTCCCCTATTTCAGCTATTTCCAGCCTCATCACTCTATACTGATTGACTGACTATCAACCGTCCGACTGACCGACTGACCGACCATTTGATTGACCGACCGACTGATTGTGACCTGGGGCTATGGCTAGAGACGAACATAAATACTACAAGCTTTTGGGGGAGGAAAACTTTGCGGTCTGGGTTTTGCGCACTACTGTCGCTGCGCGTGGGAAGGGTTTATTGGACTTATTGACTGGAGTGGATGTGGAGCCGACGACTGGGAGGAATGGCAAGCTGTGGAAGACTTGGAATGGCCGTCGGAATGGTGCTGTCGACTTTATCTTGACTCGACTTGACGATTCTGTGCTTGGTCATGCGAACGAGTACCAGGAGGATCCTGCGGGCCTATGGCGTCATCTTCATGCTGTTTTTGGCGACTTGGGGGTTGGTGGGGGTGTACGGGCTTGGCGGCGTTTTGCTGCTGTCAGGTTTACTGGATGGGATGTTCAGATGTCGACTGTGACTGGGAAGATATGTGGGATTACCGATGAATTGGAACGTGTTCACGATGACCGACCTTCTGACAACCAGATTATTGCAACGATGCTCAGTGCGTGTGCTGCGTTTTCCAAATTCCGTCCGATTATTGCGTCACTCGAATCCTCGAAGGAGTCGTTGAAGGTGGATGATGTGGAACTTCAGTTGATTCGGGCTGCGAAGGATTTCACAGAGGAGCGGGGTCGGTTGAATGGGGGAGCTATCATCCCTGGTGATCAGACGCAGGCTCTGGCCACGACCATGGGGGCGAGGCCAATCTGCACTAATCCGAAATGTGGGCGAGTGGGACACACTATTGAAAACTGTTTTCATGAGGGGGGAGGGAAGGAGGGTCAGTTCCCTGATTGGTACTTCAAGAATCCCGGGAAGGAGGAAACTGGTGCTGCGGTGAATAATGCAATGGCAACTTTTGCGCTGTGATCATCTATTTTGTGTGGGGGAGTTTTATTTTCTGTTGTTCTTTTCTTTTCCTTATGGCTCTGTCGTCCTCGTCCGTGGGGGAGTGTTGAGAGTGTTGACACACGTGCGTCCTCGGACTCATAGATACCTGGCGACATCCATTTTTCCTATCTCTAATTTGATTTACAGTATAGTATATATAGCGTATTTTACCCAGAATAGATTAGACTTTTCTACCTGAACTAGACCTTCTAACAATGGTGAAATAGGGATAGCCCCTATTTGCGAGCAAAGGCAGACACGCACGCAACACAAAACCTTGGCCGAAGGCTGATTGGAAAGGCTATAGCGGTATCGGACATTCGGAACTAAACTCGCTAGGGTCTAGATCTATGAGATCGGTGGATTCCGAAGGTACCGAGAGTATTGGAGGAATATTATGGGATCCTACAGAGCATCTGTGGATGGAAGTAGGACAATATGTATATGTACGGAATACTAGAGATGTCAGGAATCTAACGATGAAGAAGGGACACCTAGCTGGACACTCTATAAAGAGATATAGAGGATAGAGGCGCTAGAGCACAGCAGATCCAAAAGATCGGAGTACGACCCGAATGGGTAACAGTATTTCCGGATTGGGACTATACCCTCGGCAAATGCTAGAGAAAGCGTTGAAGAGTGTAGGACAACGCTAGGAAGAAAGAATAAAGTGCTACATAGAGCTGGACTCTAGTAGAAGACAAGTATGGTACTTAACTAGTCAGGGGAGGCCTGACGCTAGATGAGTAAGACTGTACGATGGACATAACAACGGCATAAAGAAACTACGGCTACACGCATATGTTCCTAGCGAAAGGGTGCGCTAGTGGATACTGTAGTCATAGATGGAGCTTGGTGCGTCAGCAATACTGGCTGCGCTAACCAGAGTGGTACTCAGAATAACGAGACAGATTAAGCAAGAGGGACTAAAGAAATCCCTAACCAAAAATTTAGATAATAAACGGACAGTTGATAGATACCCAATATAGCAGGACTTTACTTATGAGGAAAGTAGGCAGACCTCGTTAGCGATTTTATTGTGCATTTGTGATTTTCTTTGCGTACCTTTTTGCGGACATTCAAATTAAATCAGTAACTGTATAGTTGTAGCTACCGGTAGTATAAAAGGACCAGGTATTACTAGTAGCTACCCAAGCCACGTACTGTAGAGTACCGGATTTCGCTAGTAATTAGTGGAAACGTGAAACACTGGACTAAAGCTTCTATCATTTACCTTGCACTCCAAAAGAGTATAAATTGTGTGTTGGTTATAACAAGTGTCTATAAAATTTAACAAGTGTGGTTATAAAATTGTGAACTTATTGTGTTTGACCTTTTGGTCTTTGTGTGTGTGTTTGTGATTTCGAACTAAGGCATTTGTGGCCTTCCAACTGTGTTAGATCTTTAGGACTTGTTAGTCCATTTGGTGTTATATTTGTGTCTTCGCGCGCTAGCGCAAAAGTGTTATCAAAACCCTACAAAAAGTACTTATAGTACAAGATTGGTTGAGACTTTGAGTACTCTGACTACTCGGAACACTCGTCTTTCAATATTGTATAAAGGTTTTTGTGTGTTTAGTACATAAGTACATATTTACCAAATACTTCCTATGACTTTGACATGTGAAAAGGACTAGAACATTACTACTGACACAAATGGGGGGGCATCATTCAACATCAGACTGACTTCCATTCCCAGTCCTACATTATACATAACCCCAAAGCATTAAAATATAATCCAAATCCAGACCCAACTCTATGAAGTGGTTGTGGGCCAGTGCTGAAGTGTGGCAAATACGAGGCCATCACAGTCCAAGCTTTTAATGTACACATTGATTTATTGGACTTCTTTGTACTTTGCATGTTCCCAGCTTGTTAGAAAAGAGTACTGGTAAGTAAAGGTACTCAGGTTCACACAAAGATGTAGTGGGAACAGCTGTATTAGCTAGACTACAGTACCTGTTAGAAAAGAGTACTGGTAAGTAAAGGTACTGTAGTAAATATAAGATGGTTAGTTATGATTAAATGACTGAGTATAGGTATAAGGACACCTCAGGTTCACACAATGTAGTGGGAACAACTGGAGTGTGTTGGGCAGTGTTGTACAGTATATGTGAAGTATTGTACATACAGATCAGATACATAGTCAAACAGATGGATCATAAATATGGAGTAAGGTGGCTAGGAGAATAATAGAAATGGAAATTACTTATTATAGATGTAGGGACTTGTTTCTTCAACACTCCCCCTGAGTGCCTATGTCTTACCCTACTGTGGTCGTGGTTTGTTTCTTCAGCACTTCCAAATGCCTACGTTTCAACCCACAGTCAATCCCAATCTCTCTACAAACTTCTCCAATGCTGGTTGAGATAATGATTTCATCATAAGATCTGCAATGTTGTCCTTGGTAGGGACATAACAAAACTCCAACTCTCTGGCCCTGACTGCATCTTGAATCCGTGCCCACGAAGTATCAAAATGCTTGGTGCATCTGTGTTTCATAGTGCCTCTGTCAACAAGATGGAACTAGTGAAAGGGTATGTCTTTTACATCTCAACTCCCTTGAGATATTTTGCCATCCATTCTGCTTGCTTTCCTGCATTCACCATTAACAAATATTCTGCCTCTGTTGTAGATAATGTGACCACCTGTTGTGTCAATGATGCCCATGATACTGCTCCCCCTGTGACCATGAATACATATCCCATTGTTGACTTCCGAGTTGCAAGCCCATTCTCCTCTTTCACATCTGCATATGGTGTGTCTGTGTAACCAACTGGTTTGAGCTTGTCCTCTGATTCCCCCTGATGACAGCAGTAGGTTAGTTGATAATTGGCTGTGGTTTTGAGATATGCAAGTAGATGCATCCCTGCTGCCCAATGGACTGGTCTTGGGTCACTCGCATATTGTTGAAGTAGCAATATTGAGAAGGAGATGTCAGGTTGTGTACCTTGGCTGACGTGGTTTAGAGCTCCAATAAGACCATGAAGAGTTTATTGTTTACTGGGATAGGATCTGGTTGGCTATTGACAAACTCGATTCTGGGGGAAAGAGGAGTGTATAGGGAACAGTATGGGTATCCTGCAGGTTAATTTTTCTGACCTGTCCCCATACCTGCAAAGACTCATACCCATCCAGACGGGTTGAGGGTTTGCACGGGACAGACAGATCATAGGCTTGACCCATGGGATAGTATGCCTAGGTAGAGTGAAAGAGGGTTTAAAGAATGAAATATTGATACTCTCACCTTGTAAGTGTTTTTTATTTGAGAATAAAACAAATAATGATCAGAAGATGTCTGCAGAACTTGATATTTCCAGTGGATGTGGAGTTTTTTTACCCCCTCAGTGGATTTAGAGATGCCAACCTGTACCCATACCTGCCAACCCTATACCCCTAGGAGTGTATTTGAGTGCACAGTCTTGCATTCTGAAATGTTCCAGGGTCTTCTTGATAAGGGGTTGTTGATGTATGGATATGGCTCCCAATTCCTTGTCCTTTCTAACTGTCATCCCCCATAGTCCCTAAACTCAAATCCCTCTGCAATCTCCTTCCTTGCTTTCTCTCTGTCTTCTTTAGTTGATGAAACCCTGGTAAATGTTGTTGGTGTAGGTCATAGTGAGTGTATCCAGTCTTGGTCTGGCAATATTGTACACATGGGTCTGCTGGGTTTGTTTTATACCCAAGCTTGCAGTAGTATTTGTCAAGCATGTGATACCAATTATTACCTGTGTCCATAGTCCCATATATGTTAATATTCATCAATAATATTGTCTCCTCTCCATCTCACAAGCTGTACTGGCTTTCAAGGTAATTCACTCCCTGTGGCTTCACATTGAGATACACTCCTATGAAGTTGCCTGACCACAAGTTGAGCCCCTCGTATGCAGCAATGGCAATAGCAAACCATTCTGATTCATAGCACATGACAATAGACCAGGTATCATCATAGTGTATCCCCTTCACCTGGTTGTATCCCCTAACCACCAATCTAGCATGTTTCTCTGTGATCTTCCCTTCGCTGTTGTACCATAATGTGTATACCCATCACATGGTGATAGTTTTCACATCTTTTGGTTGAGGGACAGGGGTGAAAGTCTTGCAAGAGTCTAATTTCGCCAGCTCCTTCTCCATCAGGGTTACCCATAGGTCTGGTCAGGTCATGGCTTCAGTATACGATGTTGGAACCCATGTGTTGTCAGGTTCAATCACTGATACTTCAGTATTATTTGCAGCTGGTGTATCCTCATTGAACTTGGGTAGTAACTCGTGTTCCTTGTCATTTGCCCATTGTTCTCCCTCTTCGTTTGCTTCTCTTTCCCTCTTCTCATATCTCTTGGATTGAATGAGTTGTGACATGAGATACCATGCATGGGACAAGGATTGGGTTGGTTATGTTCCCCATATCTCTTCCTGGGTACAATGGGTATGTTTTGGTTTGGGAGCATTTGGAGTTGTTTCTTGGCTTGGGGATTGCAAGTTTAACACAACTTGATTGAGGTCTCAGTTATAATCAGCTGCAGTCTGATCAGGTTTTGAGTTGACATCATGGTCCTCAAGGGTTTTCAGGGTTAGAAACTCTAAGTCCTCATTCTCTCCCTTGACCTCAGAAACCCAGTGTCCCTTTGACTTCTCCCATACCACATCACTCATGTGGTACACCACATTTGAATCCCACTCTTTGACCACATGGACCTTTCTGCCTGCATACCCCACCATTTGCGCCTTGAAGCCTCTTGCATTCAACTTCTTTCTTCCACTCTTCTCTGAGATATGGACAAAACCAATGGATCTGAATGGGACAAGGTGCAAGATGTTTTGATGTTGGCCAGTTCAGAGCTCTTCAGATATGTTACTGTTTGCATTTGGGAATAAGTTCTGAACATATGCAACAGAAACCATTGCATGTCCCCACCACAAAAGAGGTAGGCCCAAGTCAAATAGTGCTGCTCTGGTTCCCTTAAGAAGGAGTCCAATTCCATGCTCAGTGACACCATTTGATGGAGATGTGTATGGCGCCATAAACTCATGTTCAATACCATGTCTTGTCATCCATTCCATTCTGGTGCATTATCTGTCCTAATCCACTTCAACTTCTTTTCCATCTGCACTTCAGTCTTTGTCTTCAATGTGTCAAGAATAGTGATAATGGTTTCAGCCATTTGGTTTTTCATCAATTCCACCAGTTTCTTTGCTGTTCCCACATCCACTCCTATGAGGGTATATGAGTTTCTGCCCATGGAAATGACTTGTGCTGGACTCCATACATCTAGGTTACATTAATAATTGGCCTCAGTGATGATTTCAGTACTGGGGTTGTGGTGTTGCTTATTGGTGTGAGCCCTTTTGCAGTCCTTGCACCATCTCATTATCCTCCCTTTCAAGTTTCTCCACAGCCATCTTGAGTCTTTCTGGCATGATATGTCCTGTGGCACAATGGACATATCTCAGATCTTTCAGGAGACATTCCACTGTCGTTGCTTCCACATTGTTTTTTGCCACCTCAACATCCAATGTGTAAATGCCTCTATTTAGTCTAGCTTTGAACACCTCAATTCCATCCTGCAACACCCATACCATCCTCTCTCCTTTGATTGTTGCTGTGTATCCCAGTTTATCGAGTATGCCAGTTGATAATAGGTTTGATGAGAGTCATTGTCATGACGTCTATATTTGGTACTATTTATTTCTTCTTATCTCTGTATCCTCGGACCTTTACACCATTTGACTCTTGTTCCACATGCTACGCACTGGACCTTTCATTTCTCTGATACAGCTTCGATACAGCTTCTTGACAGCTTCCTTTACAGCTTCCTTTATAGCTTTCTTTACAGCTTTCTTTACAGCTTTACTTTTACATATATAAACCCTGCCCTGACACCTGGTTCCCCATCTTGACCTCTTCATCGTTGGGACCAGGTGTGTATTCCCCTTTTCATTACTTCTTTCACCTTTACTGATGGGCACTGTAGTTCCAGTACTTACTGCTGTCTGTTAGGTATTTAATACATTCTTTGTCGTTGGGACCAGTTCCAGTACTTACTGCTGTCTGTTAGTCGAGTTGAGCCCGTAGCTCCTCGTTATCGCTATCTAAGTGCTCGCCTCTTTGTGACAGTCATGAGACATTTGGAGCATGAAACACATTTCAGAGTGGAAGGTACTTTGGGCATCCATTGACCATGGTCTTCAATCATACATTTCCCTTCCTGATAATCTCAAAACTTGTCCCCTTCTTTGACCTGTTCCCTTCCTTGGTATGGGTTTTGTATGTGGTGAAGACTGATTGGTCTTGGAAAAAATGATGGGTGGCCCCTGAGTCAGCAACAAGCATGATCTTTGTGCCATTTCTGAAGGTGTTGTTGGATACATTTGTGAAGAGTATTTGCAGATGGGGTGTTGGATAGTAACAGTATGTCTTTCTTCCCCTTCCACCATGTGGGATATTGACCCTGTTTTCCTCTGCCTTCTCTAAAGCAGTTGTCAATTGTATGGCTGACATGTTTACACTTCAGATTCAGCATACTATGTTCAGGTTTGCTGGACCTTTCTTCTGTGTCTGCATCTGCATCAGCAAAATGTACATTGGGCTTTTAGCAACTTTTCCACAAATTTTTCTGGATCTGGCTCAACTTTGAGAAGCTATGTCCCCTTTATTTGAAAAGTTCCCAGGGACTTTTCAAACCTCATTAAAAGTACAGAAAAAACCATTCTTGAAAGTACTTGAAAATATGCTACTACTGCTATGAATGCTTCAAATGGCCATTATGGAGAAACAGAAACTAAGAAAATATATTCCACCAGTAGTACACCACAAGAACACTGATGGTACCTCATAATACCACTTGCCTTACCTACATACATCACAAGCTGTCTGACATGCTCTATACTCCATATCCCATACAGCAATAATCACAAGCATGAAATGAAACTAGAAGCAAATACATCAGAAGAGAAGTGAAACAGAAAAGCTTGTGGACATACATCATATAACCCATCTACCAACCACCACCTAGTGTTCTTCCATCTTGCTGCAGGCCACTTGAAGACAATACTGTCAGAACCATATTGCAGAACTAGGAAATGTGTTAGTGAATATCAGAGAAGAAGAGGAAGCATGACATACTGGCAGAAAATCTCCTATTATTTAGGTCCTGGTAGCAGCTGTCAGATGAGGAAAAGGGAAAGAGAGATTTTAGGCAGAACCTACCAGTCATATGTACATTAGCAATACAGACAATCAGTTTGACCTGTTTAGAGGGAAAACTGTGGGAGAGAAGGTGAGCATCACATCATCAAGCTGATGGTGTAGAAAGTCTCACCAAGATAGAATACCTTAGTGTGGGCCCTTCAGTATGAGTGTGTTACACTGAGAGCCTATGTACAATGACGAGGAAGAAGAGAGAGACAAAGAAAAGACAAGTTGAAGTTGCATCTTGTTGATAAAAATTTTTCAAGCTCTGACAGTCCCATCATCATGACATCATCATGGTAGCTGTTGCAGCATTAAATTCTGTTGACTGCTCCCTTTCCTCCCTCACTGTCAGCCCTCAGGTTTGCATGTCCATGAAACTGGGACTGTTGATTTTACTTTTCAAACCTTGCAACATACAGGCAGCTACCCCTGCCTCTGTGCTATATACATATAGGTACATCTGTGTGCTGTCTGAAATCTGGGATAGCAATGAGTATACTCAGAAAAGTGCACATTGCCAAAGGGGTGTGATGTTGCAAATGCAAATTCTCACTGGCCTGATAAGAGAGAGGAATAGAAAAGATGTTGGAGTATTAGGCTGTAGTGTAATATACTGTAGCAGCTGGCCAAACATAAGATATGACAAAAAAAACCTCAAAAAAGTTGAAGCACCAGGGGAAAAGACCTCAGCAAAGTTCATGGGAAGAAAAGTGCATGGAAAAAAGGAAAACCTTGCTAAAAGTTCTTAGAAAAAAGGATGGGAAAAGCTTGAAGCAGAAAAAGGATCAAAAAGTGGATCAAAAGCCAGAAAAGCCAGATGTATGTTTTACTGATGTGCATGGCACTCATCTTTTCTGTCAATTCTTTCACTTGTGCCTGCAACGCTGCAACTTTGTCCATCCCTAGTATGCCTTCACCATTTTCTCCCCCCATCAGCCTGACATGCTCCTGTAGGCACTCAGCTGCAGTTCCAATTTCTAGGTCTCTCTCGGACAGCATTGCACCAACTGTAGGAATCCATTCCAATGTATGAGGGAATGAGTCAAGGAACATGGTGAGAAACTGTGCATCAGTGTAGGTTGATCCTGCATTGGTGGCTTCTTTGCAAAGGAGTTTGTACTTTGATGTGTACCTGTCAGAAACCTCTCATTCCTTATTCCAAAAACCCTCAGAAGGATTCCTTTCAATTACCACTACCCATTTTCCCCTAATGAGATTGACTTCTTCTGAGCTTGGTCATTTATCACTCCATAGTTGTCTGCAGATCCCCTTAGATTGCAAGCACATTGTCATAGGACTTTAACTTATTGTACTGACACTTATTCAATTCATTCATTTAGAAACACAGAAATTATTCACAGAATAGTATATATAGTGTAGGATATTTGTGGTCTTATCATACAGACCTTGCCTTATTTTGCTTGTTTCTCAGTCTCATAGTCACCTCACCTAACACCCTTGACTCAGTTCTGACAGTACCTGTTCTCTCCAGTGATACATCCTCCTGTGTACCTGCAGTTATGGAGCTTTGTCCTTCCTCTGGCAAGCAAGATGGTTGACAGAAATGAACTGCTTCTCTATGAATTCCCAGAGCTCATCTGACTTCTTGTTGGATGGGAAACCAAGCGAGTCTGGGTTTTTGATGTTGTCCCAGATCTTCAGGTATGCAATGGATTCACAAATCTCATATTTGAGGAAGTTTGGGGTGCAACTGCTAATAGCAGTGGCAGACATGGTGCTCTCAGAATTGCTTCAGGTTACACTCTCTGTTTCACCCTGTGAAGTAACAGCTTCAGTTGTATCCAATAAGTCCTTTGGTATTGTTATATTCCCTTCCCAGTACAGATGTAGTCCCTTCAACTTCCCTCAGCAAAGCATAGACTCTTTCCACAAGACGTAATTTTTCCCATTAAACTTTTGGTTGTCAGGGAGTTCATGGATTGTCATGTATTTACTTGGGTTGCCAATGTTGATAGACATGTTGATTAGGGATATGGGATACTATGGAATGTATTTTGTCATTTGTTGAGTTGTGTGATGTGTGCAGTTTAGGGCACAGGGCCCATAACCTGTTAGAAAAGGGTACTGGTAAGTAAAGGTACGTCAGGTGGTGTCGTACAGTATATGTGAAGTATCATAGTCAAACAGACAGATCGCAAATATGGAGTAAGGTGGTGAAGATATGAAAAAGAAATAGGAGAATAATATAAATGGAAATTACTTATTAGACAGTATGTGCAGCCACAACCATGTGTGAAATGGCACATGCACCATATGAACTGGTTGAAAAGTTGCATTGTGCTTACATTAGAGCTGCACAACACATGTCATTTTCTGTGTGTTTTTTTCTCCTCAGAGGAGAGACACTGCACATAGTCAAACAACTATGGTAAGATTTGAGAAAGTGGGTTTAGAGGGTATACCAGGTCTGACAATCCACTTGTGTGCCAAAGATTCACAAAAACAGCAGAGTTTTTGCTTTAGAGACCATGTTCCTGTGCAACACAACTTTTTGACCAGTTCGGACAGTGCACATGCCACTTCGCACATGGTTGTGGCCGCACAAACTGTCTATTATAGACAAATTATAGATGTAGGGACTCGTTTCTTCAACACAGCTTCCTAACAAGATGACAGATGTTGGGTATGAGATGGAGGCCTCAAGGGATAGGAATGTTGAGTCTTTACTGTAATAATTCATTAGAAGGAAACACAACACACCTTAAACTTGCCTTCTGAACTGGATTTAAGTAAATTGTAATACCTTGCATTGGGTGGGTGGGCTTCCAACAGTATTTCTTCCAGTGAAGCTGTTATCATCCCTCCTACTGTCAATGCAGCAAGTATAGAGAAAGCAGAAAGAGAAAGCATACCATGGGCGCTTTTGCACAGTGGGCACATTGTGATTTGGGAGTGTCACAGTGTGACATGTCACTTCAACTCAACTGTGACTTGATAGTATCTCATTTGGCTTAGGCATCAAGTCCCTTTCCTTCTGCTACATAGTGTTGTAACAGTTCAACTACAGTTGGCTCTGGCTTGGCTCCAAACAGCTCCTTAAGTAAACATCTCAGCTTGGCTTTTAGATCTGACTCAAGTCACTAAAATTCTGTGAAAACCACTTCCCTTCTAGACATGCAGATAGGAATGTAGGAATGAGAACTTACAAGTCATATTGACACTCCAGGAGTGAAATCAAGCTTCCAGATATGGTATGCACACTCTGAACCAAGAGATACATCATTTTCCTTAATATTGTGCTAAAATTAGAAATTAAAATACTGTGAGAACTTATCAAATTAAGGCACAACAACTTTTTTGAGTTACATCTCATGGTCTTTCTTGCTCAAAGTACACCAAACTTGCTTCAAAGACACTCCCTGATGTCAGCTACTAAGACAGTACACTTTTAGCTAATTTCTGGTGTCACTAGAGGATGGTCTTTCTGAGGGAATTTGACCCAGCTTTTACAACTTGAGCCAGAGTTGGTTGAGAGCCACCTGGAGCTGGGCCACAGCTGTCACAAAGAGGTGAGTGCTTAGATAGTGATAATGAGGAGCTACAGGCTACTCGACTAACAGACAGCAGTAAGTACTGGAACTGGTCCCAATGACGAAGAATGTATTAAATACCTAACAGACAGCAGTAAGTACTGGAACTACAGTGCCCATCAGTAAAGGTGAAAGAAGTAATGAAAAGGGAGATACACACCTGGTCCCAACAACGAAGAGGTCGAGATGGGGAACCAGGTGTCAGAACAGGGTTTATATATGTCAAAGTAAAGCTGTAAGGGAGGCTGTAAAGGAAGCTGTAAAAGAAGCTGTATCAGAGAAATGAAAGGTCCAGTGCGTAGTATGTGGAACAAGAGTCATATGGTGTAAAGATCCAAGGATACGGAGATAAGAAGAAATAAATAGTACCAAATATAGACGTCATGACAACAGCTCAAAAACTGGCTCAGCTCATCAGCTCGCTGGAGCTGAGCTGGACCGTTTACAACACTACAGCTACACTTAAGCACTTCAAATTAGTGAACTGCACAGGTATCCCATGGGTACTTTTGGCTGGACCCATACCTGTACTCATGAAAACCCGTACCTGTCAGACAGGTATGGGTTTTTGGCAGGTTTGGTGGGTATGGGTCTGTACCCTTGGCAGGTAGCCCATCAGTTCAAGAGTATGTATATCTGATGTACGAATGTATATGTGTAACATGTACTTCCTAATACAGACAACTATATAGTTTACATATCTATTCACACACCTTCTAGTATATAAGCCACTTTCACTGCCTGTCATGCTTGTACCTAGGAACATTTAGGTCTTGAGCATTGGGCTCAGTGAGAATATCTACATATCAACTTTACACTTTTTTAAGCCTTCAGTTATTGTTCTGAGGCACAAGCCTGGACATCTGTCCAGAGAACTCTCATCTGATGTTGACATTGTCCATTGCATTATCCACCTCTTTGTAAACAGATTGTTCTTTACATCATTCGAGTGTAAGCCCTGTAGCATGAGTACTGCATGTGAATCACAATCCAACGGTCCACAAGACTGGATGCCCTAAATATTGCAACATCCAGAGGAGGCTGTTATGTCCACGTCGGGAAGGTCACAATTGGCTTCCATATCCACATTGTGGACCCCAAATCTGATGTGTCAAAGATCTGCCATTCAGAGCCTGGCACCAGCAGAATATTACTCTGCTGCTCCAACCAATAGAGGAGTACTGCAGTCAAAGACTGCTGACAATCACATAATGGGAAATTCATTGTGCCCAATGCCATCATGGCCATCCAGAAGAATACTGACAAGTCTTTCATTGTCCACTCTATCTATTTGAGTGTTGAATATTCCTCTTAACTGAGCATACCATTCCACAGTATGACTAGTGCCATTACTGTGTGCAACACCAGTCAGCAATTGTGTTACCTATTTACTCAGGAACTGAGATTGGAGAATCTCCTGCATTACCAGTAAGACCCACTTTGGGGCCTGCATCGTGGACTCTGAGGTGAGGCACTATGGAAAACCAGAAGGCCCTCACTTTAAGTGAGATAGATTTTGATTTCTGATGTTGAGACCCTGGCCATGGCCATTTTGGAAATCAGTCAATATTAATAATACATTTATAGATAGGTACACAGTTTGGACTAGAGTGCACTCCTGAAGCAAGCTGACTGAGTCTAGGGTCGATTGTACATACCAAAATAGTGCAGTAGTTCTAATAGAAAGTGCATGGAAATGCTGGGCAGAAATGGTGTTGGTGAATTACCTGATATAGACATTCACCAACTTCATAAGTTGGAATAATGATTGTGACTGTAATGGAATGACCCCTACCTGGTTGTAAACATCTTGTATTCTGTTTCTTTGAGTTTCCTATGTCTTGATCTACTGTACTTACAATATAATTGATGCTTCAGGCATCCTTTTCTATGGCATTCTAATAATGTTCCCTTCTATTCTAGATACTTCTAATGACTCACAGCTTAAGTATATAAGTATCTTGGTATGTACCCTTGTAATGACCTTTCCTGCCTCGCAATACACACCTATGCTTCAATCTTGCATCTTGACTGATCATAAGCGCAAGCTTGCTTAGTGTGCTGTTTCTTGACCTTGACTGACTACCAGTGTGCTCACCAAGTGCTCAGGAACCTGGTATTTCTCAGTAATGCGAAAGCTTGCCTTGATTTAAGTACCTTTTTCTCACTACTGATTATCTTAGAGTATCCTGAACCCAAACCCATGGTTCCCACTGGTTTGGTTCTTTACAGTGATGTGAATTGACAAGGATAGATGCAGAATTGCATATTGAACAGAGGAGTGCACATTGGATCTTGGTATAGCAGTAAAGCACATATTGGAGAGGGGAGTGCATATGAGATTTGAGATTCTAAGTCTAAGTCTAAATAAATATTGAAGTATAGTTTAGAGGTACATGTCTGTGAGCACATCAAATGCCTTCCTCGAAACTACCCTTTCAGAGTTACAGTATATGTATGTGCTTCCTTTGTAGTTACGTGCTTCTTACCAATTTATGCTTCAAGGAGCCTCAAAGTTACCCTTCTTCTATACTGGTACATGTGCTTCACTTGCTTCGAGGCTACCAAGCCTCAAAACTACCTGTTCAAAGTTACAGTATATGTACGTGCTTCCTTTGTAGTTACATGCTTCTTACTGCTTTGTATCTTACCACTTTATATTTACTAGGGGGTTGTACTATGTATGTGCTTTGTACATGCTTTTCACTGCTTCTTTATGTACTGCTTTGTGCTTTATACATGCTTCAAGGCTACACAATGATATGCCATACAAAATTGCCATACATATACATACTTCGATTTTGGTCCATAATGTCAGTCTTTGACGCTCTTTAAGGGAATAAGAGGACTAGGGTGAGCCCTGAACTGCTAGTTAATACCTAGTGGGACTAGAAAACAACGGTACAATAATATTAAGTGCTCATTCTAAGTACTATGATAGATATGTATGAATTGGAGTTATGATAGCAGACCCACCAAATAATAAAGATAGCCTACAAAGGCTTTCGAATCCTATTATAACGACTAGTACTGCTAGCGTGATCCAAAGGGACAGTGAAGTGCAAGGTAGCCCCTATTCACAGGCATAGGAACGTGTAAGCAGCACAATCCTTGGCTGAAAGGTCGATTGGAGAAGACAGCACTAAGATTGGACATGCAGACAAGCATGCTAGGTCTAGATCTATGTATCAGTAAATCCCGTAGTACTAAGACGGCTTCAAGGGAATCTTAAGTATCTGTAAAAGGTACATGTGGACAAAAGTAGGACAAAGTATATATGTATGGGATCCCAGAGAGTTCAGCTATCCATCAGTACAGAAGGGATAGTGAACAGATGTCTCTACACAAAGATATAAGGGACAGAAGCGCTAAGTCGCAGTACATCTGAATGATCGGAATACAACCCAAACAAGTAACAGTATTTCCAGATAAGGATAAATCCCCCAGTAAGCGTCTAGCTAGGCATTGAAAGCATTGAAGGATGAATAAGCATGTAAACAGGACTGCAGAAGAGCTGGACTTGTACATGTCAAGGTTGTTGGTACACTTAATAACAAACCACCCAAGTCACACAGAGACAAGATTGATTGAGAATTAGAGAGATAGATAGAGAGCAAGAGTAAGCTGACTATACTCTACACTGCGTAGTACTAGTACAGAGTGGAGACGAAGTGAACGAATTAAAGGACTAGCTAGAATGTCTAGTGGTTTATATAGAAGAACAATGAATAAGTGATAGGAGAAAGACAGGAGAAAGATAGGAGAAATAGGAGAAACATAGAGGAAAGTGGAAAAATGTAGGGTAAAGATAGGATCGATGGAATGGAAGATTGATTGACAGGTTTTATAAGGTTTGAAGTCAGTAATATAAGGTTTAAAAGGTTTATTGAGGAATGCAATAGGTGAATGATCAGAAAACGGGTTTAATAGTGTAGTAGAAGAGGATAGAAGAGGAAGGAGGACAAAGAACTGTAGCAGTTTGTGACAGTACGTAGGACTCAGTAGTAGACTGTTGGCAATACATAGAACACAAATAAAGCAAGATCAGAGAAAAGGGAAAGGAAAACTGAGCAGAATAAAGAAACTACAAGAAAACCATATGCCCCTAGCATAAGGACACATATGAGGGACCTAGCAGTCATAAGTGGAGCGTTCTGAGTCAGAGATGCAATGCTCGCTAACCAGGACGGTACACAAAAACACCAGATGGCTTACAAAGAGGACTGAAGAAAGTTCCTACAAATATTTAGATAATATTGAACAGTTTCTGTATACCCTAATAAGCAAGTCTTTACTTACAAGGAAATAGGTAGAACTCGCTAGCGGACTTTTCGATTTGTTTTGTATTTTCTCTATGTACCTTTTAGCAGACATCAAAAAGAAATAAGTAACTGTATATTTGTAAGTAGTATAAAAGGACCAGATATTATGAGTAGCTACCCAAGCCACATACTGTAGAGTATCAGATCTCACTAGCAATAGTAGAGGACATGAAACACGGACTAAAGCTTCTAAACAAACTTAACTGCACTCTCTATGAGTATAAACATTGTGTTGGAGATAATAGAGCTTAAATTGAACATTTTGTGGTTATAACTGTGATCTTTGTGTTGACCTTCTGGTCTATTAAGTGTTTGATTTTAAGGCAACTGTGGCCTACAAGTGTTTGATTTGGGACTCATTAATCCCCTTGGTGTTAAACTTGCATTGAAAAACCCCGATCAAAAGTACTTATAGTACAAGTAAACTGGGAATTTGAGTACTCTGACTACTTGGAACACTTGTCTCATTTACATTTGTATACAGTTTTGTGTTTGGGTGTAGTTCCTAGCACTTAATTACAAAAACCACCTATTAACGAGGCTACAAGTATATGTAGTACCTTATGATACATAGAGTATTGTACTCTATGTACAACCGCTCTATGTACACTATTAGATATAGAATCAATATATTGCCCCAAAATCAAAAATGGGATGAATTTAGGACACTCATGAACATGTACAACTCTAATTTGAAGCCATAAGAAAGAGAGAAGTATGACTTCAGGAGCCGTCAAAGTGGACATATGCATTTTCTGCTATGCGGAAATTGCCGGCTGGCCACATGGCCAGGCCCCTTTGTGGCCATTTCAGTGTAGTAGTCTTTCTACAATGCAATACATCTATGTACCATCCTATAGAGTCTTTATATTGCATATCAGAAAACTAAGACTCTTATGAATAGTGTTTAGCATGGATAAATGTCTAGATTGCATGTAAAGTTCAAAAATATTCCAAAACCCATTGAAAATGCGAAGTTTTACATTCAGTCTGCTTGAAAATTGATGTTCAGAAGGAGAAAGAGCCTGGACCCTGGATGTCTGAATAGGAGCATTGCAATTTTAAGTATCACTGAGATCCAGTAATTTGGAAAAAAGAGATCGGCTTGTTAAAAGCCAGCACATCAACTTATGATACAAATTCTAGTAAAGGTCAAACCCCAGCCAATAAGTTCAAAAGGGATTTGGAGCCAAAAGAGGTTGGGAACTATGACTTCAGGACCTGTCATGGAGGTGCCTCAGATTCAACAAAGTGGCTGTGCTTTTCACTTTGCTAAGGAGGAGGAGTGTATTACTTGGGCTGGGACCAAGAACTGATACACCAGGGTCCAGGAGGCAACCTGATGTAGCTACTGTATGTAATACTAATAGGTACATCATTGTCCCAGGATCAAGCACTTCCAGGGAGGATGAGCTCACAGTACGTTTAAACTGCTGTAGATCCATCTGGTCATGGCGACCACCAAGATACCTGAAAAGGTATCCTATGTAAGTACAGTAATTGGTGACATCTTTTAGCAGCGATATTCGAGTGGCATGAATAATGGAATTTTCTCAAAGACTAGGGGGAGAGAGCCAACACGAAGCTATTGTGTGTGTCTCAAGCAGAGGAAGGAGAGATAGGTAATAGGGATAGTAATGGGGGAGGCTGTAGTAATGTATATCTTTACACCATGCAGGGCAGATTGGACGGTATGTGTGTATTGAGAGGGGGGTCTAGCGCAAAGGTATTCGTGAGAACTGCATAACTGTCATGCAGTAACTCATGGAATGAGAAATTTTTGAGCTCGTGGTTGTAGACAGCATGGAAGTCATTATTTCGACTTTGGGAATACAAGACTCAGTCAGAGGGTGAGCTTGAAGTGTATATAGTATGTTGTCCAACCTTTGTGGAGAATGGATGGTATGAATAGGTTGGATTGCAGCTTTGCAATTTGGATGATGGTGGTGGGAGTCTATAAGGAACAGCACAGCACCACTGAATGTGAATGTTCTACAAATGCTACACAAATGCTAGATGGCATAATAGTAGATAGTGGTCAGTAGATACAATGTAATACAGTAGAATATAACATTAATGCCAAAATACATGTCCAAAGATACAGATCTATGTTCAAAACAAAACACATTAGAAGATTATTCTCAGATCAAATCAGAATTACCTCTGTGAGTCAATCTTGGGCTTTCTAGGAGCTTTCTGCTAAGAATCAGCAGTATTGAGCTTGCGCTTCTTTGGAACAAGGGGTAATTTGGAGGGTTGAGGATTGGCTAATGTGGATTGACGCAGTGCGTAGTGGAAATATACCATTGATTTTGTTGATTGCAACCTGTTGCATCATTTTAAGACTGTTAATAAGCTGCTCCTTTCACTGTTGCAGCTCTTGAATGGATTTGTCTTTTAACACACCACCAGGGCGTCCAGTAGCATGCTGAAATGAGGGTGAGGGTGAGGGTTAGAGTCAAGTCGAGGAGTAAGAGATACTGGACTTAAGTACAGGACTCACTTGCACAGGTCTATGGGTTCCCCAACTGGATCTTCTTTCAGATCAATCATATTGGACTTGAATTCTCCGAAGTTTTCTGGACCAATAGTAGTAGAATATTGACAAAGGTGATGATATTTTGCAGGATCCTGAGAAAGTTAGGGGTAAGCAGTCAATGAAAGACTTTCAAGAGAGAAGAGAATATTCAGGAGGAATGAAAAACAAACCAGAGACTAAAAGAACTCAAAAAGAGGGGACAGAAACAGGAACAACAACTGAACAACAAATAAAGACAGCAAAAAGACTCGAAAATGAACTGTGAACAAATGAACAAACTAAGAAAAAACAAACCAAGATTCAAAAGGAACCAATGAATGAACCAATGAGGAGACTCTTGAAAGGAACCAATGAAAGGAGTCAAAACAAGGAATGGAACAAACCTAGAGCGAGTGAACATAATGGTAAGAACACATACCAACTGGTTAGTTCCAGCCCAACCAGTGGGCGTTTGTGCCCAAAGGACAGTGTAAATGCCCTTGCCTGGATAAATGAATAATAGTATAAATGTTTCAAACCTTTTTTCTGGAATCAGAATATGAATCTTACCTCGCTTCCACACAGGAAGCATAATGTATTTCAGTTTGCCATGAGTGATGAGAATATTGGCATCTTGGAGTTTGTAAGGTCAACCTATGAATCTGAGGTGAGTGGGAAAGATAAAAAAGAAAGCTGGAGTCAACAGGAAACTCACTGATAAGATGCTGAGGGTCTAGTAGACTGGATAAGACCAATTTGTTGAAAAATGGTATATCAACCTTAACAACACCCTTCCTAACACATGCATGTGTACTGCATGTCTGCCTTGTCATTGAATGCGAAGGGATTGAGAGAGCTTGCTCGCACTGCAACAGTATTGGGAAATCTGGAACCCAACAGAGAAGTGATATATGAAAAGTGACCCATAAAAAAATCTGTGTACAGGCTACCTGTCATGAATCGTCTCCCGCCTATTCATTTCCTTTCTATTCTTTTCCTTTTACTACCCATTTCCCACTTTAACCCCATAAATACTAACCATTTCTCATCATCGTCTATAGTTACCATCTCCATAGATCTATGACTCACACTCTTATCTCCTCCGATCCCTATCTCCTATCCCTACCTCCATGGACATTCTCACTGTCAATCACTCCGTATGATCTAGTACCTTCATCTATCCATATTTGACTCATTATTCTCTCGCCCTCGACATTTCCACATGATACCGTCTATTATTACTTACTCTTTCCCATCTGTTCATATTTTACTTATATACCTGTGACCTTTATAACCTATTCCTTAGTTCGTTCACTTCGTCTCTGCTCCGTACTCTTACAGTGGCCAAAAAAATTGTCCACATGTTTGGCACTTTTGGGAAGATTGCTGATTTAAGAGCTATTGAGCAGAAATCTCAAAACATGGCTGGTGGTAGCAAGAAAGCTTTTGATTAGAGCTACAATAATCTGTCTGTTTTGTCTTATTTGGCCAAATATCTGTGGAGTTATGATTGATTTAAAACTGTATGTCATTTGGACAATTTTTTGAGTTGCCACTTCAAAATCATTATTGCAATAACCTGATGTGTTATACATGATGTCATGGGTGGAGCTGTACAGTAATGAAATGTATACACTACAATGATGTCATAGCTGACAGCTGGAGCATACATAGCAACATACAGATGCTCTACAGCCTCTATGAAAATCATGGGGTCCCTCATATCAGCCCAGAAAGACAATCTCTACTCTCTCCTCTTAACTGCCTCTCCATCTGCAAAAATTGCAGCTCAGACTGGAGTATGGAAGCCAAGAGTTGCTTTTGTGGCTTAAAAGACAAATACAGACAATGAGAACAATACAGCAGGGTGTCCTAGGAGGCTCTCTACTACTTGTGAAGAGGTTAGATTGGAAAAAAATCCATTCTGGTAAAGCCAGATTGCTACTCAAGTGGCCTGAAACATCAAGGCTCTTCTTGGACAACCTGTCCCAACCTATAACAGCCAAAACATTCCTGAAAACGTCTTGTGGCGATCTCCAAAACACAGAACAAGTGCAAACTTACAGTGACTTGCAGCAAGGCTCACTTGAAGTTTGCACAGATGTAAAAAGACCGGGCTGTAGAAGGCTAGAAGTGGGTTATTTTCTCAGATAAGACCAAAACCAATTATTTTGGGGCAAATATGCCCCAGCATGTGTGAGAAAAGAGAGATAAATTCATAGTACAGCAAGATGTGACAGAAATGATGACATTTGAGAGAGAAAATGACATGATGGGGTAGGGTATGGGGCAACAGTAAGCAGTAAAAATGGTCCAGATGAAGGGGAAGATAGATTGCAAACACTATATGACCATCTTAAGTAACAAAATCCTGGAAAGCATTAATAATATGGGAGTTGATCCAGAGGTGGCCATTTTTCAGCTGGGTATTAACTTTCTAAAGTGCTATATCCAATGGTTTCCTTTATCAGAACATGTCTCTCTACCTATAAAAGCAACACTCTGCTTTCATACTTCAGTCTGAGCTGAAATTTTGATAGAGGGAGGGGCAGTTTGGAGGAGAGAGTAGAGATTGTCTTTCTGGGCTGATATGAGGGACCCCATGATTTTCATAGAAGCTGTAGAGCATCTGTATGTTGCTATGTATGCTCCAGCTGGCAGCTATGACATCATTGTGGTGTATACATCACATTAATGTACAGCTCCACCCATGACATCATGTATAACACATCAGGTTATTGCAATAATGATTTTGAAGTGGCAACTCAAAAAATTGTCCAAATGACATACAATTTTAAATCAATCATAACTCCACAGATATGTGGCCAAATAAGACAAAACAGACAGATTATTGTAGCTCTAATCAAAAGCTTTCTTGCTACCACCAGCCATGTTTTGAGATTTCTGCTCAATAGCTCTTAAATCAGCAATCTTTCCAAAAGTGCCAAACATGTGGACAATTTTTTTGGCCACTGTATTACGCAGTGTAGAGCCTAGTCAGCTTACTTCTCTCTATCCCTTCACCTCTCTATCTCTTTTGACCAATCTATTCTCTTGTGAATCGACTCTCTCTCTCTCTCGTATTGTGTGACTTGGGTGGTTATTGAGTGTAACGACAACCTTGACACTTGAACGAACTCCCATACACCCACCTCACTATTTGAGTCCTTTCCCTTATATCTTATTCGCCTCTATTCTCAACTCCTTTCATCCTGTCTACCCCACGTCCCCGAATTCGTATCGAACCTCCTGAAACCCCTCGTGACTACGAACGGATTCCATTTCCACTTCCTCGTTACCTCCTGTACTCCGAATACGCGGTCTCTCACGGAAGGAAACTACGAACGGATCCTTGGAGTCTCGACCGACACTTCGTTTGCACAAGACGTTGGGTGTGGAAACTTATCTCAGGTGACGTAGTCCTCTCAACGTTCTCGTACATAACGGTGAAAGAAGACTTCGATACAGGAGAAACTGTGGTTCAGATTCAAGGACCTTTATTCCTCAAAGAACACGTCGATTACTCCCCATTTGCACCTTCCCCCGAATACGGCCTAGCATCTTCCTATATACTAGGGCCCAACTACCTTTCATAAAAATTAGTGTATGACTGAGCGACGATCCGCATCTGCAGATCCGAAACTCCGTTGTGCTAACCGACCACACGTATTCCACCCCGCATCGAACCAAGACGCTTGCTATATTCCTGAAAACGGCGACGACCCTTGGGTTCCGTGTAAAGCTCAACCTTGTCTAAACAGATACAACACTCAGCGACTTACCGACGTAGAACTCCCGAATTGGCTACACGTTATAACCCAGCTCCAAGAACTTGCGATTCAGAAAGCACATCGAAAACCTAGAACCAGATCAAACCAAGGGACTTCTACGCCCACTAACCAACCTTCCGAACCCAACCCAGTACCAGAAACACCTTCCAATAACCCACCAGAACCAAACGACCCCACTTCCCCACCTTCTTCACCCATCATTCCATCCGCTGAAGGACCATCCGTAGCCCCTCGTCGCCCCCCTACACCTCCGTCTCCAGACCCTTCAGACCCAAACGACTCAGTCATGGCTGACACACCTCCTATCGGGTCAAACGGAACTTCTGAACGAGGGAGAAAACCGGAACCCTTCAACGGAGAACGTAGCGAGGCGAAACGATGGTTGGCCCAGTTTAATAACTATCTACACATGAATCAAGGAAGGTATCCAACCAAAGAAAGTCAGGTTTCATTGTTTCTGTCATTCTTCACGGGAGAAAAAGGAGGAGATTGGGCAACACAGAGATTGACGGAACGAGATATAGACGAAGAAGACGAAGAGTTGAAAGCTACACCAGATCAACGGAGATGGATAACCTTAAAAGAGATACGTGATCGATTCAAAAGGGACTTCAAACCTTTAGCCTCAGAAGACGTGGCCAGAACAAAAATCAAGTTTGCCAGAATGAAGGGGACGGATATCAGCGGCTATAACAGCATTTTTGACACGTATGGAGAAGAGTCTGAATTCGGAGAAGCAGCACTGTTGGAATTCTATCAGGACGGGCTGCCACCCAAACTTCGAGAAGCAGTTGGAAGGACGTATCCGAAATGGAAAGACTTCGACCAGTATCAGGAAAGAGCTGTGGAGCTTCACCTAGAGTGGTTGAAGGAACGAGAGAGACAAGGACGCTGGAAGACTACTTCAACGTCAAAGAGTAGTCCAGGTCCGTCTCAGGGAAGAACGGTAGCTAGCGTAAATGCGCTCATGGGATCAGGTGCTAACTCGTCTTTCAATCTACCGCCGAAACTGACACCTGATGAAAGGGACCGACTCCGAAAGGCAGGAGCATGCTTCGCATGTAGACAAACCGGACACATGAGTAACGAATGCCCAACATTCCCGAGAACGTCGTCTCAGAACACTTCTCGAACCTTCCCTCCTCGCACCATTCGAACAGCCGAAACTGCGTCCCCTCCACCGGCAACGGTGGCACAGGCATCCTCTTCTCGAAACACGATCAAGGAGATCTCTGATATGGTGAACAGGGTTAAAGGATTAGAAGGAGAGGAAAAGGAACAAGCAACCGTCTATTTGAAGGATATTATGTCTAAATTGGATTTTTGAATCGCTCCTCTGTTACGTCGTCAGCAGGAGTAAAACAGTACACCGGACAGTTAAAGAACAATCGATATAGTGTGTTATACCCCTCTTGTGAGCGATCCTTTCCTTCAGAAATAAGAATGTCAGCAATCACTCGCAATAAACAGATACCGTCAATCACACTCAAAACTGAACTAATCGGCAAAATTACTGGCAGAAAAATCGACGCAAACGCTCTAATAGACAGCGGTGCAGAAGGCATAATCATTAATAGTCAATTCGCACAAAGAAATCAACTTACCCTCCTTCCTATCAAAAACCCATTCCCAGTTCGAAACGTTGACGGCTCTGAAAACACTATGGGGTGGGTACGAGAATACACTATCCAAAATCTTCGTATCTATTCTCGAGACAACAAGGCATACCATGAAGAACAGGCCGAATTCTATGTAACGGACATCGGGGACCACGATATAATCCTCGGTACCGACTGGTTGGAAGAACATAACCCAGATATAGACTGGTCGGACTCACGGGTAGACATGACTAGATGCCCAGAAACATGTATCACGGCAAAACCTCCCGTTCTCCACTTGAAAACTAAAACCTTAAAACCCATAGTCATCGATCCAAGAACCCATCACAAGGAGTACCAAGTCAGGTGGATAGAACCAGTTGGACGATTCAAACCAACAGCCCAACCGAAAATTGCAGGGCGACGTCGTCGAATTCCTATTCGATCTTTCCACCGAAATTCAGAAGAAACGGCAATCTTTACCGAAGATGACTACGGGAGAGATACGATCCCAGAACGATGGGAACAGGACGTAATGGAAGAATTATTAGGGAAAGAGGAGAGATTCGATGAAGAAGCATCAGGGACACCGGATCTGAACATCCGTGCGGGTTTTACGAAAGCACAAGAACTCGCAGAGGCAGCTCAGAACGTTCAGGTCGATGTACCTCTTAAAGATAAGATTCCTTCGCAGTATCATCAGTTCCTACGAGTCTTTGACAAACAAACCTCAGAAAGATTACCGAAACGTGGCGAATGGGATCACGCTATCGAATTAAAATCGGACTTTGAACCACGCCCTTGCAAAACATATCCGCTGTCCCCAAATGAACAAAAGGAACTTGACGAATTCATCGAGGAAAACTTGGAGAAAGGGTACATAAGACCGTCGAAGTCTCCGATGGCAAGTCCCTTCTTCTTTGTAAAAAAGAAAGACGGAAAACTACGACCAGTACAGGATTACCGTGCCCTAAATAAAGGGACCGTCAAGAACGAATACCCTCTACCGCTTATATCGGAACTCGTAGACAAACTCAAAGGGGCACGAATATTTTCCAAAATTGACCTTAGATGGGGATATAACAATGTGCGTATCAAGAAGGGAGATGAATGGAAAGCGGCGTTCAAAACCAACCGCGGTCTCTTCGAACCAACGGTGATGTTTTTCGGTCTTATGAATTCTCCAGCCACATTCCAAGCAATGATGAACACTCTATTCAAGGACTTGATCGACTCTGGAAAAGTCGTAATCTATATGGACGATATTCTCATATTCACGGAATCACTAGAAGAACATCGACACATGGTAAAACAAGTACTGGCACGACTCCATGATAACGACTTATACGCTAAACCGGAAAAATGCACCTTCGAAACCGACTCGGTAGAATTCCTCGGCCTCATCGTGTCACATAACACACTGGCGATGGATCCGGTCAAGGTTGAAGGAGTAACTAAATGGCCAATCCCACGGAACGTCAAAGACGTACAGTCATTCCTCGGCTTCGGAAATTTTTATCGACGTTTCATACGAGATTTCTCAAAAATCGCACGACCACTGTTCGATCTCACGAAAAAGGAACATCCATGGGAATGGTCTGAGGAAGCTCAAAGGGCCTTCCAGGCACTCAAAGATACGTTCACGACCTCACCAGTTCTTCTCATGCCTGATCATTCTAAACCTTACCGAGTAGAAGTCGACGCGTCAGACTACGCCACAGGAGGTATCCTGCAACAACAAGGATCGGATGGCAAATGGCACCCAGTAGCCTACCTGTCAAAGGCGCTGTCCGAAACCGAACGGAATTACGACATCCATGACAAAGAACTGCTAGCAATCATATGAGGACTTGAAGCCTGGCGGCACTACCTTGAAGGAGGACCACACACCATCGAAATCTTAACTGATCACGACAACCTTAGATATTTCACCTCGGCTCAAAAACTCAGCCGACGACAAGCAAGGATGGCCTTGTTCTTGACCAGATTCGACTTTACGCTCACCCATAAACCGGGAAATCTGAATCGAAGTGACCCACTCTCTCGAAGATCGGATCATAAAGAGGGGGTCGAAAACGACAACAAGGACAGGGTCTTACTTGACCCTAGATTCTTCAGAATTCGAGCGACATGACCAGGAACAGTAACCGCAATAGGAGATGCGGAATTGAAAAGGCGAATAAAAGAATGTCCGGATAAGGATGCTGAAGTCGTGAGTGCGTTACAAACTATCGTTGACAACGGACCCCGCGCTTTGGCAAAGAATTTACAGGAATGGAACTATGAAGACGGAATTATCTTGTTCCGAGGGAAGATCTATGTCCCAAACGATCAAAAGCTCAGACGGGACATCGTTAAAATGCATCACGACAGCCTTACTGCAGGCCACCTGGGACGATTCAAAACATATGAACTCGTCAGTAGAGAATTCTGGTGGCCCGGTATGTCAGTATTCGTTCGCAACTACGTTGAAGGATGCGCTACCTGCCAGTTAACCAAAGCAAACAACCATCCTGCGCATGTACCCTTAATCCCGAACGAAATACCGGAACGACCCTTTGGTACCATTACGACCGACTTCATCACGGACCTGCCAGAATGTGACGGCTTCAATGCAATTCACGTCACAGTCGATCGTTCAACAAAAACAGTTGTCATCTCCCCATGCAGGAAAGATATTGATAGCGACGGAACAATCGACCTATTGTTCGACAACACTTGGCGACGGTATGGCTTATGGGATAAAATGATATCTGACCGCGGACCTCAATTCACAAGCCAAGTGATGAAGGGCATTTACGCTAAGTTAGGTATCACTTCGGCACTTAGTACCGCTTACCATCTGCAGACAGACGGCGAAACAGAGAGGTTCAATCAAGAACTGGAACAATACCTTCGAACCTTCTGTAACTATCGCCAAGACGATTGGGTCAAATACCTGCCGTACGCTGAATTCTGTCATAATACCCGGGTTCACTCAGCAACTGGGAGATCGCCGTTTGAATTACTCCATGGATTTTTGCCCCGACTATTCCCTTCCATCAACCCAACTTCACACGTACCAAAAGTCGAAGAACGCCTCCAGAACTTAGATACAATTCGAGAAGAACTAAAAGCAAGTCTGGCGACGGCAGCTGAGCTAATGAGAGAGCAAAACAAGGACTACCGGAACAAAGGGGTGAAGTTTAAAGTTGGGGATAAAGTGCTGTTGGATGGGAAGAATCTAAAAACGACGAGACCGAAAGCTAAGTTGGCAAATCGTCGTCACGGACCATTCGAAATCACTGACGTTATCGGTGAAGTCAATTATCGACTCAAATTACCGAATGGTTGGCGCATTCACCCAGTGTTCCACGCCTCACTCCTATCGCCGTACAAAGAAACCGAAGCCCACGGAGCGAACTACCCGGGAGAACCTGCTGAGCTATTACCCGAAGACAACGAATATGATGTGGAGGCGATTCTAGATTCAAAACCAACGAGGAACCGACGGGGAGTACAATACCTTGTCAAATGGTTAGATTATGCTGACTCGGAAAATTCATGGGAACCAGCGTCAGGATTGACGAAGGTGAAGGAGATGATCGAGACCTTCCATCAACAACATCCAGATGCATATCGACCCAAAAACCTGATACGTCCAGGAACAACGGTGCGTTCACTAGGCGTCGCCATGGAAGACATATGGCGAAGTACTCGTGTGCTTCAAGCGAAAGCACAACTCCGAGGAGAAACATTGTTACGTACCGTAGGCATCCTATGCCCGCCTTCACACCCCACTCGGCAATCGAACTCAGAATTCTGTCATCACTCATCAATTGCATTCCCTCGTTAACGGCGTTTACTGTCAAAACCATCCTCGGGGGTGACTCGACCGTCCATTCAAAATCTCCTCCATACAGACAAACGAGTATAAAAGACCCCCCTCCACAACGAAGAAGGAGAACTCAACCACATCCTACCAGTTTCACCGAACTCCTCTCTACTACACCCTCATCATTACCATGTCAACCACTTCCTCCATCGACACCATCGCGAACGACGCGCTCCCAACCAACAGGGGGCGCTGCAACTATGGAACCCGCTCTGGACGTCGATGCAGACTGCCAAAACAACACACAGGACCTCACATTGGGTGTCAACGTTGCACGTGGGGAGGAGAGGATGGACCAGGACGGTGTAGATTAGGCAGAGGACATAAAGCCCGTTGTGTGGTGCAATGGACGTCGCTGCGGGCGGAACATAGAGGAAATCTGGGATGGGGAGGCGCCAGTATCTGGGGGGCAGATAACAGTATACACTGGAACACAGACGATAATGGAGGAGGATGGGGAACGGCGACCAACACAACAGAATGGGGAAACTTCGACTGGAACGACCCTAGATGGGAGAATGGAGACGGCACTATAGATTGGGACAGATATTGGCCGAGCCAGGGGGATGTAGACAGACGGCTCCGCAAGCAATGGGCAGAGCATTGGAAAACTAGCTTGACGAGCTCCGGTGAAAGCTCGTCCTAAAGAGGGGGTAATGTCATGAATCGTCTCCCGCCTATTCATTTCCTTTCTATTCTTTTCCTTTTACTACCCATTTCCCACTTTAACCCCATAAATACTAACCATTTCTCATCATCGTCTATAGTTACCATCTCCATAGATCTATGACTCACACTCTTATCTCCTCCGATCCCTATCTCCTATCCCTACCTCCATGGACATTCTCACTGTCAATCACTCCGTATGATCTAGTACCTTCATCTATCCATATTTGACTCATTATTCTCTCGCCCTCGACATTTCCACATGATACCGTCTATTATTACTTACTCTTTCCCATCTGTTCATATTTTACTTATATACCTGTGACCTTTATAACCTATTCCTTAGTTCGTTCACTTCGTCTCCGCTCCGTACTCTTATTACGCAGTGTAGAGCCTAGTCAGCTTACTTCTCTCTATCCCTTCACCTCTCTATCTCTTTTGACCAATCTATTCTCTTGTGAATCGACTCTCTCTCTCTCTCGTATTGTGTGACTTGGGTGGTTATTGAGTGTAACGACAACCTTGACACTACCAGGCTGGCAGATCATGTATGCAGGCATGCCAGGGTAAATAGATATAGTGTGCAGTACATCAGAAATAAGATGTTTGCCAAAAGAACTGAATACCAGTGTGTCTTCCATAGCCTTGGTGATGCTCTTTTTGGAGGAGGGTCTCTCAAGGATAGAGCTTTGCCACGCAGACAGATACTCTCATACAAGAGCTTGTTCATATGCTAATAGCACCAGTCAGGACTGCAATTTAACTTGCTCCAAACAACAGGCCATAGCTAAAGGCAGACAAGCGATGTAACATAGGTAACTCAACTGTGCTGTCTAGACACAGATCATCTGCAGTCCATATACAGTCCAATGAAACAACATGAAATTGGATGAGGCAAGAAAAGTCAACGATTGTCCAAACCCATGTTTCAGTAATAATAGCAGCATGAATGCAAATGGGGCGTGTGATTTGGCCTGCCAGAAGTGGCTGAGAGTGTGGCTCAATGCACTCTGAGGGGATTGAGAACACTTTGAGATTTTTGGCATTGTCTGCATTGCTGTTGGGGCCAGGTCTACTGGTGGCTGTGATGCTATTATAGTCCTTTCAAGACATGCCTACCAGATGAGCTTCCATCCCTCATGAAATGACAAGGCAATGCTAGAGAGAAATAAGAGCTCTAATGAAAAAAATACAACTAGAGAAGACTATAGACTATAGAGCGTACTGTATATTTGCCTCTAGTGATGATTAACACTGGTCCAGAGACCTTAGGATGCACAAAAGGCTTGATAATTTGGCTCATTGAGACACATCCTGTCATACTGATCCCCATGTAGATCACTTGGGTTGGATGGAGCAGGTTCCAAACAGAAATTGTATCTCGAGGTGTCCCAGGTGGCTGTCTGATAGGTAGCTGCCCACATGGAAGGATGAACTGAGATGTATCCTATTAGTTTTGAATAAGCCGCCCAAATACAATACAGTGGCAAAAACCTGCCTGTAACTGTGCCTTTCCCTTTTTGCTGAAGGTCTTTGAGGGTCTTCTTGGCCTTTATTTTGAAGGCTAATGCTTCTGGAGCCTGAGGCATAGTGCTATTGAAAGGAGGATGGCAGAACAAATTTGAGACACGATGCATCTGAGCCACCATGTGAACGCCTATTCACATGCATCCATTATGTCACATTATGTCATGTCATAACATCAGCAGTTGTTCAACGTTAGGACACATACAGGCTAAAGGGCAAGAAAAACAGGACACATGTTACATGGTAGCAACTGAAAACTTATGGTGCACATTGACTAGCATAGGTGTCTGAGGTCTTATTGACTATATAAGTACATATCACCGAAATTATAACTACACAGGCTAACTGACTGATCTGGAGCAGTGAGGGCCTTCCGGCTTTCCATAAGGCACAAATTGTCAAGCATTGGCCACGCAATTGAAGTTTGGAAGTTCAGAAGCCCTTTGACAAACCCATCTCAATCTGAAGCAGAATTAATCCAGTGCGCAATGCTGCATGTTTACTTGGTATACATGGTACACCAAGGTCCACCGCTGAAGCTGGTTCCTCTTCTAGTGTTGAAACTACATGGATGGAGACAATTCAGAAACAGATTCCATAAATATTTTCGTCATCCCTCCTAATCAGAGGCACCTTAGGAAAGCAATTTCCAGAAGAAAAATAGTATGGATTCCCTATTGCAAAGGGAATCCAGTTATGCTGCCCATTCAGAGGCGTCTTCAGAAATTGAATTCTGAAAGAAAAATATTACGGCTTCCCAATCGTGATGGGAACCTAGTTATGCTGCTCATTCAGAGGCGCCTTCAGAAAACAAATTCTGAAAGAAAATTGTATGGCTTCCCTGTTGCAAAGGGTATCAGTTACACATCATAATAAGTGGTGCCTTCGGAGACCAACTCTGAAAGAGAAATAGTACAGGACCAAATTTCTAATTTGTGTTGTTCTGCTCTTTTTACGAGGCCAAATGAAATGAGGGTGAGTTCTTTACACTCCATTTCCACGTGTGGCTATGTCGAATCGATCCCTGCTTTTCCCATTCATAAATTCCTAGAACTCCCGATAATAGGTGGTTTTTGTAATTAAGCACTAGGAACTGCACCCAAACACAAAACCATATACAAATGTAAATGAGACAAGTGTTCTGAGTAGTCAGAGTACTCAAACTCCCAGTTTACTTGTACTATAAGTACTTTTGATCGGGGTTTTTTCAATGAAGTTAGTGCTTAGCACGTGACACAATAAACACAAGTTTAACAACAAGGAGATCAATGAGTCCCTAAAATCAAACACTTGTAGGCCACAGTTGCCTTAAAATCAACACTTAATAGACCAGAAGGTCAACACAAAGATCACAGTTATAACCCCAAAGTGTCAAGAACATTGTCACTTAGCAATTAACCACCCAAGTCACACGATGAACAAGATAGATTGACAAGATACAAGAGATGAGAGAGATATGGAGAGGAACGAGTAGCTGACTATGCTCGACACTGCACTGTACTGAGAGCGGAGTGGAGACGAAGTGAACAGACTAAAGAACTAACTACAAGCCCCTTGGTATATATGTAAAAGAAGTGAATAGAGAATAAGTGAATAAGTGAGAATGTCCATGGAGATAGGAATCGGAGGAGATAAAAGATGTACATGTCAGATCAAGTGATGGTGACCGTAGACAAGGAAGATGATGATGGGAATATGAGGGAAATGAATAGTAGTTGGAGTTAAGAAGTGAATAGTAGTCCGTGGAGTTAAGAAATAAATAGGGAGGTAAATACAGCGGCGATTCGTGACACAAAGATGTTCAATTTTAAAACTCTATTATCTCCAACACAATGTTTATACTCATAGCAAGTGCAGTTAAGTTTGTTTAGAAGCTTTAGTCCGTGTTTCACGTCCTCTACTATTGCTAGTGTCAAGGTTGTCGATACACTCAAATAACCACCCAAGTCACACACTTAAGGGAGCAGATATAGACAGATATATTGAGAGAGATGTAAATGAGATGTAGAGAGGAAGAAAGACGAGTAGGCTGACTAGGCTCTACACTGCGTAGTAGTAGTACGGAGCAGAGACGAAGTGAACGAACTGGGGAATCAGTTACAAGAGATCTCGAGTATATATGAGAAATGTGAAGGGATGGGAAAAGTAAATAAAATAGAATGGTACCATATGGTTGAGAAAGATAGGAAGATCGGATCAATCAAGTTAAAGATAGGAAGTATGGATATGAGATAAGAAAGATAGGAAGATTGATCAACAATTATTATAGAGTTTGACAGGTTTTATAAAGTTCAAAGTCAGAAGTATAAGATTGGAGGGTTTATCGAGGAAATGCAATGGACGAATGATCAGAGAAAGGGTTCGATAATAAAGTAAAAGAGGAAGGAGGGCAAAGAACTGTAGCAGTTCGTGACATTACCCCCTCTTTAAGCTGTGCTTTTGCCTGGAGCACACGCGTACTTTTCCAAATATCCACAAAACTAATTCCCATTGACCATACTGTTGATCCTAATTGTATGAGGTTTGGTGGACAATATGCATCTGGATGTTGTCGATGGAAGGTTTCGATCATATCTTTCAACTTTGTCAACCCGGATGCTGGTTCCCATGAATTTTCTGAGTCTGCATAGTCTAACCATTTGACCAAATATTGTACTCCCTGCTGATTCCTCGTTGGTTTCGAATCCAAGATTGCTTCGACATCATATTCATTGTCTTCTGGTAGCAATTCGGCTGGTTCTCCTGGGTAGTTTATGCCATGGGCTTCTGTTTCTTTGTATGGTGATAGAAGCGAAGCATGAAAGACCGGATGGATCCACCAGGTGGTCGGTAGTTTGAGACAATAATTAACTGTGCCGACTACATCAGTGATCTTGAATGGGCCATGCCGGTGGTTTGCCAACTTAGCTTTTGGCCTCGTGGTTTTTAAGTTCTTTCTGTCTAGTAGTACCTTATCCCCCACTTTGAATTTTACCCCTTCCTTTACATGATCCATATGTTGTCTCTTCATCAACTCTGCAGCGGTCGTCAGACTTGCTTTCAATTCCTCCCATAGTGCTTCTAAGTTTTGAAGATGTTCTTTGACTTTTGGGATGTGTGAGGTAGGGTTGATTGAAGGAAAGAGTCGAGGGAGGTATCCATGGAGTAATTCAAAGGGTGACTTTCTGGTAGCGGAGTGCACTCGAGCGTTATGGCAGAATTCTGCGTAAGGCAGATATTTGACCCAATCGTCTTGTCGATAGTTGCAAAAGGTTCGTAGATACTGTTCGAGCTCTTGGTTGAACCTTTTGGTCTCTCCATCTGTTTGTGGGTGATAAGGTGTACTAAGTGCTGAGGTAATACCTAA
Organism: Tetrapyrgos nigripes; assembly: GCA_013368315.1. Lineage (NCBI taxonomy): Eukaryota > Fungi > Basidiomycota > Agaricomycetes > Agaricales > Campanellaceae > Tetrapyrgos > Tetrapyrgos nigripes. The sequence goes on from JAACJM010000021.1 coordinate 401,562, forward strand.
CTTAGTGTATATCCCCTTCATAACCTGACTCGCAAATTGAGGTCCTCTGTCCGATATCATCTTATCCCAAAGACCATAACGTCGCCAAGTGTTATTAAATAGCACGTCAATTGTCCCATCACTGTCGATATCCTTCTGACATGGTGAAATCACTACAGTCTTGGTCGATCGGTCTACTGTTACGTGGATCACATTGAAACCTTCACATTCTGGAAGGTCCGTAATGAAGTCGGTTGTGATAGTACCAAAAGGTCTTTCTGGTGTTTCGTTCAGAATTAATGGTACATGTGATGGATGATTTTGTGCCTTGGTCAATTGGCAAGTAGCACATCCTTCAACATAATCACAGACAAATACTGACATACCAGGCCACCAGAATTCTCTACTTGTCAGTTCGTAGGTCTTAAACTGGCCTGGGTGTCCTGCATTTTGACTATGTCTCTCCGTAGTTGCTGGTTGTTTGGGACGTAGATCTTTCCTCAGAACAATATAATCCCATCTTCGTAGTTCCATTCCTGTAAGTTCTTGACCAGTGAGCGTGGACCATTATTTAAGATGACCTGTAAGGCACTCATGACCTTGACGTCCCTTTTTGGACATTCCTTAATATGTCTTCTCAATTCAACATCCCCTATTGCAGCTACTGCTCCTGGTCTTGTGGCTCGAATTCTAAAGAATTTGGGGTTGAGCAACACTCTGTCCTTGTTGTTGTTCTCAACCCCCTCTTTATGATCTGGTCTTTGCAAGAGGGGGTCACTTCGATTGAGACTTCCGGGTTTATGGATTAATGTGAAGTCGAATCTGGTTAGGAATAAAGCCATCCTTGCTTGTCGTCGGCTGAGTTTCTGAGTGGTAGTGAAGTATTTCAAGTTCTCATGATCAGTGAGGATTTTGATAGTATGTGGACCTCCTTCAAGGTAGTGTCGCCAGGCTTCTAATCCACATATAATTGCCAACAATTCTTTATCATGAATGTCATAGTTATGTTCAGTTTCCGATAAAGATTTCGATAGATAAGCAACTGGGTGCCATTTGTTGTCAGGTCCTTTTTGTTGTAAAATACCTCCTGTGGCGTAATCCGAAGCATCGACCTCTACTCGGTACAGTTTAGAATGATCAGGCATTAAGAGAACTGGTAAAGACATGAACACATCTTTGAGTGCCTGAAAGGCTCTTTCTGTTTCATCTGACCATTTCCATGGTTTGTCCTTCTTCATAAGATCGAAGAGTGGTCGGGCAACTTTAGAAAAGTCATGTATGAAATGATGGTAGAAATTTCTGAACCCTAAAAATGATTGAACATCCTTGATATTTCATGGTGTTGGCCATTTAGTAACACCTTTGACTTTGACTGGGTCCATAGCCAGTGTATTGTGGGAGACAATGAGCCCTAGGAATTCTACCAAACTGGTTTCGAAGGTACATTTCTCTGGCTTAGCATAAAGATCGTTCTCTTGAAGTCGCGCGAGCACTTGTTTGACCAGATGTTGATGTTCTTCTGGGGTTTCCGTGAAGATCAAGATGTCATCCATGTATATTACCACTTTTCCAGAATCAATAAGATCCTTGAAAAGAGTATTCATCATTGCCTGGAACGTCGCAGGAGAGTTCATAAGACCGAAAAACATCACCGTTGGCTCAAAAAGTCCTCTATTCATCTTGAATGCTGCTTTCCACTCATCTCCTTCTTTATTCGTACATTATTATATCCCCATTGAAGGTCGATTTTCGAAAAGACTCATGCTCCTTTGAGTTTATTGACTAGTTCCGATATGAGTGGTAAAGGATATTCGTTCTTGATGGTTCCTTTATTTAATGCTCAATAGTCCTGCACAGGGCATAGTTTCCTGTCTTTCTTTTTGACAAAGAAGAAAGGACTTGCCATAGGAGACTTCGACGGTCTAATGTATTCCTTCTCCAAATTTTCCTTAATAAAATTATCAAGCTCTTCGTTTGGAGATAAGGGATAGGTTTTGCAATGGCATGGTATGAAGTCCAGTTTCAATTCGATAGTGTGATCCCATTCTCCACGTTTCGGTAATTGTTCTGAAGTCTGTTTGTCAAAAACTGATAAGAACTGATGATATTGGGATGGGATCTTATCTGTAAGTAACATGTCTTCTTTCATTTTCTGGGCTGCTTCTGTGAGTTCTTGAGCTTTGGTAAATCCAGCACATATAGACAGTTCCAAATCTGGTATCAAGTCCTGGCCTTCTTTTCTCAACAACTCTTCTAATACTTCTCTTTCCCATTGATTCGGAACTTTGTCTCGACCGAAGTCTTCTTCAGTAAAGAGTGATGAAATGATTGTATGGGAATTCGACGACGTTGGCCTGCAATTTTCGATTGTATGATCAGTTTAAACTGTCCAATTGGTTCTGACCACACTACTTGATATTCCTTGTGGTTGGTTCATGGATCGATAATACTTGGTTTGGGAGATCTGGGTTTGGTGCATAGATTCAAAATAGGAGGTCATTCCAAGGTGCAGGTTTCAGGACATCTAGACATATTAACCCCAGTAAACGACCAATCTATTTCTGGATTATGTTCTTCCAACCAGTCGGTACCAAGGATTATATCATGATCTCCAATGTCTGTTACATAGAATTCGGCTATTTCTTCATGATACAATTTATTGTCCTGGGAATAGATACAAAGTTTTTGAACAGTGTAGTGTCGTACCCATCCCATGGTATTTTCAGAACCATCAACATTTTGTACTGGGAATGGAGTTTTGATAGGGAGGAGTGGTAGTCAGTTTTCTTGTGCAAAACGGCCGTTGATAATTATGCCTTCCGCACCACTGTCTATTAAGGCGTCTGCATCAATTTTTCTACTGGTGATTTTGCCAATTAGTTCAGTTTTGAGTGTTATTGAGGGTACCTGTTGGTTACGAGTGATTGCCAACATTTTTAACTCTGAAGGAAAGGTATGCTCACCAGAGGGGTATAACACACTATATCAATTGTTCTTAAATTGTCCGGTACATTGTACAACTCCTACTGACGACGTAGCAGAGGATCAAAAATCCAACTTTGACATAATATCCTTCAAATATACAGCTGCCTGCTCCTTCTCTTCTCCTTCCAAACCCTTGACCTTGTTAACCATATCAGAGATGTCCTTGATTACATTATGAGAGGAAGACAATGACAATGTTTGAGCTACTGTCACTGGTGGCGAACTAGACAATGATAGAACTGAAGTTTTGGCTGTCCTGACAGCACAAGGAGGGAAGTTTTGAGACATGTTTTGAGCTGTCAAAGACCTCAGAGTATTGTTCAGGAATGTTGGACATTCATTGCTCATGTGCCCAGGTTGTCTACATGCGAAACATGCCCCTAAGTTTCAAAGTCTATCCCTTTCTTCAGGTGTCAGCTTGGGTAATGGAGTAAAGGACGAGTTAGCACCTGGTCCCATGTTCATAAGCACATTCACGTTTGCTACTGTCCTTCCTTGAGAAGGGCCTGCACTCGTTCTTGGTGTAGAGAACGGCCTTGATCGCCCTTCTCTTTCTCTCTCGTTTACCCATTCCAAATGAAGATCCATCGTTCTCTCTCTATACTCATCGAAATCCTTCCACTTCGGCCAGGTCATTCCTACTGTCTTCCAAAGCTTCTCTGGGAGACCTGCTTTGTAATAATCCAGAAGAGCCATTTCTCCAAAGTCCGACTCTTCCCCATACATGTCAAAGATACTGTTATAAATACTGATGTCTGTTCTCTTCATCCTAGCATTCTTGATTTTTGTCCTTGCAACTTCATCAGAAGCAAGCGCTTTGAAATCTCTTTTAAACCTATCTCAAATCTCCTTCAGCGTTGTCCATTGCCTCTCGTCTGGTTTGACTTTGGTATCCTCCTCATCCTCCTCTCGTTCTGTAATTCGTTGAGTCGCCCAATCTCCCCCTTTCTCTCTGATGAAAAACAATAGGAACAAGGACACCTTGGAGTCCTCAGTAGCATATCTAGCCTTGTTCTGACGTAGATAATTGTTGAATGAGGCTAGCCATTGCTTTGCCTCCTCACGTTCTCCGTTAAAAGCATCTGGTTTCCTCCCTCGTTCTGAAGTGCTGTTCGAGTCGTTGGGTGCTATGTCTGACATGGCTGGCCCATCTGGATCTGATGGTTTGGGGGATGGACTAGGGGCTGGACAACGAGGGGCTACAGATGGTCCTTCGGTGGATGGAATGATGGGAGAAGAAGGATTGTTTGGTTCTGATGGATCAGGGGAAGGTTCATGGGGAGGGGTTCATGGGTTATTAGAAGGTGGATCTGGTAATGGATTTGATGCTGAAGGTGGGTCAGGTGGTACAGGAGAAGAGGGTTCTGGGTTTGGTTGAGTGTTTGTAGGAGTCGACGTTCCTTGTTCTGGTTCAGTTTCTGAGTCGATTATAGGATGGGCTTTTTGAATAGCAAGTTCTTGGTTGTGTGTTATTACTTGACACTCGATAGGGAGGGTTTCGTCTTCAGGAAGGGTTTGGGTATTATACCTGTTAATACAGGGCTGATTTTCGCAGATTTGATAGGGTTTTTCGATTTCTGAGTTATAATTACAGTCGAGGATTCTTGGCTTAAGGAAGACATGTGGAAGGTCTGCACAGATGTGGATCGTCGACTCGTCATATACTAGGTGGACGGGAAAGGGAGAGGATCGTCTTGCTCTGGATTGAGGATAAGGGGAAGGTGTTCCTCATTATGGTCTCTGATGTAGAAGGGACCAGAGATCCTGACAGTATACTCCTCAGATTCGTGGTTATAAGTGGTTTGTATGTGTGAATATCTAGACAGGGCTACTTCACCTGGTCTAAACTTCCAAATTCAACATTCAGTACAGATAAAACTGTCATTGTAGAGCCCTGCGAGTGATTATAATGACTATGGGCGTCCACTAATTGTGGTGGAAATGGGGGTCGATGACGATCTTCAGCAGTATAGACTGCAGGTATGAAATGAATTGGCCTGGTAGCCAGGGTAGATGATGTATACAGGAGGGAAGACGGTTGTTGCTACACTGATACTCGAAGTAGTGTCTGCTAGTAATCGACATGAAATTGAATTACAATGAAGGGAAACGATGCTTGCGGTATAAATGGAATAGGGATAGAAAAGGAACAGGACTTTTGAGAATAAAGATGAACGAGATAGACGAGGAAGAAAGACGAGTAGGCTGATAGTAGTAGTACGGAACAGAGATGAAGTGAACGAACTGGGGAATCAGTTACAAGAGATCTCAAGTATATATGAGAAATGTGAAGGGATGGGAAAAGTAAATAAAAATAGAATGGTACCATATGGTTGAGAAAGATAGGAAGATCAGATCAATCAAGTCAAAGATAGGAAGTATGGATATGAGATAAGAAAGATAGGAAGATTGATCGACAATTATTATAGAGTTTGACAGGTTTTATAAAGTTCAAAGTCAGAAGTATAAGATTGAAGGGTTTATCGAGGAAATGCAATGGACAAATGATCAGAGAAAGGGTTCGATAATAAAGTAAAAGAGGAAGGAGGGCAAAGAACTGTAGCAGTTCATGACAGCTAGCAAGATCCGATACTCTACAGTATGTGGCTTGGGTAGCTACTTGTAATATCTGGTCCTTTTATACTACTCGCAGTTACAACCATACAGTTACCTATTTCTTTTCGAGGTCCGCTAAAAGGTACATAGAGAAAATATAAAACAAATTGAAAAGTCTGCTATATTAGGGTATACAGAAACTGTGCAATATTATTTAAATATTTGTAGGAACTTTCTTCAGTTCCCTTTGTAAGCCATCTGGTGTTTTTGTGTACCGTCCTGGTTAGCAAGCATCGCATCTATGACTCAGAACGCTCCACTTATGACTGCTAGGTCCTTCATACGCATCCTTACGCTAGGGGCGTAGGGTTTTCTTGTAGTTTCTTTATTCCATTTGGTTTTCCTTTCCCTTTTTCTCCGATCTTGCTTTATTCACATTCTATGTATTGCCAGCAGTCTACTACTGAGTCCTACATACAAGTCTAGCTCTTCTGCAGTCCCATTTGCATGCTTATTCCTTCCTCAATGCTTTCAACGCCTAGCTAGATGATTACTGACAGATTTATCCTTATCCAGGAATAATGTTACCTGTTTGGGTTGTATTCCGATCATTCGGATGTATTGCGACTTAGCGCTTCTGTCCCTCATATCTCTGTGTAGAGATGCCTGGCCACTATCCCCTCTGTACCGATGGATAGCTGAACTCTCTGGGATCCTGTACATATATACTTTGTCCTACTTTTGTCCATATGTTTTAGTACTACAGGTTTTACCGATACATAGATCTAGACCTATCATGATTGTGCTGTCTTCTCTGAGCAACCTTTCAGCCAAGGATTGTGTTGCTTACACATTCCTATGCCCGTGAATAGGGGCTACCTCGCATTTCACTGTCCCTTTGGATCACACTAGCAGTTCTAGTTGTTATAATAGGATTTGAAAGCTTTTATAGACTATCTTTATCATTTGGTGGGTCTGCTATTATAACTCCCAACTCGTACATATCTATCATAGTACTTAGAATGAGTTGTTTCTCCATTCGTAAGCACTTAATATTATTGTACTGTTGTTTTCTTAGTCCCACTAGATATTAACTAGCAGTTCAGGGCTCACCCTAGTCCTCTTATTCCCTTAAAAGAACGTCAAAACTGATATTATGAACCAAAATCCAAGTATGTATACTGCGATTTTTGTATGGTGTATCACCAAGTTTTAATTATCATAAAAATGAATCCAGCCCCTTCCCAGTGTCCTTCTCTGCTGAAACTTGGTACACTCACTATCTCACTCTTCCCAAGTCTCTCTTGCCTCTGTTGTAGTGAGATACACCATAGTCTAGTTTTAAGATTGAGAGCCTATGGACCAGTTTTTTGATTACAAATATTGTTAATTGCATAATCTCCCCATGGGTCCTCCCTGCCAAACTGCCATGTTGCACTGTCTACTCAACACTCTTGAGCTCTACTGATAACACTTTCCTTCCTATTATACCCCAATGCTCTAATATAGTCTATTCTACCCGTAATACATGACTTGACGCCCACCACAATGTTGGAAAGGTACTGTTGGCAATCTTCAGAGGGTCAAGCTCTCCTCAACAACATTGTTCAGAAATGTGTCCCTCAATGGACTAACGGCTTGAAGGATGGTCAAAGTAGAGCTATCACAAGGATATTGGATGGAGAACAGGTGCTATGGGTTGCAGCAACTGGAGAGGGAAAGTTAGCTGCCTTCCATGAAGAATTGCAAAGGAACCCTGAGCTGTGTCCAAGTTTTGTCCCAAAGGAGAAGCCCATAGGAATTGTGGTTACACCCACAAAAGGGTTAGCCACCAATATTGTGCATTCCAAACTTATTTTCTTGGTTTCCATTGACTGGTTCTGTCTAGGTACATGAACTCTCAAAATCATGCATAAACACACAAGAACATTGCTGACAATGTTATAAAGGGTGTTGATGTGTTCAAGAGATCTCTAACTGCAAGTATCACATCATATATGTCGATCCAACACATCTCAAGAAGAATAAATGGAATCAAATTGCTTCTAATCCCACCTTCTGTTGTAACATCATCTTTGCCTGTGCTCAGGAAGCTCACCTCATTGATGAATGGGGAAACCCTGATTTTTGCCTGGACTTTAGATATGTACATTGGGGCATACTTCCATAGCCACCTTCCCTCCAATATATCTTTCTTTGCACTATCTGCCACTATCAAGCCCAGAAAGCCTACAACGATCATTTGCCATCACCTTGGATTCAGAGAGCTGTCATTTCATCTTATCCAAGGTTCTAACGAGCATCTGAATATACAATTCATTGTGGAACTGCTCACTCATGGCATTGGTGGAGAGAATTTCCCCCAACTCCTTCCATATCTCACAAGTGGCCAGAAAACAATCATTTACTGTCAGATGCTTGAAGCTGTCTTGGACAAATACAATGCAGATACTCTCAATATGCTTGAGAACAACCCAAACTGCCAAATCGTTATTGCAACAGTGGCATTTGCCAACAGTATCAGCATGCAAATGCTTCTTGACAGCATCATCATTGAACATAATCTGGCAAGAGAAGGGTTGTGCAGGCTGGAACCCAGAGTCTCTTGCACGAGGTATAGTCCTGGCGTCTCCAACTGCTATCAAGAATGCAGAGAAGTACATCAAAGGTATGTGACTTTGAGTGTAATTTATGTTTTGTCATTCATTAACTTGATAACATAGCTATCAATGCCAATATAGCTCCACTGTCATCTAACCACGCTATAGCATTGGTACTTACTGAGAACATATGTATGCTACATTGCATGCATAAACAAGATCTACCAAAACCTGCCACTGGAACTCACATTACTTGATTGTGTTCCTTGTTCCCTTTGTGCAGAACATGGTCAAATCAATTTCACCTTTGATCCATCCCCAATTGCATCACCATTCCATTCCACACCACCTCCTGTCGATAAATCTAAATCCTCGAAAACCCTTCAACTGAAGAAGACCAAATATGCTCATGTCTGTTGAACTGGCGCATTTACATGCAGCCATCAACCTTCTATGTAAAACAATAGAAGTACATAGTCAACAGATACTAGTAAGAACAATAGGTAATTACCATCATTGATATATTGTAAGTAGTAAATACATCATTCTCAGTGCCACAGTAGTCATACGTAGTTACATGAGCAACCCCTGTATCACATGTATTTACTCTCTCTCGTAGATGGCCCTCTAATAACAAGTTTTATACTTACTTTCATTGCTCAACAAGCCCTATAACAAGCTCTTATCAAGCTACTCTTATCCCCAGAGAAGTATGGAGTTGCCACTCCACTTTTAGTGTACTGTTCATACCATGCCTGCTCAACAGGTTATGGGCCCCGGAGGCCCTTTGGAGTGCCATCACTTGCTGCAAACCATAGACTCCATTACCTACCTGGATGGCGCCTTTATGGCAGCCTGAAGTTGCCTTCAATGGGTTGACGTCACATCCAACAGTGCAGTTGTAGATGCCCAAGGGGTTCTTGTCATTGTCATGGCATGTTCATTGCTGCCTATTTTAATTTATATAGGTGCACCTTTGTTGCTGCCTTCTTTATTATGCATCAGGATAAATGCTGACAATTTGACATCCCCAGAAATTCTATCAAGAATTTCTTCCAACACACTCTACACTGCTGTTCCTGAACTCGATGGAACCAACTGGAACCTCTGGTCCAAGATGGCATTTCCCTACATGCAAAATGCTGGCTACAGCCATGTCCTCTTCACCCTTTGCTCTGAAACCATCCTTGTCAATACTCCTGCTGCATCTGCCCCCGGAGCTCCTGGTGGTGCAGGCAGCACTGCTGCTGCTGATGAGGCCCTTCCTCACCAGCCTGACAATGAGAGTACTACTACTTCCACTACCTCCAAGGGTGACAGTCCCATCATCTCTGAATATGACATTAAACAATGGTATACGGACAATGACAAAGCCATGGGAGCTATCAAGCTCCAAGTCAATACTGACATCTGTCAGGACATCAAAGGTCTCATGACTGCTAGGAAGATGTAGAGGCAGCTCGCTAGAGACTTTGGCAAAGCTAGTGCTGCCGAGGTCTTCAACGACTTCAAATGTCTCCTCAATATCACCTTCCCTCACAATGCTCATCCCGGTCCTGCTCTCAAAAAAATCCTCGCACTCTTCAAGAAGATGGAGGAAGCCACTGAAGGGGAAGTCAAAATCCCCATCATGCTCAAGGCCATGATCCTCTTCTTGAAATGTCCTCCTTTATACAACAATCTCGTTGAGAAGGAGACCACAGACACTATCAATAACCTTGGCTGGACCAACTTCAAGACTCTTAAAACCATCATCGTTACAATCTGGGAAGGGAAGGACATCACATCTTCCAGGCCTCAGGCCAACTGTCTTACTGCCATCAAACATAAGCTGGGTAATCCCAACTTCAACCAACAGCAGCAGCCACAGTGCCAGAATAACGGCAGCAGTGGCAGTGGTACTAGCAGTCAGAACCAGGGTAACCCTGACTGGAAGGGGAAAGGCAAGGCTAAACCTTATCTCCACTGTGGAGCTCGCACTGGAAAGCAGGCTCAAGGCAAAAAGGGGCAAGTACACATGGCGCAGGGAGGAATCTCTGCTATGGCCCACACTATTGTGGTTGACCAGCCTAGTGTTCAGGATGTACATCATCCATTTTTTCATGAAACTGAAAAGAAATTTGACACATTTTTCCCTGCTACTAAACTTGCTATAAACCTTGCCCGTGATATGGATATCAAGCCTTCTGGTGAGCATGTCAGAGTCCTTGAAGATGTCATCATGTCTGATTCCGCAGCATCCACCTCTCACACCCCAGTTGTACTCTTATTGAATGACTCTTCAACAATATCCACTCCCAATCCTGGTCTGATGGTTTGGGTACCAACTCTGAAAATCAAAACTGGAATGACTGGACACAGTGAAATGTTGCAGTTCAAATGGTCGATGCCAATATGGAATTCTCTCAGGACACAGGTGTTACCTTAACAAGGGACACAACAGCTCACACCAGGGGTTTAGGCAGTGTATTTGGTGGGTCGATGGTCTCAGATGCCTTGCCACTGAGAGACACTTTGGATCTTGCTTTGAGCAACTGAAGAATGTCGCCAGATCCAGCTGCAAATTTGATCGGGCGAGGCTCTGCGATGTGGCAGAGCCTCTTCATCACCATGCTTACCCAGTTGGGATGCCTTTTGCACTGGAGACTACAAGTCACACACCAAGTGAGGGGGAGTGGTTGCACCTCAACCAAAGGTCTGCCTCAACACTTGGGAACAATGTAATGTCTCTGTCCCCAAGCCTGGATCTCGATGAGATATTGTCACCAAGTTGTTCACTGGTATCTTTGCCTGATGCTGACAACAATTACAGTTGGGGAGCTACTCCTAATGGCATGGACAATGGCTACTACAGGTCAGATCTCCTTTCAGATCTTATAAATAAATGTACTGATGTGCCTTCTTTGGCAGCACGGACGAGTAAAGCAGACTATGAACATTCTATTTATATATGTCATACTGCTCCTCTGGGTTCTATAAACCCTTTTATTTATAATGATCTGTACAATAGTCCTCTGGACAATATATATTTATGTCCCTGTGGCACTCTCTATTCTTTGTGCACTAAGTGTAAAGGAAAAGGAAGATCTGTCCAACGTCATTTTAATGATGGATAGTTACTTGACTCGGGTGCTTCAGCACACTTTATGTTTGATATAAAGGACTTTGCTGAATTGAGTTATATTGAACCAATTCTGGTAAAAACTGCCAATGGATCAACAAAAATCACTGCATCTGGAACAGTTCTCCTGACTCAACATAATAGAGTGATTAAATTAGATCTGGAAACAACACCTGAGGATGGATAATTGCATGAAGAAAAAAGTACACAAAGGTGAGATGCATGGATGGAGATAAGAAGACCATAAACAGTGAGTATGATGAAGGAGAAGAGAGCAGATAAAACCAACTCAAAACCATGAAAAGTAGTGCAGTTTGCGACCCTAAAGAAAGCCCATAGCCTGTAGGAGTTGGGGTTCAGACCAGACACAGGAGGATAACCACAATGTATAGATGGTGGTGGTACAGAGACAAGGTATGTAGTACAATAGACAAGGCTATATGAGACAGGCTGGAGTAACTATAGTAGATGACTATATGGAAACTTCAAAATTCACAACAACAGCTCTCATGACACACACATCTGTAACACCATTCACACTAGCCTTGAGAAATGCTGGAAGAAGGTTGACCATGATGTGTTTATTTTGGCTGTTGTTTTCAGTCAACTGCCAATCTATGGTGTATCATCTCTAGGGTGTTCAAACACTTCTATGATATCTGCATTCGTATGAGCTGGAAATCCAATTTTCATGTATGTCAGTCAAAAAAGGTCATTGACCTTTGATGTGTCCAGTCAAATTTCAGTCATGACTGGTCATGACCCAGTCAAGTGCAACCCTGCTCACAGTGGGTCTAGGATTGACAAACTCCTCAAGAGCCTCATCTGAGAGCTTCATCACATGCAACGATGCAAGTAGTTTGCCAAGCCTTTCACTGACATTATGGACAATGACCTCTAAGTCCAAAGGTGGGGTTTGATGGTGCTGGAGGATGTTATTATCTTGATCATGGTGTAAGAAGTGAGAGATTTGGACACCAGTTCTTTTTTGAGCTTCAGTGAAGCCGGGGCCTTTTCTATGAGGCTGAGAGCTCTGGTTTCTATGGTCTAATGCAGGCATGAAGTAGAACAGCATTAGTGTTGTGGTTCATGAATTTGAGTGTAAGACAATATATACATACCAGATGGTATGTAGAGAATGGTGCAGATTCCCCATTTTGACCAGCCTGATCAGATTCATTGTTCAGAGTAGCCCTTACAAAGAGATTCACCAATCCACCTGCCAAAGGGGATATGGTAAATGAGGTAGAAGGCTCGAGCTTGAGCCTTGAGGTAGTTTTGAAAATCAAAACTCACAGCGGATGAGGAACTTCGACATGCTTTATGGGCAGGAATTGGACAGCATAGCTTTAAGTACCTTTGATTGCTATTTACATGGAATACTACATCTTCAACAAGGGAGCAACTTCAGAGAGTCAGCTGGCTGAAGCTCAGGTGGTACTGTAGTGACACAAGCAATCAAACAAATGTATCTGATTGAATGAATGTGATGAAGACAAGGTCAATGTGTACTGAACAAACCCAGATGAAAAATCCTCAGAACATCTGTAGTACCACCCACTGAGATACCAAAAACATCCAAGTCAAGACAACACTATGCACAAAGGCAGCAGGCCATCCTGCCAGTGATACGCTGGAATTTGACTGACCAGATCTAGTCTGTATCGCAGAATCTGACTGAAAGGTTACACTGACATTTGCAGGTTGATCAGAATCAGTGGCCTGAGGAGGAGTCAGTGCAGGATCTGGCTGGATGACATCAGAAGTCAATGAAATAGAGGATGCTGGTTCAGGAACAACCAAATCCATCACAGTCAAGACATAGCCAACAAGCCAGTTTCCAAAAAAGTTATTATGCAGTATAGGCTTTGGGTCATTGTATTCTGTTCAATCACAGTTAATTCCTGGTCTGTTGCCAGGGCCATGAAGGACAGCATTGTGATCTGTGACCTGGTAGTCGTCAGTGAAATTGAGGAAAGAACCCTCAGAGGTTTGGAAGGTCCAGTTTTCACTGTTGGAGACCAGAGTATCAGAATGGGGTGAAATACTTAATGTCAGTATCTAAGTGAGAGAATGGGATGGTCACGACAAAGAAATCATCCAAACGCACCTGTGATTGTAGAAGTATATGGACTGATGGTAACAGAAGGAGTATCCTCAGGGAAATAAGGAGCCAGTGTCATTGCTGAAGGAACATTAAGGACCCTTTCCTCGATATACGTCGTATAGTCTACTCCATCGAAATGTGTTCTACCAATCAGCTTGACAGTAGCAATGCTGGTGTAGGTATATTCTGGCCCACTGTATATCGATTTGGGTAACTGGCTGGGCATAAAGAACATTATAGTTTGTACAGTTGGGTTTGGGTCAGATGAAAGAGGTTGGTTGGACTGAGTTGAATTGTCACGGATTGCAAGGCCATTGGTCAATGAGAAGATTGTGGCTTTGGGCAGGGCATCAAATCGACCACTTCATTAAGGTATTCAAAACTTACTTTGCACAAAGTGTGTCGAAGTATGATTAAGAGACGCGTTGACACGTTACGGTCACTTACGGTTACTTACGGTTATTCCTTTTCTTTGTCTCTTTCCTCATTCATGGCCCACGTGTAGAATAGTATATATACCTATAGCCTACCTTAGGACACCTCTATCTTCGCTACTATGAGATAGAGGTGAGCCACTAACTTATAATGTTTCTCTTTCATACTTACTGACATACCTAGATTTACATTTCTCGTATTGTTATCTAGGACTGAGTTTTAACAGGTTATGGGCTTTTGATGTCATGTATTTCAACATTGACGTTAGAACTCAGGTACCTGATCAAGTGCCACTGTATTCTCTTTCATCAAGTCTTTGTTACTTGTCTTTGTCTCGCGTGCTTTTCGCATATGCCCAGCTCTGAAGTCGATCCTTCAGATGTCACTGGCTCTTCTCCTACCCCGGTCATCCCACCGTCTACCTCGTCAAGTACTCCATTGTCATTCTCGTCAAACCTTCTTTCACATATCATGTCTACCCCTTCCGCCGATACTACTCGGCCCTCTGTCGCTATTATCTCTCTAAGCACGGGTCTCTTCAATCATGACAAACTTTCTAAAGATCAAAACAACTTTTCGTCCTGGAAACAACAGTTCATTCACACTCTGCGCATGAATCAAGGCGCTAATGGTTACCTCAACGGTGACATCGCTCCACCAGATCGATCTTCTGAGCCTCGTGCTTATAGCAACTGGAAGGCTAACAATGGGAGTATTCTTGGATTTATGGGGCTAGTCATAGACGAGGCGGAGCAGGAAGTGATTGAGGATGCCACCACAGCCAAGGAAGCCTGGAAGCTCCTTGTGCAACGCCACGCTCAGGAGGGACCAGTGAAACAAGTCCAACTCATCCAGGAGGCGCTCGGTACACGTTACTCTTCTTTGGAAAAATACACTACCACTTCCTCCAAACTCACGACTCTCAATAAACATATTTTTGGCATGGGAACCCTTAACAAAGAACTTTTCCTCTGCATTACCATGATTAATGCTATGTCCAACGTTCCCGAACTCCGCGCCACACATGAGAACGTCACCCAATCCTTAGCCCTGACTTGACAAAAAAATCCCAACGCCAAGAAGTATGACTCCAATGACATCAAACGAGCCCTAGAGATGGCCCAAGGTCTTGTCGATTCTGATTCAAAGACCAGCGATATTGCGTTATCATCTCAGAACACACAAGGTTCAAACTCCCACCCTCGCACAAAATGCACGAACCCGAAATGTACCCAACCTCTCGGCCATACGAAGGACTGGTGCGTCGTACCGGGAGGAGGAATGGCGGGAAAGACTATTGCAGAATCGAAGGAGGCACGTATGAAAGCTCGAGAGAAGAGGAATGGGAGGACATCGGAAGAGACGAAACAGCCTAATTATCGTGTGATCGAGAGTGATGGACAAGCCTACATCATTGACGTTGCCAACAATACTGTGATCCATGCTACCCCTTCCAGCTCTACCTCTGAGTTTGCAGGAATCACTTGCGATCCTATCGCGTCTATCGACCCTTCAATGATTACAGAGCCAGAAAGAGCAGAGTATGAAGGGTGGTTGGCGATGGAAGATGTGAAGGCATCCATAGACTGGAACGAGAGGAGGAGAGATGTTGATTTTGCTGGGATAACATGTGAACCCCTGAATCAGAAAACTCGTACCCAGATCTCCCTCGTCGACTTCCCATACATCTTAGACAGCGGAGCTATGACCCACATCTCCCCAGACCGTTCTGATTTCCTCAACCTTCGCCCTATCCCTCCTCAATCTGTAAAAGGTGTTGGGGGTTCTTCAATAGCGGCATACGGAATTGGGGACATCAAACTTAGAGTCGGAAAAGCGGCTTATCTCACACTACAAGACTGCCTTTACATCCCTGAAGCAACCGTCAGACTTATTTCCGTTGGCACTTTGACCACCCACTCCAAATGCACCGTACATTTCGACAGCAAAGGAGCCTGGATCACCCCACAGAACAGCTCTACCACTCTCGCTCGTGGAACTATACATTCCAATCGACTCTATGATATTACCTTACGCGCTGAAGCCAAACATGTGTACCTCTCCCGAGATCCACCTCCGAACACATGGCACAAACGTCTTGGCCATCCCTACGAACAAATTGTCATTGATATGGCCAAGAAGAACTCAGTGGAAGGTATGCCAATTGATCTATCCTCCTACAACACGCATTCTAAATGTCGTCCCTGTACCCTTGGCAAACAGGTTTCAAATTCATTACCAAAGAAGCGTGAGGAAGATCATAGGGCTACCCATAGACTAGAGAAAGTGTTCGTAGATCTTACAGGACCTCAGGCTGTACGCTCCCGGACTGGAAATTATTATATTATGGATATCGTAGATGATGTCTCGAGTCATCCTTGGTCCGTTCCTCTACCCGCAAAGGATAAAGCGTTTGAGCCCCTAAAAGCTTGGGTTGAAGCAAGAGAACGAGAGACAGGCGAAAAAGTCGGGATCATTCAAATTGATAACGGCGAGTTGACGTCAGAGGAGATGGCTAAGTGGTGTGAATCAAAAGGTATCACCCTACGATTCACCGCACCTTACACTTCAGCGATGAATGGCCATGTAGAATGCCTTCATCGCACCTTGATGAACAAGACTAGGTCAATGATGATCAACGCGAAGTTGCCCGATTATCTATGGGACGAAATTTACCTCACGGCATCATACCTTCACTCACTCACGACTACAAAATCACTCGAGGGTAAAACCCCAGCTGAATTATGGTATGGGAAGAAACCCAATATATCCCATCTGAGGGAAATTGGATGCCAAGCCTTCGTACTCATTCAAACACATAACCCTAAGATCTATCCAAGGTCTATCGAGTGTATACTTATCAGGTACGAACATAACTCGAAAGCGTACTGATGCTACCATCGACAAAGTGGGAAAATCATTTCCTCTTACCATGTCAAGTTCATCGAGAGCCATCAAATTCAGACTGGCTCACCATCTGTCACACCTGCCATTCCAGAATCAAATCATGATATCTCTCATCCCACTCCTATTACTCCTACTCCTGCTCCCACTGTCGAAGACGAGGACGTTGTACTTCCTCCAATTCAAACCCAAATTCCCATCCCTGATCAACCTCCCCAACTTCCAGACCTTGATCCACCTATTCAACCAGTCAATCAACAACCCGAACCCCGCAGATCCACACAACTCAATGAGAAAAGTGATCTGGCTTAGGATAACCGTACGCAATATCAAAAAGCTGTTGACGCTGTTTGGGAAAGTACAATACATACTGAGGCAGCTAAGGAAGCACGGAAGAGGACTCTTGCTGAATTGCAAAATGAGATTCCACCGGTTGATCAGGAAGACATGGATGCACCAGCGTTAGAGGAATTACAAGCGTTGATATTGGAGGCTGTTCAAAAGGAGATACAACCTGACGAGACTCACCTCATTCATGAAATCTATGAGACAATATGCGATGAGGTGAAGAATTTCCAAACTGAAGATGAACCACATACAGGGAAAGATGCCCTAGCATCTGGTGATTCCACTAAGTGGGAACACACATGTCAGGAGGAGTCTGATTCACTGAAACATCATGATGTCTACAATACTATTCCACGATCGGACGTCCCTGCAGGTACGAAGATCTATAAGGGTCGAATGGTGTTCACCATCAAACGGGATGAAACTGGGAAACCAGTACGATGGAAAGTTCGGTTAGTATTCAAAGGCTATGAACAGATTTTCGGCTGAGACTTCACCAAAACCTCCTCACTGACAGTGCACATGGAATCCTGGGGTGTTTTGATGGACATTGCCGGGAGATTGAAGTGGGAGGCAGAACAAGTCGATGTGAAGACAGCATTTCTACATGGAATATTACCAGCGAACGAGGTGCAGGTTTCCAGGAACCTGGACAGGAAAACCATGTTTGGCGATTGAAGAAGAGTTTATATGGAATGAAACAAAGTGGACAGATATGGAACAAGACCCTTCATGCAGCGATGATGGAATGGGGATTCACAGCGCTTGGATGCGAACCTTGCATCTACTACCGACGAACATCAACTGGTATAATCATTACAGCTGTCCATGTCAATGATTTCTTGATCATTTCAGATTCGAAAGCCGAGGCTGAGAAATTCAAGACCCAAATCAAAACGAAATGGGTGATATCAGAACTTGGTGAACCCAAGTACTGCATTGGAATCGCCATCCATTGAGACCGAAAAAGTCAAGACATTCTCCCTATCCCAAACAGCTCTAATTGACCGAATAATTCAACAATTCAGACAATACACGTCTAGTACCTCCATCCCTGAGACTCCTATGGATCCAGGTCTTAAGATGCGGAAACCTGATGTCGAGAAGCTCACCCTAGCTCAACGATCCGATCTAGATCGCCTACCATACACATCCCTAGTCAGTTGTCTCATCTACCTAGCTGTTGGGACCCGCCCCAACATCTCATACACCGTCCAACAACTATCTCAATATCTCACCAATTACTCATATGTACATTGGAATGCTGCCATTTGACTAGTGCGGTATCTAAAAGGTACAAGGGAATTGAAGCTAATTCTTGGGGGTGTCGACAACAACATAATGCTACAGGGGTTTACAGATTCCGATTGGGCAAATTGTCTAGATACCAGGCGAAGTATAGGGGGGTATTGCTTCAATATGGGATCTGGAGTCGTGTCTTGGGCTGCAAGGAAGCAGAAAACGGTCGCTGCATCATCGTGCGAAGCGGAATATATGGCTGGGTTCGAGGTGGCAAAGGAAGCAATATGGCTTTGGGCAGTACTTAAAGGTATACATTTTGATCAAGGAATCTCAACCATCATCTCCTGCGACAACACATCCGCTGAAAACGCCACCGATATTTTCACGAAATCGACTCACTCGAAAGCAGAATTCATCCGTCTCCGGGATATGTTAGGGCTTAGGTGAGAGGATTCCATGTGAGGAGGAGAGCAGTTACTATCCACGGTGAGGAGGAGTGTCGAAGTATGATTAAGAGACACCATGGATAGGGATTGACGCATTGACATGTTACGGTCACTTACAGTTACTTACGGTTATTCCTTTTCTTTGTCTCTTTCCTCATTCATGGCCCACGTGTAGAATAGTATATATACCTATAGCCTACCTTAGGACACCTCTATCTTTGCTACTATGAGATAGAGGTGAGCCACTAACTTATAATGTTTCTCTTTCATACTTACTGACATACCTAGATTTACATTTCTCGTATTGTTATCTAGGTACTTATATCTATCTTCGCTACTACGAGATAGAGATTTACATTTCTCGTATTGTTATCTAGGACCGAGTTTTAACAAAGTGGTGTGAACCATCAGAGAAAAGACGCCCGCTCTGAATACTTGCAGACGGGTTAGGGTGAGAGCATGAGTTTTAGGGTGGGTATGAAAGAAATGCATCCAACACCAACGCAGATCACATATATAAGTTTGGATGCTGATGTTTATCAATTCGACTGGACCATGCAGACAGTATGAATTCCAAGGATGGCCCATCAGCGTTAAATATTCGAACGGGTGAACAAGAGAATATGAGAGAACAAGAGGTAGAGTGAGCAAGTTTAGTAGACACATGTAGTACATACTAATACCAATTACCAATCCATATTCCGATGCTTCCTCTGCTTTAATGGTCGATGAAGTGAAACAAAGGAGAGCTAAAAGAGCAGCGAATATAAGAGGAAGAGACGAGAAGAGAAGTCTAGACTGCGCGTTTGACGGACGTTTGTGTAAACCATGTCATCATGGTGCGGGTATGGATGAAGACAGAGTTAACGTAAATATCAGGAGCATAGGTACGGTCGTTGAATAGCGTACAAGGTTACCCTGTTGAAACGAATATACTAACTAATCTTGCACTTGCAAGGTCGTTCGGGAATTTCTCACACGGAAATGAATAGGGGATTCAGGAGTCCTGAAACAGCGATTCCCCTGGCCAACCCGCGGCCACATATATATTAGCGACAAGACTCGGAAAGCGTATACAAAACGGGTGTAACTAATTGTAGTGTGAGTAAACAGAGGAGTGGACGGTGGGCAATGCGAAAATTAGCTGGCAACAACTAAGAGACTCGTGAATGTAGATGGTAGAGTCAAGAAATCGAAAACACAGGGGGAAATGGGCGTGTAGGGATCACGGAGACGGAAAAAATAATAGCCACGAGGCGGGTATGAAAGCCACAGGGGCTGTAGTCTTTTAGATATCGAGCGTTTGGTTATAGTTTGAGTGAGTATTGAAGGAAGGTGGAATCAGCGCCGAAGGAGCCGTAGTCAGAACGTCAAAATCTCGTCGCCTCCCGATAAGTAGCCCGGCGTCTGGGCACATTCATCGCGATTGGTTTGGAATCACTCCTTTTTACCCCTGCATTCCGTGCTCGGGTTGCATGGACGATTGTATGGGTTAGCCCCTGCGCCTCCGCCGCCGGGTTTATGGCAGTTAGCTGCGTTTGCCCCACCCCCCGTCTTATTGCACGGGACCTTATTGCGATTCATGGCAGGGTTACTGATGTTTTCGGGAGCGGGAGCGGCCGTGGCCGTGGCAGCGAGGGCAAGGCAGACAAAGGCTGTGATAGTGCGGAATTGCATTGTGGCTGGGAGATGATAAGAGGCGGTAGACAGTCTATAAGATTCGTGAGTGAAGATGCAAAGGCAGAGAGAGAATGACATGCTACGTACCCGAGAGACTCGTGAGTGAGGATGTAAAAGCAGAGAATGATGATTGAACGAGTCTTCTCGGGGATAATAAATACTAGTACGCATCAAACGCGTCCAGGAATAACCAACTACCAGGAAGAAACGACACGATAGATTGTTAAAAGACTGGGCCGTCCGATCATGTTTTGCATGTTTCAGAAAACATGCCCAATGACGGACCTGCCATGGCTACTTGCTATCGGGGGAAATGAAGCGTGTAATTTGAGTCCGTGACGGAGACGGAAAATGATAGCCACGGAGTCCTCAACATAGATATCCGGTTTTCAATTACACCATTATGGTCTAACAAGAATGTTTCAGCAGCTAGGGAACGACTACGACGCGTTCACGCTTAGATTCCTGAATGAGTGATGCTATGAGGCTGGTGAGGATCAAATCTTAACAGCTGGCAACAGAGTATCGAAGGAATGTGTGTATTTCAATGAACGGATACGATCAGATCAGATCAATGTTAAATCTAACAAATACTAAACCCAAAACCCGACACCACAAAAATTGACGGCCCAATATACGCTGAGATCTCGTCTGATTTTCAGTATTTTGTCTGTCCGGAAAACGCCACAATATAATAGGGAGACGGACAATATTTGAGCGTATATCGGGAATATACTGAGGCCGCTTTGCAATATAACGCGAGCTGAAAAAAGTACTGTGAAGTGAACAATGTATTGTAATGTGAGCAAAGTATTGCAAAACGAAGCAAAATATTGCGAACTGGGCAAACTAATGAGGAGTGGGCAAGATTTTACCAAGTAAAGCACACATCGGATAGCAGGCAATCTTTCCTTGCATTCCAGGGCACAGCTGATCATAAGAAAGACATATATTCTGTGATTACTACACCTACTACAAGGACAGAGCTCTACACTATGTAGGAAGCGAAACGATAAGGAAAAAGATTGATGATAAGGAATTACGCACGAGGGATGGAAAAGATGCTGAAACAAGGACAGAAGGGATTCGACGATGGAGTGTGAACGAAATCTGACGTTGATGCAAAGAAAAGACCTAGCCAATATTGAGTGCTATTATCAGTGATGGAATACAATGGAGAGGAACTCACCGAATGATGGCCAGGGAAAAAGTGCACGCGCATGCACTACCCTCAACGTGTTAGAAGGATGAAAGGAAAGACTTGAAGAGCCAAAAACTCACCGTAGAAGTAGATATATATGCCTATCGTTTAAGGGTATGGGGATGTGTAGCCACGGTGCGTATAAGGTGAGCAACAGGGGGCAAATGAGAGGATGACACGTACCTTTGCTCATTCTACTACCCAAACCTTCCCAAATCGTGGTGTGAAGCGTCCTAGGATAGTCAACGGTCGATGTTGTGCGTGACCACAGAAAGTAAAGGGGCTTGAGGCTGGAGCTGACTTCGAAGGGTGTGGGTCCTCGGTGGTAACTGAGTTGAGATATGTTAAGTCCTTGGCAGGTTGAACGACGCCGATGAGCTAGACCCAGAAAGATGAAGCACAGAGATGGTGGTGGTACGAGTCCCCGACTCCGGACCGAAGGGACAGGAGGAGGGACGTGTCCCACCGATCGATCAACAAATTCGGGTTCTGAAATTTTAAACGGCGATTCCCGCATGAGGTCATTGTTTTCAGCGTTCCATTGCCTTCTACGCTTTACCACCATGACTCTCTCGCAATGCCTCGGTCTTGCTGCCAGCGCGTGCCCATTATTCCTTGCTCAACGTTGTCAGAGCTCTTGCAACTTTTGTCTGCTATTGACCTATTGCATCTCCACCAGTGTGTAGTAGACCATACAGCTCCGAACAAGCAATCTAAAATATTGAGAGCTCGTTTCAAAGCCGATGTTATTGCCGAAAAGCTACTTTATTCAGAGAATTTTGTCTACAGCTTTCTTGTTTGCTCACGAATATGAAGCAAAGTGTCAAGTAATGGACCACGCTTTCGGTGAGGGCTTTTGTCGTCTGTTCGGTGAAAAGGTTTTATATTCAATGGTTCAGTCTGGGTGCTGTCAGACTGATCAATTCATTCCGACTCCGGATGTAACCAACAATCATCACAAATCCTAATTTTTGATCCCATTGATTTGTATCAACTGCAGTTTTTGGAGGAATGAGATTGGTGGCCTGAGTTTGAAGACATGGAGAGTAATGGTCCTATACTGCGGAGTGTTAATTGGTCAATTGCGTGGGCTGCTTTATGGTGCATGAGTGGAAATGTTTTTGGAGCTACGCTGCTAGTAGTGAGTACTAGTACTGTCAGGGTCCAGGGAACTTGCATATACGTCTGACCCAGTTTAACACCGTGACCGAATGACTTGATTTTCGAACCTCAACTTGATGAACTGCTGCTGAGTTCAATTGGGCTTACAACGGAGTCGGGGACTGGCGCACAAGTTGCACTGCTAAGAATAAAAGAGGTCAACGGACGCGTCGCCCTGTTTTGATTAGTTTTAGTCGGAGTTTGAATACACTTTGCGTACGCATCCCTTCCTCAACCCACCAACACCTCTAACCTCCTCTTCTTTCTCGTCATTGCTACTTCTTGTCTGTGCCAGTGCGTGCTGGGACTAATTGAACATATCTACTGTCATTAATGATCATTTTCCGCAGCCAAACTCTGTACTTTCAGTCGGACCCTTGCTGGTCAATTACGCGCTCTCGTCTCGTAGTCCTCGGTTGTCCAGGTCAAGATATCATCAACGGCACATTTTTACAGTACTTGCTCCCAGCATCTCGTGCTTCAATGTCATCGTCACTATGCTGACATATGCGCAAACATCAACGTCAACGTTTGTGGTAACTACGCCGTTGTCAGAACAGTATAAGTACAAGGGACAGAGATGGGGAAAGGTGCAACCAGGTATGTACTGTTTATATCCCATTTTCGTCCTTTGTTTTCCTAATTCTTCAGTTTCAGATTCGCAATCTTATCGTCCTTGAGCCCTGTCTTTCCTCTTTTTGTTCCTATTTTTGGTGAAGGACCCTGCCGATTGGTGTCTCCATTGTATAGCATCCTGCCCCATCCCTCTTACACCCAGATTATGCCTAATCCTCAAGACCAGTCATGCAGATGAGTATTGTGTCCCCCTATATGCATATTTACCTGGTCTGGCGTGTTTTCTTTGCCAGAAGGACTCGTAGCTGGCATTCGGCGACGCGTTGTACACTGCAACCTTGATGCATCGTTACGAGAACCTAAATTATTGCAATGGAGTAGTAGAATCTTACTAGTGTAAAAGTAGTTTTTTTTTTTGGTCAACTATATTCCTGGACCAACTTTAATGAGATGCTGCATAGGTACTGATGTTTGTAAATACTTTTGCTGAGGAAATATACTACTCATGGCTTTGAGAATGTATCTACGAAGTATTAGCAATATATTGACCCTTTTTCAGTACATTGAAAAACAGCTCAAAATTTCCCCAAAATCTTCCTAATACCCTGCCAAAGTTTGAGCCTGTCTGGCATAGTTTGCAAAACAGCCCAATATACGGCAAATTATCACCCAGTTTGTGGAACATCACAATTCAGGGCAAGATATCATCAATACTTCTCCAACGCTTTGACAAAATATTGCCCTGTTTTAAAAGCACCCAATATTTCAACATATATTGGTC
The DNA here is from genome assembly GCA_013368315.1 of Tetrapyrgos nigripes. Classification (NCBI taxonomy): domain Eukaryota; kingdom Fungi; phylum Basidiomycota; class Agaricomycetes; order Agaricales; family Campanellaceae; genus Tetrapyrgos; species Tetrapyrgos nigripes. The sequence continues at coordinate 425,684 of JAACJM010000021.1, forward strand.
CGTTTTTCGATATTTTGCTCTGTCAATTTTTGTGGTGGAACCAAGACGAGAGAACTTTGCAACAGCCGTAAGAACACCCACTGAGATACCCAAAACATCGAAACCAAAGCAATACTACCCGATAAAGCAGGACTATATCTCGATACACCCGCTCCATTCGACTGACTACCGGCAGTCCGAGTGGCAGAACCCGATTGAATGATAATAGAAGGTGCTGTAGGGGAAGGGATATCCGACTCTGCCACAGTCAAAGTATAGACTGCGAGTCTGTCTCCAAGAAAATGATTATGCTTGATATGGTCGGTGAGTTCTGCTCGATCGCGAACAAGTCCGGGGGTAGAGTCATCGCCAACTTGAATGGCTGCATTGGAATCTGTGACCTCGCAGTCTTCGGTGAAGTTGAGGAAGGAGTTGTCGGATGTTTCAAAGGTCCAGGAGTCACCATTGGAGATTAGGGTGCCTACAAAATTGAGATCAATGGCATTAGTGTCGGGACTTGCACTGCGAGGATGGTATGAAATAGGAAGTATGAAAAAGGTCTTCAAACGCACCTGTTATAGTAGAAGTATATGGACTAATAGTAACAGAAGGATCATCCTGAAAAACAGGAGGCAATGTCGTGGCTGAAGGAACATTTAGAACCCTCTCCTCGATATACGTCGTATATTCCACTCCGATTGGACTGGCAGTAGCGATACTCGTGAGCGTATATTGCATCCCAAAGATTGTCTCGGAGAAAGCACTGGGCATGTCGAACGTTATGGTGTGTATGGTTGGAGTTGGGTCAGAATTGGGGGACGAGGAATCGTCTCTGATTGCGAGGGCATTGGTGAATAGGAGGATCCCTATAAAAGCAAAGGCACCTATTAGTATAGGGAGCTAGTGGTGAACTCAGTTTTAAGGGCTCGCCTTGCACACACAAAATTGCCACTAAAGCACGAATCATGATCTGGAAGGAATGAAGTAGTTAGATTAGTGCTTGAGGACGACCTGTGCTGGCATTTACAAGGTAGTGGTGGAGAGAAAGACCGAGTCAATGGCAGTTGTATATATAAGTTCATAAACTCCTCCTCCTACTCCTCCAAAGCTGATGCTTATCATTGTCAAGCGTGGTGGCCGTCGCTTCGCTCCGGCTTCCTGGTAGCGGCAGAGGAATAGGGGCCAGTCAGATAATTGCCAATACTTTCTTAAGAGGGAAAACATGTCCTTAAAAGGCTATTTGAAATGGTGCAGTCGTTTATAAAGTGTTTGACATTGATCACCATGGATTCCGCTAACCGTTCCGCTTTCAGTTGGATTCTATGGATCCGGAAGGAGGTAACCAGGAGAAGTGGTTACTCAGGCACCGAAAGTATCAGCCTGCAGATGGTGGGACAATGGTGAGGATACTACTCAGTACTTCTCATTCAGCAATAGATGAGACGAAGAGGTTATGCAATAAACTCAGCTACATAACCAGCATAGTACTTAGGTGTCTCTTCGCCATCGACGCGTCTACTCTATAAAGTCTATGTTTTATTCCCAACTGCCCGCCCCACGGAAGTAGCATAGAATTTTGGAAGGATCTAAGATTTAAGCACTCATGATTCTTCTTGTCAGATTCCCATTTTAATAAGTCAGCCTCCTCTGTTTTCTTCTGAGGTATGTGGTCGGGATTTGTAGTAATAGAATTGAAAGCATTCCCCGACTCCGGTAGGAGGAGGGACTTGCAAAACTCGAATGACCATGATCGAACGTTTTTCTCCGGTTTTAGAAGTTCTTTACCACGTTCTCGTCATGCGGCCATAATCATGCAGTCACTCTTTTCAAATTCGTAGTCCGCCTCTTTGACTCCAACTGCCGTCTTGTCAACATACTGAATCGCTATGGACCATCATCTTCGCACCGTAGCCTCAAATACGCCTATATTTCTTGAGCACCCTGTCCAGACTACAACTGAACTATTGCTGCAGTTTCCGCACACGCTTTTATACTCCGTTCACTGTATTTTTGAACCTCACATATCTGAAACACTACCTCGAAAACACTATGCGTCTTTCTTGGTCGGTAAACTTCTGCTTGTTGGCATTCTCCCGTACGATGGCCCTCTTGTTCCCGAACATGTCTATCATTCTAAAATTTTGTCTATGCAACATATCTTCGGTTCTGAGTTTACTGGTCAATACACGCGTGCTGTGCTGTCACAATTCTTGGCGTCTAAGTTATCTGAAACTGATATCGGTGATAGCAACTCTGACATAGAGAATATGCACATCTCTTTTGTTCTCACATGTATTTCACCTCTTCCTCTTTCTCATCTCATATCCTGTTCTAGCCAAAGGCCCTTGGCCTCTGCCTCATGCCTGATACCTCTGGCAAATACAAAAGGCTTGCTGGTACAAATAATCTCTCTTCGTGGTTTGTTAATGAACCTCCATACTTCAAACCCAACGGTGAAAGGCTTCACCCCGCTTTCTATGACGATTTCTTCAAACCTGGTGCAATGTTTGCTGTCATTCTTTCTGTCAACTAGTGAGTATCCATAACACTTCCACTACTAACCACTAATATCTTCCGAAATCATCCAAGCCAAAAATGGTCCACTAACTATGCTTCCATTATCATGGAACGTGTATGCTTTCTGCCGTCCAGATACGAAGATATGTCGTCGTTCATCCAAAACTTTTATAGCGACTTTGCTATTCCTCCCCCCTTCAAACAAGAAATCTCTCAGCTCTCCACACTGACGCTTTCAGGCTCTGAACCCACAGATGAGCTGACTACAGGCGTTGAAACTCGCGCACAGAAAAAACCTAAATTGGCTGACTCTCATAACAATGTCTGATTTATATCTTTCTAAATCCATCATGTACTAGCCGCTTCGTTACTCTTCGATGAACAATATGCTCTTTCTCATCAAACGGTTCTTGTACTTATACAATCTCTGTATGATTGCTAGTAGTATCCATAGTATACACTCTTCTGTCATCATCGTCTCATACTCTAACGTTTATCTCTGTACGATTACTAGTAATACAGTGGCCAAAAAAATTGTCCACATGTTTGGCACTTTTGGAAAGATTGCTGATTTAAGAGCTATTGAGCAGAAATCTCAAAACATGGCTGGTGGTAGCAAGAAAGCTTTTGATTAGAGCTACAATAATCTGTCTGTTTTGTCTTATTTGGCCACATATCTGTGGAGTTATGATTGATTTAAAATTGTATGTCATTTGGACAATTTTTTGAGTTGCCACTTCAAAATCATTATTGCAATAACCTGATGTGTTATACATGATGTCATGGGTGGAGCTGTACATTAATGTGATGTATACACCACAATGATGTCATAGCTGCCAGCTGGAGCATACATAGCAACATACAGATGCTCTACAGCTTCTATGAAAATCATGGGGTCCCTCATATCAGCCCAGAAAGACAATCTCTACTCTCTCCTCCAAACTGCCCCTCCCTCTATCAAAATTTCAGCTCAGACTGAAGTATGAAAGCAGAGTGTTGCTTTTATAGGTAGAGAGACATGTTCTGATAAAGGAAACCATTGGATATAGCACTTTAGAAAGTTAATACCCAGCTGAAAAATGGCCACCTCTGGATCAACTCCCATATTATTAATGCTTTCCAGGATTTTGTTACTTAAGATGGTCATATAGTGTTTGCAATCTATCTTCCCCTTCATCTGGACCATTTTTACTGCTTACTGTTGCCCCATACCCTACCCCATCATGTCATTTTCTCTCTCAAATGTCATCATTTCTGTCACATCTTGCTGTACTATGAATTTATCTCTCTTTTCTCACACATGCTGGGGCATATTTGCCCCAAAATAATTGGTTTTGGTCTTATCTGAGAAAATAACCCACTTCTAGCCTTCTACAGCCCGGTCTTTTTACATCTGTGCAAACTTCAAGTGAGCCTTGCTGCAAGTCACTGTAAGTTTGCACTTGTTCTGTGTTTTGGAGATCGCCACAAGACGTTTTCAGGAATGTTTTGGCTGTTATAGGTTGGGACAGGTTGTCCAAGAAGAGCCTTGATGTTTCAGGCCACTTGAGTAGCAATCTGGCTTTACCAGAATGGATTTTTTTCCAATCTAACCTCTTCACAAGTAGTAGAGAGCCTCCTAGGACACCCTGCTGTATTGTTCTCATTGTCTGTATTTGTCTTTTAAGCCACAAAAGCAACTCTTGGCTTCCATACTCCAGTCTGAGCTGCAATTTTTGCAGATGGAGAGGCAGTTAAGAGGAGAGAGTAGAGATTGTCTTTCTGGGCTGATATGAGGGACCCCATGATTTTCATAGAGGCTGTAGAGCATCTGTATGTTGCTATGTATGCTCCAGCTGTCAGCTATGACATCATTGTAGTGTATACATTTCATTACTGTACAGCTCCACCCATGACATCATGTATAACACATCAGGTTATTGCAATAATGATTTTGAAGTGGCAACTCAAAAAATTGTCCAAATGACATACAGTTTTAAATCAATCATAACTCCACAGATATTTGGCCAAATAAGACAAAACAGACAGATTATTGTAGCTCTAATCAAAAGCTTTCTTGCTACCACCAGCCATGTTTTGAGATTTCTGCTCAATAGCTCTTAAATCAGCAATCTTCCCAAAAGTGCCAAACATGTGGACAATTTTTTTGGCCACTGTATCCATGGTATACACTCTTCTGTCATCATCATCTCAAACTCTACGGAGTCGGGGATGCCATGTCCCACGGCCTTAAGATTAGAAGCATAAGAAGTCGAAGGAAATCAGGATGACATGATAACAAGTGGTACTCACAAGGGGGTCCGGGCTGGAGAATCCCGTACCGGGGCTAGGTACAGTGGCCAAAAAAATTGTCCACATGTTTGGCACTTTTGGGAAGATTGCTGATTTAAGAGCTATTGAGCAGAAATCTCAAAACATGGCTGGTGGTAGCAAGAAAGCTTTTGATTAGAGCTACAATAATCTGTCTGTTTTGTCTTATTTGGCCAAATATCTGTGGAGTTATGATTGATTTAAAACTGTATGTCATTTGGACAATTTTTTGAGTTGCCACTTCAAAATCATTATTGCAATAACCTGATGTGTTATACATGATGTCATGGGTGGAGCTGTACAGTAATGAAATGTATACACTACAATGATGTCATAGCTGACAGCTGGAGCATACATAGCAACATACAGATGCTCTACAGCCTCTATGAAAATCATGGGGTCCCTCATATCAGCCCAGAAAGACAATCTCTACTCTCTCCTCTTAACTGCCTCTCCATCTGCAAAAATTGCAGCTCAGACTGGAGTATGGAAGCCAAGAGTTGCTTTTGTGGCTTAAAAGACAAATACAGACAATGAGAACAATACAGCAGGGTGTCCTAGGAGGCTCTCTACTACTTGTGAAGAGGTTAGATTGGAAAAAAATCCATTCTGGTAAAGCCAGATTGCTACTCAAGTGGCCTGAAACATCAAGGCTCTTCTTGGACAACCTGTCCCAACCTATAACAGCCAAAACATTCCTGAAAACGTCTTGTGGCGATCTCCAAAACACAGAACAAGTGCAAACTTACAGTGACTTGCAGCAAGGCTCACTTGAAGTTTGCACAGATGTAAAAAGACCGGGCTGTAGAAGGCTAGAAGTGGGTTATTTTCTCAGATAAGACCAAAACCAATTATTTTGGGGCAAATATGCCCCAGCATGTGTGAGAAAAGAGAGATAAATTCATAGTACAGCAAGATGTGACAGAAATGATGACATTTGAGAGAGAAAATGACATGATGGGGTAGGGTATGGGGCAACAGTAAGCAGTAAAAATGGTCCAGATGAAGGGGAAGATAGATTGCAAACACTATATGACCATCTTAAGTAACAAAATCCTGGAAAGCATTAATAATATGGGAGTTGATCCAGAGGTGGCCATTTTTCAGCTGGGTATTAACTTTCTAAAGTGCTATATCCAATGGTTTCCTTTATCAGAACATGTCTCTCTACCTATAAAAGCAACACTCTGCTTTCATACTTCAGTCTGAGCTGAAATTTTGATAGAGGGAGGGGCAGTTTGGAGGAGAGAGTAGAGATTGTCTTTCTGGGCTGATATGAGGGACCCCATGATTTTCATAGAAGCTGTAGAGCATCTGTATGTTGCTATGTATGCTCCAGCTGGCAGCTATGACATCATTGTGGTGTATACATCACATTAATGTACAGCTCCACCCATGACATCATGTATAACACATCAGGTTATTGCAATAATGATTTTGAAGTGGCAACTCAAAAAATTGTCCAAATGACATACAATTTTAAATCAATCATAACTCCACAGATATGTGGCCAAATAAGACAAAACAGACAGATTATTGTAGCTCTAATCAAAAGCTTTCTTGCTACCACCAGCCATGTTTTGAGATTTCTGCTCAATAGCTCTTAAATCAGCAATCTTTCCAAAAGTGCCAAACATGTGGACAATTTTTTTGGCCACTGTAGGTAGGTTCCCTCGCGAAGCCCTTAAATATAATCGGCGAAGGGCCAGCGGGGCAGCAAAGCCCGCTACCCACATGCCGACGGGCAGCAGGCTCACCCAGGCATAGGCTCGCGATCCCGTTACTGTGTTTGCTCTCGATACCTAAAAGAACCAACAATACGAACTGAACCATATGTCAAGCAAAAACAAAAAAAAAACATCGTCCAAATGGATCTTAACACGAGAAAGACACTAACCATGATAATGGGTCTCAGTGAAGCCGTGGTGAGCTCAGTGCAACAATGCCAAACTCAAGTATGTTGGTACGTTCAATAATCTTAAGAGTAAACATTGTCCTCTGTGGTCTAGTGGTGTTGTTCATCTAGCGCACCATGATGGGTTCAATCCCCATCAATGGACATATAGCGAGAAGATCCATCGATCTGAGTCTTTTCCGCTTAACTTCTATAGTGGATTCTTTTTGGGTATTCGGTATCTCAAATCAGGCATTTAGGAGCAACGTCCCGTCACAGATAAAGAACACCACTAGACCACTGAGGACAAATTACGACGACATGATCCCTGTTCACTTGAATACATTCATCAGAGTCCATCAAGGGAGAGTTCTCGATGCGCAGCCAGCTTCTTATCAGCCATCACACCAATGCTCGTTTACCACCGTTTTTTAAATTTACATATCTTCCAGAGTACAACCAAGTAGTTAGAAAATGCAAATAAACCAATCATCACCGTTCCATCAAAAAACCAAAATACTATCATACACACACAGTCCCCCAATCACACCAGGTCTTGCACCAGGTAGAAGTGCATCCCTTTGTCATTCAAGACAGCCTCGCAATTCATGGCCTGCAATGAGTAATCCACAGCCACCCTGGCCCTCATCCAAGTATGATTATCCAAATCACCAGAGAACTTCACGGTGATACATTTACATGGCCTACCACTTTCCGTCAACTTGCCCTCGCTTACAACCTGCCAACGTGTCAGGATTGATTTATAATTAAGGAGCAATATACATGCACCGTCAAACCCCTCCCATCTCCCTCACAGAGTGCCATCGCAATCGCTACAAGTGCCTCGAACCAGAACAATTCATCACGCAGTTCAAGGTCATTCTTGGATAAACCGTTCAACAGTGCAGAACTCGCAGCAAGTCGGGATTTGTGTGGTTCTGAATTCAACAGCAAACCTTCTTTGATTTGGTCGCATAATTTTCCAGAGCATACCCTAGGTTCTGTCAGAAATTGTCCAAAGTATCAGAGTCAGTGACTCAAAAACATACCATTCATCTCTTCCATACAGATATCCAACACCCTCTTCCACACACACAGTGAGATCGTTACATGACTTAAGCAAAGAAAACACAATTCTTGGCCAACCCACGAGATCAAATCGAATTGACCAAGAGTTCAAGAACACCTCGTTGGGTAGCCTCTCGGGCGCAGCTGTAGCTTCCATCGAGATGGGCACAACCTTGCACAAACTATCCCCTATGACTCGGACTCGATGGGAGAACTCTTTGTTGGGAGAGAGATAGTGTTGGGCACCCATGGTCCTAATCGTAGGCCAGCCACGCCGCTGATACTTCCGCATGGCTGCAGAGCGTCCGGCAGCTCCCACCGGAGCGAATGCCAAGTTGACCTTCTCGCAGTACGTGGCATGGGGATACAAAGATATTGCGTAGTCGTAAGTGATGAAATTCATGACACAAGCTTCAAAATCGCAATCAGCACTTCATGTCTTATGGCAATTGGACATTAACACTCACATGAATGAAAGCCCATTATAGCTGCAACCGTGGGGCTGTCACAAGAAATCAACTGGATAACTTCCGTACGTAGACCAATCGTCTTGCAGAAATCGTAGATGCCAACAATATGGGAAGATGAATAGCCGGTCCTAGAACAATCCCCTTCTCCAAGATTGTCATTGAGATCCGTCTCCTGGTCACCTCAGGGTCTACCCACAGCCCTCCAGAAAGAAAGCCAAGGTTGGAGTGTAACGCTGTGGGACATAAAGGTCCAGGTCACCATTGTGCTAAGTCGAACTCTCCAATGCCCTGAGCGCCATGTCTTTACTAGGGGGGAACGAGTAAACTTGAGGTAAAGATACAGATGAAGAGACAGAAGTATCAATGGTTGCATTCTGAATACCAGAGATAGAAGCGTTCTGAATAAGACCAGGGAGTTCTGGTAGGCTTGCCCTCAGACAGGTGTCGAAAATGTCCTTGCCCAGGACCACTGAAGTGTTATAGGGGCAGTAATTTGTGAGTGTAAGGTCAATTGCCGTTGTCAAAGGTATCAAGTCAGACAGAATGGTAACAGGCAGCGAGCGGACAATGCCTGATTTGAACTCAGGGAAAGGCAAACCGCATTGTTTGGCATAGGAGACAGAGAGCAATGAACTCATTAGACATTGGTCACAAGCATATGAAAGAACAGAGACACCTTCAATGAGAACGATGAGAAGAACCATGACGAAAAGAGGAAAGAGAGAAAGATGTTGGGTGGTGGTTGGGCCGAACAGATCTTGAGGTAGACAAAGAAGACGTGAGTGGGAAAGCAGGGGTCAGCGAACGCGTGCAGATACCCACCCACACTGACTAAGGTAAAAGAAGAGGGGTGTTTGGACAGGACAGCAATTGCCGGCCCAGGTACACAAGGAATGCAAACTCCAGATCACAAACAGCAAGAGCTGCGGTGCGGATTGACTGGACACTCCCAATCACTGATCACCCATGGAAACGTAAATTTGATTGCTTCGTAAAAACCCACTACTTACGTAGTGGGAATTTTTTTTACTGACTAATTTGGAGCTGGCAAGCATGCTGGCAGGTGTCAATCTGGTGCGCTGTGAAGTTAAACACATAAATATATGCTCACCAGATGTTTTATGACAGTTATGCGGTATCTCTGAGCACAAGCTGGTAAGGTTCCGACTGTCCGGCAAAGCACGAGACTTTAGGTCATGTGCACATACTATATTTGGCAGGTAAACTCATGTGAACTTACCTTATATAGATGGTAAGGTAGGTAGGTTCCTCGACCGAGGCACTAAATTTTTTTCCAACCCCCGGTCATTAATTTTTTTTTTTGGACCCCCTTGGGTACTCACTCCAGAATAAACTGACCACACTAACCACCATGAATCACAGGGCTGCTCACCATCCATGAAGGTAACAGCGTCTTTATTTCCTGCTGGCATTTGACTCGGCCATCTGCTAATCTTTCCCTGTATCTTTTCATCTTTTCCCCTTCTACCTTGCTTTCCTTACGTCTTACCTGCTGGTCCTCAATGACTGCCAATGACCTTCCTATCGCTGTTTCCTTGTAATCATAACTTTCAGGAATTCTTGGTCTTGTCTGTCAACAGCGGTTTTTGACTTCACATCTTGTTGTGACAGTTACAAGGCCGAATGAAATGAGGCTGAGTTTCTTACACTCTCTTTCCACGTGTGGCTATGTGTAAGTGTTCCCTATTTTACCTGTCCGTTTCATTCCGCATAATCTTCCATGTGATTTTCATTTTGTTTGTTGTTGCTTTTCTTCTGCTTCCTCCCACTTTCTGTCAGACCCAACATTATCACTTTCTTCCTTCATACCCTTGCCATTGGACCCAACCCTATGGCCCGTCTTTTTTCAATGATATCCTCCCCTCTGCTCCCATCTATCTATCTATCTATCTATCTATTTGGTATCTGAGCTGTGATTCAAAGTCCAACTCAATGTGCTTCTCTCCATACCACCAACACCACGTCTGTTCTAGTCTTCCTGGCTGTTGATATAAGCTCATCCCAGCTGCTGCAAGATCAGGCTGACCTTTACTTTCACAGAGACTAACATGATAATACTGTGATTCTGGGCCTGTTTCTATTTCGACTGATGTACTTCCAACCCCTACGACTTCCGTAAACAATGACAATCTGTGATAGCATGTCAGTCATCTCATCATACACATTCTGCTTCATATCCATCCCTAATGTGAGTGGTTGTCTCCAGCCCTGTTTCTATATCTCGCACCACTGGTTCCTCTCAACTGAGTCAACTTATGACAGGTTCCAGGCAAAAATAAGGCATTTGATGTCGAGGAACCGTTGAAAAGCATGGCAACTGCTGTGTCTTGTTCTGGACCTTCTCTATATTTAGAAACTTTCCCATTTCGCTCCTGACGACCTCATCTTTGACGACTGATACCCTCTGGAGTACTCCCTCTTGAGGAAGGTTCGCACTGTTGTCAGTACCAACAACCTATGACTTCTGGTACAAATGCTTTCATCCATTACCCAGCTCAAACTCACTCGCACCAAGTTACCCCTTGCACTATGACCAATCCCAATTCCAATCCTCAAGCTCAGGCTCAAAGGGCAGCAGGCATCCTTGTCCATATAATTACAGGTGGGGGCTTGTTGTTGCACGGAATATTATGATGTTGAGGATTTGTGTCAACGTATGGTTGAAGGAGGAGGTGGACTGGAAGAACGAGGGGCGTTTGGCAGAAAAGATAAGCCTAAAATGGGTGAGTAGTTTGTCATTGTAGTCCGTTGAGTTTGCTTTCACCTCTTCCTTCCTCTTCTTTCTTCCTCCGAGTCCTGGTCTTCTTTTGTATTCTTTGGTGTATGTTCTAATACCTTTTGCCTGTCTCTTTTGGTTCATTTCCCTCTTTTTTGTTTTCCTTCTTTTTTCCATTGTTTTTGGAAAATTGGAGACCAATGCTAACTATTTCTGCTTCACCTCTTCCTATGTCAACATCAACAGCCTTACCCAAACTCACTGATTTGCATCAAAGACATTATATCAGTATCGTTGCCGGAGCCATAGCCATGTTGTCGTATTCATTGGGCTCAGCTTATACTCAAACCGTTCCCCTCCTCAATATGCTGCATACTTCACACTCCTGTCTATGATGGTCATTGGACTATCCATTCGGATCTTTCAACCAACACAGAAGAGAAAGAAAGGCCAGAGCAGAAGGGGGGGGAAGGGCAAAGGACTGACTGGTCAACTGTGTCGTTCAGACATTTGGACAATTGGATCCCTTTCGCTAAGATATGAGGTCTTTCCTCACTATCTCGTTTCTCCCAATTTCCCATGTCCAGACCCTCTTTACCCTCTGCATCAATACCAACAGTGACAATGACAAACAGCTGCATCAACATTGGTGTTTACAAAGACCTTTCTCTGTCCATAGGTCATGACCAGAAGCAGTTGAGGATGCTTAGGTTGACCACTGATTCACTCCTCTGCACATCATCACTACCTTCAAGTTCTCGGGAGGGAGACTGGTTTGGTTGGAGGTTTACAGACTTCAAGCTGGAGGGCTTGGGCAGATGACTGGTTGGGGTGATGGGGATGGGTATAGGTTTGAGTATCGGTATGCATATGCATATGTGCTTTAGAATGAGAGGCAAAGGGAGGGGATATTGGGGTTAAATGTGAGTTGCACATTTCTATTTTCCCCAATGGTGTCTGTTGACCATTTCATTACAGCAACTGCATCTAAGCATTCTACTTGCTCTCCACCCTCACTTTTATCCATCTCTCCTCCCAACTTTCCTTCTTCTCCCTGCTCTTCCCTCAGCCTGTCATCATCTTAAATGGTCTCTCAAATTACTCAGATGGCTTCACAATGGTATGGCTTTTTCATGTAGGGTAGGGAGTCCTGCAGACACCGACTTCACTGGTGTACTAGTCGCCTAAATCACTGAGATTAGTCCTTATGTAGGCATCAACACTGTGGAAGCCAAGTGGGAGGAGAGAGGATGAGATGATGCTAGAGAGAGACGAGGAAGGTGGCAGAGCGCAAGTACTACAGCAGAGCCAAAAGGTCTAGACCTGCTTTTAACCAACCAAGTGACAACGTAGTATATACTGCTTTCTGCGATAATTATCTGAGAGGAATGGTAGTTAAAGATAGCAACTTTGTGGAATAATCCTGAGTCAGAAGTGGTCAAAAGACCTTCTCAAGATGAGTAAAAGAGTGGGAAGTATTTCTCCAAATCCAATTCAAATTCTTGACAATAAGCTGGTTTCTTTGCCAAATGTCTGAAGCTATAGGCTTTCGGGAATAACAAGTACATTGCACAGCACATCATGCCAGCCACGCGGTTGAAGAATCAGGTGAGGCTTAATGCAATCCCCAACTTTCTCGACATGATCAAGACTCAGAAAGGGGAATACTTAAGAGTTAGAGTAAAAGAGTTAATACCACGATATGCCTTATCCCCCCCTTATACTTTTTTATCCATCAAAATTTCTGAAAGGTTCCATCCCAACAGGTCAAGGACACCTTCCATCACAGGAGACGGACGGTGAAGCATGTGCCGAATCCTGATGGGAATGTGCTGGTTGAAGAATCAGGTGATGCTTACACAAGACTTGTCACGAGAATTTCATGAGAACTACTAAATTTGGCTTATCTTACTAGATTAGATTTACTACATTACATGAAAACGCAATGAAAACAGGTACTGTACACTTATTTCAAAACAGGTGGATGGAATGGACAGAATGGTCTGTCAAAACGGGTCAACCAGTCAATGAATACGGGTTGAAAACGGATGTATTTCAATGAGAACGGGTGTGAATAAATGTGCAATCGGCCCCTTACCCGTGACCCGTGACCCGTGGTGGATATATAAGTATGGACATATATGTCGTCATATCATATGATATATGCATGACCAGAGATCTTAGATCGATCAATAGAAAAGGCGCGCCGCCGGCATTTGGGGTTGCGCACAAAAGGGCCCGCCATTCGCTCCCCTCCCCTCCCTCACAGGCTCGGGGGGTCCCCCGAACCGGGGAGTCTCAGGCGGGCACACTAAAGCCTCGTTGTGCGCGAGTTAGATGTTCTCAACCCTAACCTTTAACCGGTGCAGCTGCGCTGCAGGGCCTCCGGCCCCCTAACTCTAACCCCGCCTCTTTGAGGTTTTGGCGGCTTTGCCGCGGGCCTACGGCCCAGAAACCCGAACCCTAACCGAACCCTAACCAAAACCCTAACCAAACGAACCCTAACACTAAGGCGAGGCGAGGTGTAATAAAAAAGTACAAGTACAGGATCGAGCCCACATTCTTTGCTCCAGCTTGACACGCTTAGCCAGTAGGCTACCAACACTTACTTTGTGTAGTAAATGACAGGCATATAACGGTATATTGTGCGTTTTGGGAGAAGATCGGGTCTGATCGGTTCTTTTTGGCTCCAGACCGGTCACGCGGATATCACGGTATATGACGACATATGTGTCCGGACTTATATATCCCCGTGGTGACCCGCCATACCCGTGCTTTTCACTACTTCAAATTGAAGAAAAATTTTTACTTGGTACTTAACTAGGGGCGTCTGAACACCGTCCCGACATCACCCTTCTAAGATCCTGCCTCATCGGAGCATCCTATTATAGCGCAGCAGCGCTCTTCTTAGCTTTTATCATCTCGACTCTCTGATCGTCTCATCTTACGATTTCGATGGCTTTGGATTGACGATCCTACACCCTTTACTTCCCGTTGGAATAGGCAGCACAACCATCATCAAGAATTGTTGGTTCATCTACTGATGAACAGGATCTTTGTCTCAGGTGACTCGTAGTTCTTGATAAAAGCCTGCTGGATTTACTATCTGCTCAGAACATCCCTTCAAGCCCCCGTCCTGACAAGCTTCAATGCCTATCCCGGGGCCTGTTTATGCCAGTATCGCTGTCCCATCAATGGTACATCATCCTCCTCTTGTACTTGCATTGCATTATTAACAAGTTTTTCTGACTAGGTGACCAATGTGCTTTTCGGTAGGCAGCTCTCAAGAATTTCCACCTGCTACAACAGTACAACTCATATTACTTACAGGTGGATATGCAATTTTGTTTGCAATCTGCATGTACATCATACGTTGCAAACGCGGGACTGTCAAAAGAGCCCATCAAGTTGCTATCGTGTCTTTGTTTGCTTTTGCAACATTGGCAATCATTTTCGGTGGTATAGAGGATGCTATGCTTATCGGCTTCTTCAGTGACATAGTAGATCCCGCCTTGATCGTCTCTGAAGACTTGTACAGCCGGTTTAGTCTGTGGCCAATATCACAGTGAGTACTCAGCTAAGTATTTTCACCATCACGACTCAAAGACTGCTCAAAGGACTATTGCGTTTGGAATCTATACACTGGCAAAGTAAATCTTGTCTCTCTGGAACTTTTGCCATCGAATTCGTAGCTAATCTACGCACCTCAGTGCTTTAGCAGATTTTATTTTGGTAGATTATCCAAGATCGACAATGACTTACCACTGTCTAATTTGCATGTGCAATAGATCTACAGGTGCTATAAAATATGGGGATTCAAAAAAAGGGTAATTGCATTTCCGGTATTGATCTCTGTGGTGAACAATGGCAAGTAGTAACACTGCATGAGACCATGTAGTACTGATCATCTTTCCCCAGGTCTCGCATTAGTTAGAACAATAATTCTCGCAATAAACACCAGACCCTTTATCTTGGAACATTTGATTGCGATCTCCCCTGGCCTGGACGTACTTGAACTAACTCTTCGCAATTCGTTCTTAGCCGTAAACCTGCTCACTAATTTATTGATCCCTTTCATGATTGGTATGACCTCCACAACCTCGATGATGTTCTTCAAGTTAGCGCTGACGTCTTACAAAATATTGTTATAAGCGGGCAGAATCTGGTGGATCGGGCGCCAGGCTTCCAAGTTCATCGGAACACAGA
Source organism: Tetrapyrgos nigripes (assembly GCA_013368315.1). NCBI lineage: Eukaryota > Fungi > Basidiomycota > Agaricomycetes > Agaricales > Campanellaceae > Tetrapyrgos > Tetrapyrgos nigripes. The sequence goes on from JAACJM010000021.1 coordinate 440,865, forward strand.
AGCACTCTCTTACTAGACGGAGTGTCGCAATATGGTATTTACAACTCATCTATTATCAGATGATAGCGCTGAGTGTTTGAACTTCTAGTCTCGAGTCTGGAATGATGTACCCACTGGTCCTGATACCTACTCTGGGGATATATTTTTCGTCCTTCAGGTTTTTCGAGGGTGATATGATTCCCATGCTCACTCAAATTGTCGTACGTCTATTTTACATGGTCTCCTTATGTATCTGACACGTTCACTGGCTTGTGTAGGGCATTGCACCGACATTCATCATCGTCCGAGTCGCCCTCGGTATTAGTATCGAAAACGTTAAAGATACTGTAGCTAGGGACAAGGAGATTAATGGCGGACAGAAGACTTGCAGATTGATGACAATCTTTGAAGACAATACCAGTCCTATGGGAGCATCTGAGTCTGTGTAAAGGCAGTATCTCGGTCTCTGATGCAGGATGCGGAATAAGGAAGTTCACCGTACAATACACTTTCATCGGGTTCAGTTTCCGAGTGGGTCTCCACTCCTATCTCTTCTTTCCAAGTTCCTTCCTCAGCCCATCAGCAAAACTACAAGTGGACTTTTCGTTACTTTTCATGACTTTCAGGAGAGGACTTTTTCTGGACTTTTTTTCGGAGTACTTTTTAGGACTTTTTTTGTACTTATCATTTATGTCAGTAGTAAGGACTTTTGGTCGTACTTTTTTTGACTTAGGGATTACAACTGTATGAAATCAGCTTACCCGGTACAGTCTTCCACTTGCTGCTCTAGCTGCTTTGAGTTACAGTTCGGAATACCGTCAACACAGATATGAACTGTGGTGCAGCACTGAGCGAGTGGTCAAGTCTGCAAGTCATATTCGCCTGTAAAGAGGAACATGGAGCTGGCCGTAGTAACGGGGTCAGAAAGGGAGTTGGGGAATGACAACGACAACGACGTGGGATATAAGTAACGACGGTAACAACGTTAACGAACCTCTTATGTAGCAAAAAAATTTCGCCAAAGCAGTTTGAAATTCCGCCAGCCACCTATACAAGGTGCCAACGATAGAAGCTAAAGAAGGACGTTGCTGCAGGCGAGTCAGGGGCAAACGACCTTGACACCGTGTGAAAAGGATTAGACCGCTACTTCAACTTGGTACTACCGACGCAAACGGGAGGACTCATCATCTGACATCATCCGACCGACATCGAACTGGCTTCCATTACCAGTCCTAACATAATCCCAAAGCAAATCTTATCCAAATCCAAGCAGTACTTCAATCCAACTCAACTCATGCAGTGACACTGATCATACACAGCCTCGTACCGCCAATCCGGATTCCGAGCGCTAACTAAATTTCAATATGGGTGACTCTTGTCTGAGTCTCTTTATTAGGCGCCGAAGGCGCAGCTGGGCTATGGGTTTCTTGGTATTTACATACTTCATGACTTGTTGTTTCTGTCCCTGACTGCGCCTTCAATACAGCGCATGAGTCACTCTAGACATCGCGTATGGTTTCTTCTTCTCTCTTAGTACGTATTACAACTAGTCTTATTATACAAAGTACTAGTCTCAGATCGATATCACTATCCCACGTACTGTATGTAACTTGGTATAAATACTACTGGTATTGCTGTAATAACTTCTCGAATACGCGACTAGTAGTCATACTAGTCCTAGTCACTCGAGTCTGATTCTTTTCTTCAGCAGCAGCAGGATTTGCCATTCCCCTCATCGGAGTTGGAACTTACCTTCCCTTCCCTGCTTCAATCTTCTTATTCTTCTTCCCTCTTCCTCTCAGAACAACAACAACAACAACCTAGCAAACCATAACCTCGGTACCGGTACCATCATACACAATGAATTGGGCAAACCGAGCAGTTAGTAACATCAGCGCTGCTGTTGCTCAGCGTCTAGTAGACCGATGCGAGTTGAAGTTTAATGAGGCTGTTATCTCGTTCGTGTTCGAATTAACTTATATTACTTATGTTCTGCAGAATTGATAGGAATTTTCATTCATTATTCATTTTCATTTTCATTTTCGTTTTCTAGGAACATCTCCAACGAAGGCTTCGACCTCTCCCTCCAGGGATCCTTAACCAAAGCCGCTCCTGTCGAAACACGGATTGAGTTTACAGAGCCTGTTAAAGTTGAATGGGAGGGAAGTAGTATTGCGATGATTGAGTTGCCTTTTAGTGAGTGTTGTGTTTTTTTTTTGTGTTTTGTGTTTTGTGTTTTTGTGTTTTGTGTTTTTGTGTTTGTCGGGTCTCAATTCTTATCACTTTTTTTCGATTTTGTTAACGTTGTCATCTACTAGTAATTGCTGCCGGAGGCAAAGGTGTACCCAACTACTGTCCCGATGCGCGTCTCATCGTTACAGATCAGGACAAGTGCGTACTACATACTTCAAGTTCCGTTCCTCTCCCCCTAAGTTCTAAGTTCCCTCTTCTCTTCTCTATCCCATGATCGACAGCACACTCACACTTCCCGGCAGATTCACCCAATTCTCCATCTTCATCTTCACCAACCCCTCCTTCTCCTGGACCATCTTCACAGATAAACTGCGCCTCACCGTTACGTCCCTAGGAACTGTTTTCGAAAACATCTCGTTGAGAAAGAAGGTTGAGTTTAGAGCGTTTGATGGGCTGCGTAATGATCAGATTGGCCTGAGGAGGTTTGAGGGTTTGAATTTGGGGGAGGGGGAGGGGGGTGTGGGTAGTGGGGGTGTGGGTGTGGGTGTGGGTGGTGGTGCAGAGGGTAGTGGTGCAGAGGGTGGTAGTGGTGGTGGTAGTAGTGGTGGTGGTGGGATTCAGATTGAGATTGATTCGGAAATTCCTAGTCATGCTCGTGAGTAAACCCTACCTTGACTTTTTGATCATAAAGTAGAACGAAACGACTCGGACTACGTCTTCGTTTGGGATTTTGTGATTTTAAACTGATTTACCTTTTTGCTTTTTTTTTTTTTTTTTGCGCAGAGCTTGGGCTTGACCTCGGTATTGTCACGTTTACGGCCAAGTTCAAGGGTGTTACTGTTGGATGTAAGTGTTGATTAACATTATACTTCTACTGGGTATCACCTCTGACTATTATTATTTTCAGCTCTAACGACCACTCAAAACCTCATCCTTTCACCCAACTCGGTCACAAAGACTCACCTGACTGGACGCATCGTTCCACAATCCGGTTCTGATCTTGAGGCACCGGTTATTGAAGAGTTGTTTTCCAAGTATTTGGCTGTGAGTTTTTCGTGTTTCCCCTCCTCTCTTCCTCCCGGTTACTTATCTACTCAACAGGGCGAAAACCAGACTCTTCAACTTGTGGGAGAATCCGTGCATCCTCCTTCTGGGTCAGGGCTAGGTTCATCTAGTCCTAGTCCTCATCCTACTCCTAGTTCTTCTGATCCCGCTCCCGCATGGTTAACCACAGCGATCCAATCGTTGACTTGGGAGGTTGTTTTATCGGGGTCCGGGGCAAAAGCAAAAGTTTGAGGCTCGCTTCTCTTAAGAGTAGTGTTTGCCAGGTTCACGGTTCCGCAATAAATTTGTTTTATGTTTTGTTTTCTGCTCGTAGTACGTACTCAATGATTGCATTAATTCTATTGTTCAAGGGTCTTCTGAGGCAGGGCATTTCAAAAAAAAGGTCAAATATTTGAACTTGCTGCAAAAAATATGAGCTTCAATAGGCACTTATGCCTCGTACCCGGATTGAACGAGTGACCTTTCCATTACAAGTGGAACGCGCTACCACTACGCCAACGAGGCTACAGTGATTGGAGTGAATGTAGTGAGAATGAGACGGTGATTGGGTAAGCTAAAAGGTACGCGTACGTCATTTCAATTTTCTGCTCCGTTCCCCAATGTCGTCTTCCCCCCCCAAAGACACGTCCCTCCAACTCTGCCGCGTCGTCTCCGAAGCCAAATACAACGCCCGTGCCTCTCGCTACAACCGTACCAAACCCCAGCCATGGATCGTCCGTAAACTCATGGTGGGGATTACGCTCGGTATCATAGGGTATGCTGGGTATGTTTATATCGGAAGGTTCTTTTTACACGGAGGAAGAGGAGGGGTAGAGGAGCTGGAGAGACAACTAGGTGGAAGGGGAGGAAGGATAGGGTTGTTGGTGGTGTTTTGTGTGCTTTACACGTGGATGTTGTGGGCGTATGCCATGGTGGTGGTTACTCCCCCTGGGTTTGCGAGGGATTATATCCAGAAATCAGCTTCGCCGGTGGTACCTGGGAGGTCCGTCAACAGCAACAACAGCAACAATCCCCCCAACGGCATATCAGACCCCGACTCGGATCTAGGGCATTCCCAAGACTTGCACTTGAACCCGAGGGATATTCTTGGGAGCCGTGATGATGTGGACGACGACGACGACGACGATAGTATAGGCGGTCCGTCCTATGAAGACCAGCTTCCTCGTCGGAGAGCCAACTCTCACTCTCGCACCTATGGCAGGGATATCGATATAGAAGCAACAGCTGGAGCAGCGAGGTTACGAGGGGGAACCGACGTCGACACCCAAGCAGGCGTTCTCAGTGCTTTACCGGTTCAACTACGACCTAACCACCACCAAATACCGACGAATACGAATACGAATGCCCCCTCCAATTCCACTCCTAACCCCACCACTAACCCCACCAACCTGGAACCCCCTTCTAAACCCCTCTCCCCCCGACGTCAACGCCTCGCCTCTCTCGAAGCTCGCAGACTCCAACGAGATCTCTTGCTTCTCTCTCGTCATCCGCGTTCTCCTTTTTCTTCGCTATACTCTTCCCCTTCCCTACTCAACCCTGCCCAACTCAACCCCCCAAATCAACCCCCAGGTCAAAGTCAAACGACCACCGCAAACCTCCCCCTCCCAACCCGCACCCCACCACTAACCCCAACCCTCCTCCCCTCCCACCGCTATTGCCCCACCGACTCCATAATAAAACCCTATAGAACACACCATTGTAGGATATGTGGAACATGTGTATTAAAGTATGATCATCATTGTCCTTGGATTGGACAGTGTGTTGGGGCTAGGAATCATAAGGTGGGGGGTGTCTTCTTCTTTCTGTATAAACGCGTCGCTAATCACTCTTATATAACACAACAGTACTTTATAAACTTCAACCTCGCCACAACTATATTCACCGCATACACTTTTGCAACTCTATTACCTTTTACTGTGCACGACCCTTCCCCATCTTCATCCACATCCACATCAACACCAAATTCACCTTCCTCAGATTCCCTAGACGTAAACCAAATAATCCTCCTCGCTCTCTGCCTCCTCTTCCTCCTCTTCACCTCTCTCCTCTTCCTAACCCACGCCCACATGTTAACCCAACACCAAACGACTGTAGAGGCTCTTTGGCATAGAGGAGTGAAAGAGAGAGAGGAAGGAGTGTTGGGTGGGGTGTGGGGGTTTGCATGTGGGGCGTTTGGGTGTAGCGCGTCGGATCCTAATAGTGAAGATGGTGGGGGTGTAGGGGATAAAGCGGGAGAAGGACAAAAACAACAAAGGGTCTTTGAACCCTGTGCCCCCCTCCGTTCTAAAACCCGAATCAAACACCACTGGGACGAAGAATGGGGGAGGATTGGGAAGGAGGGGAATTTATGGTGGCATGGGGGGGCTGAGGGGGAGGAGTTTCGTTCTTCTCGATATAAAGAGGGGGACGAGTTGGAGGCCAACGCAAATATGAAGAAGAAATCCTCCACTCGTCTAGGTTGGGAAGAAACAATGGGATCTTCTTTCCTCGGGTGGGTTTTTCCTATCCCTGCTAGGTGGGGGGATGAGTGGCCTTTTGGGGTTTATGATGATTTTGATTATGATGGGGATGGGGAGTCTCGGTCTCAGTCTCAGTCTCAGTCTCAGTCTGGGGATGGGGATGGGTTAGCGAAGACAAATGGGGATGGGACCAGGGTGAACGGGAAGACAAATGGGGATGGGGACGACGGGAAGACAAAGACAAAGGGGGACAAGAAGGAGAGTAAAAGCAAACAGAGAAGAACCCACCTTGGTGTACATTACCTCCCTAATCCTAGGTTTGATAAAGAGGGGAGGTGGAGGATGAGGAGGGAGTGGCCTGAGGGGTTGAGGTAGTGAATGGAGTGAGCTACGTTGAAGTGGGGAACGGAGTGAGTTAGATTGAAGTAGGTTGATGGGGGGAAGGGGGTTGGGTGTGGATGTGGTGTAGAGGGGGGACTTATTGATATCATATACGTACTATATACTTACCGTTTCTATTGTTTTGTTTTATTGGCTTTTTGTCTTTTTGTCTTTTTGTTGCTCGCTTGTTGGTTATGTTTGATGCTATGGATACATACCCATACCCTTAGCTTACAGTCTTACTCACGATAAGTACTTGATACTCGATACTTGATGATGCATACGCATACGCATACCTATGTGTCGTGGAGATGAGATGGGATGAGATGAGATGATGGAACACTCCAAGAACACAGAACACAGAACACTCGGCACTGGTCTGCATCCTGCATTCTGCATAGTACTGAGTACATGTATTGACAAGGTATGTCAGTCTGACATACCGTTTCCGTTAGACCGTTGGTTGGGTTGTGCATATTATATACTTAAGTATATATACTTATATTCCTGAATTCCGGATCCTGAAGCTCAACTCAACGCGCTCAACGTTAACACATTTTTATCTTATTTTATTTTATATTTTATTTTTACTGTGGCGTCCACCATCGATCCAGTGTTCAATGTCCCACCGTCCACCGTACATATGCAAGGGAAGGCCAGGAAATATTTGTAGAAAAGGCTAAAGCGATACTATACTAACTTGGAAATTTGGAATTGGAATTGGAATCCCGACCATCACTATCACTATCACTCTTCGGACACTCACAAGCTGAAAGGCACCAACGCAACGTCTCTTAATGTACACCTGTGGCCTGACCTGATCTGACCTGACAGTGTCGCTGTACATCGATATCACTTCTTACCGTGACGACTCTGCTCATCGAATTTTATCCTTAATGTCTGCTCTGGTACCGGTAACGTCGGCAGATACAACTTTCAACAGCAATTTACGACACCTTCATCGTTCGGACCTTCGCCCCACTCAATCCTCAATGCCTTACACAAGCGAAGCGTAAGCTAGCTTATCAACACGCGGACTATAGTAGTATGTATCGAACTCGAGGAATTCCCTTCCGAGGACCGATGACTCGGTCTCGGTCCCTCCGTATGCTATCTATCCTCTCCCATTGCTGGGACTCGGAGGAAGGCCCTGGAAGAAATCTTATACCACGAGAATCGAGATGACCATGGTCAAGTGTCTGTGTCAATCTACTTGGCTATTATTCATTCGTTTCAAGAGTGGTTTCTTTCAAGAAGATTAAATTCGCAAGTTTGTTATGTATATGTTCGCCTCAACGCCTCAACGACTACTAACGATTCACGTCGATTCAGTTTAAGTACGTGATACGTGATATACTTACTTAAGCTGGATGGATGTCTCCTCGGCTATAGCCACGAAATTGGTTCTCTCGAGGATGGATGGGCTTTGCGGGAGCCTAGTACTAGTAGCGCCTTTGTCCGTCGAGTTGAGTTTTCGATGCAGAGTGGAGATACATAGAAGGATGCTCAGTTCACCTATACGCCATTATCGATCACTGGTATATAAAAGGATAAGTATATGCACTAGAAGTTGGATTAAGGCTCCAACCTGTTAAATACTGTTACACTTCGTAGAGTAATTAACTGGTAACAGGATATAACATATTATAACTAGTTATAACTAGTTACTAACTGGTTTCTCCTCCACCCTCTTTCTGCCTGAAATAAGCTTACGAGAATCAAATTCAAATAATCCACTCTTCAGCCAAACCTTAGCGCACATTGCAAGTGTAGTTGTCTCTGCCTTCATCGAGCTACGAAGGTCACTGCAGAGGTGTCGTGAACTTGAGAACAATCGCTCGACAGATACACTTGTTCCTGGAATTGCCAAAAAGTCCCGTGCAATACGAGAAATTATCAGAAAGCCTCGCGTATCCTCAGTGATTTTCGCATGTTTCTATGAAAAAATCATGATCAATTTACACAGAGAATAAGATCGGAGAATTGACAGACCTTCCACCAGTCCAAAGGTTTCATGGAATCACCTCTACCCCCTTCGCCTGAAAGATATCGCTCCAACTCGGATGCTGCTCTGTCCTGAGACATTGGCAAACCATCATCAGAGTCAGAAACAATGTCATCGACAAGGGACTGCACAAGATCATCAGAAGCTGTGGATTTCTTCGACTTCACAGGAGAAGTTCCATTTGGACCCGCAGGAGCAGTTGCCACATATGACTCGTAGACATGTTCAAATAGGATTTTGGCTCGCTGATAGTCCGTCGATGAGCGCTTACCAAACCAATTCAGCTGGAACGAAGGATGACAAACTGTCAGGAGTTTTTAGATCATTCCTTAGAGAAAACAGAGATAATACGCACCAGTTGCAACAACATAGAACTGATTGGACTTAGCCAACTGATGATACTTATCAAGCTTTCGAATACCAGCATCAATCGCCTCTGAGAATGATGCAAGCACAGGATCGTTCTTCACATGCATGAGCTTCTGTTTGAAGAAAGATATTACCACTTTTGTTGATTTAGACTTTGACTTTGCCTGCAGCTCACTCTCCTTCCCCTTTCCCTTCTTAGAGTTCCTCTCTGTATCTTCCCATTCCAGTTCCGACGTCTCATCCTCTGTATCACCCAAAATAATCTCGTTTCCCGCTTCATCAAACAATACATCGGGAATATCATCAACGGAATGTGCTCGTGGCTTTGCTGGAGGCCTGTAGGCTTTATCCACCTTCTCCCTAATCAATTTCGTCTTTCTCGCTGCTCCATCTTCGTTCTCACCAACCAATTTTGTGTTCTCCTGAGTAACACCAACCAAGAAGTCAAGTTCATCTCGTACTCGGACAAGCCGCATGTGAACCAATTCGAGTGGCAGCTCACTCAGATGTTGCTGTGAGACGGTCTGCAAATACCGGTTGACGAAATCCATGCCATGTGGTCCTCGGGACACAAACTTTAGACGACCAGTAGTCGGATCCACTGTATCAGCTCCAAACACGCGATCAAAGAACGAATTAAAGCTTTGCCACGGTGACTCTGCTTCCTCATTCAAACTCGTTGCGATTTTCCCATCTGGTTGACCAATTGGAACTGACTCAGGAAGACACGATGAGAGATCGGCGATTTCGGCAATGACGGATTGAATGAGGTTGGCATTGATGGGAGGGGAGGAAGTGATGGGTGTGGCTGAAGCGGAGGGTTGCTTCCTACGAGGAGGTGGCCTACGCTTTGGGAGTTTGGATCCAGAAGCTACGGCGGACGTCGCAGTATCACGATCATCGATATTGTTTGGCTGATTCTGGAAATTGATCGCAGCATGAAGTTTGTTGGTCTTGCGCTCTCGGGGATGCTTCAAGATCATCGAAGGGTCCACTTCGTCCGTATTTCGCTTGCGCCGCTTATCTGCTGCATCTAATCCACAAAAGCGAGTAAGTATCCAAACGACAGAGCAAAAAATTCCAACGCACCAACTTGGACCGATGTGTCTTCAGCTTTTCTCTTGCCAGAGCCAGAACTGGACCCAGCGTCCGATTGTCGAGAATCATCTATAAACAGATTTAAGACAGTAATTGAGAATCAGGATTAAAAATCTTACCTTGGACGCCACCAAGTAGTGAGACTCGAATGCGGAAATGCGACATCGTACGAACACTCAACGATTGGACTGTATCACTGTCGAGGATGGGCTTGAAACACATGGGAATAGAGAGACTGGTCCTAAACCGAGTATCAGACCAAAAGCCCTCCGGTACGTGATGTCGATGAATGAGTTGAGTCTTTATCTGCGAAACAGTGGTATGTGGGGTTACCACTGATATAGTCATAGTTATTCACAGTCCGTAAATGGGAAAATTTACAAACGACATACGAATGGACACTGTTTTCCCATGGATCCCTTGTACAAAAACTGTGAACAGCTGACCATTGACAATCCGTTTGAATCGATCTTGCCGCATATGTGATATGTGGGAACGATGGTAGCGAAACTGATGGAACGGTCGTACTTGGTGTAGAAGAAAGTAATTGGGAAAGAGTTTTTGCGCTATAATTTGTGAGATCTTGGTGGTGTGAAGAATGTAGTGAGATGCTTACCCCAGACAAGGAATAGGATTAACATATAAACATAGATTCCCAATGCACCAGTAGCTATCCCATTCAAACGAAAAACACCAAGTGGAATCTCGAAGTCCTTGACATTTCCGAAACTCAGCAGGAGATAAACATTGATGAGAGGAGCGAAGATAACTCCTAAAATTCCGAGGAACCAGCCGAGTACATGTCTGGAAACGGAGCGAGGGTCTGTAGCACTGAGAACTGGGCGTGTACGATCTGGTTTTGGTCCTTCCATAACTTGTAAGTTAAAGTGATGAATGAAAGTAAGAGAAAAGGGCTACCGGTGTCCAAATACTTTCTGTACACAACTTGCATACTTGCGTTTTTGGCTTCAAAAATCTTTCAGGAGCTCAAGAGGGGAAAGAAACAACCCCGATTTACGTGGGCTTGCTGCTATTTGACCCCCTCGAGCATTCGGCGTCCGCATAAACTGAAAGGGGAGAAGCGACTCCAAGGCGGGTATCAGTGGCAAAAAGGTCATCCAAAGTCCGAAAAGGCGATCTAGCTATTGACTGCTCTTCTACCGTCGAGTCCAGCTTGAAAAGTAACGTTTTAAGTATATGATAAGTACAGTGTCACTCAGCTTGTACAGATTCAGATTAGTTTGAGATGACGAAGTGGTTTGAAGACAGACTCGATATCGAAAGGAGGCAGTACTGTGTACCGCGTGGATTCCTTGTGCGGCAGGAACCGGCATGTTAATGATGTCAGTGGTCAGCGTCATTACGGCCGCTCTTGAACGATAAATTTAGACCGAAATCTGGGCTCCTCCCAACCTCCACCACAACCAGTTATAACAGGTTATAACAGTTACTACCTGTTACTGACCTCAAGCGTAACATGTTAAGTATTTAACATGTTATTAACCAGTTATAATAGTATTTAATAGTATTAGGTTGGAGCCTTAAGTTGGATATTGGTTATTGTGGATAGTACGGCCACTACACGGTCATACTCATGATTGTGGACTCGGCGCATGTTCTAGGCTATTCAAAGGCAGACGACAACTTGAACTAAGAGGAAGATCGAGCTTGGTGTCTGTTCTGTTGGGTGTTGGGATTGCTTCAAGTTGATATGTCATTGTCATGATGGAGCCTCGCCGCTGTGAGATTTGAGCAATTAAGTATGTAGTAAAGTACTTAACTGCTGCAGAATTGAATTTGAGCCAGTAGGATCTACCTAGGTTACCAAATACCGAATAGTAAGAATCGATATCCTCTCCGGCGAGAGCGTCTGGGAACGGTATCGCGGGACGTGGACATGGATATCGCGGTACAGTGAGACATTCCATTCACAAGCACTCTTTTTCTTGCTTATTGTTTGATGCTTTGTACGTACATATTGAGGAAGAATCAAGTTGTAAGTAGTCTTATGGTTATCTCTTAGAGCGGGCAGCACTGCGGGGTTATTACATAATTTAGTTCGGCAAGCCAAAGGCACAAGCATTTCTGCACTGAATCACTCCATTCTTTCTTATACGAATTTCAGGGCTTTTAAATTTAATGCACACAAAATTTTACGATGCAAATTCAAGTGAAAGTAGTACTTATTGAGCGGACGGAATGGGAATCAAAGGCTTGTCGCGGAAGTGGCTGTGCTGCTCGCGGAATTGGACTTGAGGTCTTCTTGCAAGTTCTTCTTCATTTTTCGCCACGATTTTTGGAAGGTTGTCTCATATAGGTTCATATTAATGACTGGTAAAATAATATATATAATATTTTGCTTGAGTAGTAGCGAAAATGTGGGGAAACTACCCGTGAGAGTATTTGGTGATTATGTCATAACTGAGCAGCGGTGCCCGCGCCTATTGATTTGCACCAGACTACTTACACCACACGAAGTGTGTTTAGGTGTAACGTCAGTCTGGTTACATGAGACTAGGTTGTAAGAGAATTGTTGAAATATATAGTAATTATGATTCTATATGGAGTTATTATGAAACTTCTATGTAGCTATAAGTATGGCTAGTCCTCCAGGACATTCTCCAGACATTACTCTTATCTCTTAGTATATAGTGATATCTCTGTAGATAGCAATATGGCCAATGGCAGTATTCTCTTAGTCTCTAGGTATGTCCATGGATGATGTAGATATTAGTAATTACATGCTCTTTATCTAGTATAAAAGCTCTCTGTAAAGTCATATTTACTATAGAACAATATCTAGTTCTATCTGTGTCACAAGAAATGTGACAGAGTCACCAAAATAGTGACCAGTGCCTCACCTCATACTATGGGTACAAGTGTGAGCGAGTACACAATTGGTATATATAGCAGATCCCACAATGATAGCCAGAGCTATCATTGCTGGCCTTTTGGCAAAGTGGTTTACAAGTCTGTATGGGATCAACTTGTTACAATCTGCTCTCCAAGCAATTCACATCTAAGCTCTACAAGCTTTCTCTTCAATGTTCTACTCAGTGAACTCCATTGACTGGTCATCCTACACTGATTAGTTGCTGCTTCATTAAGAATGGTACTTGTAAGTAAAAGTACTCAGGTTCACACAATGTAGTGGGAACAACTGAATTGAATGTACTACAGTACCTGTAAAAGAATAGTACTTGTAAGTAAAAGTACTGTAGTGAATATAATGGAATCAGTAATATGTATATGGATAAGTGTAAGTATAAAGGACACACCTCAGGTTCACACAACGTAGTGGGAACAACTGAGGTGTGTCAGACAAGGTCATATGGTATATGTGAGGCTCAGTATGGGCAGATCAGATACATAAACAAACAGATATGAGGCGGGCACAGAGAGAGGTAATGACGATAGGAAAAAAGAATAGGAGCATAAATATAAAAGGAAATTACTTGTTATTGATGTAGGGACTTGTTTCTTTGACACTCCCCCTGAGTGCCTATGTCTCACCCTACTTGACCTGGGTTGTTTCTTCAGCAACTGCCTACGTTTCTGCCATGTTCAGCCCTAACTCCTTCACAAATTTCTCTAGCACCGGTCAAGAGAGGGACTTTGTCATGAGATCGGCAATATTATCTTGGGAAGGGATGTATTGGAACTCCAGCTCCTTGGCCCTCACTGTGTCTCGTATCCAAGCCCATGCTGTATTGAAGTGCTTCATACACCCATGTTTCATGGTCACTTCAGTTAGGGAGATGGAGCTCGTGTTGTCAACGAAAATCTTGAAAGGATACAACTTTTCCATCCTGATCCCCTTGAGAAATTTTGCCATCCATTCCACCTGCTTTCCAGCATTTACCATAGATAGATACTCCACCTCTGTAGTAGATAGGGCTACAACTCACTGCTTTGAAGATGCCCAAGATACTGCTCCCCCTGCAACCATAAAGACATATCCCATTGTTGACTTCCTAGTCACCAGTCCATTCTCTTCTTTGACATCTGCATGTGAAGCATCCGTGTACCCAACCAGTTTAAGTCTGTCCTCCGACTCCCCCTGATGACAATGGTATGTCAGTTGATAGTTAATCATGGCCTTTAGGTATGCAAGAAGGTGCATTCCTGCTGCCCAATGTACTGGTCTTGGGTCATTCATGTATCTTTGGAGTAGGGTGACTGAGAAGGAGATGTCAGGTCGAGTGCCTTGGCTGATGTGGTTCAAGGCTCCGACAAGGGGCATCTGGTTTTTCAAGCTCACACTCAAGCCACGAGTCAAGCTCACACTCAAGCTCACATTCAAGCTACCATCAAGCTACCGTCAAGCTACCATCAAGCTACCATCAAGTGACTGTCAGGCTATATTTAGTACACATGTGGCAAATGATTGCATCCGGTGCTTGTCCACAAAATCACAGTCATGTGTCTGTGACACTTTCTATTCTTTCCGTCTTTACGCTGTTGGTAGGCATTAACGTTATATCATCATCTACTAAACTTATGTATGCATAGATTGCAAGCTTTCCTGAATCTACAGAGCAACATAAAATGCTGGTAAGTTGCGGCTGAATTGTTGAACTTTGATAGATTCAATGTCATCTTCATTCAGGCAAAATTCAGACAGTGGCTTGCTAGCTTTATTGATCCTCAACGAAAGAAACCACCCAATACTAGCCCTGATATTCAAAAAGCTCCTTCCTCAGTCCCAGGATTCACTTACAATGCTCCCTTTCCTGCCTATCCCTGGAATCCTTTCCAAATGCCATTTGCTAACTACATGAATCCAGAACTTATGGCTCATTTGGGAGGTGCTGGGCCACCACAGGCTTTTCAAAATATACCAATGGTATCTGCTATTAGTGTTCAGCCCCACTCTAAGAGTAGTGTCAATGCTCTGAAACCTGAAAATGCAACCCCAGATTTTTTGCAGACCAAAAAATGATAACATTGGTAAAAGCAGCAACTCTGAGCCTTGCCAGGAGATAGACAGTTTCTCTCATGACTTGGTCAAGGCAGTGCATCGAGAAGTGGAAATTCAGACAAGTAAAGGACACAAACGTATTGTCCTTGACCCAAAGCTTCTTTCATTTTCCTCATATAAGTGGTCTAATAATTCATGCTGGGCTGATGCTTCCCTGGAATTGTTGTTTTGGGCATTCAATTTTGACTGGAAGGTTGTGGAGGATCTGTTTGATCTGTATGAAGCACACCCATTTGTACCTATCTTCAAGTATCTCAAAGCCAGACAAATTTTGATAGAAAACACAAGTAATGGGAGTCCAGATATGATGAAAGAATTGATGGCATATAGGGATGAGGCTCGAATTTATATAAAGAATAAGAGATATGGTATGAATGATCAGTTGTATGATTTTGAAAGTGACATGGTATGTTCTTGATTTTTTGAAGCATGCCTGCATAGTGTTCAGTAATTTGCTTTAGGTGTGGTTTGCCAGTTGTTTTAGTATTCAGCAAAAGTTGCGAAATGGTAGAAACCAGAGATCATTGAGACTCACAGCTATGGACAAAGATATGTGTAGATTCTTCAGTCTGCAAGTGATTCAGATTCAGCATTGCTTCACTGATAATGAAACAAAAAAGAATTCAGTTCCTGCACATGTACTAGTTACTCCAGGTTCTTACACAGACCTACTGATAGTGAATTTGAGCAATGTGGAGGGAATATTCAAAAGTGGTTACACTTGATGACTGGTGGCAAGCAAAACAACGCATTTGGTGAACACTGTTGGCGTCAGCTTGATGACTTTAGATGCCCTGGAAAAAAATCTGTACATAATCTTTGCATGAATCTTCCTGAATACTTGATTTTCTCAATTGATGTAGACCAAAAGGCCTGGGACTTTCCAAGAACAGTCTATCCACAGTCTGGCAGTCGTGCAAAAGAAATGGGTTGTATTTATGATATGACAGGTCATGGCTTCTTCAATGGGTCTCATTATGTGTGTAGAGTTCTCATTCCAACAAATACCCCACATGTGAAATCTGCAGTGTTCTTTTATGATGGCATGTACAACAATGGAACAGCTTTTAAGGAGAACAAATCTCTTGACTCACTACTATCAGGAACATCACCACAACTACCAGAGAATTATCAAACATCAGGGTATCGGACCTGTACAGTTATTTATCACTTGCGTGGTGGAGCTCAGGCACAGGAGTGGTTTACAAAGAATCAAATAAGTGAGGCAGCCAAGAAGTTTCATGTTGAAATCCCCCCACACTACACTCCAGAGACTCTTCTTGCAGCCAGGGTCACATTCAATATGGAGAATTTTCAACCAGCATTTCACCCACTATCATGGAGTGAGTGCCCATGGATGAATCGGCAAAAAATCCAAGCAACTTATATACCAGCAACTGATTATGCATACACATCACCAACAACTATTGAGGCAGCAAAATCAAATCCACAATTCACAATGGATGATGGCAAAATTGACGTGCAAGCTCTGGATATGGATAGAAAAGGTTTGAGGGATAGCTCTGATTTTAGCATACCAAATTGGATTGATGATGATGAAGATGCAGTTGCTGTAGTTGATGATTTTCTGGAAGATATTAGCATGATCAGTATGGAATCAGATAATGTGGAAAGTGAGCAAGATTTGGTGGATGCATTTCAAGCATTGACAGGTGTCCGACATAATTTTGAAAGCTTGAAGCATTTATGGGAAAATGAGGTAAATGGTTTCATTCAATAATCTTCTATAAATTTAATAATTAAAGACAATCTCCAGGTCGAAGAATTGCGCACAGATATGGATGAGGGAAACAGCTTC
The DNA here is from genome assembly GCA_013368315.1 of Tetrapyrgos nigripes. Taxonomy (NCBI): domain Eukaryota; kingdom Fungi; phylum Basidiomycota; class Agaricomycetes; order Agaricales; family Campanellaceae; genus Tetrapyrgos; species Tetrapyrgos nigripes. The sequence continues at coordinate 457,214 of JAACJM010000021.1, forward strand.
TTACTTCCATCTCTCAAGCTTCAGAAAGAAGACTTAGACTATATACGTTCTGGTGACATAACTCCATCAATTCTCGAAGGCTACATCCAATGTTATCGAGGACCGTTGGCTATCAGAGGTGTATACATTACGAAAACCTTTGATTACAGTCATTTTGACCATATATTCTCATTGGAGGAAGAAGCAAGAAAAAGTGCTGTCCATGATGGGTTCAAGGATATCAAGGTCAGCATTTTCTCTAGTGCCCTGTGGACCATTACTAATAGACATTCTGCTGCAGGTTGACTGGTCACATCCCATCCTGAGGCTCATTATAGTTCCAGTGTTCTTCAAGGATCATATGATTGCAATGGTCATAGATTTTGCACAGACAAAAATGAGAATATATGACACCTGTCCTGCAGAGCACACACATACAAGAGAGGCTTGGAAACAGAATCCATTTTCGTGTATTTTCAGAGTATATAATCTTTTGGTGCTCATCAAATATTGATAAACTAAAATATTCTCTTTACAGGTGATAGGAGCATGGATTGCAAGTTGTCATGGTCTTTCCATCAAGAACTGGGATCTTCTTTGTTGTGCAGAGGTGAGATCTCCTATTCTCTATAATCAAGGTCAGCACTCTGAAAAATATGAAACAGAATTAGCCACAAGATACAGACAGGAGTCGCAGTGGTGCTTATGTTCTTGGTATCATCCTCACCTTATATCATAGGAGATATAGGAACCATCAGCAAATTCAAGATGCCCTGGTTGCCGAGATGCTACCTTTAATAACTGGGGAAATTATGGCAACATTTCTTGACCATGTCATTCGTGTTCCTTACATGAGTTCAGATTCAGATTCAGAGAAAAGCTTAGCCATACAACAGGGAAGGTCAGTAAATAATTTAAGCTTATGAGCTTTACTAAGTCAACTCCAGAACATCCTTTGCCAATCAACGCAGAAGTGAAAGAAAACAACAGAAGGCTCAAGATGTAATGATGTGAGTAAAAAACATTCTGTAACTTCTTAACTTAACCAAACAGGAATTATAGTGATGGTGAAAGGGATATTGAACTTATTAAATGGGGAAGTGGTGCATACTATTGGGAGCCAATCAATGATAGTTAGTCAAGTATCTGAACTGAAGAGCTTTGTACCTTTGAGTAAACAATGTAAATAGAGATCTACTGAATAGCATCAAAGATGAATTCAAGTCTGTGCTGTTGTGACCAACAGAATAGTGTTGATGTAAAGTATAGAGTAGTAGACGAGGTGCGTTACCCTCAAGCCATCTCAAGCCACTCAAACAACCCTTAAGTCACATCAGCACACTCAAGCCACACACTACACTCAAGCCTTACTCAAGCCTCACTCAAACCACCCTCAAGCTACCTTCAAGTTACCTTCACAAGCTACCCTCAAGATACCCCCAAGATACCCTCAAAGATACCCCCAAGATACCATCAAGATACCCTCAAGATACCCCCAAGATACCATCAAGATACCCTCAAGATATCCCCAAGATACCCCCAAGATACCCTCAAGATACCCCCAAGATACCCTCAAGATACCCTCAAGATACCCCCAAGATACCCTCAAGATACCCTCAAGCTCACTCAAGATACCCTCAAGATACCCTCAAGCTCACTCAAGATACCCTCAAGCCACACTCAAGTTCACTCAAGCCACACTCAGACTCACTCCAGCCACACTCAAGCTTCCTCCAGCCACTCTTGAATCATGTCAAAATGATGCAAAACCTATGTATATGCCCTGATATGTCTTTGATATGCCCTAAATTCTCTTGTATATGTCTAACCTATTCTTCTCAGCTTGGAGTTCTATTTCAATTGTCTCTGCATCATAAAGCTTCATTAATAAGGTTCTACATGTTTCCCCTAAATCACCATATCTAACTAACAGAGTCAAAATTTGGAAAAAAATTGAGCATTCTATCCCTGTAATTCTAAAAGAATTATGTACATGACTCAGCAGAGGTGCAACAAAGAATGTAGTGTGAATAATATGTATCTCATCAATGAATGTGCCATTCAATGTGAAAGTGTAATGAAGTTGGTAACACAAGGGGTAAACACAGCCACACTCAAAATAGAAAGTCAAGCTACCCTCAAGATACCCTCAAGCTACCCTCAAGCTACCCTCAAGCTACCCTCAAGCTACCCTCAAGCTACTGAAGCCATGGTGGCTTGACTGTGAGCTTGAAAAAACTGGTGGCCCCTCCGACAAGACTGTAGTAGTTCTTGTCAACCATGAACATCTTGTTGTTTACGGGAATAGGATCTGGTTGACTGTCAACAAATTCAATGCCTGGGATAGTGGGGTGTACTTGGGTGCACAATTTTGCATACCAAAATGTTCCAATGTCTTCTCAATGAGGGGTTGTTGGTGGATGGAGATCACTCCTGTTTCATCATCCTTCCTGACTGTCATCCCCAATATTATGTCTGGCTCTCCATAGTCCCTGAACTCATATCCCTCTGCAATCTCTTTCCTTACCCTCTTTCCATCTTCCTTAGTCGACGATATTCCCGTCACATCATCAGTATAGGTCACTGTGATGGTATACCCAGTCTCAGTTCAACAATAGTGTATGCAAGGGTCTGCAGGGTTTGTGATGAAGCCAAGCTTTTGGTAGTAGTCATCGAGCATTTGGTACCAATTATTTCCTGCATCCATAGTCCCATAGATGTTTATGTTCATCAATAGGATGGTCTCGTCTCCATCCTGCAAGCTGTACCAGTTCTCGAAGCCCTCTGGTAGTCTGAGCTAATTGACGCCTTGTGTTTTTTCATTGAGGTATGCACCAGTGAAGTCTCCCGACCACAGGTCAAGTTTCTTGTATGCAGCTGTGGCAATGGCAAACCATTCAGATTCATATCATGCAACAATCGACCAGGTGACGTTGTAGTGTACCCCTTTTACCTGGTCATACCCTCTAACTACCATGATCTTCCCCTCGCTGTTATACTGTAACACATACATCCATTGCATAGTGATCACCTTCACATCCTTCAGTCAGGGTACAGGTGTAAAGGCCTTCTGAGAATCCAGTTTTTTCAATTCCTTCTCCATTGGTGGCATCCATAGGTCTGGTTGAGTCATTGCTTTGGTATATGATATAGGGGTATCATCTTCAAACTCAGGTAAGAGCTCATGTTCTTCATCATTTGCCCATTCCTGACCCTGGTCCTTTGCTTCTTTCTCCCTTTCCTCATACATTTTGGACTCTATGAACTGCTGGGTAAGGTTTCGAGTGCGGGATGAGGTACAAGTTGGTTGGGTTCCCCAGATCTCTTCTTGGGTTTGACAGGTCCGTTTTGGCTTTGGGGCGTCTGGAACCTGTAGTGGCAGTGTTTCTCACTTCAGAGATTGTGGGATTGTTGCGGCTTGATTGAGGCTTTGGTTGTGATCAGTTGTGGTTTGATTGGAGGTTGATTTTGAGTTCTCAATGGTTTTTGGGGTTAGGAATTGTAGGTCTTCATCCTCCCCTTTAACCTCAGAAACCCAATGCCCCTCTGAACTCTGCCATATCATGTTGCTGGTGTGATATACTGTGTTTGATCCCCACTCCTTTACCACATACACTTTGTGACCTGCATATCCCACCTCACATCCAGCTTCTTCCTACCACTTTTCTCTGGAATGTTGATGAAACTGATAATAGGTGTCTTTTCTGTAAGTGTAGAACAAACACAAACTTAAAGACTTTTATACAAATTGTAAAATGCAAGCGTTCTGAGTAGTCAGAATACTCAAGGACTTTTGGGATTTTGGCAGGTTTTTGCACGAATGCACACAAATTCAACACACAAAGACTATAACAAGTCCACAAGGTATAACCAACAGTTTCAATTCACAATTTGTAGGCCCAAATGCCTTATAACCAGTTTCACAAGTCTGAGGACACACACAAAAGGTAACACACAAAACCAACAAATTTGATTCAACACTATTGATCCACACACTATGTTTATACTTGATGTGAGTGAAGTAAATTGGGTAGAAGCGTAGTCTGTGTTTCGCAGTCTCTACAGCTAGTGCTAGTGAGATGACTGATACTCTACAGTATGTGGCTTGCATAACTATGAGAAATACCTAGTCCTTTTATACTACTCACAGCTACTACTATACAGTTCTACATTTCTTTTTAATGTCTGCTAAAAGGTACATAAGAAAACAGAAATATTAGTCTAATTGCCAGTCCATGCTTGTCAGTACTACTAGATTAAGTAGGTACTTTCTAATTAGGGTATCTAGGAAATGTAGAATATTATCTAAAACTAATAGGGCTTTCTATGTTCCCTTTGCTTCATCCTCTTGAATAAGAGTACCTTTCTGGAACTGGCAGCTGCAGTCATTCTGACTCACATAGCTCCACCATCCATGCTGGGCTCCACTAGTATGACTCACATTCCTTTACTGCCAATCAGCCGTTATAGGTTTGTGTAGTCTTTGCTTATTCCTCCTCTTATGTTTTTCTGGTGCTACTATAGACTTAGTGTCAATAGACCCTGTTCCTAGTATACCACCAGTTCGTGGCATAGTTCTCTTATAGATGAGTCCTGCTCTCTATAAGGTCCTACATATCTTTTGTAGTCACACTTGTACCAATGAGAACGCCTCAGTCATCAGGCACACATCTTGCCAATCTTACTGCTGCATTTGGAAATATCTTTACCCTTTTGGGGCTTCCTCATTATGACTCATTCCTTAGATCGCATACTAGCGGTAATGAACTATGGGTTTTATTCCTTCACCGCTAGTCCATCCCTTTAGTACCATATGAAAGCTGAGCTTTCTAGGAACTCATACATATATACTTTGTCCTACTTATCTATCCTTACTGTCTTTCAAAAGAATATTCCTTCTGTTGTGCTTATAAGTGAGGTATTGATTACATAGTCAGTTACTAGGGTTTTCCTCTGATTTCTCTGATTATGGCCCAATTCTCGGCTGGTGATCATTTAGCGCTAGAGTCTGGGTTGTATAGCCTACGTGTGCCTTGCCCATGAATAGGGGCTTCACTTTCCCTTGAGTTGCACTGGCAGTACTAAGCGCATTATAGCAGGAATTGTTACAAAGTCTTTATAGAACTTTGTCTAGTATATAGGGTGGATCTGCTACTATAACTGAAGCACTGTACATATCAACCATAGTACTTAGAATAAGCATATCCTATTCATAAGTACTTAGCTTTATTGTACTGGTGTGTACACTTAGTCCACTAGCACTTTAACTAGCAGTTCAGGACTCACTCTAGTCCTTTATATCCCAATTGAAGTGGTGAACCAGCTTTCTAACTGCCAATTAACATTTCTATACACGAATTTTGTATGGTGTATCACCAATGGATCCAAATGGGACAAGATAGGATATGTTCTGCTGTTGGCTGGTCCATAGTTCCTCAGGTACAAGGCCTCTTGTGTTCGGGTGACGGACATTGTAGCATGACCCCACCACAATGGGGGTAAGCCTGAATCAAATAACACCGCTCTGGTACCCTCCAGAAGAATGCCAATACCACACTCAGCAACTCTGTTCGACTGCAAGGTGTAGGGTGCTGTGAACTTGTGCTCTATACCGTGCTTTTTGGCCCATTCCCACATGAGCACCAATCTCCACTCTGGTGCATTGTTAGTCCTTATTCGCTTCAGCTTCTTCCCTGTCTGAACCTCGGCCTTTGTCTTCAAGGCATCAAGAAACCCCAATATGGTTTCCACCATCCAGTTTTTCATCAACTCCACCAACTTCTTCAATGTGCTGGCATCCACTCCTACAAGTGTGTATGAATTCCTGCTGGTCCCCACATGTTGAGGTACCATTGGTAATTGGCCTCAATAACAACTTCAGTACTAGGAGAATAATATTGTGTGTCGGTATGTGCTCGTTTGCAATCTCACACCAACCCATGACACGTCTAAGTCCCTTTCCCAGGTCTGGGATCCTGTCTATCACTCCTGAAGCCACTTCAAGTCATTCCAGTATAATATGTCCAGTGGCACGGTGGGGAGACATTGAGCTACCAATGCCCCTACAGTTTCTTTTGCCACCTCAATGTCTATGGTGTAGATTCCCTGGTTCAACTTTGCCTCAAATGCCTCAACTCCCTCTTTGGATACCCATACCATCCTTCCTCCCTTTGTTGTCGCTGAGAATCCCAGTCTATCAAGAACTCCGGTGGAAATTAGGTTCAATGAAACATTAGGTGCATGGTATGCATTTTTTTAGATCGAGATATCAAGGTTTTTCATTGATAATCGTCTTCAGGCATACGTTCCCTTTTCCAACGATCTCGAAACTTGACCCCTTCTTCAACCCGTTCCCCTTCTCACTGTGGCATTCATGTGTGTTGAAGACAGCTCAATCTTGGAAGAAATGGTGTGTTGCACCTGAATCAGCTACAAGAACAATCCTCTCGCCACTTCCAACATCTATGTTGGAGACTTTCATAGCCAGGGCAAGGACTGGGATAGTGTCACTGGCAGTGGTCGTGTTCACAGATGGAGGTGGTTGTACATCTTTCTTGCTGTTCCACCACACTGGATACTGACCCTGCTTCCCTCCACCTTCTCTGAAACAATTCTCGATGGTATGACCAACGCATTTGCACTTTGGATTTGCACAGGTAATGTTTGGGTTCACTGGGCCTTTCCTCATTGTCTGTGTCTGCATGGCACTCATCTTTTCCATCAGCTCCTTCAACTCTGCCTGCAACACCACCACCTTGTCCATTCCTGGTATCCCTTCTCCATCGTCACCTCTTGGAGATGTTCAGCAGCTGTTCTGAACTCTAGCCCTTTCTCTGACAACATTGCACCAACTGTAGGGATCCAATCCGAGGTACAAGGGAATGAATCAAGGAACATAGTGAGGAATTGGGCATCAGAGTAGGTGGACCCTGTGTCAGTGGCCTGCTTTCAAAGTATCTTGTACTTTGAGGCATATTTATCTTTGCCAGTAATCCGCCCTCCTGTATAACAACAGGAACATAGGGCTTCATCCTTCCTCTGGCATGCAAGGTGACTGATGGCAATGAACTGTTTCTCTAGGAAATCCCAGAGTTCCTTCAATGTATTGCCATTGAAACCAAGCAAGTCAGGATTTCTGATGTTGTCCCAGATGGTTAGGTACGTGACTGATTCGCAGATTTTGTACTTGAGGAAATTTGGAGTACAGCTACTGACAGCGGTGGCATATATAGTGCTCTCTGGGTCACTTCCAGTGATGGTTTCAGTTTTGCCCTGTGAGGAGATGGTTATGGTGATTTCAGATGGGTCTTTCGGTATGGTGATTTTCCCCTCCCAGTATAAATGCAACCCTTTCAATTTCCCTCAGTGCAGCATCAACTCTCTCCACGACATAAAATTTTCCCCATTGAACTTGAGGTTGTTGGGGAGTTCATGGATCGTTGTATAGTTGCTAGGGTTACCGATGTTCATGGACATGTTGTAATAGGGATATGGGATTCAATGGAATGTAATTCTTTGGTCATTGAGCTATTCTTGATTATATTGTTGTGTGTGTGATGTGCAGTTAGGGCGCAAGGCCCATAACCTGTAAGAGAATAGTACTTGTAAGTAGAAGTACTCAGGCTCACACAATATAGTGGGAACAACTGAATTGAATGTACTACAGTACCTGTAAGAGAATAGTACTTGTAAGTAAAAGTACTACTGTAGTGAATATAATGGAATCAGTAATATGTACATGGGTAAGTGTAAGTATAAAGGACACACCTCAGGTTCACACAACGTAGTGGGAACAACTGAGGTGTGTCAGACGAGGTCATACAGTATTTGTGAGGCTCAGTATGGGCAGATCAGATACATAAACAAACAGATATGAGGCGGGCACAGAGAGAGGTAATGACAATAGGAAAAAAGAATAGGAGCATAAATATAAAAGGAAATTACTTGTTATTGATGTAGGGACTTGTTTCTTCGACACAAGTAGTCCAAGGGAGGACTGAGGGGAGTCAGTTGAGAAGATGAAAGGTTATGTACACCTAGAATGATAATCGATAATCTCTGGCACTCCTCAGAGGTGATAGATAGAGTACCGGTAGCGAGTTTATTAGGATAATACTTATGTAATAGTACTCACCTGATACCTAGAGTCAGTGAGGATGATTCTACACTTGGCGTTGAAGGACAAGAAGGAGAAAATAAGAGACTCAAGTCACTGCTGTGGACTTCAGACAATAATAATGGTACACATGGTCAAGACTAGATCCCATCTGCGCCTCAGAGCCAGGTTTACCCCAGTTGTATTCACCTCATCGACAAATAGGCTCCTCCCACATCCAATCAGACTTGGAGAGGCTTCAGTGGAAGACTTCAGGTCACCATTTCCCAACCTCTACATTTGCATCAGACAAAACAACGGAAAAGAAAGAAGAAAAGAAAAGAAGACGATTCCACCTTAGCCATATACTTAACCTGTTACCAGCCTGTGTTCTTTCTCTATGATAGATACAGAACCTTCATGGAACGGCTACAGGGAAAACCTAAGAATGTCAAAATGTAAAAGGAAGAGGTCATCGTGCTATCAGTTGGTCTTCCATGGAGAGTAAGTCTTGAACTGTCGCCAAACGAGGATTCCGCCTAGAGGGCAGGGTGCCAATCCTCCCATTCCAATTAGGAAGGTTGATGACAAAGCCAGCATGCTTGTATCTCCATGTGGCTCTGCATCAATACAACCAGGCAGTCTGTCAAAGGCTAGCTATGACAAACCTTTGCCCTCTATGCGTATGTACTCTGAACCCACTTTTTTGTTCAAACCAGGCACCAGGTTCACCACCTATTATCTGGGGTCCTGGAACAGGAGGAACCACATACTTGATTGCAGTCTGGACTCTGTTGATGCAATTAGAGAGGTTGAGCACAGCCATGAGAAGCCATATATGGCTGTTTTGTCATGTGCACCTGGTTGGCTGCCATGAGTTGCAATTTGGTTTCTTCATCACATCTACAGTACACACCTCAGTATACTAGGTTAATGTGAATGAAATGGACTGCTTACACCAAGTTAGAACACTTGGAAGCAAGCCATCCCCCTAATTTCAAGCAATGGCAGCATGTCACCATTGGCTGCAGCTGAAAATGGGTGTTTAAGGACCTGGCAGCACTCTACTTGCAGAATGGCTTCAGTAAGAGTCTGAAAGGTTGATATGATGATTTATGAGCTCTTCTTTCTCAGTAGATATTCAACCTTCCACAGTACAATTTTCATGGCAGCCAACCAGGTGCACACGACAAAACAGCCATATATGGCTTCTCATGGCTGTGCTCAACCTCTATTGTGTCATGCGATGGGGTTCAAGTAGGAGAATATGAAAGCTGTAAGATGATAATCCACATTCGAGATATAAAATCTGTAAGAGATGATAATCCACATTCGAGATATAAGAGCTGTAAGATGATGATCCACATTCGAAGGAAAGCCCAAAGTCGGTCGTCCACGAGGTCGTACAATTCCCTCCTCATTTGTATCGCAGCTCTGTTCTGCATTGCCAGTGAGTCTATTAGCTTGACCTCAGGCTTCTTCTAGTCACTTTATTTTTCTAGCTGCGGCACCGGCAGAGATGACTGTAACATTCCTTGGAGTCGTTCCCTCAATTGAAGCCGACCTGTTCACCCGAAGCCGATCTAGTATGACTCCCATTGCGACCTCGTCTGGAGAATCACGACTTACTGAAAGCATCAGTATCGCAGTCACTTCAATAGGAACAGCGAAGGATGGTAGTGAGACTACATATTCTTTTCATGAAGTCGTCAGCTACAATCTCGACCCAAGCAGTGGTGATATCCAACTAATCAAGTTGACGTTAGATGGTCAATTCTACGCCTTCTTTTTGACGCTGATGACATGTTTAACCCAGTATTTTATCTTTCTCTATCCAGAAATCATGGTTTATTATGCGTCGGGTTATCGCGACACAGTCTCTCAAGTATTCGATTCCAACCCAGGAACCGTGACAGCAGAGATCTCCTCCGAAAACTACTTATAGTCAAGACGGAAGTGGCGTTTGTCTCCAGACGGAAGCAGGCTAACCTAGTAGTACGGCCACCTTCACAGGAACCGTTGTACCCATCATGAAGGCCGTCTTTAACGTCGATGATAATGGCGCTGGATTGGGAAGCCGGACTGTTCAAGGCGAGAAATTGTGGGTGCTAATGAGTTTACTTGCAATGATGTGGATGTTTGTGGACTTTGTTTAGTCTTTATTGCTGGGTTGCTCAGTTTCACTATTGTGGTGCTAGTATGTTATGTCAGTTGACGAATAGATGTATCATGAACATCTCAACAGTCTTATTTTCCTTTCTGACGCTCAGTTCTTTTTGAGAGAAAGCGCTGTTGACGGAAATCTCCGGAGCTGAATTAGAGGACTTAGAGCACTCTGGCTGTAGCTTTCTCACACTTCCCTTTCTTCCCTCCACTATGACATTGCCTGAAGCAACACTTAAATGTATATCTACCATCGACGATGTCCCGTTCGAGGTTCTCTCCAAAATCTTTTCCTTGTCTTGCGACATCCATTCTCCACTCATCTTTCAAGGTCCCAACATCGACGCCTTAAACATAAAACACCCAGCCATCACTCTTAGCCATGTCAACTTGCGCTGGAGCTCTTGGATAGTTTCCGACTCTTTCTTGTGGTCCTGTATTATCATATGGGACAACCTAATCGAGGTCTCTCCCGAAAAAGCTTCTCATATTGCCGTAATCGTCGACTTCAAGTTTGGAATCTTTTAGCTGACTGAGCTGCAGATCAGCGTGGAATGATGCTCAGGCGGCTACGCTTGTATTCAAAGAAGGCTCTGAGTCTCAAACCTGAACCTCCGCCAATACACGAGTTTTGAAAGGAGATGTCCATTTCCAATCCTTAACAGGAAAACGGCTTGATTACGAGGCCGAAGAATGAGGACGAGTTCTTTACACTGCGTTTCCGCGTGTGGCTATGTTGAGTTTGTCCCGATTTCCTCCGTCTGTCTCAATCAAATTTCTTTCCGATTTTCTCCGGTAATAGAGAATATGCACCCCTATTCTTGTAACACGCTGAAAAGACAAAAATATCCACTCGACGGATAGATCACATCACTACTACTGATATAAGATATATCTGTAAAAAAGTGTGTTTCTGTACACCTTTCTGCCGAGCGGATATTTTTGTATTTTCAGCGTGCAAGTATTCCCTTTTCAAGAGCTCGAGGGCTGTATCTTCTTCTCATGTATATTTATTATAGCTCTGAGCCCTTGATTCTACACAATGATCTACACTCTAGTACTTTTCTCAGAAATTGAACCAGCAATATCTGTTTTTTGTTGAATATCTTCACTGGAGTGTGGTCTAGCATCTTAAATTTGAACTCACCGGACTCGTTTCCACCACACTCAGCGCTGGCCCACACCCCTTCATTCATCTTGGGATTTTCTCCCGTCTTCTTATTGTTTGATTGGAAAATGAAAGGGATGTGGGCCAGCGCCAAGACATGGTGAAAATGAGTCCTCAACCGGCGGCACCTATGCTGTTCAATCGTGGCAAAAATTATGCTGAAAGCTAGGTCGCAATATAGCCAAGTCATCAGCCCAAGAAACGGATAATCCTACTATGTATATTCGTAGTGTTTTAGAAAAAATGGAATCGCTAAATACAACGCTGGTCAAGTGCGCTACACGAAGGATACTATTAGCATGAGATAAAGTAGGAGGATACACGATGAGTTCATTAGCGCAACAGCGCAATCATTTTTGCTCAGGGGATCTGCATGACAGTCAGTCGTCTGTCGACTCTCTGAAACCAACTTCAACACTCACACAGGTACGTAGTTGCAAGGAAATCCACGACGATTGCAATTGGCGCAAGAGGGGCGGACGCCGTCACATTTCAATTTGCGACCTAGTAGAAAAAGATGATGAACATTGACACTTTGACGAGACAGCAGGTTCGAATCACTTACCACGGCAGAATTGGCAGGTCATGGGGGTACGCCTTGGTACTCTGGGGCCCTCAGGTGGCATCTGCATAGCGTTGTAGTGGGACTACGTTCACGAGTCAGAGATGAGTCTAACAGGCGAGAGAACCTTTGACCAACCTGAGCAGACATGGTCAAAAGTGAGGAATGTGACTGAAGACGGTAGAAGTTGCAGATGTAGGGAAGTAGCTGAAGCTGATGAGTGTCTGCCCTTGCCTATCTTGGACCGTCCTTTTTATCTTTCGTCTGGCTAGCTATTCAGTTCCTTTGGAATAGGGACCCTTAAAGTGACCTTCATGCCTCCTCCTTCCGCCGGTGCGATGACGGCGACAAAGTAAGAATTGTTTCTACTGATGGAGCTAACATCTATTTGCTGAGGTTGTTCAACAGGTTAGGATAATGGCTGAGTCTAAAAATCGCGTACCGGTGGATCGGCGATAAGTATACAATATATCTGAGCAAAGCGCTCGCATTCAGATGTGGATTTGCTTTTTCGCCATCCTGGAGACCTGGCGAACAATGCAACTCGAGTGATTTATGGGGATTTGCCTTTGAGGGTCATTAGTAACCATCTTTTGGCTAGAACAGAGGGCTACGTGGATGAGTTAGAGTTTGTAGAATGGGCCTTCGTTAGGGGTCTTGAAGTTGGCAAACTGCCTCCCGAACACATGGGACGCCGATACCGCCGTTCTGTCAACATAGGAACAGGCTGTTGAGTTAGGAAAAGCTAGGAAGGATGACCGCTCCATGACGAAGAAAGAAAGCATGTATGAACTTCAAATTCAGCACCCAACTTGAAACTCGAATGCAATACTCATGAGTCAGAACGATTCGAATCGACACCTTAGCATGTTTCCACCAAAAGTCACAATCTTGTCCGAGTTGGACGCAGCTATCCCAATATGGAACAAATCGAGACTTATTATTCGGGTCACCAAAAACGTGCTGCGGCGGTGTTTGGTAGTGGGATGGGCCTGGATGTTCAATAGAGCCTCCCCTTCGCGGGAAGTCCTGTGAACAAATTGTACAGTGACAACAATATTGGTCCTTCAGCGCGTAATTCCACAGGACAAAGACTCTTTCGAGGAATTTCAGGTAGACCAAATGTAGTCTTTTCGACTGCTGATGTTTGACCAGGGAAAATATAAGCTGTAGATACGCGGCCAGCATCGAATCGAGATGATCTCGGAGACCAGGCTTCAGAAATTCATCATGCATCTTGAGAAGAATGAATGTAGCAATATATGTATGTACCCAGACACTTTCAGAGACAATCTAGTTCGGGGGTTGTGCGAGGTCAGATTCGGGGTATAGTATGTGCTCGAAGCGGCACAAATCCGTGGCCACAGGCGCAACTCGTGTGGGATCAACGCCTCTACGGAATTGTGGCCCAGTTGGTATTTTTCCTGATAAGTACCATTTCACTTTAAGTTTTCAGACTCAGAGAAAATTTGCCCAAGTCACAACGTGCAAAGGTGATAAACCTGAAGAGTATGCGCCAAGCTATCACGTACAGGGATCAAAATGCATTGCGAGAATTGGTCGGTAACAGTACAGTAGAAGATCTCATTACGAGGCCGGAGAATGAGGCTGAGTTCTTTACACTCACTTTCTGCTTGTGGCTATACCTATTCCATACCCCGGTTATTTCCGTTCTCTCTCCTATTTCATTATTGTCTGTTTTACTTGATGCTCTTTTTCCCCCGTTTACTTCAACGGCCATCATGTTTTTTTTTCGGTCCTCGGTCCTCTTTCTGCGTCTGCCCCTTCCTTACTGCATTGACCCTTAAAGTTTGTGGTGAGTCCTGTGGCCTCGTACTCGCCACGCGGAGCACTGGCCCACACCCTTTTGATAATGCATATCTCCGGGAAGGCCTCTCCAAGAAAAATTTTATGCATTATGAGGTTGTATGCATGAGGGTATTGTTACGTAATGGATATGTCGGGAGGTCAGGGAAGAGGAGCCGCCGGCTGCAGAAAGGGTTGCGTAGTGTGTCGGCAAACTCTGTAAAATGAAAACAGGGCATCCAATCATCAATATCCGGCGATTCCAGGCCATATCTGGTAATATGCACGGAGATATGAGCCACGATATGCCTCATTTGGGTGATAAGATAACTTACATCCCTGCCAAAATGCCATCCCATCATGCATAAACCACCTTGGGACCTATGCATTGCATATTTTACCCTTACCCAACTCGGGAAGAGCCCCAGTCCATGCATTATGAGAACTTGTACTGTATACAGAGTATACACAGCGAGCTAGCGAGCTAAGAGTACCAGTGCTGCTAAATAACCAAATTTCGAGAATTTTTGATTAACATGCTTATATACTTATAATTACCGAGGATCTGGTCGTAGAAAAAGTTTGAGGGACATCTATACATGCTCAAAGCATATTCCGTCAATCTCTGAGGCACATATCTGCTTGTTGAGGCAAGCCGAGTCGAGGCAAAGAGAGAGCGGGGCTCATAGGAGGCGTGGGAATTTACATCGGGTAACTAACCCCGAACGACGTCGGGCACGCACGTACACAGCCACCGACACACTAAGACGCAGGGGCGACCCGCACAATTCTACACACCGAGCCTGTGAACGAACCGCCGGAACGAATTAAGGCACATGCTAAGAGCACCAGCCATTATGGGTCCTACCTTGCGTAGATAGCCAAATTGATCATTTTTCATTTTTCCTACCTTCACCCTTGACGGACGAAAATCTTGACCTTTTAGAGTAAGACTGAAGAGCGAGCATGGTCTCGGGTTCTGTGATATTGCTTGTTGGCGCGCTTTGCCTCTGCAATATCACATCTCCAACTGAAGAGAAAGTCAAATGCGCGGAATCGACCCAACTCGGATCTCCGTCAAAGAATTGTTTGCGCCATGGAAAGTGCGGTCCGTGCGGAAGGGGTACCTGATAGAATGTTATATACTTGAAGGGTGCAGACCTTTATTGCGGTCGCCGACCCACTCCAGTAGGGGAAAGAGCACGGTATCTTTAATGGAGCGAGCGGCCTTCTCGTTTGAATGAACAGTTTTCTACCCCTTTGCACGACGAACACCGAAAAGATGCGACCAAGTCGTGAATCCCGCCAGCCACTGGAGTTACAAGCGCACGTAAGACCTCGAGTATAAGTACAGAATCCCACGGACCTGAGACAGCCACTTTTCGGATCATTGATGTCATGATGATAAAACTGTGTTGAGATTATTGAATAGAGTGGTCGGGACTTGACTCAGTTCTGTCAGAACCACGAATTTTTGTGTACTTTTAGCGTGTGGTTGTAACGTGGCAAGCCCTGCAAGGCCCTGCAGGGAAGTTTCAGTGAACTTAGTAGCCCAAACTACTTTGAAGGCCATTTTGTAGATAGATATTCATCCCTAAAATGCTCTCGGAGACACGTAACGGTTGAATGCTTCAGATTCAGAATGAGACCAAACCCGTTCCGTGACAGAAGTTGTTTTCCACGTGCGAATCGCGTGTTTGCAACGAGATTCTACGGTAACCGAGAATGTAGACTCCGCCTCTTGGAGACGATATTGGGACGATATGTCCCCGATGTGACGAGGAAATTAACATTGGAAAGGCGGACATTGGCTTCCTCTTCAAGAAGCATGTAGGTTCAACTAACTGCAACAATCGGAGGAAAGCGAAGAAGCTGGCTGCAAAGACGAAGCGGAATGGGTCGATACCATTACTCATCTTTTTCATAGTACCATAGGAGATGCCAGGGACTAGACGACTTTGTACCTGCTGGCTGTTTTGCGGGGTTTGCGATGCAGAGAGGCCAGCAAAGCAAAGGCGAAGACGATGATCAGATAATTAAATGGTCGGTCGGTCGGGCCCTAGAGGCTAGGGGTCCTTAAAATTTTTTTCAACATAGTGTAATCAATTAAATTTTTCGTACCCCCTTGACGGGGTCAATAATATTGGTATGGTTTACCCGTATTTGGCATTTGCAAGTGTTCATTTTGAACCTCATACGATACGGTACGGGGAAGTATTACTGCATGTGAATATGTCGGTGTGGACCACTGTATACAGCGGCAGGTACAAGTCTTCATCCCATTGCACAAAATGCCACAATAGACTCTGAAGAGGTAGATGTAGGTCATGGACTGGGAACTGGGCACTGGTCACTGGTCACTGGACCTGGTTCGTTCAAGGTTCGTTGCTCGATGAAAGTTGACGGAGAATTTGCAGAGAAGCTTGGTGCCGAGTCTGCTGAGCTGACGGAATAGGATATATTTTCCCAGGATACGAAAAATGCGGCCATTTGAGCTCACAATAAGACTCATCCTATAAATAGGACTTGTAATCAGCTAGTTGGACATGCAGGGAAGTTGGACAAAACATCTACCTCCTTTGTTTTTGCGTTTCTCCTGACGATTTTGGTCTTGTTGTGAAGCTAAACATGCCTGCTATCCAACTATGTAAAAAAGCCACTTCTGTGGACTGTTTCTGTGAAGTATAATCCTGATTTGTATGGAAAGTGCTCAAAAAGCGGACCTTAACCTGGTTGCCCAGCTTGTTTGTGAGGGTCAGTGTACCTATGTGTATTTTAGGCTCCTCTACCTTTATTGTCAGCTTGATAGAGATGATTTGAAGCCTTAGGCTCTTTTTCTTGAGCCAGATAGCTCTGGAGGCCATCTCAGACATCAAGTGTCCAACTGTGGTGTGAATATGTCAGAACTGAGCTGAAGGTGTTTAGGTGAGGTGATGATGACACTAGGGAATGAGTAGAATAAGGCAAGGTCCATATGATAAGACCAGACCAAGGGGGACTGAAAATTTTGATTTCGTACACTACGTCGAAAAATTTTTTAACGGCCTCTGGGACCCGACCGACCGACCGATACCTACTAAATAGGGAAGGTATGCCTATATATGGAAGGTGCAACGTGATACTGACCTTCCATTTTTGGCTTACCTTTGGCTCGGCGCTGTGCGCCTCGCAGGGAAGCCCTAATCCTAACGCGCTGGGGTGGCCACACGGGTATCTAGACATTGGTACTCGGGTGGCGGGTGTCGGGCCAACTAGTGAGAAGCAGGGGTTTGGGGGGTCGTGGGGGGTCGCGGGTAGGGGTCTCAAGGGTACGGGTATGGATTTCAAAACCCGTGCTGACCCTTACCCGTAAGGCAGACCCGCCGTACCCGCCATCCAAAATTTTGTACCCGTAGTTTACCTCAATATATTCACTACTTTGAGTACGTTCTGTGTAATTCTTTAGTACATAGTTCAATAATAGTATTTTGCCACCACGACATCCAAATATGGGTAAGTGACACGTCGCTGTTCACACGCCGGAAAGCCTTGATCACTGTGGCTGAATGCTTGAACAAAGCAAAACTGATGTATCCCACCTTCAAAAAATAATATTCCATAGCGAGTAGTTGGATTTAGATAGTTACATTATATATATATACTTGTGAACTGACGGGTTACCCGCCAGGGGTACAAACCCGTACCCTTCTGATGGGTAAGGGTTTTCGCGGGTAGGGGTACCGGTACGCCCAAAAATACCCGGGGGATATCCCTGCAGTTCACTAGGGCCAACTCATTGGATGTATGCCAAATGGCTCAATCACCTTCCAAGACAGCTCTGGATGACAAGAACTAAGTCAAGAACTATAAAAGGACCCATAATTACACTGATACAAGCCTGTAAACCATAAAAAATTTCACACTTCCAAAAATTTTTAACGACCTCAATGACTCGACCGACCGACCCCCGGAGTGTACCGGTCTGCAATCCCAGGTCCCCCTTGGACCAGACTAGAGTAGAGATACAGGATGAGTATCCTACTCTATATATACTACTTTACAAATGATGTCTGTGTTTCCAGAGGAATTAATTGAATAGATATCAGTATAGTCTTGAGTATCCAGACTGACAATATATACATGTCCTACACTTCGTGTGTATATATGTAGTCTGGCGCTTTTGAATAGGGCTGATCCATGCCAGCCTGTTATTAGGTAAGTAAGATATATTCCCATGAGTGGTTTCACACCTTCTTGGCCTCGAAAACATCAAAATTTTCGGATTTTATTTCATGTTCCATTCACAGTAGGATACATCCTTCTGCCTACCAAAAATCTCAAGGGAAAACGGAGCAGAACTCATGGAAAGACCTCAAGTCCATTTCCGCGTGAACACAGCCACTTCCACATCGAGCTTATAGCAAAAATTATGTTAGCCACATATGGCATGCTGAAAGCTAGGTCGTAATAACTTAATAATTAGCCCAAGAAATGGATAGTCCTACTATGTATATTTGTAGTCACGGTGTTTCAGAAAAAAATGGAATCGCTAAATACAACGCTGGTCAAGTACGCTACACGAAGGATACTATTAGCATGAGGTAAAATAGGAGGATAAGTATCTTTCTATTTGATACACGATGAGTTCATTAGCGCAACAGCGCAATCATTTTTGCTTAGCGAATCTGCATGACAGTCAGTCGTCTGTCGACTCTCTGAAACCAACTTCAACACTCACACAGGTACGTAGTTGCAAGGAAATCCACGACGATTGCAATTGGCGCAAGAGGGGCGAACGCCGTCACATTTCAATTTGCGACCTAGAAAAAGATGATGAGCATTGACACTTTGACGAGACAGCAGGTTCGAACCACTTACCACGGCAGAATTGGCAGGTCATGGGGGTACGCCTTGATACTCTGGGGTCCTCAGGTGGCATCTGCATAGCGTTGTAGTGGGACTACATTCACAAGTCAGATATGAGTCTAGTAGGCAAGAGAACCTTTGACCAACCTGAGCAGACATGGTCAAAAGTGAGGAATGTGACTGAAGACGGTAGAAGTTGCAGATGTAGGAAAGTAGCTGAAGCTGATGAGTGTCTGTCCTTCCCCATCTTGGACCGTCCCTTTTATCCTTCGTCTGGCTACCTATTCAGTTCCCTTGGAATAGGGACCCTTAAAGCGACCTTCATGCCTCCTCTGTCCGCCGTTGCGATGATGGCGACAAAGTAAGAATTGTTTCTACTGACGGAGCTAACATCTATTTACTGAGGCTGTTCAACAGGTTAGGATAATGTTTGAGTCTAAAAATCCCGTACCGGTGGATCGGCGATAAGTATACATATATCTGAGCAAAGTGCTCGTATTCAGATGTGGATCTGCTTTTCACGGTATCTTTAATGGAGCGAGCGGCCTTCTCGTTTGAATGAACGGTTTTCTACCCATTTGCACGACGAACACCGAAAAGATGCGACCAAATCGTGAATCACGCCAGCCACTGGAGTTACAAGCGCACGTAAGACCTCGAGTATGATGCCGAGTCCGCAGATATAAGTACAGAATCCCAGGGGCCAGAGGCAGCCACTTTTCGAAGTTCATCACAAATCGGGATCATTGATGTCATAATGATAAGACTGTATTCAGATTATTGAATAGAGTGGTCGAGACTTGACTCAGTTCTGTCAGAAACCACGAATTTGTGTGTGTGGTTGTAATATGGCAAGCCCTGCATGGCCCGCAGGGAAGTTTCAATGAACCCATTTTGTAGATAGATATTCATCCCTGAAATGCTCTCGGAGACACGTGTAGCGGTTAAATGCTTCAGGAGAAATGAAATGAAATTAACAATTGACTACAGTTGCGGACAATCAAAGTCATCTAATTTAGTCGGTCTTTTTCCAGGGTCCAAACGACATGCGGAATCGACAGATCTCATTGAGAGGGTCCTCTGATAATTTTTTGAAGCAAAACCTACGAGCCGTTCCGGAGATAGAAGGTACCAGGACCCCCAAAAATTTGGCGGTACACCTAAAACTATTATAAAAATCTTGGAAAAATGCGCAATCGACAGCTTTTGATTAGTTGAGTATGATTCTTTAAAAAAATTCGAAATCCCACGAGCCGTCTTTGAGAAAAATATTGATCAATTTCAGATCGAGGCTCCTTACACGCGAAACGGACCGCAAACGCATTCTGTCATACTGGGCAGACGGCGGAAAATTTATTCTGACGAAGTTGTGAATAAAATTTCAGAGTCAGGGATGTCCAGAAGGATTTAGATACGACAACCCAAATACTTCTGGACGACAGACTGCTGTAAGATCCGTATGTATGTAAGAATGTAGTGTATATAGAGTATGTATGGATTGGGTTTTTATGGGAATAGATTCAGATTCCTGATTCTTATGGATTGAATGTGTTTTGAGTATGGTAGTAGAGATTGGATGGAGAAAGGGGTGGTGGTGGGTCAATAAGTTTTTTCGAGTAGATAATCACTTAAGGATATATATCCTTAAGGAGATGATAGACGCGAAGGAGAAAGAAGGAACTGGTCACGTTATCACGATGACGGAACCTTCAATCCGAAAATACATTCTCTTTCCGTAGTCAGAGAATCTCACTAACCACCAATACATGATTGATCAAAGGTCTTCTTTGTATCTGCCATATGTCGTCTTCATAAAAGTCATGGAGATCGCAATTTATCTAGACTCAGAAACTAGAAACTATCTGTTCCTGATGCAAGCCCACCCTTGAGTCCAGTTGCAGAAGTACCGAAACTGAACCGGATGATGGGCACATTGGTATGGTCTTGGGCCATAACTAGCAAGCCCAAAAGGGGTACACAACGTTCATAAAAATGCCCCAAAAATTTGGCGGAACACAATTTCTCATGGGAAAAATCTGGAAAAATCGTTTTTGGACATATTTCGACAAGCTGAGTATGATTCTGAAATTATTTTGGGTCTAAAAAAAGCCATTCAGCTGCTATAAAATTAGATGACTTTGATTGTCCGCAACTTACCTACGCTACTAATATCCTTCGTCTGGCTAGCTATTCAGCTCCCTTGGAATAGGGACCCTTAAAGTGACCTTCATGCCTCCTCTGTCCGCCGGTGCGATGACGGCGACAAAGCAAGAATTGTTTCTACTGATGGAGCTAACATCTATTTACTGAGGCTGTTCAACAGGTTAGGATAATGTCTGAGTCTAAAAATCGCGTACCGGTGGATCGGCGATAAGTATACATATATCTGAGCAAAGTGCTCGTATTCAGATGTGGATTTGCTTTTTCGCTATCCTGGAGACCTGGCAAACAATGCAACTCGAGTGACTTAACCATCTTTTGGCCAGAACAGAGGGCTACGTGGATGAGTTAGAGTTTGTAGAATAGGCCTTCGTTAGGGGTCTTGAAATTGGCAAACTGCCTCCCGAATACGTCGGACGCCGATACCGCCGTCAGGTTCAAGGACGCGAATATTATGAATTATACACTTCATATTTGCGTTATAGTTTAAATCTCACCACTAAACCCTAAAACCTCAGACCTGTCGACAGGGTTTAGAGCCAGTTCGGATGGGCCTCAAATCCGTGGCCAGTGGCTGTGGCCCTTATGTAAAATTCCCGCGCGAGCGTACAGCCACGGGCTCTTGGTCTTTTTTGTTATCTGTAGATTAATCAGTGATAATAAAAGTGTCGTTTCTTTCTTTTCTACTCTCATTTCGACACGTCCTTTCAGTCGAGACCTGTTCCAATGGGCAACAAGAAGACTGCTGGCCATGGCAAGGGCTATATGAGCATTTCAGGTACTGTAATTACTCGCAATACCACTCCTGTATACCTGCCCCCTAAAGCGGGTTCCAATGCCATTTGGACAATTCTTGATGTGATAGAGACATGTAATTTCCTTGTCCCACATGTCCCTGCTTCTGGAGATAGGCGGAAGTTCACTCCAGCAGCCATTAGGCTGCTCACCGCACATCTCAATCAGAGGATTATTGCTGGTGGGGAGAAGAAGTTTGATGGTGTCAAGAAGAAGATTACCGATGTGCGTTGCAATTACTTTTTAATTTTCGAGTATCCTTCTGACTATCTAACCCCTATTTGCCCAGTTATTGTTCATTTTTGATGCTGTGGAGTACTTGAAAGGAGTTTCAGGTATTCATTGGGATGATGACCTTGGAGCAAACATCACCACAGATATTGATGCTAAAGTATGGGAGGGCATTGTCATATCACATCCTGACTGTAGTCCATTCCGGAATAGTGGTTGGGCTGTGTACGATGATGTCCTCAAGCTGTGTCCAGAGAAACAGAAGGGCGATCACCGCTTTTCTGCTTCAACAGGAGCAGTTGGTCTTCATCAACCAGCAACAGTGTCATCATCTCCTGATCCTCTGTCTGCAGTCCCCTCTTCTGATCCTCCTATTGATCCTTCCGTGCTCAATGCTGAGCCATCGGCTTCTGCGATTTCAGTCTCTCCTCACTCAGCTGCATCAGGTATAGCTTCTGAACCTGCTTTACCCCCTTCTACTCCATCTCCCAATGCTCTACCCCCTTCTACTCCATCTCCTAGTGCACCTAAACCTGTCCCTATCCCTTCTACTCCTGCCCCGAAACCACTATCCTCCAAACGTTCTGGGGTTAGTCTCGAATCCAACTCTGTCAAGCGCATGCATACATCAGCTATTGCTGAGGGTCTTTTGGGAATTGGACAAGCTGTCCACAAGTTTAGTGGTGTATTTGGGGCTACTGTTGGAGCTTTAGCTCTGAAGCTTCAACCTAGTCCCATGTGTCGCCGTGCTGCCATGGATCTAGCTGATGCGAAGGAGACTTGGCTTTCCAATGACCGTCAGGATGAACTTGGTGACTTGTTGGGTAAGGATACTATGCAGGCTGATGCATATATGACCTGGGCCAGTCGTGGGACACCCAAGCGTCAGCGTTGGGTAAAGAGAACTCTGGATCTTACAGTTGAAGAGCTTCCTTTTGATGTGTTGAAATTGGTTTGTTGAACCACATTCTTTTTATTACTATATCACTCCTTTAATGTCCACTTTCTTTAATCTCCTACTACCCTTCATTCCTACTCTACTTGACCATCCTCTTCATCTTCATCTTCACCTTCACCACCGTTACCTAATTCATTGTTAACATCCAGGTATTGATCGACCTCTTCATCTGCCCGTGTTTGTAGTACTTCCTGGTACTGTAGCCACATAGCTTCAGCAATACTATCCCGTCGTTCTATCGCCTCTTGAAACTCCTCATTTGTGATACAACTGTCTGCCAATTCACCTTGCAGGTTCGGTATGTCATGGGCTTCAATATGCTGTCCAGGAGTTGGGTCAATAGCCCCACTATCAGATCAAAAGTCGGGGATGATGAAGTTTGCCGAATCTTTCTCCATGATGAAATTGTGCAAAGCTGCGAGAGCAGCAGGAATACGTGCTTGGATTTCCATGTTAAACTGTGCTGGTAAAACCAGGATTCGCCACCGCCGTTTAATGACACCAAATATGTGTTCAATCACATTCCGAGCCTGAGCATGGCGAAGATTGAATAGTTCTTCCTTTGTACGTGGTCTAAGTAAAGTAATTTAGCACTGTCCAATGTATGTTTTTGAATGACTGACCTCTGCTGGGCTCTCCCCCACTCTAGTAAATGATAGCGAACACCACGGTAAGGAGTCAAAACTGTCATTGACACGGGAAAGCCAGCATCTCCAAGGTAATAGCAACCTTCTGGAATTGGAAAATCTGATGTACGAGCATCGGAGTAAAGGAACACATCATTGACTGACCCTTCCCAACCAGTCAGGACGTAGAGGAATCAAAGGGAGAATGAACAAGCGGCAAGGATGTTCTGCGAGACAAAACCCTTGCGGTTCCTGGAATTTGGTCGATCCTTGGCAGAAGGATTTGCAGCAACATGGGAACCATCCAATGCTCCAATACAGCCTGAGAAAAAAGGCCAGAATTTGGGATTCTCCTGGAGATAAGGAGCAGGGGATCGTCCTTGGATGGGAGCCTGACGTAGTGATTGTAGAATTCCGGAATGGAAATGATTCGAACCATGTTCTTGAAATACCTGTACTTTTGTAGTCAATTAACAAGGAATTTATATAGTAATGAAGAATATCACCTGGCTATGGTCTCATTTGATCGCTGGAATCTTTCACCAGTATTCCGAACTGCCAATCCAGTGACGCACATATACAGAAAGATCGCGACCTGTTCTTGAACTGTAACTCCTTTGCTTGAGTCAGTGCAGCCCATTGATCGAAGAGTTATTACCAGAGAAATAAAAACAGGCAAACGGACGCCTAGCTCTGTATAAATGTGCATAGGGTGGCCATGAATGAGTTCATTGACCCAGGCAATACCTGTAAGTGCAGAGGTGTGGTATGGCTCGCTTTCTTCCCTTTCAGGTATGCATAGCGCTGCTCCAAGTGCTGCAAAATTGACAACACTGGCTGCTGCAGATACCAATTGTGCTAGATTCTCGTATCCAAGGTTGCTGTCGGACATGGGAGCGAAGGAAGAAGGTTTTATTATCACTGATTAATCTACAGATAACAAAAAAGGCCAAGAGCCTGTGGCTGTACACTCATGCGGGAATTTTACAGAAGGGCCACGGATTTGAGGCCCATCTGAACTGGCTCTTACGAGGCCCTTTAGGCCGAGTTAACTTATATCGACCCCTCAATTGAGTAGCAAAGGTTCTCACGGGTTCTAACTTTTACACGCCACCACAGTGCTCCGAAGTACCCGAACTGACACTCAATACGTCATAGCTCATTTTTGCCTTGCCGCCCACCAACCACGACGAGCTTCAGGCGTATTTATTTTCCTCAGCAGCCGTCGCAAGTCCAACTGCCGCTCTCTGAACCACTATGGGCTCCTCCACCCAACGTTCAAGATGTCATTACAGAAGATATTAAGCTCTATCTATTTTTTTTAGTCAATTTTACAGTATTACTTACTTATACAATGGGCCTCGTAATTTGCCATGCGAAGCAGTGGCACCTTTCCCCAGTTTGAAACATAGGAACAGGCTGTTGAGTTAGGAAAGGCCAGGAAGGATGACCGCTCCATGACGAGGAAAGAAATGAACTTCAAATTCAGCACCCAACTTGAAACTCGAATGCAATACTCATGAGTCAGAACGATTCGAATCGACACCTTAGCATGTTTCCACCAAAAGTCACAATCTGTCCAGTATGGAACGGAAACAAATCGAGATTTATCCTTCGGTAGTATTAGGTAGCATTGCGTCAGCAGGTCACCAAAAACGTGCTGCGGCGATGTTTGGCAGTGATCAGAGATGTCGATGAGCCTGGACGTTCAATGGAGCCTCCCCTTCGCGGGAAGTCCTGTGATTGAATGGTACAAAGATGACAGCAATTTTAGTTTTCTGCGCGTAATTGCATAGGACTCTTTCGAGGAATTTCAGTAGACCAAATGTAGGTGTAAGAATGTAGTCTTTGCGACTGCTAATATTTGACCAGGGAAAATATAAGCTGTAGATACGCGGCCAGCATCGAATCGAGATGATCTCGGAGACCAGGCTTCAGAAAATCATCATTCATCTTGAGAAGAATGAACATAGCAATATATATATGTAGCCAGACACTTCCAGAGAGAATCTAGTTCCGGGTTGTTCGGGGGTCGGATTCGGGATATAATACGAGGGGCCTGAGGCAGCTACTTTTCGAAGTTCATCACAAATCGGGATCATTGATGTCATGATGATCTGTATTGAGATTATTGAATAGAGTGGTCGAGTACACAAAAATTCGTGGTATTCTGACAGAACTGAGTCAAGTCTTTTAGCGTGGGGTTGTAACGTGGCAAGCCCTGCAAGGCCCTGCAGGGAAGTTTCAATGAGCTTAGTAGCCGAAACTACCCGTTTTATAGATATTTATCCCTAAAATGCTCTCGGAGACACGTGTAGCGGTTGAATGCTTCAGGAGACCGAACCCGTTCGTGACAGACGTTGTTTCCACGTGCGAATCGCGTCGCCATTGGCTCTGGCCGTCGCAATGGACTTGTGTTTCCTCTCTTGTGCCTGGAGGTCTTCGGGAATGGATGGATCGGGACACATTGTTTCTTTGTTACGAGTCCTATTTATAGGACGAGTCTTATTGTGAGCTCAAATGGCCGCATTTTTCGTATCCCGGGAAAATATATCCTATTCCGTCGGCTCGGCAGACTCGGCACCAAGCTTCTCCGCAAATTCTCCGTCAACTTGCGTCAAGCAACGAACCAGTGACCAGTGCCCAGTCCATGACCTACATCTACCTCTTCAGAGTCTATTGCATTTTTTGCAATGGGATGAGGACTCGTACCTGCCGCTGTATACAGTGGCCCGCACCGACATATTTGTTACTTGAAAGAACTGAAGAATTTTTTTTTTGTCTGTATTCCACGTGCGAATCGCGTGCTTGCAACGGTGACCGAGGATGTAGACTCCGCCTCTTGCTACACTCTTGGAGACGATGTTGAGACGATATATACTTGAAGCTCGGCGCGAATGAAGTTATGCAGTTTCAGACCACTGAGCCGACGTATCGAGATTCAAGAGCTATAGGTGGAGCGCCAAGTTGTGGGTTCAATGCGTGGCAAGAGGTGGCAAGGGAGTTCATGAGAGACTGCGCGCGGGAGTAGACACGAGGGTACGAATGCGAAATTGGGCACCGTCGCCCTGGAAGATGGCGGTTGAAGGGAGAGGTCGGTAATGATTATTAACAGAGGGACCCTGGCAGGCCTCCGCCGCTGGCAAAGTATAGTCCTGACTCCTCGACTTTATTTTTTTTTTCCGGTAAAAAGGGATACTTAGCAGTCAGTCATGACTCAAGAGACTAAAGTTGAAGGACAACATCCTAATCCTGCAGCCACATGCGTAGGCCCGGGCCCCGTACCGTAAACTGGTACGTCCGTATTTTTTAAAAAGATTTACGGGATCAATATTGGCATGGTTTACCCGTACGCGTATTTGGCATTTGCAAGTGTTCGTTTTGAATCTCATACGGTATGGTACGGGGAAGTATTACTGGATATGGTGTCGCGTTGGATGAGACCGTTAAGAATGCGTTGAGAATGCGCAATAGAAACCGACTTCTGCGTCTGTATTCCTTCTTTAGAAAATATCTGAATCAGATGTAGTACACAGTCCTCAGTGGCTTTTTGGGCACGCAGACAGCGTGGTCAACATATAATCAAGTGCTTAATGTTGTTTTTAATGGCACGGATCTCGCTTGAAGTGGATGTTCTGGCGCGAAATTGAGAGAATTCGACAGGATTGTTCTCTATGAAGACACAATATTGACACGGAAAGGCGAAATAATCCGTAGAAATTTGTGGCCGACTCATACACCTGTAAAGCCTATGCCTTTCCATAACTCTTTCCGATCGCTCCCGACTCCTTTCCGACTCTCCCCTTTTTGTTCCATTTCATTTCCAATTCATTTCTGAGTTGCCACAAATCCGTTTAGTTTACAATTCCCATTGGATCCTATCCGACTCATATTGGATACTAACTGGACAGCTCGCATTCATACTTGTTTCATTTCTGTTTCATATCTCGTAGCACCTTGTGCTCCCCTTCCTTTTCTTTCCAAAGGGTTTCCACGCGATGATAGCAAATTGAGCATTTCCCTTTGTCTTTACCTTTTCCAGTAGTTTCCATATTCATTTCCGATAATTCCCTATCTCATTCCGTATACTTCCGATATAGTACTTAAGCTAGCAACTTTGTAGTAGATAGCTTAAGTCTAAAATTGATTTAGCTGGTCTCTTATCTTTTCCGATTGATTCCAATTAGACAACTAGCAAGGTGGTACCAATAGTGCCATTAACCTTCTGTCTTGACTTCCCGGTCCTTCTGACCGGATCCCCCCTCTTCCAATATATCCTCTTCCTGTCCGGTTCCACCCAGATCCATTATTGTTCCATCCTTTCCCATAGACCTCTGCCCGGGTCCATAGTGTTTCCTAGTACTAGGATCCGCCCAGACTTAACAACACTGTACAATCCATATTACAGAGTATGGTTTGAGATGAGGTTATCCATACCGGTCCTTCCAGAAAGCTTGTACAGTATGGAGTGTAGGACCTGATCTCTTCTGTATCTATGCAGATAGATACAGCTCAGTGAGAAGGAAGAGTCAACGCTATATATATTCATATCTATGCAGATAGATACAGCTGTAGGTATAAATGAGCAAAAGGAATACTAGTGAGACATAAGTACTAACCTCATTGAGAAGGAAGAGTCAATGCTGAGGTTACTGTGGCTATGATTCGATATATAAAGTACAGAGACAAATAAGTAAACCAAGTGACCATAAGTGGGCAGTACATGGACGAGATCCAGATTGCCACATGAGGGAACGAAAAAGGAATGAAATGAAATACAAAATCCTACACGGAGTTTGTACACCAGTAATAGGTGGTTTTTGTAATTAAGTGCTAGGAACTGCACCCAAACACAAAACCATATACAAAATGTAAATGAGACGAGTGTTCCAAGTAGTCAGAGTACTCAAACTCCCAGTTTACTGGTACTATAAGTACTTTTGATCAGGGTTTTTCAACGAAGTTAGCGCTTAGCACACGACACAATAAACACAAGTTTAACACCAAGAGGATCAACAAGTCCCAAAATCAAACACTTGTAGGCCACAGTTGCCTTAAAATCAACACTTAATAGACCAGAAGGTCAACACCAAGATCACAGTTATAACCACAAAAATGTTCAATTTTAAACTCTATTATCTCCAACACAATATTTATACTCGTAGAGAGTGCAGTTAAGTTTGTTTTAGAAGCTTTAGTCCGTGTTTCACGTCCTCTACTATTGCTAGCGAGATCCAATACTCTACAGTATGTGGCTTGGGTAGCTACTCATAATATCTGGTCCTTTTATACAACTCGCAGCTACAACTAAACAGTTACCTATTTCTTTTCGAGGTCCGCTAAAAGGTATGTAGAGAAAATATAAAACAAATCGAAAAGTCTGCTAGCAAGTTCTACCTATTTTCCTCATAAGTAAAGACTTGCTTATTAGGGTATACAGAAACTGTTCAATATTATCTAAATATTGGTAGGAACTTTCTTCAGTTCCCTTTGTAAGCTGTCTGGTGTTTTTGTGTACCGTCCTGGTTAGCAAGCATCGCATCTATGACTCAGAACGCTCCACTTATGACTGCTAGGTCCTTCATACGCGTCCTTACGCTAGGGGCATAGGGTTTTCTTGTAGTTTCTTTATTCCGTTTGGTTTTCCTTTCCCTTTTCTCCGATCTTGCTTTATTCGTGTTCTATGTATTGCCAGTAGTCTACTACTGAGTCCTACATATGAGTCCAGCTCTTCTGCAGTCCCATTTGCATACTTATTCCTTCTTCAATGCTTTCAATGCCTAGCTCGACGATTACTGATGGACTTATCCTTATCCAGAAATAACATTACCCATTTGGGTTGTATTCTGATTGTTCGGATGTACTGCGACTTAGTGCTTCTGTCCCTCATATCTCTGTGTAGAGATGCCCGTTCACTATCCCCTCTGTACCGATGGATAGCTGAACTCTCTGGGATCCTGTACATATATACTTTGTCCTACTTTTGTCCACATGTACCTTTTACAGATACTTAAGATTCCCTCAAAGCCATTTTAGTACTACAGGATTTACCGATACATAGATCTAGACCTAGCATGATTGTCTGCATGTCTGATCTTAGCGCTGTCTTCTCTGATCGACCTTTCAGCCGAGGATTGTGCTGCTTATGCGTTCCTATGCCCGCAAATAGGGGCTACCTCACATTTCACTGTCCCTTTGGATCACGCTAGCAGTTCTAGTCGTTATAATAGGATTCGAAAGCCTTTATAGACTATCTTTATCATTTGGTGGGTCTGCTATTATAACTCCCAACTTGTACATATCAATCATAGTACTTAGAATGAGTTGTTTCTCCATTTGTAAGCACTTAATATCATTGTACTGTTGTTTTCTTAGTCCCGCTAGGTATTAACTAGCAGTTCAGGGCTCACCCTAGTCCTCTTATTCCCTTAAAAGAACGTCAAAACTGATATTATGAACCAAAATCCAAGTATGTATACTGCAATTTTGTACGGTGTATCACCGGTACAAATACTTACTGGAACAGCACATAGTATGGAAACCCGGAAGGCCTCGCTCGCCCCAGAGAGCCTCACTCACTTTAAGTGGTTCTGCCGATCAGTCAGCAGCACTGATATGGAAATTGGACCCCCGACACCCATGTATGCACGTCGCAGGGAATTATATATCCTTAGTAAAATATTGTAGGTACATACAACTGGTCGGTTCACTTAAAGGAAAGGAAATGTGCACTGTACATGAATATGAACAACATGTACCTAGTATGCACCTCGACCCGCAAAGACTGCATCATCCAAAATGACCCCAGGACACTAGGCATGAAGTCCCATGGTTTTGTGTTGTTCAGCAACAGCTTTCAAAGTCACTAATCATTATACATACAAGCTCAAAGAGTAAGTTTGTAGGAGCCATACGAGCACCCCTATGTTGATGGCATGACTGGCCAGCAATAGCTGTATTTTTCTCACGAACAGTACCTGCCAGAAGAGACCTCTTACCTTGCGCAATCCATGCTATGTAGTAGTATGGCCTTGATATTTCCCTAGATCTACAGCTTATTCATGATTAAGAGTCCTTTATTACCTTATGGGCCATGAGAATTTGATGTAGGTGCTTGCACCTTTGGAGGCCTCCGCAAATAGCAAGCAGAGCCTCATTTGATACTTCTTTCTGACATCCGTACACGAGTTTGCGATTTATTTGTTTCAACCCCTTTCCAAGGATTGGATGCAGTGGGTGCTGTGGTCTGCAGCGGATGCCTGTCGTAGACCAGTATGATCTGTCAATTATATATCCTTGTCTAGTTTGTGATTCCTCAGTTTGACTTCCTCCCAAGTCCCAGACTTTGCTCGCACTTTTCTTCTGCCCACCCAACCCACCCTAGTACATATGTTTGTATCTATGAGGCCCTACCACTCATTCACAATCTTCACGTTTCAATGGGGGCATTTGCCCCTGGTTTTGCCTATTACTTATTTTGCGAAGCTTGCGAGTAATGTGGAGGTCTTGGCTTAATCTGAGTTGACGGACCAGTACATAAACTGTAGGTACCTTTGCACTCCATTTCAATTTTCAACCTGTACTAACTTTATGGCTTGTATTGACATGAGAGAATTAAACCTAAAGAGAAAACTCCTCGAACCACAGTAAGTCCGAGAAACTGTCTAGAGGTGTATGGTGGTACTGATCTATCAACTATGGCTGATACTGGCCAATATAATTGAAACAGCGAGGGTGTAGCATCAGGAAAGACCTCATCTGAGAATTTGGTCATATATTGTCGAGGGCAAAGAAGGACTTTCTAAGAAAGAGCTGGATAGTTGGAATAGGGCTGAGTGGGCTTGGATAGGGCTTATTAGGATAGGAACTTAGGCTGTGAAGTTGGGGGATGAACAACTTGATCTATTTCGTACTTGTACTAGGTTTATGTACAATACTGAGTAAGTATGAGTCAAGGCAGTTTGGACTGGTCATGGAAGGTAAATTGAGACTGAAATGAGTGTGAGGAAGACAGAAACTCGTAAGAAAAAGACGTAAAGGGTATAAGTAATCACAAAAAGACATAATGAAGGAGAAAAACGGGTAAGAAATACAAAACTTGTAGAATGCAGACATAATAAATGTAGAGAAAGAATGGGAATTTTTCAGAGCTTAGCCAGAAAGAGCAGGGTATCTAGGATGCAAGGAATTAATGAGATCGTTGGTGTGGGGGTCATGACTTCAGTGGTATGTGATTGTGGCGAAACCACACATATAGGGATTGATCAAGCTGGACACGTCTTCATGCAATACCAAAATCAGTATTACAGTATTCAGCTTCATATCAGCAATGAAACCTTCTGCATAATACTAAGCATCTCTTCAGGACATACACTATTGGATCTCCTTTTATATGTGTCTATGATCCCTTCCCTTGGCTTTATCTTGTAGTCTCTAACAATCTTAAATCTTTTAAGTTTTCACACAAGCTATTCAACTGTACTTACTACATAGTTCCATGCTGACTCAAATCACTCTCATACACTCATCCTCATTTCCTTTAAGTCCTCAAGTCTGTTGGTATATGCATCTTCTTTCAGATCTTGATTATCACTCATTTTGTTCCTCTCATGTCTCCAATTTAGTCAGGAACTGCTGCTTGCCACACCTGACATGAGTTTCCATCCTCCTGCTGCCTGTCTCCTGCTTTGACTTGCCTGATTTCAGCAAGAGGATATATGCTTCAGAGATCTTTGGGATATGTGCAGGACATGTATAAGTATCCTCATAATTTTTTATACAACGATAAGCTCTGTATTCCTTACAATGGTGTTAGTAAAAAAGACTCGAAATTTCACCATTTTGCATCATTCGTACTTGAATAGAGCTCTTATATGGGGCTTTAAGATGCCCAAAAGATGCTCAGAAGGTAGGCAGTGCTGCATATAATGAAACCTGAAGCTATCCCATTAGTTTACAACTATGTGCGTTTGACACACTCTTAAAACACTTTGGTCCTATGAAGTACACAGGAAATCTTACACGAAAGAGTAACTTTCCAGTTCAGAACCCTTAACCGTTTCCGATATGCATGAAACTATATATAACCCATTCTATGGCATACAGAAGCTATTTAACACAGGAAGTACATCACTAGACAAGAACTCATCGTTGTCTCAAAGCCAGTGGCAGGCAGAGATTCTATCAGCACAAAATGGTGGCGCACTTCCTGTGACTGGTTAATACCAATCCTTCAATATATATACTCTTTTATAGTGATATATAAGCCACAGTGCATCCTCTTGATGTTGAAAGTCTCACCTACTTACAACTATATTCAAGAAATATGTACTGCTGTCTGCCATTGGTTTGTAAAATTGCGTGGCACAGATCAGAGAGATATTCCACAGTAGCACTACATCCAAATATTGAGTGATATAATTTACGGCGTCGTGAGGTTCAAAACGAACACTTGCAAATGCCAAGTACGCGTAAGGGTAAACCATACACTAGATGTACAGTAAGATGGAAGAAAACACAGACTACGTCATGGGGTAGTTAGTGATTCGGACGGAAAAGGGGCGGAAAACCGGATCGTGTCCGAAATATCAGCCAATGAGAGTGCAGGACGAACCAAGAAAGGAAGGATTTGTCTAACAATCAGAACGCAGCTTTGATTTCCTTTCGGGGCTTCTAGTCCGGTTTATGGTCCAATGTCTTGGGTACTTCGGCCCGAAAATTCGCCGCAGAGAAAGAAAAAGAAAAAGAAAAAGAGAGAGCTCAGGAAATCTTTGCGCGGTGCGCGGCATGAGTAAATATGATAGCCCCTATTCACAGGGCATCATAGTTGTCAAGTAGTCTCTTTTTTAAATTTTGTAGAACTTTGTGAGTAATATTCTCTTGTGAGTATACAATCTAGTGGTGAAATACAGAATACATTTGTCCCATAAATAGTGGGCCTTCGGGGCTAAATTTTTTCAATGCTGAAGTGCTGAAGCTCAAGCCCAGATTAATCATCCATTTCCCCATCCTGGTTGCATCCTGGCCTCATAATTTCACTCTCTCACAAATCTAGCATGACCAGACCCTTAGAAGTTAGTTATCTACGACTCATGGATCTTCAGTCACATAATAATTCTAATGTTGAAATTACAGTATGGAGTTTTCGGGATCTGCGGCCTTTTTACAAAAACGGTTATTTCTTTGTTATTTCAACTGGAAACACTGTCAAGGGGGTCCAAAAAGAATTAAATTATACCGGGGGTCGGAAAAAAAATTTGCGCCCCCATCAAGGGAACCTACCTACCTTACCTTCCTTATATAGTAGGTTACCTGCTTAATATAGCAATAGCATGTGACTTATGATTACATAAATTATTTGAACTGCTGTGCTAGTCAGAAGCTTTGCGGAACCTTCAACGAAAATTTGACTGCAACGTGGTCAAAGCAGTATTATCAGACCTTAGATGCATTGTGAACAACATGTATTACTGCCAACAGTGAGCGAAAAATTGTTCTAAGGCGCATTTTCGGGGGGGTCAAAAAAAAAATTTTCGCCTCCTCCAGAGGAACCTACCTACCAACCCCCGGTACGGGATTTCCCGGTCCGGACCCCCTTGAACACTGTCTCCAGCTCAAACAAATATTGGTCAGTCTCATAGAACCTGCATTATCTTTATTTAAGTATTTTATGGACAACGAAAGCGGGGGACTGTCATACGATACGGTACGGGGAAGCTAGTTGGACATGCAGGTTGCACGCAGGGAAGTTGGACAAAACATCTACCTCCTTTGTTTTTGCGTTTCTGCTGATGATTTTGGTCTTGTTGTGAAGCTAAACATGCCTGTTATTCAACTATGTAAAAAAACCACTTCTGTGGACTGTCTCTGTGAAGTATAATCCTGATTTGTATGGAAAGTGCTCAAAAAGCAGATCTCAACTCGGTTGCAACTTGCCCAGCTTGTTTGTGAGGGCCAGTGCACCTATGTGTATTTTAGGCTCTTCTACCTTTATTGTCAGTTTGATAGAGCTGGTTTGAAGCCTTAGGCTCCTTTTTTTGAGCCAGATAGCTCTGGAGGCCATCTCGGACATCAAGTGTCCAACTGTGGTGCAAATATGGACAGTGAGCTGTCCACGGTAAAATATTCATATCTATATACAAGCTTCAAGGCTCGCACTCACTTCGACTATTGCGGCCACGGTGTGCTCTGAATAGCATATGGATAGCAAAGTTAGATCACTCATCATGATGCCCAAATCCTTCGACCGAGATTTGTAATTAAGAACTAACGAATGTACTATGCTTGGGACTCTAGAACCGTATGAATAGTGGCTTAGAAATCTTCAGGAAAACTCGTCTCCGGAAACTTATAAGTATACCCAATCAGCACGCCACCCACAGCTGACCCACAACAGGCTCGAAAGAACAGATATGAGGATGCAAGACCCGAAATCTACTTTTTCGTACTTTGCAAAGAAGCTGAGACCTCTACCCCAACCTTGCTTATCTCTCAGTGATCGAACCTCGAATTGCAGGGGATAATGAAGTGTCTGTGGATCATGCAGAAGAGTCGAACGACTTCTTGCGGGAAATATGGGCTCCAAAGTCTTTGATGAGCGCAGGAGGATATACCCGAGGATCAGCGATGAAGACGGCGGACGAGAAGGGGGATCTCATTGTGTTTGGACGTCAGTTTATTTCGAACGTGAGTGCAGACCATGACTGATCATCCAGCATCTGATAAATATTAACGTTCTTTTAGCCCGATCTGCCATTCCGTCTACTGAACGACATACCACTCACCAAATACGACCGTTCGCTCTTTTATTGTCCCGGGGATAACAATGGGAAGCGATACATTGATTATCCATTCTCTGTCGAGTTTTTGAACCAGAAGAAATTAGAGATGACGTCTGTAGCTGCGTAGATGGAACGAGCTTAGACTGTTGAAAGCAAGTTTATCAGAATCAATATCGTTGTCAATATGGTTGAAGCTGTGAAAAATATGAGAAGTGGGCAACCTTAAGTGGCTGCCGTCAGTCTAGGTTTTAGCCAGCGTAGAGATACAATTGCGTCTCAAGGGTTCTGGGTGTAATAAGCCTGGGTAGCGAATCTGCATGGACGTGATCATGAAGAACAAGAGGAAACATGAACACGTGGCCGCTTCTACCCAGCTCGGCCACGCCTTTTTCGCCGAGGCCTTGGTGGAAGCACTACGCCTCTTCAGTGGGAGCGTTGCGGCAGGACTGAGATCGGTTACGACTCTTGACATGCCCTCGAGATCATTAATACAAGCTAGTTCATCCGAATCGCACCATGTAGCGAAGTTTGAACGAAGTACAGCGGCACAGGAGCGAGCGATGACGAAGCTTCCTCCTCGACGGAAGCATGGACTCGCACATAGCCTATAAGGGTTGATTGACTCTATCCCAGGTCGGTGAGAGATTGGTTTGTATCCCAGAGATGGCACTGAAGGTTGCAAGGGCATTTGTAAGTTTGTTACCTCTTCTTCGTGGCCAAGTCGGTTTATCGGTCTATGACACCGTCGCTCCCTCCTCCTCTACGACCTTCCAGCTATCCAGGAGATGCTCTTGGAAGCCGCATAATACGTCTGGCTAATCGTGAACAAAACGGCATTGCTAGGTCCAAAACAAATTCCGATTCCTAGCAGTAGAGTACAGATAGTGTTGTGCAATATGTCCGTGTAAGTATATCCATCCTGAAAGGGACATGAGTGCTCGTTCTCGGGTAGGACAGCGAATAAAAAGGTGCGCACCAAAAACTATAATAAAACCATGTCAAATTGTCCGTCCGTCCGTTCATCCAAGCAAGATGGTAGTAGCATACAAATCCCGTTTTCCAAAGCCGACAAACTCCTCTCAAGCTCCTCTTAACGACAGTGGTCCAGATAACAAGTCATGTCTTCAAATCCATAGGTGGATGAGGCCGAGGCTAACTTGGCGAACTCACAACTGCTGCTGCAGCTCTAACTTCTTCCCGTTGGAGGAAGTCAGAAACTGGATGATACTGCTACGTTTGTCCATTTTCGACTTCGGCTTCGAGCTCGTACTAACAGTGTTGGCAGGCGTTAGGGTAGAGTTGACTGCGTTGAATATTGACATTAGAACTCGGTGTGTTAACACTGGGCGCAATGTCGGTATGGTGTCGGTTGGGTCGGTGTTGTCACCGTTCATCTCATGAGTCATTAGCCTCGGGATAAGCACCAGCCCCAGCACCGTCTGCATCACCAGATACACTCCAAACCACGTTCTCTACCTCCACCCTCTCTGCCAGCACGGCTGAGATATCAGACTCGGAAGGCTCAGAGCCTATGACGACGAGATGAAGACCACGATCTCTCTTTTCCGTCGGCCAGCTCTTGCTTTCCAGTTCTTTTCCTTTCCCGTCATTGGAGCTTGAGTTGTTTGGCGAAAAGTCGGAGTTGCAGTCGGAGGTAGAGGTTGGCAAGGAGAGGTTGGAATTGGGATTCATCATTCCGGGTATGTATCCACTCGAACAAAATCTCTGGATCCCGATAATATATCGAGTGGATGGTTTTGCCTTTGTTGAGCCATTGCTGAAGACCTATTTTGGAAGAGTGTGTCAGGGGAAAGAGCAACGACAAAGACTTAAGATGGACAACGAAAGAGACGAAAGACGAGAGACAAAGGACCAAAGAGAACGAAGGGCACCTAAAGAGGCCAAGAGACCGCAAGGGACAACACGCGAGGACAGGATGAGAGCGAAGAAAATGGGCAAGAGGGACAGAGGACAGAGGACGTAGATAGAACTCAAAGACACAGAAAACAAGAAAACGCGCGAGAACGTGTAAACCCAAAGCGAACGAAAGCCCAAAAACGAAAAAGGCGAAGGTGTGGGCAAAACGAGGTGGTAAAATCCAAAAAGTAGAACGTCAACATACCTGGAGGTTCCGTATCAGGATACCGAGGCACTTGATAGTGTTCGTTACAGATTATGAGCAAGTCGAAATATTTGGTGTGGGTGTCACTGTTGTGTCAACGCGTACACAGTGCTCTTGTTGGCGACTGAGTGACGACTTTCCACTCTCTTTTTTCTCCATGGTCTCTGCCTGTCTCTTTACCACTTCCTACATTCCTCATTGCCCTTTCAACGCGTGTATCAAACTCAATAAACCCTTCATCCCAAACCTATTGGCGTATTCCTCCAAATACCACTCTGCCCTCGGAAATAGCGGTGTCTCAGGAAAGAACGGGAAAGAGGTGAATTGCAAGACTGGATGAGGTTGGTTGTTGGGGAGCAGTAAAGGGGAGTTTCGGGAGTCCTGGATGTACGTCTGGATACGAAGCAGGTGGGGAAGATATGGATGGGAGCCTGTTCGCAGAAAAAGATCGTTAGCCTGAAGAAGTGAAGTGACGAATAGACGAAGATATAGACGACACACAAGGAACGAACACAGAAGAAATGAAACACTCACCAAACCCCATCTATCTCCTCCCTAGCCTCATACGGCTGTCCATAAACCGGATTTGAGTTGCGATGTAGAGAGGACCGTTTTGAGAGCTGCGAGACCGGCTGGACCGCCTCCGCCTATGATACAGTCTCTCGCGAGTCTCCCAAGTCCAAAGTGAAGGAGTCATCGAGACGGTTGATGACTAGAGTGAAAGGAAAGATAGTTAGATGGATTAGTACCGTGCGTCTACCTCATACTTCAATAAGTAGAGTACTAACCTGCGAATCAAACCAACCTAGTAGGCCAGTAAGAGTAGCTCGCCGATATCGCGCAATGGACCGAAGGTCTGGAACTACTGCATCCTGGCCAGAACTTCCATCTCTCTGTTTTCTTGCTTCAAATCTCGCTCTTTGCACTCCTCAGTCCTCCGAGTCTGTCAAGTATGACGGTAATATTGTGGAAACTACGGCCAGTTTGAAGAAGCTACAAAACACTCCCCATCCTGACTAGAATCCACTCCACGTCACTGCTCGCAGGTTCAGCTTAGGCTCAGCAAGCGACATTTCTAGAAGATCGAGAGCTAAGAACGAATTCGAATGTACTGTTGTACAGGTGAGTTTGTCACGTCTCCAGGTCTTCTTTGTTTGTCTTTTCCTCTTTTTTCTTCTATTCCTTGTCTCTCGGAACGGTGTCTACTTCTTATATGACTTGCAAATCTCCTTGTATCCAGCCGACACGACTTATCGGAACTTCAGAGTCCGAAGTTGGGTACCTGGAGAAAACCTGCATTTGTCAGTTGCCTTTTTGCTGGCGTGGTCTTCCACTTGCCAGTCATCGCTTATTCAAAAGAACATCACCCTGCGTTCTCGGGTCTGCTACATCTTCCCTGCATGGTGTACATTGTGAAGCATTCTTAGCTCGCCTCGGAATTGCGTATGTCCACTCTCTTCAAGGTCTCGACAACTCCTGATCCTCAAACTCACGAAGAACACGCTGAAGACGACGAGTAGTGACGAAGGTTCTTGTTTGTTGGAGAAAGCGCTGAGCTATGCTAGAGGTGCGTCGCCAATGCCGTTGTGCTTCCAAGATTGCTGTAGTACACTGACTCTTGCCCGTGTAAAGCCGTTACAGATCCTTGTCCGTCACTTAACGCCTCAAACCACCTAACTAAACTCAATCTCAAGTACAAAACTCGCCACTACGTCCAGCTTTACTATCAAGCCTTCACAATTCTCTCGACATTCCAAAGCTTCACCTGCCAGTGGATATCACGCTATTTTCTGCGTACTACTCGCTATTCTACATGTACAATGCGCATATACACAACAATGAGCATCTTTTTATTCCATTCTACCGCGTTTTCGAAGAAAGCATCAGGCTCATCGGCTCAGTGAATACTGTAGAGCCTTCTGCAGCGTTGTGACCCCACGGTTGTGTCCCTGTGTGTGACGGGAAGTAGACTCCTTCCTCCAGGCACGGAACAGCCGGATTTCGCGTTGACACTGAGTAGTTTTTGAACTGTGCTGCACTTATCCGGCAGCGCCTGTGGCGTCACAGTGCTTTCAAAGCGCGGAACGGTGATTCCACGGTGATGGCCATGATATATTCATGCCGTCTCGTGGTTGTCAGTGCTGCTTCTGTTACTTACAGTGACAGTCAGCCTACCAGCATCAACGTGTCCTCCGTGAGCCCCTCACCTCGTTTCTCCTTCCTGCTTTGTCTCTTCCTTTCTTCCTTCAGTGAATGACTCTCTTCTCTATGGCTCCTGGTCTTAAGCTGAAGTCCATACAAGGTAAGCACTTCCCAACTAACCGCCGCAGACACTCGCTTACCTTCTGTCAGTTACTCGAGCCGATGATGCAACACCGCTCGTGGAAGCCAAGGAGACCTACGTCTACTCTGTCGCAGTCACCGATGGAAAGAAGACATATAATACCCCATGGGCTAATGAGTGTCGTTGGGAAGTCGATTTCCCCATGTACGTTGCTCTTTTTAATGAAAACTACGTTGTCTTCACATCATCGCAGAGAACCATCCGAGGTGGTGCCTGCCATTTCTTTAAAATTGTATCGTACGCGGAAGAACTTTCCGGTTTGGCGCCGTAAACTTGGGAGTGCGAACTTCAAGACCCAGATGATAGAAGACACTGAGGAGGCTGGTGACGCGAAAGGTAAGTATAGTGATTTCCATCTTGTCATGTAAATACTGAAGCATTGCTCATTCTGCCTCACGAAGAGATGAAGATGGACATGAAGGCTGAAAAATCTGCCAAGAGCTCTCTTACGTTGGTCGTCAAGGCTGTAGGCCACGAGACTTCCCCAAATCTGGAATCCGACCCTTCCGAGATACTTTGCGCGCCTCCAAACGTCGCCCACCAATGGACCCCGCCAGATATTCCCAAAAATCTCCTGTATAACGCTGAAACGTTGGGAGGAATGCTGCAGCTCATTCAACCATTCAAGGAAGTCTTCGATAACATTGCCGAGGTCAGCGCTTCCTAATTCTAATGTATTTCCTTGGCCTGATCAAATTATCCCTGTAGTTTCATCCCGTTGCAAAAGGTGCATGGCTGGTTGTATCTGGCGCATACCAGGTGAGCGGTCATGTATGATTGTATCGCCCGCACGCTGTTCTGAATGGAGTTACAGGTATTGAAGGACCAGCACGACAGGGATGGGCAGCTGGTTGATTTGTATAATCTCATGTTGAGGACGTATGGGATTGCGACCAAAAACGAGCTTTACAAGAATCTGGATAAGAATGAATATGACCTTCCTGGGACTATCGATGCTATGGTCAAGCAATCCAAAGAATGCTCCATTTTTATTTCGAATTATGGATCTCGAGGTTATCTACGTGAGTACTTACATTTCGTAGAATTTTAGACGTTCTGACCTGTTTCCATCAAACAGGCCGAACATTGACTAGTTCTGAAGCTTCAACGAGGATCCAGAATTTTCGCGTTTCTTTTAATGACCTCCAAAAAACATTCATTACTGGTCAAATTGACGTTACCACTCGGGGAGTTTTAGAGATGAAATCCATTATATTATCGCAAAGTAATCTACCTTCGACCGCCGGTTTCCTTTACTCACACTATCAACAGATAGTCAAAGCAAGCTTGTTGCGCTGGAGCCCCGGACAAGGTCTCCCGATGCCATCGCTTACTGTCTTGACGGCACACGTCAGGAATCCCTTCGCAAAATCACTGATTGGGTCACCCATGGAGAGGAGTCTGTCCTCTGGGTCTCTGGTGTTGCGGGATGCGGTAAAAGCTCCCTGATGGGTTCGATGGTCGACTACATACGAGGCCAACTCGGAGCTCGTAACCGTCTTGCAGCGTTCATTCGCTTTGACCGCAACGAATACAATCAATGTCAACATGTGGTCAGAGAGCTGGCGTATCAGCTGGCACATTATGATGGACGCCTGTGCGAAGCCATCGCGGACGCCTTCCAGGGAAACATAATTACCAGCCCTCAATTACGGACGCAGTTGCAGAAACTGGTGCTTGGACCTCTTGAGCGATGCCGGGAAGAGATGGAGAAGGATGGCCCGATGGTCATTGTCTTTGACGGTCTGGATGAGTGTGGTGATGACACTTATTCCCGGGATTTCTTGCAATTTTTCTCTGATGATGTCTTCAAATCATTCCCCACATCCGGGTCATACTCGCGAGTCGGCCGGAATCGCATATACGCGACAGCTTCCGGGGTTTGGGCTCCTCTGAGGAAGTGTTATCACACATTCACCCATTCCACCTGGACACTTCATCGCAGGAAACCAGAGAGGACATCAGATCCTACGTTGAAAAGGAGCTGTCTTTGATTAAGGAGAAGGGATTTCAGGACTTGTGTGTCCAGAGGAATGCTGCTGCTGAACTCGCGTGGCGTGCAAGTGGGCTTTTTATCTGGGCAGTTGTAATCCTCAAGTTCTTACGAGGATATGCCACTTTTACTCGCCTCGAGACTGTTTTGGAGATGGACCCACCAGTTAGTGCTGTGAGCGCGCTTACCACCCTCTACAAAACTGCTCTCGATTCTATTGCCAGTCCAGGGGGGGATGAAGACATCAGGGGTGATCTACG
This sequence comes from Tetrapyrgos nigripes, assembly GCA_013368315.1. Lineage (NCBI taxonomy): Eukaryota > Fungi > Basidiomycota > Agaricomycetes > Agaricales > Campanellaceae > Tetrapyrgos > Tetrapyrgos nigripes. Next base: position 499,101 of record JAACJM010000021.1, read on the forward strand.
ACTTCTACTCGGATTTGTCAAGTTCACACTGTACCATAACTGTTATGGTGACTGGAAAATCTTCCTCCAGAGCTTGCTTGAATCATATACAGGTGCCAATTGGAGTAGCAAGTTGCCTGTTTTGTGTGACAAGCTCTCCAGTCTGCTTGTATATGATGAGTCCCAATGCTTCCAGCTGATTCACAAATCTTTGGACGATTTTCTTATGGACCACAACCGTTGTGGGGATGACTGGTTTCTTGATCACAAAATTTATAAAAGCCTCACATCTGCATGCTCCAAACTCCTCATGTCCTACCTTGGAAATGCTTGTATGAGCAACTCAGTTTCTTCTGAAAAGACAGCAACCCAGTATGCACTACAATATTGCAGCATTTATTACTCCAACGTTTGGAAGACTGGACCCAGAGATAACAATTTTGACATTGAGGCAGAAGTGTCACATTTGTTGCAGTGGTATCTTTTACGATGGGTATTCTATGCAGTGACGAAATCCAGCGATTTTGATAGATGGCAGACAGTTGGCTTCCTCTCTGAAGGTCTCCTTAATCTTTCTGAAAATCTTGACAAGGCAAGTTCTCAAAAGTGTATCTCATGAGCTCTTCACTGATGTTCAATGCAGACACGCAATGATCCTTTTGCTCAATTGATTCATGAAGCACATCGGCTCAGTAGTGCACTTTATGCTAATTGTTGCCGGGCCAGGAAAGTGAATACTATCTTATACTTCTTCCACTTTCTATGTGCTGCATATAGAAAGGACATGAAGATATTGCACCAGTGGTATATGCCTGCATTTGTCCAGATGGCTGGATGCTCTCAAAATTATGGGGATATAATTGAGGCAATCAAGGCAGTAAGTAATCAATGATTCTGTCATTCAGATCTAAACTGACCCAAGGTCATCCAGCTCAATGACTATCCACCGCTTCTGTCCAAAGAAGACACAACAGCAGAAAATATTGAAATCATTGGAATTTTTGAGGTGATTGAGGATGAAATGCTGGCTGATGTCGATTGGGATCTTAAAAAAAGCTGGCTTGATTATTAATTATTAAACAAACAGAGCAAAGTACTCAATGTATGAGGTTAAGTAGTTCTGGTATGCCTCCACTGAACACAGTTTGTACATCTCAGTAGCTCAGTGAAGGGAACCAACTTGTTCATGAATGGGGTAGATGCTGACATAGATGAAGTCCTCAGAATTTTGTGCTTGCCTTCATCAGCAAAAGCCCCAGGACTAGTACAGTCCTGGACTTGACCCAAAGGCATGTACTAGTGAAGTAATGAGTACATGCCAGATGTTGGTAGGCCTATTTCAGACAGGCATGTAATGATACAGACATTCTGCTAGATAGAGAAATTCTGTCTGTACTTTCAATTAAAGATAATAATGCAGAGCCAGGAAAGGCTCACTACAATGTACAGTCTTGCAAATAAAAATCAGAATGTCGAGCAATTGAAATTTCTTCCAGCAATTTGTGTCTTTTGAAGGCAAAAAAAATAAGTGAGTCTTTCAAGCCTTTCAAGGGTTCAACAGCTTTCAAAAGCTCAACATCATGTGTAATGTTTCAAATGTTCAACAGACAGTTGAGGCTTTTCTTTTCAAGGTTCGACATGGCATGTAGCCTTCCTACATGCCCATCCTTGTACCCATCCTCATTTATTCTCTTCCCAGACCATACAGTATTTTTTATTTTGTAACTCGTCTAGGCCATTCATGATTATGGACCCTCATAGCAGTATCCAGGTTGAGTGATAGTCTAGATCAGTTTATTGTCAGGGTAACATACTGCAGTTTGATTACAGTAAGGATAACAACACCAATAAAGACATGAGCAACCAAAAAGCGACAATGAAAGCAGAAGGGCAGATGCAGAAGTGATTATACAAAGAAGGCAGTGGTAGGCGCTGATCGTCACTGATGACTGAAGAAGATACTGAAGCAATTTATGCAAAGACATCGTAGGTAATTAATAAAAGTGACCATGCTGGGTGTAAGGAGCGTGTAAGACAATTAAATGAAGTAGAACAGTAAAGGTAACAATAGTCTATCATCTATGAGGAAACAATGGTATATAATGAAATAAGTAAAAATCCATACCGAGCAGATAGATATATGGGATGGCCTTCCACTGTAATTAATGTTCCGTACTCCAGAAAGTGGCCTGTGGGACATGCTGAGTGCTGAAGACTGTAAGACAGTACAAATGGGGGGAAAGGAGGGGAAAAGGTGAGTGGGGAGTTGAGTAAAAGCCCCAGGCTTTATATACTCTCCAGATGGGAATGGCTGACATTTCAATGGGTGCAGATTGAGCATGCTCTTACTAAATTTAGCAAGATGATGTGTTGTAGTGATGTTGTTGTTGTCAGTCTATCTATAAAAGGGAAGTGCAGTGCATTACTGGATTTGGCTATTTTGCTTTCCTAGGGTAACCCAGGGTGGTATTGCAGCCAGTGGTGAATAAAGCATGCCTTAGGCTTAATCACTGTCATGTTTTGAGCAGATGGATTCATTTGCCTTGGCCAATGGGTGCTGATACATGTCAGTTTTCTCTGGGTTTCTACTTCTGCCCAACTTCCATGGCAACAGTTGTCCATTCTCTCATCCACCCACACACACACTCTTCTCCTTATCCTCTTCTTTCTGTTGTTTTACACCACCATGACCCTCATCACACACAGCTCTGCCCTCAGACACAACGGTTTCTACACAACAAATTGAGAGACACCAAAATGCGAAAACAGGCTATCATCAGCCTGTTGAAGAGCCAAAGTTTTGTCTCCTGGAAGAACCAGTCAGATAAGAGGTGTTTTTAACAGATATATTGGAAGACTGGTTGGTCTCCTTTCTCTGCCATGTTGTACAATTTTAGCTGACATCTCTAGTCCACCATCAGTCACACACCAATGTCGAAACGGACACTACAGCAATGTGTGCACATTTGCCAATAACCTTTGGCATCCTACCATTAATTTTGGTGGCTTCCAGACATTGACAGTGACGTTTGGGTAGTTAGGACCTTAAGACTAGTGTGTCTTAAGCCCTGTATTTATTGATATGCTATAAAATACAATGCATAGTAAATGTAGCTATCTTAAGATGGCTTAAGATATGAAAAAAGATAAGTAGTAAGACAGCTTGGGGTATGAAAAAAGTCAACATAATCCATCTTAAGATGGCTTAAGATATAAAAAAAAGTAAGATGATGGGAAAAGTGAAGATGGCAGCCACCTTAAGACAGCTTGAGATATAAAACAAGTCAACTTACAAGTTGATTACAATTTAGTCCACCACACTTGAGTCTGACTTCAGCAAAGGATGTTGCAAACCACACTCACAGTCCAGATGGGCATATATGCGGGAACCGACACAGGTTGGGCATTGTCTAGACAATGAACATCACAAAACAGAGAAAAAGAAGAAAAAAAGAGAGTACATCAGTAACCAGTCAACTAATCAGCCAGGAAGATTAAGAACCCTCCAGAAAGCTTCACTGCAGTAGAAATAGAAACAAAACTCACCTCTAATCACACTCCCTTCAGTTGGTTCCCTCTTCTCCATCAGGCTTGGGGTTCATTGTCTCCTTGAACTCTGACACCTCATCTATATCTGTCACAGTCATTGTAATCCTGGAGAGTGCCAAGGGCCATAGGGTCTTGGATCATAGGGCTGCTGTCTCGCCTGGCTGAGAAGAGAGGAGAGACAGTAAGGGTGCTTTTATAGATGGAGAGAGGCTGGGGAAAAGGTCGTGGAAATAGAAGCATAGGGTATGATACAGACTGGATGGTCAGAATGCTGAGAGCATACTCGGCATTGTTGTTACAGTTGTCACCATTGTTGCTGCCATGGTGGGTGATAGTGATAGTAGCTGGACAAGCTTGTATATATCTGAGTCTGGGCCCTAACAATTAAGACAAATACATGTGACCCTGAGACCAAACAAGACCTCATGCGTCAATTGTCATCGATGTGTCAGGTTGAACTGTTGACTCTTAACTGCAACCACCACCTTCAACAAGTCAACTTTGCTTGCATCAACAACATTGCCACCATCTTCATCCACACCTTCTTGCCTATGCTATCTTGCAATCCCTATACAACCTCTTTCTCTCTCTTTTCAGTGCTACGAGGATCCAGTTCACAATGAATTTGCAGTCAATGCCAGAGAACAGAGGGCCTGGAAAAAGAGAAAAGTATGTAGTTATCTGGTCACTGTTAATATCATTTTGGGCTGATTTTTGTATACCTGCTAGAGTACTGCAAAGTTGGACTGGAGTCTGGTGGACTATGGACTTGCAAGTTTCACTTTTTTCATATCCCAAGCCATCTTACCCTTTTTCATTTCTTAAGCCATCTTAAGACAGCTACCATATTCACTTTTTTCGTACCCCAAGCTATCTTACCTTTTTTTTGTATTCATCTTAAGATGGCTACCATCTTCACTTTTTTCATATCTTATTCCATCTTATTATTTTCTATCTTAAGCTGTCTCAAGATGGCTGGCATCTTCTTTCATACCTCAAGCCATCTTAAGATGGCTACTGTCTTCATTTTTTTTGTATTGCAAGCCACCATACCACCATTTTTGATATCTTAAGCCATCTTAAGATGGTGACCAGTGTATTCTATAGTGTATATACCAGTAAATACAGGACTTGAGACAGACTTGAGCTGTCTTAAGTTGCAATGACAAAATTCACAAATATCTTAAGAAAAGCTAATATAAATTCATTTCAGGAAGGGTTAAGTAGTTGATCCCTTGTAGTTTAGTGTTGAGATATGCTCCAGTGAAGTCTCCCGACCATATGTTCATCCCTTTGTACACAGCAATGGCAATGGTGAATCATATGGACTTGTATCTTGCAACAATGGCCCAAGTATCATCGTAATGGACTCCCTTGACTTGGTCATAACCTCTAACCACCAATCAAGCTCCTTCTCCATCCAACCTGAGAGCATATACCCATTGGGTTGTGATAACCTTCACATTCTCTGGCTTCCCCACTGGGGTAAATGCCTTCCTAGAGTCCAGCTTCTCAATCTCCTTTTCCATGGCCTTCATCCAGAGGTCTGGTCCCGTCATCACCTTGTTGTATGAGTTGGGAACCTCCATGTTTTCTGGTTCTAGGATTCCCTCAACTCAGGCTTCTTGCACAATGGGCTTGTCTTGTTCATCAAATTCTGAGAGTAACTCTCTATCCTCCTCATCATCTATCATCCAGGCCTCCCCTCTGTCATATGCCTCTCTTTCTCAAGCCTCATATTCCTTTGACTGGATAAATTCTTGGGTCTGTCACGAATCGCTCCCCGCCTATTCATTTCCTTTCTATTCCTTTTCCTTCACTATCCACTTCCCACTCTAACCCCATAAACATCAATCATGTCTCACCATCGTCTATAGTTACCATCTCTCTAGATCTATGACTCACATCCTTATCTCCTCCGATTCCTATCTCCATGGACATTCTCACTGTCAATCACTCCGTATGATCCAGTACCTTCATCTATCCATATTTGACTCATTATTCTCTCACCCTTGACATTTCCACATGATACCGTCTATTATTACTTACTCTTTCCCATCTGTTCATATTTCACTTATATACCTGTGCTCCTTGTAACCTATTCCTTAGTTCGTTCACTTCGTCTCCGCTCCGTACTTGTACTATGCAGTGTAGAGCCTAGTCAGCTTACTTTCTCTCTATCTCTTTACCTCTCTTATTCTCTTGATCAATCTACTCTCTTGTAACTGGTTTTCTCGTACTGTGTGACTTGGGTGGTTATTGAGTGTATCGACAACCTTGACACTTGAACGAACTCCCATACACCCACCTCACAATTCCCTCATCGCACCCTATCCTTCACTCTGTCTACCCCACGCCCCCGAATTCGTATCGAACCTCCTGAAACCCCTCATGACTACGAACGGATCCCACTTCCCCTCCCTCGCTACCTCTTGCACTCCGAATACTCGGTCTCTCACGGAAGAAAAATACGAGCGGATCCTTGGAGCCTCGACCGACACTTTGTTTGCACAAGACGTTGGGTGTGGAAACTTATCTCAGGTGACGTAGTCCTCTCGACATTTTCATACATAACAGTGAAAGAGGACTTCAATACAGGAGAAACTGTGGTTCAGATTAGAGGACCTCTATTCCTCAGAGAACACGTCGACTACTCTCTATCATCCCCTTCCCCCGAATACGGTCTAGCATCTTCCTTCATCCTGGGACCCAACTACCTTTCTTGAAATCAGTGTATGACTGGTCGACGAACCGCATCTGCAGACCTGAACCTCCACTGTGCCGACCGACCACACGTATTCCACCCCTCATCATCCCGAGACGCCGCTTACTTCGTTGAAGACGTCGACGACCCTTGGACTCCGTGCACCGTACAACTGTGCCTAAACAGATATAACACTCAACGACTTACCGCTGAAGAAATTCCAAGTGGGTTACACATTATAACCCAACTCCAAGAACTCGCAATTCAAAAGGCACACCCAAAACCTAAACCTGCAACAGAATCGGAACAAGGAACCTCTACACCTACTAACCAACCTTCCGGATCTAACCCAGTACCAGAAACCCCTCCCAATAACCCACCAGAACCAGACAATCCCACTTCCCCACCTTCTTCGCCCATCATTCCATCCGCCGAAGGACCATCCGTAGCCCCTCACCGTCCTCCTACCCCCCCTTCCCCAAATCCATCAGATCCAAACGACTCAGTCATGGCCGACACACCTCCTATGGGGTCAAACGGAACTTCCGAACGAGGAAGGAAACTAGACGCCTTCAATGGAGAACGTAGCGAAGCGAAACGATGGCTGGCCCTGTTCAATAACTATCTATGCATGAATAAAGGAAAGTACCCGACCGAGGAAAGTCAGGTCTCGCTATTCCTATCCTTCTTCACAGGAGAGAAAGGAGGAGATTGGGCAACGCAAAGATTGATAGAACGAGATGCAGATGAGGAGGATGAGAACTTGGCGAGTACACCAGGTGAATGGAGATGGATAACCTTGAAACAGATACGGGATAGATTCAAAAAGGACTTCAAAGCTCTTGCCTCGGAAGATGTGGCAAGGACGAAGATCAAATTTGCTAGAATGAGGGGAACGGATATTAGCAGCTACAACAGCATTTTCGATACATACGGAGAAGAATCCGAGTTCGGAGACGCGGCGTTGTTGGAATTCTATCAGGATGGTTTACCGCCCAAACTCCGAGAAGCAGTTGGAAGAACGTATCTGAAGTGGGATGACTTCGAGGAGTACAAGGAAAGAGCTGTGGAGCTTCATTTAGAATGGTTGAAGGAACGAGAAAGACAAGGACGCTGGAAAACTACTTCAACATCGAAGAATAGTCCAGGTCCGTCTCAGGGAAGAACGGTAGCAAGCGTCAATGCGCTTATGAATATGGGACCAGGTGCTAGCTTGTCTTTCAATCCACTGCCTAAGCTGACACCTGATGAAAGGGACCGACTTCGAAAATTAGGAGCATGCTTCGCGTGTAGACAAACCGGACACATGAGCAACGAATGTCCGACATACCCGAGAACGTCATCTCAAACCACTTCTCGAACCTTCCCTTCTCGCGCTGTTCGTACAGCCGAAACCGCATCTTCACCACCGGTAACGGTAGCTCAGGTGTCTTCATCTCGAAACACGATCAAGGAAATCTCCGACATGGTTAACAAGGTTAAAGGATTAGAAGGAGAAGAAAAGGAACAAGCAACCGTCTATTTAAAAGACATCATGTCTAAATTGGATTTTTGAATCACTCCTCTGCTACGTCGTCAGTAGGAGTAGAACAGTACACCGGACAGTTAAAGAACAATCGATATAGTGTGTTATACCCCTCTAGTGAGCGAGTCTTTCCTTCAGAAATAAGAATGTCAGCAATCACTCGTAACAGACAGATACCATCAATCACACTCAAAACTGAACTAATCGGCAAAGTTACTGGCAGAAAAATCGACGCAGACGCTCTAATAGACAGTGGTGCAGAAGGCATAATCATCAATGGTCAATTCGCACAAAGAAATCAACTTACCCTCCTTCCTATCAAGAACCCGTTCCCAGTTCGAAATGTCGACGGCTCTGAAAACACCATGGGATGGGTATGAGAATACACTATCCAAAATCTTCGTATCTATTCCCGAGATGGCGAGGCGTATCACGAAGAACAGGCCGAATTCTATGTAACGGACATTGGGGATCATGATATAATCCTCGGTACCGACTGGTTGGAAGAACATAATCCAGATATAGACTGGTCGGACTCACGGGTAGACATGACTAGATGCCCAGAAACATGCATCACGGCAAAACCTCCCATCCTCCACTTGAAAACTAAATCCTTGAAATCCCACAGTCGTCGATCCAAGAACCCACCACAAGGATTACCAAGTCAGATGGCTAGAACCAGTCGGACGATTCAAACCAGTTGCCCAACCGAAAATTGCAGGGCGACGTCGTCGAATTCCTATTCGATCCTTCCACCGAAGTTCGGAAGAAACGGCAATCTTTACTGAAGATGACTACGGGAGAGATACAATCCCAGAACGATGGGAACAGGACGTAATGGAAGACTTGTTGGGGAAAGAGGAAAGAATGGATGAAGAGGCGTCAGGGACACCAAACCTGAACATCCGCACGGGTTTCACAAAAGCACAAGAACTCGCAGAGGCAGCTCAGAACGTTCAGGTCAATGTACCTCTTAAAGATAAGATTCCTTCACAGTATCATCAGTTCCTACGAGTCTTTGACAAACAAACCTCAGAACGGTTACCGAAACGTGGCGAATGGGATCACGCTATCGAGTTAAAACCGGACTTTGAACCACGCCCTTGCAAAACATACCCTTTATCCCCAAATGAACAAAAGGAGCTCGATGAATTCATCAAGGAGAACTTGGAGAAAGGGTATATAAGACCGTCGAAGTCTCCTATGGCAAGTCCCTTCTTCTTTGTAAAAAAGAAAGACGGAAAACTATGACCAGTACAGGACTATCGTGCCCTAGACAAAGGGACCGTCAAAAACAAATACCCCTTGCTGCTTATATCGGAACTCGTAGACAAACTCAAAGGGGCACGAATATTTTCCAAAGTCGACCTTAGATGGGGATATAACAACGTACGCATCAAGAAGGGAGATGAATGGAAAGCGGCGTTTAAAACCAACCGCGGCCTCTTCGAACCAACAGTGATGTTTTTCGGCCTTATGAACTCTCCAGCTACATTCCAAGCGATGATGAACACTCTATTCAAGGACCTGATCGACTCCGGAAAAGTCATAATCTATATGGACGATATTCTCATATTCACGGAATCACTAGAAGAACATCGATACATGGTGAAACAAGTATTGGCATGACTCCATGATAACGACTTATACGCTAAACCGGAAAAATGCACTTTCGAAACCGATTCAGTGGAATTCCTCGGCCTCATCGTGTCACATAACACATTGGCAATGGACCCAGTCAAAGTCGAGGGCGTAACTAAATGGCCAGTCCCACGTAACGTCAAAGACGTACAATCATTCCTCGGCTTCGGAAACTTTTACCGTCGTTTCATACGCGATTTCTCAAAAATCGCACGACCATTGTTCGATCTCACGAAAAAGGAGCACCCATGGGAATGGTCCGAGGAAGCTCAAACGGCTTTCCAAGCACTCAAAGATACATTTACGACTTCACCAGTCCTTCTCATGCCTGATCACTCTAAACCATACCGAGTAGAAGTCGATGCGTCAGATTACGCTACAGGAGGTATCCTGCAACAACAAGGATCGGATGGCAAATGGCATCCAGTAGCCTACCTGTCAAAAGCGTTATCCGAAACCGAACGGAATTACGACATTCACGACAAAGAACTGCTAGCGATCATACGCGGACTTGAAGCCTGGCGACACTACCTCGAAGGTGGACCGCATACCATCGAAATCTTGACCGATCACGATAACCTAAGATACTTCACCACCGCCCAGAAACTTAGCCGACGACAAGCAAGAATGGCCCTGTTTCTGACCAGATTCGACTTTACACTCACGCACAAACCCGGGAACCTGAACCAAAGTGACCCGCTCTCTCGAAGATCAGATCATAAAGAGGGGGTCGAAAACGACAACAAAGACAGAGTCTTGCTTGACCCCAGGTTCTTCAGGATCCGAGCAACGAGGCCAGGAATGGTAACCGCAATAGGAGATACAGAATTGAAGAGGCGGATTAAGGAATGTCCGAAGAAGGATGCTGAAGTCGTGAGTGCGTTACAAACCATTCTTAACAACGGACCACGCGCGTTGGCAAAAAATCTACAGGAATGGAATTACGAAGACGGAGTCATCTTGTTCAGAGGGAAGATCTACATCCCGAACGACCAACAACTCAGACGGGACATTGTTAAAATGCATCACGACAGCCTTACTGCAGGACATCCAGGACGATTCAAAACATATGAACTCGTCAGTAGAGAGTTCTGGTGGCCTGGTATGTCAGTATTCGTTTGTAACTATGTTGAAGGATGTGCTACTTGTCAGTTAACCAAGGCAAATAACCATCCGGCGCATGTACCATTAATTCCGAACGAAATACCGGAACGACCCTTTGGCACCATCACAACCGACTTCATCACAGATCTGCCAGAATGCGACAGCTTCAATGCAATTCACGTCACAGTCGACCGTTCAACAAAAACAGTTGTCGTTTCTCCATGCAGAAAAGATATTGATAGCGACAGAACAATTGACCTACTATTTGACAACACTTGGCGAAGATACGGCCTCTGGGACAAAATGATATCTGACCGCGGACCTCAATTCGCGAGCCAAGTAATGAAAGGAATTTACGCTAAGTTAGGTATCACTTCGGCACTCAGTACAGCTTATCATCCGCAAACAGATGGCGAGACAGAAAGGTTCAATCAAGAACTCGAGCAATACCTTCGAACCTTCTGTAACTACCGTCAGGACGATTGGGTTAAATACCTACCTTACGCCGAATTCTGTCACAATACCCGAATTCATTCAGCAACCGGGAAATCGCCGTTCGAACTCCTCCATGGATATCTACCCTGACTCTTCCCTTCCATCAATCCAACTTCACACATACCAAAGGTCGAAGAACGCCTCCAGAACTTGGATACTCTTCGAGAAGAACTAAAAGCAAGTTTGGTGACAGCGGCAGAACTGATGAAAGAACAAAACAAGGATTACATGAAGGAGGGGATGAACTTTAGAGTTGGAGACAAAGTATTGTTAGACGGAAAAAACTTGAAGACGACGAGACCTAAAGCTAAGTTGGCTAATCATCGCCACGGACCTTTCGAAATCACTGACGTTATCAGTGAAGTCAACTACCGACTCAAATTACCGAATAGTTGGCGCATTCATCCAGTGTTCCACGCTTCACTCCTATCACCGTACAAAGAAACCGAAGCCCACGGAGTGAACTACCCGGGAGAACCGGCTGAGTTACTTCCTGAAGACAACGAATACGATGTGGAAGCGATTCTAGATTCAAAACCAACGAGAAACCACCGGGGAGTACAATACCTTGTCAAATGGTTGGATTACGCTGACTCAGAGAATTCATGGGAACCGGCGTCAGGATTGACGAAGGTGAAGGAGATGATCGAAACCTTCCATCAACAGCATCCAAATGCATATCGACCCAAAAACCTGATACGCCCCGGAACAACAGTGCGTTCACTAGGAATCGCCATGGAAGACATATGGCGAAGTACCCGTGTGCTTCAAGCGAAAGCACAACTCCGAGGAGAAACACTGTTACGGACCGTTGGTATTCTATGCCCTCCTTCGCAGCCCACTCGGCAATCAAACTCGGACTTTTGTCATCACTCATCAATCGCATTCCCGCGTTAACGGCGTCTACTGTCAAACCCATCTTCGGGGATAACTTGACCGACCATTCAACATTCACTCCATACAGACAAACAACTATAAAAGATCCCTCTCCACAACGAAGAAGGACAGAACACCATCCACCGCTACCACTCCAACAACAATCATCCACACTCTCGTCATAACAATGTCTACCACTTCCTCCATCGACACTATCGCTCACACCGCACACCCAACCAACAGGGGACGCTGCACCTACAGACAACGCTCAGGACGTCGATGTCGACTCTCGAAACAGCACGCAGGGCCTCACAACGGGTGTCAACGCTGCACGTGGGGAGGAGAGGATGGACCAGGACGATGTAGATTGGGCAGAGGACATCAAGCTAGATGTGTCGTTCAGTGGACATCCCTACGAGCAGAGCACAGAGGGAACTTGGGATGGGGAGACGGTAGTATATGGGGTGCACACAGCACCATACAGTATGATGCGACCGACAACGGAGGGGGCTGGGGTACGGCAACCAACACGACGGAGTGGGGGAACCTAGACTGGAACGATCCCAGGTGGGATATTACAAACTACACCATTGAATGGGACAAATACTGGCCGACTCAGGGAGATGTGGACAGACGACTTCGCAAACAATGGGCGGAGCACTGGAAAACTAGCTTGCCGAGCTCCGGTGAAAGCTCGTCCTAAAGAGGGGGTAATGTCACAAATCGCTCCCCGCCTATTCATTTCCTTTCTATTCCTTTTCCTTCACTATCCACTTCCCACTCTAACCCCATAAACATCAATCATGTCTCACCATCGTCTATAGTTACCATCTCTCTAGATCTATGACTCACATCCTTATCTCCTCCGATTCCTATCTCCATGGACATTCTCACTGTCAATCACTCCGTATGATCCAGTACCTTCATCTATCCATATTTGACTCATTATTCTCTCGCCCTTGACATTTCCACATGATACCGTCTATTATTACTTACTCTTTCCCATCTGTTCATATTTCACTTATATACCTGTGCTCCTTGTAACCTATTCCTTAGTTCGTTCACTTCGTCTCCGCTCCGTACTTGTACTACGCAGTGTAGAGCCTAGTCAGCTTACTTTCTCTCTATCTCTTTACCTCTCTTATTCTCTTGATCAATCTACTCTCTTGTAACTGGTTTTCTCGTACTGTGTGACTTGGGTGGTTATTGAGTGTATCGACAACCTTGACAGGGTCAAGTTCTGAGCACAGTTAGAAGTGTGGGTTGGTGCAGTACTCCAGATTTCAGCCTGGGTGTGATGGCTTCATCTCAGTTGTGGCACATTGGGAACAGTGGGCATGTCCTTGGTGTTAATTTGAGGACTAGTGTTGGGTATGTTGGGTTGAGACATTGTGATCTCGGTCGAGGCAGAATTAGAAGGTTCAGGTTCAATCTGGGGTTTTGGGGTTGGGACTAAAAATAGCAAGTCCTCATTCTCCCCCTCCAACTCCAAAACCCAGTGTCCTGTTGACTTCTCAAATATCATATTGCTAGTCTGGAACAGGTCATTGCTATCCCAAGCTTTGACAATGTAAACCTTCCTCCTGTCATGTCCCACCATCTGGCATTTGTATCCTCTAGTGTCTAACTTGCCCCTGCCACTTTTTGCTGGGATATGAGCAAAGCCAATACTGCCAAATGGAATAAGGTGAGAGACATTCTGTCATTGCCTGGTCCACTGCTGTTCTGGCACAATCCCCTTGGTATTAGGCATCAAGTTTTTGATGTAAATAAATGTCGTCATTGCCTGTTCCCAGGCATCAAACAACATTGCCCTAGTACTGTTGAGCATCACCCCAATTCCTCTTTTGGCAGCTCCGTTTGACAGGGATGAGTATGGCACTGTGAACTTGTGGACAATCCCATGTTTCATTGTCCACTCCTTGAAGGTTTGAGAACAGAATTCAGGTGTGTTGTCTGTCCTAATTCTCTTTAGCTTCTTCCCAGTCTGTGTCTCCACAATAGCTCACCTAACTTCCAACTTTGCTAGTATCATCTCTGCCTTGCAATCCTTGAGCAGCTCAACCATGTCCCTCAAGGTACCAGTGTCAGTTCCAAACAGTGTGTGCTTGTTTCTGCCAACAGAAGCGAGTTGGGCTGGGCCCCACACATCTAGATACCACCATAAATTCACCTCAGTCACAACCTCGGTACTGTCTGGATGGGGTTGTTTGTCTGTGCAAGATCATCTACAATCCTCGCAGCATCCCATCTTCTTCCATGCCTCCTTCACCTCTGGCATCCCATCAAGGACTTCATGCACTCCCTCAAATCACTCTGGCATGATATGTCTGCCAGCCCTATGGAGGTATCAAATGTCTGAGGGTAATTATGTCACCATCACCCTCTTTGCATTTGCATTGGCCACTTCAATGTCTAAGACATAAACCTGCTCTTTCAGCAACACCTCAAACACATCTGTACCTGTCTTGTCCCTAAATGTAATGACCCCATCCCCTTGAATCATATGGTAACCAAGGGCACTGAGAGTTCCAGTGGAGAGCAGATTATTTGAGATGTTAGGGGCATGAAGTGCTCCACAGAAAACTAGGAGACAAGGTATGCCTTTGTATACAGTTTTCACCTGAACGTCGCCTTTACCAGCAATGTTTAGTGCAACTCCTTTGTGGGATGAGTCTCCTTCTTCAATGTGAGGCACATAGTTCAGGAAGAATCATCTATCTTTGAAGAAATGATGAGACATGCTGGAATCAGTGAGAATACGGACTTGGAGGTGGTGTTAAGGGCGATTACCCTCATTGAGGTAGAAGTGGTGGCATTTGCAGATGGGGGCATAGCGTCTTTTTTCCCTTTCCACCATGCAGGATATTGACCTTGTTTCCTGCCTCCCTCTTGGAAACAGTTCTCAATCATATGCCCTCAGTGTTTACACTTTGGATTGGAGCATAAGAGGTCCAGATTAGCAGGTCCTTTCCTGGTGTTCATGGCACTCATCTTTTCGGTCAACTCCTTTACTTGTGCCTGTAGTGCCACCACCTTATCCATCCCCAGAATCCCATTCGCTCCATCACCTCCTCCCATGAGCCTAATGTGCTCTTGGAGGCATCCAGCTGCAACGTTAGACAACATTTTCAGATCGGTTAGAAGGGTGCCCATGATAGGGATCCATTCTGGTGTTCGAGGAAATGAGTTGAGAAACATGGTTAGGAATTTGGAATCATCTTAGTCAGCTCCCACATCCTCAGCTTGCTTGCACAGAGTACAGTATTTGGCTGCATAACCGTCCTCACCAGTGACATTTCCCTCCACATATCAACATCCTCAGAGCCTGTTCGGATTGGCCTCAAACCGTGGCCCATGGCCATGGCCCATTATGTAAAATTCCTGTGCAAGTGTACAGCCACTTAAATTCTATCGATTTGCATGATTCAGATATCCAGCATCTGCAGCAGCTACTAAGCAGTATTTACATTGGTTTTTTACAGCCAAATCCCAACCAAATATCCTTGTCTCCTCATGGTCTGTCTGTATCTCTTCATGCAGCCAAAATTATACTTACTTTTATAGGGCAAAAATGTCAAGCTATATGTTATCATCATTATTATTCAGAATTTTGGATGCCCCCAAGAGAATCTCTGTGTTCTAGCTCTAAGTAAGACTTTGTGGAGGTGCCAGTTAATACAGCAAATCAGTGGCTGTATGCTCACGTGGGAATTTTACATAATGGGCCACGGTTTGAGGCCAATCTGAACAGGCTCTCACAGTGTGTCCTCCTTCCTTTGACAAGCCAGATGGCTCACCAGGGTGTATTCCTCATGAAGGAATGACCATAGTTCATGGGACTTCTTTCCTGATTTGAATCCTAGGGCATTGGGGTTTTTTGATATTGTCCCAGATCGTCAGGTACACCACAGATTCGCAAATGTCATATTCAAGATAGTTCAGACGAGTATCGCTGATAGGAGTCAGTTGTAATAGTGTATTCGGGTCATTCAGTTTGATAGGTACAGCAACCTTTCCTTCCCAGTATAAATGTAATCCTTTAGGCTTTCCTTGCCAGATCATCAACTCCCTCAATGAGATATAGTTCTCCCCATTAAACTTTGCATCGTCAGGAAGCTCCTGAATAGTTGTGTAGTTACTTGGGTTCCCTATGGGGTTAAAGGCAATGGCAGAAGTGATTTGTGGATCACTGGTAGTGGTATTTTGCGATGCAATGGGAGGATATATAGAAGGGGTAGAATCAGTTGTAGTTTCAGGCATGATATTGTATGGATAGTATATTCAATGAGTCAATATTGTATAGATCTTTGTGTGTGTGCAGTTTTAGGGTGTGGGGCCCATAACCTATCAGAAAGAGTACACGTAAGTAACGATGTATGAAAGGTACTGTAGTTGATAAATATAATCAGTATCAAGTACAGTGGGTCAAAAAATTGTCCACATGTTTCGCATTTTTGGAAAGATTGCCAATTTAAGCAATACTGAGTAGAGATATTAAAATGTGGTCAGTGATGGGCAGAAAGCCCTTGATAAACGCTACAATATTCTGTCTGTTTTGTCTTATTTGGCTTAAAACTCATGGAGATATGACTGATTTAAAATGGTATGTCATTTGGACAATTTTTTGACATGCAAGTGAAAATACAGAAAGTGCTAGCTCAGTACTTGGTATGCCCTCCTTTGGCCTTCAACACAGCCTCAATCCTTCTAGGCATGCTCCTGATCAATTTCTGACAATCTTCTTCTGTGATTTCATCCCACTTTTCAGCTGCTCTGTCCCATATTTCCCAAACTCCAGAGGGTGCTGTGTCATATCCATTGAGCTTGTGTTTGAGGGTTGTCCAGAGGTGTTCAATGGGGTTCAGGTCAGGAGATTGAGCAGGCCAGCTCATGCAATGGATGTTGTTGTCTTCAAACCACTTGGTGGCCAGTTTTGACTTGTGTTTAGGATCATTGTCTTGCTGAAAAATGGCCACCTCTGGATCAACACCCAAAATATCCATGCTCTCCAGAAGGTTGTTCTCCAAAATGTCCACATACTGCTCTGCATTCATCCTGCCCTCCACCTCTGCCATGTTTCCAACTCTTTCCCACCCCATACATCCCCACACCATGATATTTCCTCCTCCAAATTTGACTGTTTCCACCACATTTCTCTCTCCCAAGGATTCACCCTTCCTCCCCCACACATACTGCTGTCCATCTGACCCATATCGATTGATTTTAGTCTCATCTGACCAAATAACCCTTTTCCAGTCATCCACAGTCCAGTTTCTGTACTTCTGTGCAAAGTTTAAACGAGCCTTCCTGTGAGCTGCAGTGAGTTTGGGCTTCTTCTTCGTTTTAGATGTGTCCACATCATGCCTGAGAAGGGAATTTCGAATGGTTTGGGTGGAGACAGGTTGGTCAAGGAGGGGATTGATGTTTCTGGCCACTTCTGTAGCATTTTCAGCTTTGCCAGTGTTGATTTGTTGGATAGCAGCACGTTCATCAGTGGTAGACAGCTTTCTAGGACGCCCTGCTTGATGGTTCTCCTTGTCAGGATACATCTCTTTGGCCAGAGAAGCAATCTTTGACTTGGATACCCCAGTTTTAGCAGAGATTTCCCTGGATGAAGCAGAAGTTTGGAGGAGAGAGAGGATATTGTCTTTCTGGGTGGATGTGATGGGTCTCATGATTTGATGAGGGCTATAGAACAACTGGATGCCCTTATATATGGTCCAGCTGGCAGCTATGATATCATTATGATGTAGCCATTGCATCATTGTACGACTCCACTTATGATGTCATCTATGAGACATCACATAGTTACAATACTGATTTTGAAGTGGCAACTCAAAAAAATTGTCCAAATGACATACCATTTTAAATCAATCATATCTCCATGAGTTTTGAGCCAAATAGGACAAATAAAACAGATTATTGTAGCTCTTATCAAGGGCGTTCTGCCCATCACTGACTACATTTCAATATCTCTACTCAGTATTGCTTAAATTGGCAATCTTTCCAAAAATGCGAAACATGTGGACAATTTTTTGACCCACTGTATATAAGGGAAAGAATGTAAGAGATACACACCCCAGGAGTCCACAAAGATAGTGGAAATGACTGGGGTGTCAGTTACAGTACAGACTGGTATATGTGAGGCGGATGTACACATACAGATCACGAATAATGTACCTGAGGAAATAGGGAAAAGTAATAGGAGGGAAAAGCAGAATAAAGTATATGGAAATAACCCCTATCTGGGGACTCTCATTCTCAACATAATGGCTCTGTTCAAGTCACTGCCTTCTACTGACATTTTCTGCAAGAACATGTTCCTCATTGCAACCTCGACAGAGCACATGTGTAGAAATTCACAAAGGACTTGCAAAAAAACATAAGAGAAAATATTGACATTCGGGTAGAGCTCAGTAATCCTGAGGCAATGTGAAGGGTGGACAACAGTGTTGCCAACTTCATAACACTTATGGCTGACAAGATGATCAAAAAGCAACTTTTGCATTTCTTCTTGTCTTAACATTGAGGTGTGGATGCTGTGGCATGCAACATGCTCACTAAGGGCTGCAGGACTGGATCTGAATGCAAAGAATTGGGAGGATGGACCAAGAAACATATCATGTATTGTATGCAGAAGGTGTGACAGTGACTGTCAAAGTGCATTTGAAATCGATCTTGGTTGAGGTTGTGCAGACAGTGACAGATGAGGTCAAGCAGGCTGGAAGGTGGAGATGTTGCCACAATGGACAAGAGAGGACTGATAGGCAGAGTGTCGGTCAGCCTGGCAAAGGCTGGTGACGAGCAGGTATGGTACAATATGTACACTAAAAGCAGAGTGGCAACTCCAATACTTACCTGGGGATGAGAGTTTTTTTGTTAGAGCTGGTTAGAGGCTTGTTGAGCAATAAGAGTAAGTATGAAACTTGTTATTTGGGGGACTTTCTAGTAGTCCTTATATACCTACAAGGTGTGGCTACTAATTACCATGCTATAAAGCTGTACATATGACTACTTATAACTACATATGACCAGATGTCAATGTGCTGCAGTCATGCTGCACATCATATAACATCTTTGATGGTTGATGGTTGATGGCTGCATATAGTAATGCGCCATTTCAACAGCTGGGATGGTGTTGACTGTAATCATTGAGAGCAACAAAGAAGGGTAATAGGGGGCCTGCTTGCTTGACACACTATGGGGTATACTAAACGTGTGCTGACTCAATGATCACTTCAATGATTGAATGGACGATTTTGGCCAAAAAGATGCTTAGCTAATGGCTTACATAATCTGAACGGCTTTACAGGTACATCCTACACTTACTGTTGCCATCAAGGATCAGCTCACTTTTCTGACTTGAGCTCTGGTTGGGCATTGCTTGCATAGATGCCTTATAGCTTCTTGTATTCAGTTCCATTAAATGGACTGCTCAATATGCTTTCCATTTCAGTCGCTGTAGAGTAAGTACATAGATTTCACTGACATTTTCTATGTATGGTATGTTTTACAAAGAACTGGGACATGTCTGATATTTGTTCCACCAGCATTCAGTCAAGTAGAGTACATGCCTCCAGCCTGGAGAGCTACTGAGCGCTCAACAATTTACACAGAATAGATTATGTAGATGTGATTTGATGGTGCGAAAGTTAAAGATGAAGTTTTACCTGCCTGCCCATGATGACAACGATGCTCTTCTCGATCCTTCACCTTTGCCTTGCCAGCTGGCAGTCCCATGGTCCTCATCTGCTCACTCTCCTCAACCTCCCTCCTGTGAGGATGAAGTTATAAGTGAGCGACACTGAAGTGAAATGGCAATAAGCTCCGAAGCTCTGTTTCACTTCAAGCTCATCCTGACTGTCTTCTCTGTTTTTCTACGGAATCTATTCTGTGAATCATTTAGCACTCAGCACTCAGCAGCTGGAGGCATGTACTCTACTCGACCAAATGCTGGCAGAACAAATATCTGGCCTGTGCCAGTTCTTCGTAAAACATACCACAAGTACATACATAGAAAATGTCAATGAAATCTATGTCCTTACTCTACAGCGACTACAGTTGCCACCTAGGCTCATGTAGGCTTTTCAACCTCAGGCTCAAGATCAAGAGGGCAAGCACCTATTGCTATTCATTCTCGCTCAATTTCCTGTCAAATTACCTCTGTGAATGTGTTTGGCGCCTGACTCGGACACTGCTGGAGGTTAAGTTTCCTGACATTATACCTACACAGGTATCAGAAAGATATGTCATTTCTCAGAGATCATTGATGTATAAAATGCAAGCATTGTTCTGGGCTTTATTGCAAACATGAAGGAGATTGAGAGATCTGAGGGGTATAACTACTCATGTGTAGGTTTGTGCTCAACTTCTGTTATGTTTTTCTCAAGTTTTTCTAACTTTGACATACATCTTCTTGTGGACAATACCTTCCTGCTCCTTATCAGGCACTCGTCGGAAAGATTCCTAGGTGGAATTTATCATGGGATGGACTTCAAATGCTCTCCCTTTCCTCCATTGTCCAGCTGCACCTCTGTAATGGAACGATGTAAGTATCTTGTATTCTGTTTCTTTGAGTTTGCTACGTCTCAATTTACCGTACTTGCAATGTAATTGATGCTTCGGGCATCCGTTTTCTCTTTCTTTCTTTCCTTTTCTACAACATTCTGATGAAAGTTCCGTTCTATTCTAGATAGTTCTAATGACTCACTAATTACATATATAAGTATCTTGGTATGTACTCTTGTAATAACTTTATCCTACCTCGCAATACACATCTGTATTTGAACCTTACATCTTGACTGATTGTAAGTCGGCATCCTTAGTAACGCGCAAGCTTGCTTAGTGTGCTGTTTCTTGATCTTGACTGACGCCTGCGTGCTCACCAAGTGCTCAAGAACCTGGTATTTCACGGTAACGCGAAAGCTTGCCTTGATTCAGTACCTTTCTCACTACTTAATCATCTTAGAGTCTCCTGAACCCGAACCAAATCAGCGGTTCTTTTACAACCTCAATAGCTCTTCATTGAGATTTCTGTAGAACTCAGGAATCACATTGATTTGAGCTTTTTTCTGAGTGAGATTCTGGGCTGAAGGCCTCCATTTCTTGTTTTTTTTCCTCATATCTAAGTCTAGCATACATACCACTGTATGACTTCCAGTCCGTTCATTGGGATATATAAACAATAAGCTCAACATCTCGCGCACACGCAAAGCTAATTCGGCAGGGAAATTCATTCAGAAATGAATACCAATGAGCGCTTATGCCTCCTCGAGTTGGCCTTGGGTCGAAAATCTACATGAGCCTCCGTGGCAACCGTGGCGACTGGTCACTGAAACGGAAAGCATATTGGGCAGTCCATTTAATCAAACTGAATACGAGAAGCTATAAGGCGTCTACGCAAGCAATGCCCAGCTAGAGCTCGAGTCAGAAAAGTGAGCTGATCCTCGATGGCAACGGTATACACTCCCTTTATACTAAAGTATCGGGAATTGGTAATATCAGCTGTCCATAAAAAAATCGAAAGGTTGGCTCGGCTTCCGACAGGTACGCCTCCACCTACCAGGTTCTCAAACGACTCATGCAGTGTATTCCCGATTCACTCGGCTCTGGGTTTGCTTTCTCATCCTCCTCACTAATCTTTTCAGTTGAACAGGGGATCCGGAGGAAGTTCAAAAATGATCCTTGCCATGATGAGACTCACGACATCCACATATGACTGATAAGCATCTTTCGGGTCCACTTTATCGCGACTGGCAAGGAGTGCAATACATACCAGAAGCGCCAAAATATCCGTCGAGCGGATAAGCCTCCGGAAACTCAGCATTGTATTACAATCACAAGGAGAGACGCAAGAGGCTTGTACTGGACATTAAGTATTGAGGATCAGTAAGCAAAATCCGCAGCGTATAAAGACCCTGCACTCCAACTCAGTGCTCACAGAAGTTGAACCCTCCATGTTTTCCCGGAAACGGTCGTCGCTCATGCCAGCGCCACTACTACTGTTGGCAGCGAGTCTCTCGACGTCGTTCGTGAGCTACAATGGTAACCTAGTCGCTGGATACCTCACCTCGAGCTCCGGGTACCCTCTGACTGATTTCGACTCCAAATGCTCTTCAATCGCTTCACAGCTCAACAGCTCCATCTCTAACGCGACAGTCCGTTTCGCAGAGCTCGTTACCCAAGGAACTAATATCACATTCACCGATTCTGACCGGGATCCTTCATGCGTGGTCGAACCCTTTTTCCTTCCTGCATCTTTGATCGTTCCAGCAGATGTCTGTCGGATTTCGCTAGACGTTCAGACTTCCGGACGATCAGGGATTCACATGGAAACTTGGCTTCCTAGGAATTGGACGGGGAGGTTTTTGAGTACCGGGAATGGAGGGGTTGGAGGATGTGGGTTCAGAGTGCTCCTTGCGTCCTTGAAATATACTAACGAGGGTATGGTGCACAGGTATTCAGTTCCCTGATATGGCATACACTTCTTCTTTGGGTTTCGCGACTGTTGGTACCAACAATGGGCATGATGGCTTTTCTGGACAATCGTTCCTAAACAATTTGAACGTTGTTGAGGACTTTGCCTATCGCGCGTGAGTAAACATTCTCCTGCTCCAGAACGACGATTTGACTGAAAGAATATTTGAAACAGCATCCACACCGGTGTAGTTGTTGGGAAAGAGATAACCAAGACTTTCTATGGCCATGAACACACGAAATCATACTATCTTGGATGTTCTACAGGTAGGTGGCCGTTGCCTGCTATGCGGATCCATAATGATTTATTGACACACATTCTCCAGGCGGTCGCCAAGGCCTTAAATCTATCCAAGACTTCCCTGAAGACTTTGACGGCGTCGTCGTTGGTGCCCAGCCAACCAATGGAACAAGCTGATGGACGACTTTAGCCACACCTTCAATCTGACAGGAACTCCCGACGCACCTTCTTTCGTATCCGCGGAAGCCTGGCTCAACATCGTCAATCCAGATATTCTGAAGCAGTGTGATACCATCGATGGAGTGGAAGATGGGGTCATCGAGGATCCTCATTTGTGTAATTACGATCCCAGTGGTATCGTTTGCTCGGGGGATCCGAACGCAACAAGTTGTATCACGCCAGAACAAGCCGATACAGTGAGGAAAGTGTTCAGCCCTTTCTTCATTGGAGATGAGTTCATCTATCCTCGTCTTGTGCCCGGTTCGGAAATTGCAGAGGCATTAAGTGTTGTGTTGGCAGGAGATGTGGCTACGTTCAGCACTGTAAGTTCAATATTCCAGCTGATTCAACCTCTGGTTCCTTACTTTATGCTTCCCCATTGAAAATCGTATAGGAATGGTTCAAATTCGTCGTTAACAGTGATCCCAATCTCGACGTCAAAATCCTCGGACCATCCGATTGGAAAAAATGTATAGCCCAAGATCCATTCAACATCTCCACCTTCAAAGGAGACATCTCTGCATTCAAAAACCGAGGAGGCAAACTCCTTTCGTACCATGGCCAAGCCGATTCCTTAATATCTCCTGAAAATTCGGAGATTTATTATGACCACGTTTCGAGTACTATGGACCTGTCAACTTCTCAGATGGACGAGTTTTATCGACTTTTCCGTGTTAGTGGTATGTTCCACTGTTTCACCGGTCCTGGGGCTTGGAATGTCGGACAGGGGTTGTTTGGTGATACTTCTCCTGGAAGTGATTATACAGATCCGGAGAAGAATGTCTTGATGGCTACTGTTAGATGGGTTGAAGAGGGTACGGCTCCGGAGACGATTGAAGGGACGAAATTTGTGAATGATACGAATAGTCTGGGGGTTGAATTTCGAGGAAGCATTGTAGGTTTCCTTTGAGGAACACATATGATGGGATGGGGGATAGCACGAAACCAGAAAGCTGGTCGTGTCAACCGGTGTCTAACCATGAATGTCGTTTATCTGTCCGCATTTGTCATATTTAGCAGGAGTGTAACTAGCTTACAACCATAATGGCATGACAGACTTACGATGATCATGTCTGCAATACAGCTGTGACCGGGATTCATTTAGCAGAGATATATTTGTTAACATTTTTCAAATGGAGGCCATCAGTAATTTCCCAAATTTATGGGCGCATGGGCGCATAGCAGCCATGCATGCCATACATGCCCATACAAAATTTTTCTGATCCGCCCCATACACTCTGCTAAATCTCCGTACACTCCCATACAGAAGAGTTTAGCGAGTGGTGCCTGAGGTTCCGGGACCAAGGTCGCGGTCACGTGAACGGTTGAAGCGGAGTTTGAAAGAACTTCTGTTGATTTGCTTTTTCAAGTTTTTGCGTCTGCCTTACTCTCAACCACCACGTCACCGTCCACTAACGTCTCTACCTCGCGTTCCCTCCATTCTCTCCCTCTTTTTTCTGCCTGCCCACATTTACCTGCACTGCTACTCTATCACAGGTAAGTGTTTACACCGAGCTTGTCATTGCAGACTCCGAGCGGCAGCGCATCAGTGACAGATATTTTCCCGGTAAGTATCTGACTAGCTCTGCAATGAACGGGTACTGACATCTGTTTCACTGTTCGCTTTGGCTAGGTCTTGTAGTGTCATGGGCTAGCTTCGAGAGCAAGAGTTGATTGGATTTCGGGAAGTGGAATGAGGTGAGTATGGTACATTCGCTTTCGATGCATATCCTTGACTAATTTCTATTGCTGTTATCCAGGATCCTCTGTATCGTTCTTCGTTGAGTGTGGTTCAGTCTCGGTAAGTCCTCTCTTTGTTGTAAACTGCCTTCTCAATGTATACCTATATCATCCTTACAATCCTTTCATTGGGATTAGTGCTCGTCCTCATCTTCCTCTTTTCTCATATGTAGCATATTAATTATATTCTCCTACATGCTGTACTAGATACTAGATAGAATCTGATAATACGGATATTGTTTTTCATACCTAATTTGTTGACATCTGTGAGGTGTATGGCATGTATGGAGGTGTATGGACAACGCAAAAAGCAGGCAATTTGAGGTGCATGGGGCGTATGGGGCAGATTAGCCAACGCCATACATGTGTATGGGACTTACGCATGCCCCCCAATTCCCATACATGGATGGCGGCCGCATGGCTGTATGGCCCCATACGCGCCCATGCGCTCCATACGCCTGGAGAAAATACTGATGAGAGAGATTTATTCCTACTTACTTGGTCAAGATGTAGAGGAACGCCGACCCAATGAATAGTCGATTTCCTGGGCCCGTCTCACTGCAAGGCACATGTTAGTATCGACCGATATAATAAGAGGAATCTCAGTGAACACTGACTTTGAAGACTCGGAGAAATCCAGCTGATCAAGCTTCAACACCGTAATTTCAGTCTATTTTTTTTTTTGTTTTGAAAAGAGAGTATATGTATCCTCACAGTAAAAGCGACAGATAAACGCACCCCAGCAGTCGCAGACGCGAACAGCAATGTACTGGTCACCATATGGAACCAGAAGCTGAAGTCTTTTTGCGAGTGTCTGTCTCCGTGTCTTGTTGACCTTATCTGAGCCTTCTTTTGCTTTTGCAGCAAGATGTGTATGCATACGCCAAATAGGACGCAGAAAGCTCCTGTTTTGGTAATGGATGAAGCGTGAGTACTAAGTTACATACTGACCGTATAGGATCGTTGTAACCTAAAAGAAAGAACCGCCAGTACCAAACCAGTGTGCCACCGGCCAGGGAGGAGGTTAAGATATGTATATAAGATCACGATCATCAAAGAATAAACTTACTGCCAGAGGTATAACAATTTCATACCGACGTGTCTGCAATTCCGAGGGGAGAGACTGGGAGAAGTTGTCGGTGAACTTTTCAACGGTACGGATTGGAAAAGAGAGCATCATTGATGAGATGAGTGGCTCGTGCCTTATATATGTATCGTGCAGTAATCAGATGATGATGATCCCTTGAGAATACATCAGAAGCTTGATGTGGAGGAGTGAACTAAGCTCCACTCTCGTTACAATGATTCAATTCATGGCTCACAGAAGTGCTGTGAGTACTGATGGGCACGGATACTTTCGAGGTCGCTACTAATCTATCAAAATATGACGCAAAGTGAAGGAGAATCAAAGGAGAATGTGTAAAGGATTAGGTCAGCCTGCGATGAGACCCAACCTCCAACTGGACCAAAAGGCCACAATATTCGGTACATATGAATACCGTCGCAGGTGCTATATATGGAGTAACGGATCGTTACATTACCTCCCCTTCGAGGCAATCTCCTCCCGGGTCTCTCAGGTCCAGAAGAATGTCCTTATATAGAAGACCCCGAATCGATTCTGGTTTCCCATGCCAGTCTCGATCCTCAGCCACTGGTTCCGTGAAGGGTGAAATCCTGAGGCCCTATGAGAAGGGGAGTTCCTCGAGGATCGAACCAGTGACTGTTTGTACCGAATATTCTGTAAAGGATTAGGTCAGCCTGCGATGAGACCCAACCTCCAACTGGACCAAAAGGCCACAATATTTGGTACATATGAATACCGTTGCAGGCTCTATATATGGAGTAACGGATCGTTACAGAATGAGCCATTAAACCGGGTAGAACGAACAGGTAAGGAAGTTGGCATTCGGGCCCGCTCACCTTCATCTTTGAGCAATGAGCATACACTCTTAGTATTAGGTAGGTATTTCCGTTTGACGTACGTCTATGCTGTTCAATTTGCACTTTTATTATTTACCCACACTCGCAGTATTTTTCCCCGCACTTGCTGACTTTTCCTGCATACAGTGAGCTACCTTTCCCCGCACACTCTTGAAAACTCTCCCGCACCCAATGTTCACGAAGTCAATTCCTGGGCCTAGATGACTATCCACAGCTTCCCCGTGAAAATAAGAGCCATTTACAGCGTTCCTGGCCCATTGCAAGCTCAGAAATAGTACACTACTTCCACCGCAAGCTCCTACAAGCTTCCTAGCCACAATTGTAAGGGTATTGCTACTAGTAGGAGTACATAAGCAGCACTGTATTATAATGATCATTAGACAGACAATGGTACATACATATCCTGGAACTCAGGAAAATAGGCCTTCTTGAGGAGGAACTGGAATGACTTTAGTGGACAACTATGTTACAAAAAAAACGGAGAAAAATTCAAGCGTGATACCAGGTTGAAAGCCGAGATTATTGAAGGTGAATTGAAGAGGTGTAAGGGCTCTGTCTATATCATCAGAACAACAGAAGTACATACTTCCAGGCAGTATAAGTACCTACACGGTTGTGCCCCCAGTAGTTAGTCTTTTTACCTCTTATTTGTCTCTACCTCGTATTCTCTGCTATAGAACGGGTTTATTTGAAGATTTGGGTATGAAGCAAGAAGAGATCGACTCACCAACATCCTCGGTTCATCCAGAACCGTTACAAAAGGATAGCCAGAGACAAAAGGTTTTAAATGAGAGAAAGCTGGCAGCGAACAAACAGTCAGCGTCTGGGGAAATTGATGCAGAGAATGACGACCTACCATCTTCACTTCTGTCTACTCGATATACAACCAAAAAGAACCAGTGCAAGAGGACGGTGAATACCTAGAAGTCGGCAATATGGGACGAGAACTATGTTCGCTAGAAGCAGACACGACCAGAAAGAAAAGAGGATGACCACGAAGCTGAGAGACCTAGACCAAAAGGGAGCCCCAGATGCAAGCAACGCAAGTTAGCATCAGGGTGAAAGACACCAGTCGAAGCCTAGGAATTGTTCTGTGGACAAATGAACCACGCAGAACATTTAAAGACATAGGACTACGTACCAAGTTGAGTATCTGAAACCTATCTCATAGCCTGTTCTTGGTACCCTTCAACCGAAGTCTTTGATCCTTTTAATTTAAAGTAGCTTTGAAGCATTTACGCAGGCTGGAAGTTTCCGATTATTGCGTGTTTTGACGTGTCGAAAGAGTATGGGGCGGCAAAACATATCAAAGGGGCATTGAGTGAAGATATTGTGGAGGGGAGGTTCTCAGTCCAGAAAGCTCTCATCAGTAAACTCCCAAATTTATGGGCACATGGGCGCATAGGAGCCATGCCTGCCATATGCGCCCATGCAATATTCCTCTGATCCGCCCCATACACTCTGCCAACTTTCCATACAGTCCCATACATAACGCTTTAGCGAGCGGTGCCGGGAGTTCCGAGACCAAGGTCACGATCACGTGTATGGTTGAAGCGGACTTTGAAACGATTTTGGTTTCCGCCGTTCGCTGGTCTCTGCTTCACTCTCAAAAACCACCATGTCACCGCCCACTCAAGTCTTTCCAACCCATCCCCTTCTCTCACTTATTGCTGCCCGGTCTCCCTATGCTACTGGCTTGCTTTAGGTGAGTGTTCGTGTCATTTCAGTGACTGTAAGTAAGTAGAGTTGACTCCATGGTGCATCAGTGAGCGTCGTCATTGCAGACTCCCAGAGCAGCGCGACGGACATCCGGTGAGTATGTACTATCCGATTTTCTTAGAAGTTCCGAGTACTAAATTCTCTCTTCTGCCGACCACTCTGGCTATGGACGTAGTGCCGTTGCAGGCTACAGAGGCAAGGGGTTGATCTGGGAAGGAGGGAAGGAATAGACTGAGTTGTTATGTTTTGCCCAGTGAGTGATTATCATACCCTCCTGTCAGTGTACTCAGCTCTGATCATTCGCAATGAAGAGTAGGATGGACACGCCGCCAATGTGACAAGTATCATATACTTCAGTGTATATCCATGGACTTGCGGCAGTTGTTGTTATTCAGGATTCTTTGTATTGTTCGCCTCTGAGTATGAGTCCGCTCTGGTGAGTCTTTCTCTTCTCTTCCTTGTAGACTGCATGCTCAACATATCCACATCATTGTTCTTACAGTTCCGTTCATTGCTGTGAGCTCCTCTTGTCTGCATACATGTAGATTATACATGTATATGTATATGTATGTACAGCGTTGTACTAGATAGAGCTATAAGTAATGTGAATATATTACTTTTTTCTCTATTTTGTATGCACTGAGGTGTATGGAATGTATGGAGGTGTATGGACGGCGCAGAAAGCAAGGAATTTTGAGGTGCATGGGGCATATGGGGCAGATTAGCCGATGCCATACATGTGTATGGGACTTACGCAGGCCCCCCAATTCCCATGCACCCCTGTACATGTATGGCGGCTGCATGGGCGTATGGCCCCATACGCGCCCATGCACTCCATATGCCTGGGGAATTTCCTGATGCTTGAACGACAGGATGGACATGATAGTAGTCGTCCATCAAAAGAGCTTGCAACGTGGCAGTTCCTGCTCCACGCAAAGCACATGTCAGTCGTGTGCTCATCACCTGACCTGACACGTCGCGTCTGGAGAACCTTCCAGACCCCATAGTACTGTTATTCAGACGTTTGAAGCATTTCCATCTATACAAGTAATCCAAGAAAGCCCAAGAAACATCGCATAATGGATTTAAATCCCATGCAGAAGTTTCGAACATTGAGGGTGCAGGACAACATCAGTAAGTAGACATCTGTATATAGAGCGTCTGAGACGCTCCATATACACATTTTTTGGTGTATATGAAAAAGGAACATGCATCTCCAGATACACCTCCTCAAAAATCCAGAACGGCGAATATACACTTACAGGCATCTTGGAGTCCATGATACACATGGAGTCGTTGATACATTTGACTTTATTTCAATAAATATTCTTGTTTCTCATATCTCAAAGTATCTCATAACGTACACTACCATTGGACTTGTCTTGTTTTGATAATTGAGAGAAAACTACCATGAGCCAAAAAAGTTAGGTGCGAATTACTACTAAAAAGACGCGTTTTGGTGACGCGGAAACATTATAAATGTCCGAAACTACCAGTTTTGAGCCTAATCTCGTACTAATTTGGGGTATACTTTAGAGATTTAGGTCATATGTAAAGCCTGGACCACTTTTTGGTACAATAGAACTGCAGCGCAAGCATTGTGACATTAACACAAATCGCGTGTCAGAGCATGACAGACGCGCGTCTTCCAGAGTTTCTTCTCAGCATCACCTCGTTTTCTATTGCGCTTCTTTCCATTCAAACTTTCCCATTATGGTCGGGCGACTGAAATTGCAAAACCAACAAGACCAAGAAGCCAGCACAGCCAAGCTTGAGAAGATGACCAAAGCAGTAGCCGACTGGAAGGAGGAGCAGAAAAAAGAGAAGTCAAGGAGCCTCCGAGCTTTTGCTCGAGATTATGATGTCGATCCAATGACTCTCAAACGACAATCTGAAGGAGGAAGGTCTATTCACGAGTTTAATGCTACAAAACAAAAGCTGACACCAGCAGAAGAGAAGACCATAGCTGACTACATTGTACATAAATGCGAACAGGCCCTACCACCCACTCCCTCCCAGATACGCTCCTATGCTGAATGGATCCGGAAGACGAACCATCCTGACAAGCCTCCAATTGGTGAAACATGGGTTAACGAGTTCTTCAAACGTCATCCAGAAGTGTCAACTGGCTGGAGCAATGCCCTTGATACCCAGCGTGCACAGGCGCTAAACCCAACAGTAGTCAAGAAATGGTTTGATCTGCTGGAGCAAGAGGTGGAGGCAAAGGGAATTAGTGCATGTTGCAAATGGGGGATGGATGAGACAAACCTACAGTGAGGAAACCTGGCCACTCAACGTGTTGCTAAGGTGCGAGGCAAAAAGATTGCGCATAAGCAGGGTGGGGCAAATAGGGAGACGACAACAGCCATTGTGACAATTTGTGCAGACAGCGAGACTCTACCCCCACATCTGATCTATAAGGGAGAGCGGCTGTATCAAAAATGGATAGAAGACAATCCGGCGAGAGCAACGTACGTTATATTTCTCTTCCACAGACTCAGCTGACTTGCCAATAGATGCTCCATGTCCGAGAATGGCTGGACAGACCAGGAACTCTGCAAAGAATGGATTGAAAAGATTTTTGAGCCAGCAACACAAGAGAAGGCTAACAGAGAGGCTCATACACTTTTTATGGATGGACACTCTTCACATTTCACTCCAGAGATTATCGAGTTTGCAATGAGGTGGAACATCTCTATCATTGGGTACCCACCTCACTGCACACATGCCCTTCAAGGGCTTGATGTTGTCTGCTTTGCAAAGATGAAGCATGAGCTCAAGTTGGAGATCAACACATTCAAAGAAACTTACAAGCGTCCAGTGGGCAAGGCAGAGATTATGGGAGTTTTTGGTAGAGCCTTCATACGAGCATTCACCCTGGAGACGGCCAAGGCAGCATTCCGAGCGACCGGTATACATCCATTTGACCAAACAGTCATCACACCAGAGCAAATGAAACCTGCAGAGGCAACATCAATAAGAAGCTCATTTGCGATGACACAGACAAGCCCTGTCAAAGCAATCATAGAAAGCTTCTGTACATACCGTCCTACAACCTTCGATCTCTCCCCTTCCCATGCCTGAGTCCCTGTTGCATCATCCTCAAGGGTTACACCAGCCAACTCTCCAGCCCCATCACCATTTTCCTCTCCATCACACCGCCACATCAATCTCAACATGGCCCCTCAAACTGAACCTACCACACCAACGAGAATCACACGACCTCAAGAGGCTGATATCGACCCTGCACTCCAAGATACCCCATTGAAACGGATGCGCATAATGACGTCTAACCTCTCGTTGACATCATCTGGTTCCTTCTTGGTATCCAAAACACCCTACACCTCTGACACACCCTTTCCCTGTGCTCTATCACGTATCAATGCAGATATTCCAGCCCCAGACTGGAGTTTAATGCGTGTATCTGCCAACCCAACAGATTATCTCAACAAGGAGGCAATGGGGCAGAGGATTGGTGAACTCACTGAAGCGTTGTCTCATGCACATGGACAGATAAAACTCATGCGGGAAAACCAAGAGACTATGGCGGCGCAAATGGTTCTTGCAGACATGACACTCGAAAAAATGAATGAATCTGTCAAGGCGAAAGAGGAGGAGAGGTCGAAGAGGAAGGATAACAATTTTGTTTTGCCAAATCCAGGGGAAGGGCAGATTTGGACAACACAGGAAGTGTTGGATGCTTTGAGGAACAAGAAGGAAGAGGCTGCAAGAAAAGCAGCAGAGAAGGAGGAGAGCACTAGGAGGAAAGAGGAGATTGCTCAGAAAAAGGCAGCTGTTGAAGAGGAGTGGAAAGCTCACCAGGTTAGCCATAGGGAAGCAGTGAAACAGTGGGAGGAGAGCGTTAAAAGGGCCAAAGCTGTGGGTTTGAAAGGCCTGGAGTTGCCAACAAAGCCTGCCCGAGTCCTCAAGAAGGATTTTGTAGCTGCAAGAATGGGTCCTACAGCGGAAGACACGGATGGCGAGGCAAACGGCAGGGGAAATGGTGCAAACGGAGAGGGTTTTGAGGATGACGTGTGAAGCGGGGAAGTCGTTTGACGCGTGTGACCGAGGTTTGTCACAGTGTATCAAGCAATACAATTTCACAAAATCTGACCTTTCCTCGAAACTCTTTGAGATTGTGCACTTAATCATGTCAATTAATCCATTAAAGTACCTAGAACTACTAAAAAGATGTCTACCTAGATGCCTAGCTACTTGATTTGTGCCAATCTGAGTGTGGGATGAAACAAATGATCAAATACGATACACTGTATCAACGACTCCAAGATGCCTGTATACCATATACGTTTACACTGTCCATTCCCTCGTATATCCGGTATATTCTGGCTCCCAATTATTATTTGCATTGGTATACAGTGAGAATTGCAAGCAAATGACTGTATTTCACTATCTACTACAAAGTAATCCCTAACCTACACTGTAATGCTACCCTATGCCTCCACTGTCAATAGGTGATTGATTCAGTATGGGAATGCACCTGAAAGAAGAAATGACATTGTATACTTGTATCGGAGATGATGAAGGGAGCAAGTGCGAAATTCCTAGATAAGAAACTGGAGTCAGATGGTATGAGGCACTGAAGTAAAAAAAAAAAAAACACTTTACGCACGGGCAGCTCACTATACCAAATGTCCTCCTCCATATACCTAGAGACTGGTATCAGTCAGCATAACAGACAGCCAGAACAAGAAACAACTTCACCAGTATCCACAGTTACTCAGTGTATCACCAGCTCCTGAATCACCACTAGACAAAGAGAATCCAAGGATACACACAGGAAGACCTCAGCATTGAAGAGGAAAAAGGAGTTGTAAGGAACTTGACATCATGCAGTCGTTCTTGAGGGCATAACTGAGGCTCTTGAGGACCTTGAAACCTTACAGTAGGAGCGGGTAGTTGGCGATGAAGTGCTTGAAGACCAAACGAGGAAGTCACAGGAGGACATGATGGGAAACGAGTCCAGAAGAGTTGAGCAACGTTGACGACGTTGACGTTTAGAACAAAGTCAACATGATGATGTAAACACAGCTTGACAAACTATACAGTCACATGTGTCGGAGTTTGAAATGAACTTGGCTCAACGACGCGTTTTCTGTTCACATACCCATTGGTTTGATGTACAGCAATGGAACTGTACCATTATGCAAATTAAACTGTACCATGTACGCAGCATGATGCTTGGCTGCTTGTTCCTCTGGCAAGGCTTACATTATACGGGCTCAAGTTGTCATTGCAGCTTTTGGTGCAGATTTCATTATATGAATGCGGTGAGCAACTTCACAAGTGAGTCAACGTGTCACATATGGACCAGTATCCTGTTCATCAGTGAGAGAATTCAAACCTTAACTGGATTTAGGTAGGTGCCATATGTATATGGTATAACGGTATATGGGATTCCAACTGGACTGTAAAAGGTGTATAAGGTGAGTATATGTGTATATGTGTATAACGCACAAGGAAATGGGGTTGACAATATACCCCATATAAAGATGCGAAAGTACTGATGAACTCGACGATGGGTGCAGCAAAACTTCAGTGAGTGTGGGGATTTCGACTATGAGTGCGGGAAATATCGAGTGTGTGCGGGTACAAATAATAAAAGTGCAAATTGAACAGCATATACGTCTCGTGAATAGGGGCTCAAAATCCATGGCACACGACATTTGTCCATTCCCTCATCATTTTCAGCGCCAAATACCTACGAAAAGTCATTAAAGCCTGTCTATGCTGTATATACATCAATTTATTATAAATTTGTCCATTAACCTTGACCATATCCTACCACATTACCCATATCTTCGCCACTTTCTAGTAATTCCTCCTCTTCCAAGTCTGTCTCCTCCTCATCCGAGCTCTCTGCTGTGTAATAAGGTAGGCCACCTCTCTCCTGATTCCATTCTTCTACTACACTGATCAGTTTAATCAACTTCTGCTCCTTTCTGAGCTTGGAGATTGCTGGAATAGATGAATCTATATTAGCTTTTCTTAAGATATTTGTGAATTTTGTCATTGCAACTTAAGACAGCTCAAGTCTGTCTCAAGTCCTGTATTTACTGGTATATACACTATAGAATACACTGGTCACCATCTTAAGATGGCTTAAGATATCAAAAATGGTGGTATGGTGGCTTGCAATACAAAAAAATGAAGACGGTAGCCATCTTAAGATGGCTTAAGATATAAAAAAAGTAAGATGGCTTGAGGTATGAAAGAAGATGCCAGCCATCTTGAGACAGCTTAAGATAGAAAATAATAAGATGGAATAAGATATGAAAAAAGTGAAGATCGCAGCTGTCTTGAGACGGCTTA
This sequence comes from Tetrapyrgos nigripes, assembly GCA_013368315.1. Classification (NCBI taxonomy): domain Eukaryota; kingdom Fungi; phylum Basidiomycota; class Agaricomycetes; order Agaricales; family Campanellaceae; genus Tetrapyrgos; species Tetrapyrgos nigripes. The sequence goes on from JAACJM010000021.1 coordinate 533,643, forward strand.
AGATATGAAAAAAAGTGAAGATGGTAGCCATCTTAAGATGAATACAAAAAAAAAGGTAAGATAGCTTGAGGTATGAAAAAAGTGAATATGGGAGCTGTCTTAAGATGGCTTAAGAAATGAAAAAGGGTAAGATGGCTTGGGGTATGAAAAAGTGAAACTTGCAAGTCCATAGTCCACCAGACTCCAGTCCAACTTTGCAGTACTCTAGCAGGTATACAAAAATCAGCCCAAAATGATATTAACAGTGACCAGATAACTACATACTTTTCTCTTTTTCTAGGCCCTCTGTTCTCTGGTGTTGACCACAAATTCATCATGAACTGGATCCTTGTAGCACTGAGAAGAGAGAGAAAGAGGTTGTATAGGGATTGCAAGATAGCATAGGCAAGAAGGTGTGGATGAAGATGGTGGCAATGTTGTTGATGCAAGCAAAGTTGACTTGTTGAAGGTGGTGGTTGCAGTTAGGAGTCAACAGTTCAACCTGACGCGTCGATGACAATTGACGCATGAGGTCTTGTTTGGTCTCAGGGTCACATGTATTTGTCTTAATTGTTAGGGCCCAGACTCAGATATATACAAGCTTGTCCAGCTACTACCACTATCACCCACCACGGCAGCAACAATGGCGACGACTGTAACAACAATGCCGAGTATGCTCTCAGCATTCTGACCATCCAGTCTGTATCATACCCTACGCTTCTATTTCTACGACCTTTTTCCCAGCCTCTCTCCATCTATAAAAGCACCCTTACTGTCTCTCCTCTCTTCTCAGCCAGATGAGACAGCAGCCCTATGGCCGTTGGCACTCTCCGGGATTACAATGACTGTGACAGATATAGATGAGGTGTCAGAGGTCAAGGAGACAATGAACCCCAAGCCTGATGGAGAAGAGGGAACCAACTGAAGGGAGTGTGATTAGAGGTGAGTTTTGTTTCTATTTCTACTGCAGTGAAGCTTTCTGGGGGGTTCTTAATCTTCCTGGCTGATTAGTTGACTGGTTACTGATGTACTCTCTTTTTTCTTCTTCTCTGTTTTGTGATGTTCATTGTCTAGACAATGCCCAACCTGTGTCGGTTCCCGCATATATGCCCATCTGGACTGTGAGTGTGGTTTGCAACATCCTTTGCTGAAGTCAGACTTGAGCTAACCTTGAGTTCTGACTTAAGTCAGACTCAAGTGTGGTGGACTAAATTGTAATCAACTTGTAAGTTGACTTGTTTTATATCTCAAGCTATCTTAAGGTGGCTGCCATCTTCACTTTTCCCATCATCTTACTTTTTTTTATATCTTAAGCCATCTTAAGATGGATTATGTTCACTTTCTTCATACCCCAAGCTGTCTTACACTGGGTGCAAATACTTGTAAATCCTCTGCTTTACTGAGGTTTTACAAGAGTATTACACCAAGCCAATCAATATGTAAGACTCCTTGTCATACATTAGTATTACAAGAGACAGAAAAAATTAGAACAACCTTGTATGACCATTGTAAGTCACAAAGAAATACCATGGACTTTCAGTGTGACTTGCTGTCACTGTATACCCTTGGTGGATATACTGTGGAATTACACAGGAATTTCAGAGTGACTTTTTGTCACAATATGTCATGTAGTAAGACACATAGGAAATACTGGAGTATTTCAGTGTGACAGATAATCACAGTATGACAAACAGTAAGGCAAGAGAGATTTACAAAGGACTTACAAGGAAGCAAAATCTGCAGGAAATTTACAAAGTGACAATCAAGTCACAGTAATACACTTGTAAGACTAGCTGTATTATGAAGGAATTACAAGAAACATTTGCTACAAACACTGGTAAATCCTCAGCCTTACTGGAGTATTACAAGAGTATTATGGGGAACCAATCAATATGTAAGTTGGCTTGACTTACAAGTGTATTACAAAATAGACAAAAAATGAGGACTATTCTGAAAGACCATTGTAAGCTGCAAGGACATACCATGGACTTTCAGTGTGAGGCTTTGTCACAGTATAGCATTGAAGAGCATACAGTGGAATTACAAGTTGACTTTTTTGTCACAGTATGTCTTCTTGTAAAACAGAACTGAAATACCAGGGTATTTCAGTGTGAGATAATGTCACAGTAAGACAATTTGTAAATCAAGTAAAATTTACAGAGGACTTACCAGAAGGTAGAACTTGAAAGTCTTGGGTAAGACTGCTCATATTTACACTGAATTTACGGAGGGACATCTGTGTCACAGTAATACCCTAGAAAGACTTGTGATTTTACAAGGGAATTACAAGATGCAGGTTTTAAAAGTCTATCTCGTAAGTCTCTGGAAAAAACCTGCATGCTAAATGGAGAATATACAGTGTGACAGACTGGTCACAGTAAGACACTTGTAAGTCACAAGACATTACAATGACTTTACTGAAAAGTGACTATTTTGTAAGTCATCATGTATATCCAATGGACTTACAAGAGACTTGTTGGATGGATTTGCAGTGCATGTCAATTAAGTAATACAGAAGGGCTTACTGAAAATTTACAGGATGTAATACAATGAATTCATTCAACCAGGTTAATTAAATTTTACTAAATATAAATAGACAGCTCAGGCTGGACAGGAAAAGGGCAGACTACTGTGTCTGCCTTGTCATCTTTGTCTGCTCAGTCTGTTACATCTGCCCCATCTGCCCCATCTGCCTTGTCTGCCTTGTCTTCCTTGTCTGCCTTGTCTGCCCTGTCTGCCTTGTCTCTGCCTTGTCTGCCTTGTCTGCCTTGTCTGCTTTGTCTGCCTGGTCTGCTCCGTCTGCCTGGTCTGCCTGGTCTGCTCCGTCTGCCTGGTCTGCCTGGTCTGCTCCGTCTGCCTGGTCTGCCTGGTCTGCCCCATCTGCCTGGTCTGCCTGGTCTGCCTGGTCTGCCCCGTCTGCCTGGTCTGCCTTGTCTGCCCTGTCTGCCTTGTCTGCCCTGTCTGCCTTGTCTGCCTTGTCTGCCCTGTCTGCTTCTGCCCTGTCTGCCCTGTCTGCCCTGTCTGCTCCGTCTGCCCTCGTCTGCCCTGTCTGCCTTGTCTGCCCTGTCTAGGCAGATGAGGCAGACGAGACAGACGAAGCAGACGAGGCAGACAGGGCAGACAGGGCAGACAGGCAGAAGCAGACAGGGCAGACGAGGCAGACAGGGCAGACAGGGCAGAAGCAGACAGGGCAGACAAGGCAGACAGGGCAGACAGGGCAGACAAGGCAGACAAGGCAGACAAGGCAGACAAGGCAGACAAGGCAGACAAGGCAGATGGAGCAGACAGGGCAGACGAGGGCAGACGGAGCAGACAGGGCAGACAGGGCAGAAGCAGACAGGGCAGACAAGGCAGACAAGGCAGACAGGGCAGACAAGGCAGACCAGGCAGACGGGGCAGACCAGGCAGACCAGGCAGACGGGCAGACCAGGCAGACCAGGCAGACGGAGCAGACCAGGCAGACCAGGCAGACGGAGCAGACAAGGCAGACAAAGCAGACAAGGCAGAGACAAGGCAGACAGGGCAGACAAGGCAGACAAGGAAGACAAAGCAGACAAGGCAGATGGGGCAGATGGAGCAGATGTAACAGACTGAGCAGACAAAGATGACAAGGCAGACACAGTAGTCTGCCCTTTTCCTGTCCAGCCTGAGCTGTCTATTTATATTTAGTAAAATTTAATTAACCTGGTTGAATGAATTCATTGTATTACATCCTGTAAATTTTCAGTAAGCCCTTCTGTATTACTTAATTGACATGCACTGCAAATCCATCCAACAAGTCTCTTGTAAGTCCATTGGATATACATGATGACTTACAAAATAGTCACTTTTCAGTAAAGTCATTGTAATGTCTTGTGACTTACAAGTGTCTTACTGTGACCAGTCTGTCACACTGTATATTCTCCATTTAGCATGCAGGTTTTTTCCAGAGACTTACGAGATAGACTTTTAAAACCTGCATCTTGTAATTCCCTTGTAAAATCACAAGTCTTTCTAGGGTATTACTGTGACACAGATGTCCCTCCGTAAATTCAGTGTAAATATGAGCAGTCTTACCCAAGACTTTCAAGTTCTACCTTCTGGTAAGTCCTCTGTAAATTTTACTTGATTTACAAATTGTCTTACTGTGACATTATCTCACACTGAAATACCCTGGTATTTCAGTTCTGTTTTACAAGAAGACATACTGTGACAAAAAAGTCAACTTGTAATTCCACTGTATGCTCTTCAATGCTATACTGTGACAAAGCCTCACACTGAAAGTCCATGGTATGTCCTTGCAGCTTACAATGGTCTTTCAGAATAGTCCTCATTTTTTGTCTATTTTGTAATACACTTGTAAGTCAAGCCAACTTACATATTGATTGGTTCCCCATAATACTCTTGTAATACTCCAGTAAGGCTGAGGATTTACCAGTGTTTGTAGCAAATGTTTCTTGTAATTCCTTCATAATACAGCTAGTCTTACAAGTGTATTACTGTGACTTGATTGTCACTTTGTAAATTTCCTGCAGATTTTGCTTCCTTGTAAGTCCTTTGTAAATCTCTCTTGCCTTACTGTTTGTCATACTGTGATTATCTGTCACACTGAAATACTCCAGTATTTCCTATGTGTCTTACTACATGACATATTGTGACAAAAAGTCACTCTGAAATTCCTGTGTAATTCCACAGTATATCCACCAAGGGTATACAGTGACAGCAAGTCACACTGAAAGTCCATGGTATTTCTTTGTGACTTACAATGGTCATACAAGGTTGTTCTAATTTTTTCTGTCTCTTGTAATACTAATGTATGACAAGGAGTCTTACATATTGATTGGCTTGGTGTAATACTCTTGTAAAACCTCAGTAAAGCAGAGGATTTACAAATGTTTGCACCCAGTGTTACTACTTATCTTTTTTCATATCTTAAGCCATCTTAAGATAGCTACATTTACTATGCATTGTATTTTATAGGGTATCAATAAATACAGGGCTTGAGACAGACTTAAGCTGTCTTAAGTTGACATGGCAAAAGTCATCAATATCTTAAGAAAAGCTAATATAGTTATGGATGGTCGAAATTAAAGAATGCGTTCAAGCATTCGGGCAAGCGGCTAAAAATGCAGTAGAAGGAGCGTGATTTGATGGTGTCGAGGTGCATTTGACGAATGGGTACCTGTGAATCAGGTTTTTGCAGGATACGAGTAATCAGAAGACCTTTCCATTGCCCGATTTTCAGCCAGACTTCTGTTTTCTAGGGCTGCGCGCCGTACCGTAATCGTACGGTTTGTACGGGTAGCGTATGATAGTACGGGCCCGTACCGTAAAAGCCATTTGACCAAATTTGTACGGCCATATTTGGTACTGCCGTTGTACGGGTTTGTGCGGGTACGGGTTCAGTAATGCCTCGGCCAATAAATTGCTCACCTTTTTTGCTGAATTCTTGCCCAAAAGTGTCAGCCGCTATCCAAAACCGTCCAATTCCATACCGAATTCAAGCTTGCCGCCCTCATCTGGATGAATTTATGCCAAAATGGCGGTCAAAGCAAGGGTAATGACCACTTACTTAGATGTCGCAAAGACCAAAAAGGTAAGCAAACCACCTACAGACGACCAGTAACATGTACTTACCATCTGATATGGATGGAGACGTCTCATACGATGGCAGAAGAGATGCTAGAGGCCCTCACTTCATGACAATAGTGAGTAAAATTTATATTCTACACCGTAAACCCGCACTGACCGTAATACTGCCGTACCTATACCCGTACCGTACCGTATACGATTTTTTCACCCAGTATTGACCCAGTACAAAATACGGGCGTACCAGTAATACTGGACGGTGCGCAGCCCTACTGTTTTCGTTGGCAAAATACGATCGTCCGAGGTTTTATTCTCCAAGTGATATAGTGGCAAGGGGTATACTGATTATTCATTTTCTGACGAGCTCAAAGAGCCAAAATGATAATTGATAGAATGGGATTTTAGAACGTCCTGTACTACTTATATACGTATGTGCATGAAGATGCGAGCATGTAAACAAATGACATTCATGGGTCAGACACCGGTTGACACGACCAGCTTTCTGGTTTCGTGCTATCCCCCATCCCATCATATGTGTTCCTCAAAGGAAACCTACAATGCTTCCTCGAAATTTCAACCCCCAGACTATTCGTATCATTCACAAATTTCGTCCCTTCAATCGTCTCCGGAGCCGTACCCTCTTCAACCCATCTAACAGTAGCCATCAAGACATTCTTCTCCGGATCTGTATAATCACTTCCAGGAGACGTATCACCAAACAACCCCTGTCCGACATTCCAAGCCCCAGGACCGGTGAAACAGTGGAACATACCACTAACACGGAAAAGTCGATAAAACTCGTCCATCTGAGAAGTTGACAGGTCCATAGTACTCGAAACGTGGTCGTAGTAAATCTCCGAATTTTCTGGAGATACTAAGGAATCGGCTTGGCCATGGTACGAAAGGAGTTTGCCTCCTCGGTTTTTGAATGCAGAGATGTCTCCTTTGAAGGTGGAGATATTGAATGGATCTTGGGCAATACATTTTTTCCAGTCGGATGGTCCGAGGGTTTTGACGTCGAGGTTGGGATCACTGTTAACGACGAATTTGAACCACTCCTATAAGATTTTCAATGGGGAAGCATAAGGTGAGGAACCAGAGGTTGAATCAGCTAGAATATTGCACTTACAGTGCTGAACGTAGCTACATCTCCTGCCAACACCATACTTAACGCATCTGAAATTTCCGAACCGGGGACAAGACGAGGATAGATGAACTCATCTCCAATGAAGAAAGGGCTGAAAACTTTCCTTACTGTATCGGCTTGTTCTGGCGTGATACACCTTGTTGCCTTCGAATCCTCCGAGCAAATGATATTCGGACTCGGGGCGTAATTGCACAAATGAGGGTCCTCGATGACCCCATCTTCCACTCCGTCAATTGTATCGCATTGTTTCAAAATATCTGGATTGACGATGTTAACCCAGGCTTCCGCGGGCACGAAGGAGGGTGCGTCGGGAGTTCCTGTCAGATTGAAGGTGTGGCTAAAGTCGTCCATCAGCTTGTTCCATTGGTTGCCTGGGGCGCCAGCGACGACGCCGTCAAAGTCTTCAGGGAAGTCTTGGATAGATTTAAGGCCTTGGCGACCGCCTGGAGAATGTGTGTTCAATGAATCATTATGGATCCGTATAGCAAGCAACGGCCACTTACCTGTAGAACATCCAATATAGTATGATTTCGTGTGTTCATGGCCATAGAAAGTCTTGGTTATCTCTTTCCCAACAACTACACCGGTGTGGATGCTGTTTCAAATATTCTTTCAGTCAAATCGTCGTTCTGGAGCAGGAAAAGGTTTACTTACGAGCGATAGACAAAGTCCTCAAGAACATCCGAATTGTTTAGGAACGATTGTCCAGAAAAGCCATCATGCCCATTGTTGGTACCAACAGTCGCGAAACCCAAAGAAGAAGTGTATGCCATATCAGGGAACTGGATACCTGTGCACCATACCATCGTTAGTATAGTTCAAGGACGCAAGGAGCACTCTGAACCCACATCCTCCAACCCCTCCATTCCCGGTACTCAAAAACCTCCCCGTCCAATTCCTAGGAAGCCAAGTTTCCATGTGAATCCCTGATCGTCCGGAAGTCTGAACGTCTAGCGAAATCCGACAGACATCTGCTGGAACGATCAAAGATGCAGGAAGAAAAAAGGGTTCGATCACGCATGAAGGATCCCTGTCAGAGTCGGTGAATGTGATATTAGTTCCTTGGGTAACGAGCTCTGCGAAACGGACTGTCGCGTTAGAGATGGAGCTGTTGAGCTGTGAAGCGATTGAAGAGCATTTGGAGTCGAAATCAGCCACAGGGTACCCGGAGCTCGAGGTGAGGTGTCCAGCGACTAGGCTACCGCTGTAGGTCGTGCGCGACGTCGAGAGACTCGCTGCCAGTATTAGTGGCACTGGTATGAGCGATGACCGTTTCCGGGAAAACATGGAAGGTTCAACTTCTGTGAGCACTGAGTTGGAGTGCAGGGTCTTTATACGCTGCGGATTTTGCTTACTGATCCTCAATACTTAATGTCCAGTACAAGCCTCTTGCGTCTCTCCTTGTGACTGTAATACAATGCTGAGTTTCCGGAGGCTTATCCGCTCGATGGATATTTTGGCGCTTCTGGCGTGTATTGCACTGCTTGCCAGTCGCGATAAAGTGGACCCGAAAGATGCTTATCAGTCGTATGCGGATGTCGTGACTCGGACAGTCTCGTATATCATCATGGCAAGGATCATTTTTGGAATTCCTCCCCTGTTCACATTGAATGAACTGAAAAGATTAGCGAGCAGGATGAGAAAGCAAACCCAGAGCCAAGTAAATCGTAAATACACTGCATGAGTCATTTGAGACCCTGGTAGATGGTGGCGTAGCTGAGACGAAAGGACCTGTCGGAAGCCGACCCTCCGATTTTTTAAATGGATAGGTCTCCGAGTCGAGATCTTTTTCTTTTGGCCTGAACTCAGAGCGCTCGCTGCATTTGCAGGCACGAGGATAAAAGATCCCAAGCTAACAATCTTACGAAGAAACCAAAGGAATCGTTCCCTAATGTCGCACACCGTCCACCGTCCATCCCTCCCCACTCCATGTAACCATGCTCAGCACACTCCCACAAGCAGGGTTGCAGCGCTTGACCTTCGACCCATTGACTTGAGTCAGGGGTCTAGACCACTGGGGAAAGATGCCACTGCTTCGCATGGCAATATACGAGGCCCTCTTTTTCCTTTGGGTGTCTATCTGCTCGAGTAGTGGCGTTATTGAAGCCATAATGTTATACTTCTTGACAGATCGTACCTACTGACATGCAGGTGTGCAACAGCAGGAAATTTTGATAAATAGGGAAGGAAAGGGACTGGAGCGAAAACCAATGCACGGATCAAAGGAACCAAAAACACAGTGAAGCGTTGAAGCATGGCAAGCAGCGAGAACTTTGATGCACTTGCCGGTGGTATCCAAAAGGAGTCTAAACGCTAACTACAACGGAGCCCCAGTAACGCAGAGAAATATTACCGAAATACGAAGAGGCAGAGCAAAAGAATAAAAGACGGAATATAGGAGCGGCAACGCTGACCCCATGCACAAAACAGGAAGGAAAAGAACTAAAAAAGGAAAGAAACAAAAGCGCGAACTTCAATGCCCAGGCTATAGCATAGATATTTTATAAAAGTTTATGCAAAAATCGCGGTTATAACCGTGAATGCTATCTTATAAAAAACCACGGATGATCCCTGCCTACCAGGCATTTATAAGCGACCTGCCATTCTCAGCATAGTAGCTCATGGACCTTCCATGGTCTCTGGTCTGTACTTCGGAAAATGCCTTTGCTCGGCGCTCACCTGCCGTCGGGGCTTTCGGAAAATGCTCTGGGCTCGGGTTAATTTGGAAAATGCTTTGGCTCGGGCTATTTAGCGTACCCGACCCCCTGGGAATCTTCCCGCTTCTCTGCTCTGTAATTCGGATCGTAAAAATGCCTTGTCAGGTGTCCCTCGGCCGTCGGGTCGGGGCTTGGGCCTGAAAATATTCCCGCCTCGGGCACCCGCCCATTGTGTCAGGGTATTGCATCTACGTGTATAGCAATCACATTAGTACATTGTAATAGTGTATTGGAACATAGATAGAAACTTAAAATGCTCTAGGCTTGGACTATTCGCGATCGGTCACCGGTGCACGCTATTAGGGGTTGCACCCCACCCTGGGAAAATACCCGCGCTGCTTGGGCACCTGCCCGTTGTATCGGGGTATTTCATATAGTACTAGGCGCATAGTATAGTCCTAGGATATCAACAGGAAGTTAGGTGCACACTAGGTCGTTCCACCCCACCCTGGGAATATTTCCTGCTCCTGTTTGGGCATCCATCCATTGCATCCATTGTATCAGTATATTGCGCCCACAGTCGTAAATAGACATCGCACTACATATTAGCTTGTAGTAGTACATAGGTGAATGTCAACGGGAAATGCTCTTCTCTAGACTCTGTAGATATTTGTTGAGCATTGATCCCCACATCAATCGGGTTCGGCTCTATTCACGTTCGTCCGAATGGATGCATATGCATGCTGAACACATTATATGCTCCCTTGATCAAGCTACCTTTTAAGAATGATTACATCGAACCTGATTGGGCGGGTTGGGATTGCCGCGACCCCCCGTCCTCTACCGCTCTAGACAACTTGGTGCACATCTATACATGAGCGCAATTGATTGATTCGGTTGTCTTAAATCCTTTTATTGAAATCAAAAGCATATTATTACTTTTGAGGGATCGTTGGACCCCCAATGTCAATCCGCAGTGAATTGGCAGTAATTTGGCGGTAAATTGTGGCTGAAAGCGGTAATCATGCTGTACCGTTTAGCGGGAGGTTTGGTACGCGTATAATTGCTTTAGAATTGCTTTCTGGATAAAAATAAGTAGCGCTAAGTGGCTCATACCTATGTAGTGTTCGACATTAATTTGGCAAGCCTTTTTCTCTACGTCTGACCTCAACTGCTAAGATCACAGCCAGAGCCCAAAAATAAGAACTGAATATGCATTCGAGCTCAGCTGCAAGTCTTTGTGTCAAGTGTCAATATATGGCATGGGGGGGCCACCAGTTTTTCAAGCTACCACTCAAGCTACTACTCAAGCTACACTCAAGCTACACTCAAGCTATCTCAAGCTTTCCTCAAGCTACACTCAAGCTACACTCAGACTACCTCAATGTTGCTCCAGCTACTCTTGAGCCGTCTCAAAATGACGCAAAAGAAACTTCTATGCCTATGAAATCCCTTTGATGTCCTAATCTCTTTTGAATTTGTCTAAACTATTTTTTGGCTTGTAAAACTATTGTCATTGCCTCTGAATACTAGAAACTCATTAATCTGGATATGCCTGTTCTCTCTAGATCACTGTATTTCTATGTCTGCAATTTTAAAGTTTATGTACTCAACTCATTAGAGGCTAAACCAATTGGCAATGAAGAATGTGTTATGTACAATATACATTTGCTCAATGAATGGCTCTTTCCATGCAAGTAACTTAATATAAAATGAAGTGTAGTGAAGTTGACTAGACTGGAATAAGGACAGTCATACCCAAAATGGAAAGTCAAGCTACCCTCAGGCTACTATACTCAAGCCACACTCAAGCCACACTTAGGCCACACTCAGGCCACCTCAAGCCACACTCAAGCCACACTCATCAAGCCACCTCAAGCTACACTCAAGCTATACTCAAGCTACAGTCAAGCTATAGTCAAGCTACACTCAAGCTACACTCAAGCTACACTCAAGCTACTCAAGCTGCTCTCAAGCTATCCCAAGCTACTCTCAAGCTTCCACCAGCTACTTTATATGCCCTAAAATGCCTTTGATGTGCCCTAAATCCTCTTGAATATGTCTAGACTATTTTTTGGCTTGTAAAATGACTGACATTGCCTTTGTATACTAAAACCTCATTCATAGGATCTGCCTGTTCTCCCTGGGTCACCATATTCACAAGGCAAGCTGTCTAACACAGTTAGAAAAATCTAGCAAAGACTTGCACAAAATGAGACTGCAATTTTAAAGTATATGTAATTGACTCTGTAGAAGCTAAATCAATTTGCAATGAGACATGTGGTGTGTAAAATGTACATCTCCTTGATGAATGGCCCTTCAAATGTGAGTAACTTGTTGTGAAACGAAGTGTAGTGAAGTTGATTACAGTAGCATAAGCACAGCCACACCCAAAAAGGAGAGTCAAGCTACACTCAAGCTACACTCAAGCTACTCAAGCTTGGGTAGCTTGAAAAATCAGATGCCCGGCATGGGGTGTAGCAAGTGCAGTATATGTTTGAGCTTTGGGATGATGCGCTTTTTTGAAGTTTTCGCATCCCAGGTGCTTTTAAGGTTCTGCCAATTGCAAATGGCTGTAATATAGCTGGATACCTGGTATTACTGATTGATATGCTATTCACGACATTTTTTCTATTTTTTGAGGATTTTTGTAGTACTAGATGATACCTCTAATCCAAGATGAATGTCTCAGATTGACCATTTTATGAGAGTTTTGTGTCAACATGCAAGTATATTGTGTATCACTCAAATTATAATAACAAAAATTATTCAGGGAGTTTTCATACATAACCCAAGCCTATCCCGAACTTCTCCGAGGTATAAAACGCTCTGTCGATGCAACACCAATCGAAACAAAGACCGAGATGGCGTGCTAAGCGCTCATGAAAGGCGTGGGAATCAAGAGTTCGACTTTAATTCGACCGTAATTCGGCGTTTCCAACGACGCGTCATCATCATCCAACTGCCAGCGTATCTCCTCCACTCTTCTTCTGCTTTCACAAAGGATGACGACGGATACCCACATGTATAGAGGACCTCTCTCCTTGAAAATACCACCTCATTTGCAACGCTTGGCCATACATAGCCGTCAACTTTTACGGTGCGTTCTACTAGTAGTACTACGTGTCTCATACTTCCGTAACTCATACCTCCACACCTGCACTCTCCAGTTCCGAATAACCATGGCATCTTTGTCTCAAATAACGCTCTCTTTTCAATCAGCCCTTCGCCGCCGCCACTCGTCTGATGGAATGTCATGTTTGGAGGAAGTACGGACAAGAGGAGTTGATTAAATGGGTACCACCCAGGGAATATACCGGATTAATAATGGATTGAGTGGGTTTAAGACTGTTACAGATGCAGTGAGGGAATGGGTTATGAAGGAGCAAAGGAGAGTGGTGAGTAATGTTGTCCCTTCAACCCTCCATTTACATGACACCTCTTTATAGGGAACTGAACACACTGTAAAGGCAGGACTGCAATGGGGAGTGGATCATTAATGGAGACTGAGGGGGATTGTAGGGTTTGTGAGTGTTTCTTTTTATTTCTTCTCTGTTTTGTTTTTTACTTCCCTTCGAGTTGCTTTCTCTTGGCTTTTTATACTGACTTTTTTTACCGTGTAGACCTCTGATTGCCTTCTCATCAGACCCAGACCGGGGAAACTGGGACTATGGGTGTGTGCGGGGCATACTGGTCATGGGATGGTGCGTCTTTCATTTGTTGTTTGTCTTTTCCCGTCTGGCTGACTTTTTCGTTCCGACGTATAGAGCCGGGCCAGCGTACAACATCTACCTGTGATGAGCCCCACCCCGCCACAACCTGGTACCACTGTAGCAGGCAGCGCGCATGTTGGCGGCGTGGAGTTTTTTTCAATCTATTAACCAATCATATGTACAAAGTAATGATAGGTCTATTCGTGTGCTACCCAAATATGTGCCCAACCGCAAACCCACCTGCAGTATGATGTAACGGCTCAACGCGATGTGTTGAGATACTCGTTTTGTAAAGTGGCCGTCCAAGCCGATTGCGAGGCCAAAACCGAGTTCGGAAGCCTTGAGGACGGACAGGCAGCGATGGACCTTGGTCCATACCATCCAGCCCAGAGCACCAGTCATATGAGTCTCTGTCTTGGCCTAGGTTATTTAGCAGGGCTTTTATAAAAAAGAGTCGGTTGTGAGCATAGGAATAACCGTCGTTTTTTATATGAAGCTATCTATGGAACAACCTAGTATTTTACAAAATTGCCGCGTCACAGGGTGCAATGCCAACCCCGATCTTGAACCACCCCAAATTCTCCAGCACTCTACTCAACAGCCTGGCATTCCTTGGGTTCTTGATGGTGATTCGACGGCTTGTCTTTGAGGGTCCTACGTCCCAAATATTTTCAGATTCGTGTCATTGTCAGGATACAGACAAAGTTAAATGGGAACGAGAGGGGGTGAGGGAGCCGTAACGGGAAATGCGAAGTTGAAGAGGTAAAGAAGAGGAGCATAAGGGCGAACAAATGAAAAGAAAGTCAGCCACATATTCAGTAACAAGTTAAGAACGCACAAGGGACCGAAGTCATGAAGAAGTGAGGAGGGAATATTTGCCTGAAGTGCAAGATTAAATGATAGAGTTCTTGAGCTGGTCGCAACCATCAAGAATAGGTGTAGTGGTTAGAAAGGTGTGTTTGTTTGATGTCATAACTGTACACGTTTCGGTAAATACCATGGCTGGCATTTCAATGGCAACAGTTGTGGTTGTCAACGTCATTGGACCCAGTCCAGACCAAGTCCAGACATTTCAGTCGTCGGGAAGGTAGAGACCAACGAGGACAACTTGCCTTTGTAGTTTTGACCGAATGATCTGAAATATCTTTGTTGAGGGTGACATCAGGGCATCGGGTACCAGGAGAGGATGGATTGGACATTTAGAGAAGCAGAGTCAAGAATAAATGTGTGTTAGTCAGAACCATCTAACACAAAAAGAAGGGAGATGCACTACATGCTTGAAATGCGACTTTGATCTACTATTCCATCAGACAAAACTACACTCTGTTATAATCCCATTATGGGGATTTTAAAGTAGCAAAATGTTTGTGATAGTCTAGCATGTAATTATAATATGGCCAGCCAGATTATAAAGTCATTACCATGAAACAGAATAATTTAAGGCAATATAATGCCATTATAATATGCCAGCGTCTTATAATATGATTATAATACCTATTGTAATCCTGTTATAACATTTGGGATGTTATAATACCACTATAATATGATTATAATAGCATTGTAAGCCTCATAATTATTTCATTTGATAATAATAGTTCTCAGCTTTGGAACCCCCTTATCTCTTACAAAACAATTCCAATGGTGATAATGTCCAAAGCCTTTTTGATAGTTGTAAGGGCATTATAACAAGGTAAAACTGTTGTACTCTTTAAAATTGCACTATAAAGGTGTGGCAATCAATGGAATGATTCTACACACTACAAAGCCTTTATAATAAAGCAGAAATACCAATATAAAGCTTCACTCAATAGATAAAAGATAGACAGGTCACAGCATCAATATTTCAAAGTGTAGCTGAGCTCTATTTTCAATGAGAGGTGGATGAATGGCTAGCATCAGGAGCTCTAGCTACTATAGACTACATTGAGACCATTCATCCAGTCTCCATATCTAGAGCATACCTGCTTTGTCCTACATAGAATCCCAGGATGGTCAAGCTGCACAGCAGGGCCACACTTAGAAGAACAAATAGCAAATGAACGCCACCATGTTCGATGGATACCAAGAGTTTAAGAGTCAAGGAGACTCGGAACCTGAAGTCGATCTCTACACATTGATAGGAGAGGCATACATATTCGAAGTCTTTTGATATGCAGTCAGAATGAGGTCTGCAGCAGCTCTTGAATTCTCTTTCCACAGATGGATTTACTGACCACATTGAGTGAATTTTACCAGGGAAGCATCAGCAAGTGATAATGGCTGTGAGCCAATTTATCTGATCAACAACATTCTCGGACAAATGAGATTTCCTTCCCAGCATCTTAAACTGAAAAAAAAGTTCTCGGTGAAATTTGCCAAGCTTCCTTTTCTTCATCTCTGTATCTCAGACACTATGAGCACCGATGTTATGAAGAGAGGAAGAGAATTGAGAAATGAAGACCAGTGTGGCTTGATGGTCTCAATCCACTGCTCGTATGCCAGTAGCAACAAGGTTGAAACTAGTCTAGAGCAGTTTTAAGCCTTTACAGTAAGTATCCATGTGCATATATTATGATGTACATATTAAAGGCTCTTGAAAAACATCGTTGAGCTTGCAGCCCTAGATATCAAATCGATTGATGTGCAGTGCCAACCCAGAGTGATCCGAATTTCTGAGGCTCTACCTAGTGCCACTGCTATGATATTGACTTCTGGTAGCATTTTCAGCCTATAGCTGCTACTCTGAGGACTATATCTCAAGCATGTGGAAGATGATGCATTGATGATGATGGGTTGTGAGATGTCATATACATTTGGTCGATGTTGATTTCCATGTCACTGTTACAAGAGGAACCAGTTTCAACATTGATAGAGAGCTTGCGCAGAGCCACCTGCAGCCACGTGTGGCTTAGTAAGCGTGCGCAGAGCAGTTGGCTCAAAATCATGTGCGCAAGTTGCAAAGTGTATATTGAGGTAGCTACAGTGAGTACATGCAAAACAAGCATAGGAAGTGATGGAGGGAGCATCCAGGAATAGGCTGAGCACAAAAGAACCAGGATATGATGTACAAAAACTAGCATAACAGAGATTTGATGTATATGAACTATGAGAGCTTGTGAGAGAAATAACATGCTTCTCTGGGCAGACAGATGAACTGGAAAGGATGCTGGGGTCAGACAGTATGTTTGATTTTAAAAAAAGGATGATAGGTGAGGATATCTGGAGAGAAAGCACAGGTTGGTGAGGGAGGATGCATAACAGCATCATCACTTAGGGCCAGCGCAGAGATGCAGGGGACTGGGCTATTCTAGGCATCCTAAATCAATTTTAGGCCCAAAAAATACACAGAAAGCAGCATATGCACCTGTGTATCCTGATGAAAGCTGCCAAATGTTCCTGCCATACTTCTGATGTGTCCTACAGTACCATGGTGCACAGAGCTGCACAGTAAGTTCCCTGTGGCCTTGATTGTGATGCCAACTGAGAATCGAAGAGGAAGGAAGGCGGTTGTTGGGCTGACGAGCGAGATATGGCTGCACTTGGGTTGCGCACATGATTTCGAGCCAACCGCTCTGCACACACTTACTAAGCCACACGTGGCTGCAGGTGGCTCTGCGCAAGCTCTCTGATAGTATGGTCTTGCCCAGGCTTAGGTGTGGCTGAGGAAGATAATGAGGGTGTTCCAGAGTCAGAAATCAGTGCGTGGTCAAACATGGATGGGAATCGGGATGTGGATGAGGGCGGAAGGTTCTGGAATCGCGTTTGTTGGGCCAGGATAGAGGATTTGGATTGAGGAGTATGACCTGGTTTGTTCTTGATTAAGAAGCACCAGGGTGTCGACCTGCGTGTATGTGGGTGTGTATAGTTAGTATACAAGTATGATGTGGAAGGTGTTGAAAATATGCTAAGAGGAGTGGACACCAAGGTACAAAAAAAAACTCACCCGTTTCTCATCCCAATTACCCAAACTGACCCTCACTTCATAGCTACTCTTTACAGGTATCTCCTTGATGAAATGAAAATGCGTAGCTGGAAGAGGCATATTGAACTGAGCTCACCATCTAAAGCTTTAGCATAGGAAGAATTAGATAAGTGGAGATTGTAATCCCATTCATCAAAGCCTGGAATAGACGTGTATGTTCATCAGAGAGAAGAAACATAGAAGAAAGGCGACTCACTGGCAAAACTCCTCAGTGAATTCTTCCCAACTGGTGATATACTCTCAATCCACTCTTCCATTATCCATTCCTTCTCCTTAAATATACTCCTCACGAGGACAAGAAGTTGCTCAAACCAGACATAGATGAGCATTGAGAGGTCTGAAGATGCTGACTATGTATGTGTAGGATGGCCAAGAAGACACAACGAGCGGAATAACTTGTAAGTAAAGTGGTAGACAAAAGGCAATGCTGTAGCAGTTGACAGAGATTTGAGCTCTCGAAGATGGAGCCACTTTCATGGATGTGCTTGCGAGCTGTTGCTGTACAAATCCGAGTCACTGTTGGACATTGCTAACGACCATTTCTAGAATGAAGCCGTGGAATGTGTACATGTCTCAACGTCAAATTGACATGCAGCTGTGTAGTGCAGGATAGCTACCAGATGCAATAGAATAGTACAAGAATAGTACTCTATTGTACAGAGGCCGCTTTACGTTTCTTTCTTTCTCGTCGTCATCGTCATCATCATTGGTAGGGCTCCTAGCAGATCAGATTGGGTCAGATTCAGATACCATCCGTTCGGATGGGTGGTCCAAAAGTCCCAATCTGCATCTGATGGATTGTATGCCAAAAGTAACGGCACTTGCCACAGGGGCCTTATCTCATGTTAAAAACTTTAAAGTGAATTCTTTTCATTGTTTCTTTTACATCTACGTGAGCTGTCTGCCCAAAGGACACAAAATTTTCAAGTACTGACTATCTCTGACCGTCTAAGGAAATATCGGCATGTCGATGTGTCAATTCACACACAGTAGTGCCAGAGAATTTAAAACGTACTTTTCTTTGGCGCTGCTGGCCATGTGACTGCTCGGAAAAGTCCGAGAGCACTAAGAACCTGTTGTTCTTCATTTTCTCTGCCACAGAGCAATTCCCACGCCCCTACCCAATCCGTGGATGATCCTTGGATTGTTAGATGGTAATCCGTTTGGATGGGTGGTCTAAAAGTTCCAATCCCGAAATCTGACTGCCCATCCGCAGATGATCCGATCCGTTAGGAGCCCTAGTCATTGGCCCCAGGAATCTAGTTTGCCTACCATGCAGTATGCAGACCGACCTTGGGGCAGCAACTACGTCATTGTTTGTTTGCCTTTGGCAAACAAAACATGGTCAAATGTCGACGCGTCTCACTTTTCCCTCTTTACTCTCTACCACCATCATCCATGTCGACACGCTCTCAACATGGCGCTTCCCGTCCTTCATCTTCTCGACGAGGTGCCTGAGCGACATGTGGCTCTGTCGTTTGCAATGCCCGTGGTTCATCTCGTTCTGCGACTCCTGCTTCCACTGTTTCCACCACCCGCCATGGTATTTCAACCCCAGAACCGTCAGACAGACATTGTGCAAGAGCGGTCTGAGCCATCAATCCTCATTCTTAAGGCTTGGAGAAGGAGGTAGTACGGGTTGGTGGCGCATCCTGGTGGTAAGCTTCGTCTTCATTATACTATTTTCTTTTCGGTTTTCCGTCATCACTAAAGGCGATGGTGTCTTTATTTTGTTTCCGCCTTTGACTTTGCCTTTGAATGTTTACTTACGAATCCTACAGCAATGATCACTTTATCTACCACGGCAATCCTTGTTTGCTGTTTAAATATGTCTGGTACGTCCACCCATGTTTGTCGAAAGCCTATTTTACTCATTATTCTCCCCTCACTGTTGGGGTTTCCACTTCCATTACTCCATTTGCGCGACCACCAACATGTAACGAACACTATATACCTCCCGATATTTCTCCCGAGTGCGCATATATGCGCATATACCCAGTTCTTCAGTTTGCGGTGGGCTGTTCTTTCGATTTATTAGGTGTCTTTTCATCTTACAAGTCTCTTGTTGGGTATCAACTAGGTTTTGCTCCCTGCCAACATGATGCTTTCGTGAGTCTTCCTTTGATCTTTGTGCAGTTGATTTATCTCACAGTGAATGTATAGCCGTCTTCATTCAGTGCAATATTGTGTCTTTGTGTGCCTTTTTGGTAAGTCTCCTTTCCTTTTTGCCTTTGCTCACCTCACTGATGTGTTTCGTTGTGATCTCTAGGGATCGTCGTGTCTTCTTTCTCCATGAGTGCCCATTCCTTTTTTCTTGCTCATTTTATCTTTATGTCTTTTGAACTCTCCAGACCTTTTCCCATTTTTTTCGGTGAGTCGCCTTGTTATTTTGTTGTCTCCCGCTTTACTTTCTTGTTCTTCGCCTGTACTCGATATGTACTTGATGTGTATGTATTCTATATAGTAAATTGACATTATTATGCATTCTATATTGTGTGAATAATGAGTACCTGAGTAGCTATTGGTATATTGGCCATGTACCCCCATTAGCATGGCCTGATAATCCCTGCAATGATTACATCCCCTGGAACTATTCCTACCCTTATAACCCCCATAATACCATTATAATATGATTCTAACTATTAGCATAGTTCCAGTATCTGCCACTATGCCCTACATTATAATACTCAGAATACTTTCAGAACATATAACAATTTCAAGCTTTATAAAGCCCATAATTCAGTTATAATCCTGGGCATAGTTTTCAAAGTCCACAACTATTATCTACATTCTAAACTCATTACCAGAAAGCCAGATTGAAGTAATCTAGTTATAATATACCATAATTGTTTTAGGGATTTTGGGAGTTATGGGGATTATAATCAGCTTATCACAGAGGGTAATTTTGTCTGATGTCCAAGCTGCCCTGTATTAGAGATTGTTAGTGTAAGCTCAGACAAAAAATAGTCAGTAAACACACCATCTTAATCCCAGGAACCTGGGACGGGCTGTACAGTATATTGTGTGCTCTTGCTGAGAGCTCTATGTTGGTGAGTGAGATATGCAACAAGGTAAGTATCGTTCTAAACAAAGTGTTAACCAAAGGAAGAGAAGAAAGAAAGTAGAAGACACACTTTTGGGTTAAATAGTGACCCCTTCTCTCTTTACAATCCTCGTTTGCTGGTCAGTACACACCTGGCATTGACATCTGCATATTTTTTTCTTTTCCTGCAAGTGACAGTGTATTTAGACTTGTGGATGGAGTACTCACTTCAAGCTGAAGGTGGAAGAGAAAGCTCAACCAGTATGAGAATGAAAACGGGGAGGACGCAGAAGAGCTACGCCCACTTTGTGACAGTTGAGAGGATGAAACAAGCGTCATAATGATGACACTGTACAGTTGTCAGTTTTTCAGGTTTTCAGTCAAGTAAGTATTGGAGACATTTCAGTTGTCGGGAAGGACAGAGACTGGCTTAGGGGTGGGAGATTGAACCTGTGGAAAAGATCTGGGAGGTCGCTACAACACAAATCAACTCAGCCTAAAGGCCTCATAACTGACCAGGTCTGGACCGAATTCCTACAGCAGTCACACGGGCTGTTGACCAGTGGTCAGTCGTATATACCTGTAGTAGACGTTCTCCATCTATCCTTCGCTCTTTTATCTGATATTCTATATCTATTCATTCGTTTTATTCACTCTATGAGCCCTTCCCCCGTTTGGCACCATTTCCATAAGCACAAAGCCAAGTACAAAACCAATAAATTCCACCACAAATCATTTTGCAGGTACTGTGTCTTGAGAGCGGTTGCAGTGAAAGTAGATGAGGAAAATCATGCATTTTCTGATGGAAGGATTCAGAAAGTGAGAGATGTACCAGTGATTGAGGCTGAGAGTATATCGTTGCACTTTCAACAACTGTTTTGTCATTTTTTTGCTCACTGTTATCCTGAGTGCAGTTATCACTGAAATGGCGGCAGCTTTCAGCAAGACCGACTTCACATTTGGTACATACAGTGTGAAGACATTGAAGGGACAGGTTGAGGTGCTGTATAGGCACTTGAAAGAGTGTGATGAAGCACCAGACCAGGCCAGAGCTGAAGCAAACACATATCTGTCAGGTGTTAAACGTGTTTGCCCTGCTTGCAATTCATCATCGTCAGTTTCTGCTTCTCCACTTCCTCCAGTTCCACCAATGACTAATCTGAGCTGTTACACCCTCCCTTGGTTCCAACACCTATTTCTGGTGTATCATCTGCTGCAGCTTTCTACAGTGAAACACTTCCTCCACCTATGTTGACTGTGCAGCTGATGGAGTTTCAGGCTGACCTCTGTTGGCTTTTTGTTTTGGGAATTGTCTCCTGGCATGCTGTTGAGAACCTGTTCTGGTGTTACTTTTTTGCTAAATACATTCCAGGTGCTGTACTCCCTGGCCATGATGTTCTATCTGGTCGCATTTTGAATGAAGAGGTGGGAAAGGCAGAGGCAGAGACAAGAGTTGAGGTGAACGGATGTTTTGGTACTGGGCAGAGTGATGGATGGAAAAATGTTGCCAAGAACAGCTTGATAACTGCCATGGTAAATGTTGAATACAAGGTATGTATTCATTACAGTCTCTATGTCTGAATTGACTGATCACTGATTACTTGTGCCATATAGACACATCTCCTCAATGTGACAGACATCTCGTCCCAACTGAAAACTGCAGAGACGCTACTCAGCATTATTCTAAAGGAGATAGACCATGTCCAGACCATATTGATAGTGACTCTCATTGCTTGGCACACAGATTGCAGTGGAGAGTCCCTGAAAATGTGACGTCTACTCTGGGAGCATTTTGACTGGATTGTTGTTTTGGATTGTTGGGCTCACCAATTCAATCTGGTTGTCGGCAATATTCTCAAGCTGAAGCTTCCTGTGGTCAAGGTCACTGATCAAGCTCTCGAGGTCATCAAATGGTTTTTGTCACACAGTATTGCTCTCGGACTTCTCAACAATGAGCAGAGCAGAATCAATTCTGCTGTCGTTTTGATACTCATCTTGCCTGTCCTCACATGCTGGACCTCACACTATCTTTCCATGGACCATTTGCTGTTGTTGGAGCTACCGCTGTGGTGAATGATCCTCAGTGAACCAATCAAGTTGGCACTCATCAAGGGGGCAGGACAAAAGAGACCGGCAAAGGCAAAAGCACAGTGGATTTGCAACTTCTAGGACGAGAGGACTTCTGGAGGAACCTTAAATTGTATGTATGCATGATCTATGTTTTTCCCTCTATACTAACCTCCTTTGTACAGTTTGCACAACCTACTGAAACCTTTTGCAATTGCTACAAATGCCACTCAAGCTGATCATTGCCAACTTGACACTATCCTCCTTCTTTTGGGGTATCTCTACCATATACACAACAATGACAGCCATGATGCCTGTATCCACTGTGCTATACATGCTAGTCTTGAGAAGCATTGGAAGAAAGTCGACCGAGAAGTATTTATCTTAGCCGTTATTTTCAACCCATTTATCCGACAACATGCTTTCAAATCTGGTGGACCCTTTCATTCAACAGCAGACCTTTGGCATGTGGTTTGCCGGGTCTTCAGACAATTCTATGGCAGAACACCAGACACTAAATTTCGCAAAGCAGGGACTGGGAAGTGGTCATATGAGATGATGGATCTGGATTACTTCTGTCAAGATGCCAAGGAGCAGGTGAGTAAAATTTCTGCTTTGTGCATCTAGCTATCACTAACGGACATGCAACAGAACACATATGTCAATATTGTTCAAATCTGGGAGGAGCACCTCATGTCTTCTGACAAGAATGACATATCAGGAGTCAATGGAATGGTTGTGTTGGCAATGAGGATTATGAGCATGGTTCCAAACTCAGCTGGCATAGAACAGAGGTTCAGCAAATTTGGAGCTGTACACACCAAGCTGCGTAACTGCATGGGTGCTCAGAAGACTTCTCGGAAAATCACTGTTCTTGATGACCATATCCAACAAAAGCATGGGACACAGCCTCACTACAAGCGCTCACATGGGCAGTCTAAGGATGCACAAGATATCTCTGCAGCTACAACAAGGGCAGTGGCAGCACCTGGGGCAACAGCACAGCCAGAAGATGATCTTGAAGATGCAATACACGAGGAATTAGGAGTTTTGGATATCAATGATGATGAGAACAGAGCAGAAGAGGGAGAGGGAGATGCAGGAGACGTGGGCGAGCCTGAAGATATGATGGATATCCTGTCATTTGAATAGACTGTGGAGGGCCTTTTGGAAGATGAGGCCTGGGGAGAGGAGTATGGCCCTGATGATTTGATGCCAGATCAGCCCCTTGATGAAGAAGCTTTGAAACTGGAAAACCTATTTGATTATCCTTCTCTTTCTGACGCTGACAATCAAACTTTTGCTTTCATGATGGAATTTTGGCAGCGTGGGGAAAGTGGTCTTCATGCAGACACTCTCTGTCATGAGACCCTGACATCTGAACTTGGTGGCGTTGGCAGCATTGATGATTCCGACGATGACAACAGTATTTGAACCTTGCTTTACTGACTGAACATGACTGACACAGGCTACCTTACGCTGCATATCGTTCTCAAACTCCTACAGAATTATTACACAGTGTATTTTTAGGCTGTTTTTGGGGCTTATACTTTCTGCATACGCATCTACATTACACACTTATACTCTACATACACACCACAATAGTATTCACATGTATATTGAAGCCAAACAAGGTCTGCGAGAGGTGGTTTGTAGTAGCGCTTGGCTGGCGCGCTTATTCCAGTGTATTAACCGTGACCTTTATTGACCTTTGTTGACCTTTGACTTGACTGGGTCAAATTTTGGTCATGACCCAGTCAGCTGCAACCCTGCCCACAAGTCCTCTCCTCTAGACCATGGAAAATATTTTATAACTGGCAAAGCGCCGGCCCCTGCAGGGCAGCAGAGCCCGCTACAACTCACCAGTTCATCACTATGCTTTACGCCAACACAAGAAGAGCAAACAGTTTGAAGTCTACAGGACGATATGTAACAAGGAATGCCCGAAGGCCATAATACACTCGGCCTTCGCCCCCAACTCTCCAAAATATATGTTACCTAAACAGGGGCCGAAACAAGAATGGAGCTGATCGCATACCTGTTACCATGAAACGCTAGAGGCAGCAAGGAGGAGGTCTGAACTGTCATTGAAAAACAAAGAGCGTTGGATCAGGTCAAACCCACTGTACTGGGTTGATTTCGGTGTTGGTGCCACAGAGCAGAGTTTCGATTGAACCAGCCTGTTGTGCGCCGCGGCGTTGTGCGAATAGGATTGGTACCACAAGACCCACTACCTAAATGGTAGCGGGAATTTAGTAACGTGAAAACTAGAAAAGTTCCCATGCCGAGATTGTGACACCTTTGGTCCGAACTCACTCAGGCCAACAGAAATACACTGTTTTATTGGACAGTTCCCTAGAAAAATCCCAGCAATTCAACACCATCAAAGGAATTGAAACACTTCCTTGAAATGATAAATCAGGATTGAAAGTGACCCACAATTATCTTACAGCTGCAGGAGGTTCCGAAACATTCTGGCAAGTGCATGTCATTCTGTACCAAACCTTGTCAGTGCAAGAGAAAGTGATAAGAAGAAGGTAAGAATAAGGACTTACACATAGTCAATACTTTACTCACCAGATAAACTAATCAGCAATAGCCACAAACTTGTGGTTGATGCGAAAAACTAATGTATTCAGGCGGTACTACTCACCTTGGAACCATCACAAGGTGTCACAACCATCGAAGAAAATCTATTGGCCCCAGCCAAATAGCGTTTTTGATAAGGGAACCAAGTTACAGTGCAATGTCGTCTCTGCAGACTCCTGAAAATTCAGTCAGCATTCTGAGGAATAGGTAAAGACGAGAATGCACATAGGAGCATATGGGTAGCCCTGGGGGCAGCTTGTTAGTACCAAAAGAGAATTCCCAACATTTGATTGAGACAGAAAACTTGGCCAAAGACAATGAGAACTGATACCAAGTTGACAAAGTGGACTGTAACTTTTGCACCGTGACCTATGAACCCAGGAAGCTACAGCTTAGCTGATAGTTTTAAACGGAAGCTAAGAAGCTTACGTCGCTCAGAAAATCGTGACCTGGGTAGAGAAATAAGAGAGGACAACGACAAGGATGGATTTGTGGTGGGAGTTGAAGAGAAAGCCATCAAAATGATGGATGATGTAATCGCCTGCCAAATAGGGCTAATGTGCCTTGACGCGTCGGCGGGATCGCGCCACCAAAGACCTTTTTTTGAAAAATCACATTCGTCTAAAATGTTGGCCATTTAAACTTTTTTACCAAACGGCGCCTCATACTAGAATGTACCCATGTCTCCTGCCAACGCAATACTTTCCACCCCTGCAATCTCCGAACCGGGGACAAGACAAGGATAGATGAACTCGTCTTTGAAGTTTGATAAAGAAAGGGCTGAACACTTTCTTCAGTGTATCTGCTTGTTCCGGCGTGATACAACTCGTTGAATTTGAATCCTCTGGATTTTATCGCATTGTTTCGGAATATCTGGATTGACGATGTTGAGCCAGGCTTCAAGTTCCGTGGGTAGGAAAGAAGGTGCATCTAGTAATGTAAGGGACCAGGCTAAGAGAAGAAAATATAGCCAGGCGCCTTAAGACAAGACTATGAGCAGCAATGTTCGAGTTGATTTGGCTAAGGAACTACGAATCAAGTACAAAGTATAAATACTGTAAGTCCGGATCATACGAAACTACTAAGAAATAGGAAGTAACGAGCGTATGAAATAATATAGGGAGTAAGAGAATGCAGAAGTGTTAAGTACTATGGACTATGGATCTAGGGCGATCGTTACAAGTACTCAAAAAATGCTCCCCATCCAATTCCTAGGAAGCCAAGCTTCTATATGAATCATTATCCGGATCCCTGACTGTCCGGAAATCTGGATGTCTACACAACGATGCAGGAAGAAAAATGGGTTCAGCAGCCAGCTATGTATGCATGTATGATCCCGGTCCGAGTCAGTGAATGTGAGAATCGAGATTGGTTCCTTGGGACCTGGGTGACGAGCTCTGTGCATGTGAAGTGATTGAGGAGTACTACCTTGTTTCAAGTCAAACTTGGACTAAAGTCAGCCACAGTATTAGTGACGTGGGGGGGCAGAGGTCAAGGTGCCGCTAGAGAACAATAGGGACCTTCAAAGTTGAAGGTGGAAGTTAGGGCCTGTATTTCGTTTCCGGTCTGTCACACTTAGTCACATCTAGTCACATAGTAATCACAGCAGGCCGCGCGTCATCGTGTATCATCCTCTACTACTCTACTCGTCTAATAATGACTACCTGGACTGAAGACCAGACCTGGGCCCTCATAACAGAGTTCAAAAAGTCTGAAAACTTCAAGGTTTTATAGGGACCAAAGGAAGGAGAGGTATGGATACAAGATTTTACTTTTATTAAGTAGTGCGGGTCTGACTGTATTACTTGTATAGAACACCTCTGGCGAAAAGAAGATCGCCGTCCATGCTCGGATCGCGCAGGCCCTTGAGCCCGAAAAGTTCAACGTTGATAGGAAGAAGACCACTGACCGTATTAAGAGCAAAATAAGTTATGGATCATTCATAGGGCTTTGATATCAACTTGGAACTGCTGCTGCATTTGTAGAAGCATTTCCTTGTATTTGTCAGTAGAAGATGAATCAGACATCGCTATGTCTGAGTCAGAGGAATCAGAGGAGCTGGAGCTACTGGAAATTGAGCTGGAGGAGTGGGAATTGGAGCCAGAGCCACTGCTAGAGGAGCTTGACTTAGAACCCTCTGACTTGGAGTCAGAGTCAGACAAATCCGCAGAAAGGTGGATTAATTGGGTGAAATTGCGGGTAAGGGCAAGCATAAGGTAGGCACTTTTATACTGCGCATGTACGTTGAGTTTTCGTGGCATAGTGAGGAAGATAGTAGTGTAGAACTTTATCGATTGTACGCTACACGATAATCTACAGTTTTCAGTGCGTGATTTCCTTTTTAAGATGGCGTGACATTGGTAAGCAAAAAAACGAAAAACGAACGACGGGCGCTACCGTCAACTTTGTTGAAGGTCCCTAATATTGGCAGACGCGCGATGCTGCATGCATATGGTTTTCAGGAAGGAAAACATCAAGGCTTTTAGTGAGTGCTCTGACTCGGAGTTGAGTTGTAATCCGAATAATTTTAACCCATCCGAGCGGATGGATCCGTATCCGAACTTGATCCGATCCGCTAGGAGTCTATTGCCCGGATCGTGATTGTGTAAATAATAAGTATTGTAATTTGCACCATGATGGCCACTTGCCGGGATGCGACGCCGACAAAGTGGAGATGTGAAGATACTTATGCTTCCCAGTCGTGTATATCAGAGCATGATATATAAAGGATAAGACCGGTGAGGTACCGAGCACAGATCTAGTCTACCTATGTAGGGGTTGCCTAAGGGACCCGGGAGACCTTATTATAGATTTTCGAGACGGTATTCTAACTTCTTTCCCAGTTCACAAGCCTAAAGACCTGAGACTGAAGGCCTGAAAAAATTGGTGAGCAGGAATAGGTATTAGGATGAGAAAGCCTAAGTGGCAAAACAGTAACCCAGGGGCCGGAGTCAACCCAGCTGGAGTCCAGGGAGTCGGTAATAAATTTACGAGTATGAGTATGAGTACTATAGTAGGAGGGTTTTAACTTTTGAGAGCGTGGTTTCACATCAGGATATTGAGGCGTACGTAGCTGGGACGGAAGGACATGGTGACATAGTGACATCAAGGTGACATGATGTACTGTGTAGGGATGATGAATCACGATGGCAATGACATCTAAAATTTTAATCAATATTCGATTTTGGTAGAGCCTAGGGCCCGGAATTTTGAAGGCCAGTTTTTCAGTGTCAGTTTCAGAGTCCAACTTGAGTTCGGGACTAGTAGCTGCTTTGACGCTTGGACTTTTCCCCTTTTTGATAGATCTTGACGATTGCGCATGCCAGTGAGCCTGCGGTTGTCTGTTGTCGTTCAGAGGGTTAAGATTTAAGTATCATAGGTGTGTTGTTCTTTCGAGATGTTCCTTATATAGACAAGGAGAATCTATTGTTATATTCTAGATACGGGCGGCATTGCGGGGGGCTTAAGTGCTGCTTGAAGCTCCAAACTACGTACTTTGGTCCTCCCGAAAGTAGGCTAAGGACATAAAAGACCGAGGACCGAGATGGCATCATAGACAGTAGTGTGACGTCAGAGTTGTGTACGCAGTATACGTAGGTACGTAGCAGGTACGCATGGACCCGCAACCAGCGAAACCGGCGAACTAAGTAAGGTATACATAGCGAGATGAAAATCGAGACCAGCGACCTACTTCACACAAGTAAAGGAGATTAAAGCAGCGAACTTGAACGTTAGCGAGATACGTAGCGAGATACGTAACGAGTTACATAGCGAGAGTCTGAGAAGCGCTGGAGTGTGAATGCGACGGCGTGGAACTGGAAATAAGATACCAAATGCTACCAATGCTGCGAATGCGAAGTCGAATCTGGAAGCGGAACGGGAGCAGTGGCCATGGGTCGTATTGAGTCCCCGGGATTTTGTCATCATCAGGTACTGTCACGGCGCACTTGGAAGGATTTTCTGACGGTTCCGCAGGGCTTCAGAACTGCGATGTCTGAGGCCTTGAGGCCTTGCGCAGTGACTGATGGGTCGAAGACACGTCAGCTTTGACATTCCTGTGAAGAGTACCATCATCATGAGCTGGGAGAAGGCAATGTGGCCCAGTCTGGACCGACGGATGTCGGTTAAAATCCAGACGGCGCTACCGAAAATGTGACATCCCGAGGTTAGCATATGGGGTTTTCACACATGCAACATAGTTTTTAACTTTCTGGGAATTGAAAGGGAGGAGACGCCGAGAAAAGCGGCGGAGGACCGGAGTGAGAGTAAAAACACGGCTTTGTTTGGTTTCTGAATGTCATGTCATTGTTCTCCTCCATTACGTCGTTCCTGCCCTCTGCTCTCCATCCATCCTCGCCTCCTCCTCCAGATTCCCAACCAGAAATCGATGATGACGACGACGACGAGGAGCCCAATGTTGAGCAAGTAGATACTAAAAAGTCAAAGAAGGATAAGAAGGAAAAGGGTCCAAATGAGGTACTAGCTCGTACTATGCTACCCTTCCTTTACTAACTGTGGTCAGACCTTCATCTTTGTCCGTCCGCCTCCAGCGAAATCCAACCACCCTCTGAACCTGCAAGTCCAGCTGGTGCCTCCACACTCACGAGCACCCGGCGGCGTCAACACTTCGCGTCAATCTCTCGACGCTCAAAGCGATACAGGAGGAGGCGACCTCAGTAGGACAACCTCTGCCCAATCCGAAGCCTCTTCCTACTCTAACAACTCCTCAAACACCTCTGGCTACGCATCCACATCATCCTTCTCCTCCACCTACTCCACCTCCTCTACCACCTCTTCTGGTGGTAGACGCATCATCATACCCCTATACAATCTCCAAGCTCACAACGTCATGACGAATACCGTTGTTGATGCAGGCACTGATGCCAAGATTGCCAAGTTTACAAAGAAAGGGTTGGAGATGATTGATTTGGCCGTTCTCGAGCCGGTTGAGGTGTGGCCTACTCCGGCGTTTGCGCATCATACCAGAGCAGGTCCCAGTGTGGCTAAAGGCAAGGCTGGGTTGCTTGCGGGTGCGAGTACGTCGGGGACGGGGACGGGAGGAACGGGTAGCGCCAGACCTAGTGTAGACGCCGAACACACTCCAGCGTCTTCAGCAGTGTCGCTTTCTTCCTATGGGGTGCATGATTCTCTTCACCACCAACAACAACAGCACCAACATCCCGACACTAGTCCTTACTCTTACTCACATGCTCCCGCTGCGGCTTCTTCTACACCCAAGAAAAACAATCTATTCGGCAAGTTTTTCTCTAGGGATAAAAGAAGACCAGAATATGGCTCTGGCCCTGGGTCTACCTCCACGTCTACACCCGCGATAGATCTATCCATAACAGCACCTACGCCTACTCAAACCAAACCCGACATGCCTCTCCCTGCTTCCCCAACACCCTTGATAAAAGGCCACGCGCGTAACCTATCTAATTCGATCAATAATGCGTTTAGGAGATCACCATCGCCTGCTATGGGTAGTGCGGGGACGGTTACGGGTGGTGGACTGACACCAAGGAGAACGACGTTTTTCAGTCGTGATCGAAGTGGTGGTGGTAGTGAGAGTGGACATCGTCAAGATGTTAGTGCTAGTGCCAGTGGTGTAGGGGATACTCTTAACCCAGGAATAACAACTTCAAGGCTATCGACTTCGTCAAGACATTCCCAACAGTCACGTCATTCGCAGTATAGTGCTACGGAGGATGGTCAAATTTACAACAGAGATGCGCGTACACATGCACGAGAAAAGGAAACCAAAGACCGAGAGCGCGACACACCCGTTGCCGTTTCCCTTCCTTCAACTCTAGGTATTCAACCTACACTATCTACACCTGGTGGTCCAGCGGCTTTAGCAGCCAACTTTGGTAGTGTCAATGGTCCCAACAACAACCCTACGTTCCTATCAGCAGGATACCCCCCACCAAAACATCTAGGCTACGGCAAAGGACCAGCGTTGTATGTCTGGGTTGTTAGAAGGTGGACTAAGAAACCCAGTGCGACGTCGTCGAGGGATTTTGATTTTTCTGGAGGGTTACCTGTACCGGGTCCTCTAGCTGGGTTGAAGGAAGTTTTCACAGAGGGTAGTAGACGAAGTTTTGCGGGGGAAAGAGAGAGAGAGACGGGTGCGGGTGCGGGTTTGGGTACGAGCGGGATGAAGGGATTAGAACTCAGGGTTGAGTGGAAGAGGGGGAAGAAGCCTAAGACTAAGAAGAAAAAGCTGAACACGAAGGCGAAGGATGAACAAGGGGGTTCGGGGCCGGGATCGAAAAACCCTTCCAGAGATGTGAGCATGAGCAGGGCGCCCGCGAATACGAATGGTAATGGTTCTCAAGGATCATTGCCTACGTCACCGAATTCGAATGGCCATAGCCACGGGGCGACGTTACAAGCAGAATCACCTGTGGATAAAACTGCCAACAGGCTTTCGACTTTATCTGCGTTGTCGGCGGCTAGTACTAATGTGAGTGCGAGCGAAGACACTCACAGCAACACTCACAACGTTCACAATAACGACTTTGCGGAGGGGGGACCGGGGTCGGGACCGAGGCCGAGGCATAGTCTCAGTTTACCGGGGAGTGTTAATAGTAGGAAGGACAAGGACAACAAGACGAAAGATGGGAAGCGATTCAAGTCGAAGCAGAGTCTGCGTACCGCTTTTCGTAGTGCTTCGAGGACGGATGCAGACGATGATGGTGATTCTGCAGGAGAGGTGGGGAGTGAAGGATCAGGATCAGTACGAGGAAGAAGGAGAGCGACAGGAAGAGGAGGAGGAGGAGGAGGAGGAGGAGAGACAGATGGAGAAGAAACCGACGGAGAAGCAGAATATTCAGACCCAGAGGATTCCGAAACGCCTTGGGTGTGTACGGTCAAGGTTAGAAGGTTGGGGCGAAACGAAAGAGAAAGAGAAACACAAGGACCACTAAAACTCAAAGTCGGCACCCTCTCACCAACTCCACATCATCCCAAAGTAGTCGCGATGCTAAAGGTTCCTTATCCGTTGCCTGATTTGGAGGTGGAGAGGATGAGTATTAGGAGGAGGGGGCTTCCTGGTGTGTCTCCAGGCTCTGGGTCTGGCGATGATACCAACAACGATACCAATAACAACGCTTTCTCTGGTTCTGGTTCTGGTGGTCCCGGTGGGGGGTGTGAAGGGCGTGAACCCCTTCAAGGCCTCTCTTTAACAGCCGAAGAAATCAAAGACGTAGTTTGTTCGACTGGGTTGTGGTTGGTTGTTAGGGAAGGGTTTGGTGGAGTTGGGAGAGTTAGTAGGAAGGGGGATGGGTGGAGGATTAGAGCTTAAGTGGGGTTATGTTTTTAAAGTTTTTTCGAGTGGTTGATGGGATGGGATACTTAGTGGGACGCACACGTCTAGCCCCGAGTACAGGTAGGGGTGTATGTGGTAGGATTTGGGATTTGGTGTCTACATATATAGGACATGTCACATGTGATATGTGATGGGGAATTTCGGTGTTGTGAGAGAGGGGGGTGTGGGATTTGGTGTCTATCTAGGACATGCGATGTGATGGGGAATTTCGGTGTTGTGAGAGAGAGGGGGGGGGGGGGTAGAGTATGCGTCAATTTACTCAAAGTTAACGTTACTACTAGTTTCCTATTTTTCTAGTTCTACCCAGTTCTCCAGTCGAGGATTGTACATAGTTTGGTTTAGTACATATAATTATTTATCTATCTCCAGCTCACAAGCATACTGGCCAAGTTTTGAAAGCACTTACTTTGCTTTTGACTTATCGTTGACTTCTTTCCTTTTCTTTCTTCCTTCAAACTTGAAGCTAGAAAGCGCTAGCCTTTTACATGTGCCGTGTTGAAGACAAACCACGATAGAGCATGTACATACACAAAACCTAAAGCAACAGCTGGGTCCGGGAAAGAGGGATTCAAAAGTTCAAACCAGGCAGTCAAGGCACGGTTTGAGGACGTCGGGAGTCGGGACAAGGACTGTATTTATGCATACAAAACGCGCATACAATGGACGGTGGACGGTATACGACATCTGGGAACGATTCCCCGCAAATGTGGCTTGGGGTCTTTCATCCTCGCTCTAAGCTCAAGCCAAAAGAAAAAGATCTAGACTCGGGAGACCTATCCAAAAAAAAATCGCGTCGTCTCGGCTTCAGACAGGCCCTTTCTTCTCAGTTACGCCTCTACTGTCCCATTTCGTTCAATTCGCGAGGGCATCGTGACCGTGACATGCCTCGCGAATTTTTTGACCGCGAAAACTGCGGTGTGAGCAGTGACTCGAGCTTTTTTCCGCGAAATTTCGCGAAATTTGACAGAGAAATTGCCGGTTTTGGAAGGTATCTTGGCAGAGATTTCGCGAATGGCTTTTTGTGATGCGTGACGGCCGATTTTTTTCGCGAATTTTGGGGGTACGTGACGCGTGACTTGCGAATTGAACGAAATGGGACAGTATATGTGCTTCCTAGCCTCGTGAAACCAGACTGACGATACCCACTATGTAAGTAGTCAGGAAATAATCTATACAAGTGTGGCGGCCGTCGCTTCGCTCCGGCTTCCTGGTAGCTGGCGGCAGAGGAAGAGGGACCAGGCAAGCAACTGCAAATACTTTTCTTAAAAAAGAAATCATAATCATTTCCTAAAAAGGGTACTATGTTTTACTAGGAAGCTGGCCATTTGGTGAATATCTCTAGAACCAGGACACTTTGGCTAGCTTTTGTAAAATCAAAAAATACTACTAAACAATCCTCGTTCACGTACCAAAGGTCATCTGGCGGGAGGTAGTGGTCATTGAGATATCGGCAAAGTTTGACGTGAAATGATGGGAATTACGGGAAATCCTTATGTAAGCAACTGCCCATGATAGTGTAATCGCACTGTATCCCGTCGTTCTCTGCATCGTTTCTGTCCATTTTGTACTCCTTTTGTTCCCTTATGTCTGGGCTTCTTTAGCAATCACCCTATTTGCTTGTTTGTGCAATAACCCGCCTTATGCACCTATCTTAGCTTGAATATTGCTTCTTTGCTCAGATGCTGAACACACCACCTTCTGCCTCGCATGCTGACTCCAGATGACTTCAGGGCGCAACGAAACTTTGCAGTCTCATTTTTGACATCTTATTTCATGCAATTTTGCAATTTTCCATTTTTATGGGTTTTCCCTGATGCTTGAGCAGGCTCCATTCCTCACCTACACCTTTGGTGTAAGGGCTGAGTGATGAAGGCCTTGGGTGGAAGCAACTGATTTGAGGGACCAAAAAGCTTCATAGTTGTGTAACTTGACCTTCAATCTTGACTACTGAGCATGATTCATGATGATTGTTCCTTAGCCCGTGCACTCAGGAGATGTTGAGATTGGGAGGTTTTGTCCCAAATATCACCATCTTCTCGCTGACCCTTAGTACTAATTGTAATAACAGAATAGTGTTCCAAACAACTTTTTCATACTTCTCTACAAGATTTCAATTGGAAAATTGTCCTCAGCACCGTCATTTGGTCTCCAAGCCCCTGTGCTCCATTATGCCTTGATTTTGCCTAGATCAATTCTCAACCTTAATTCTCTTGATGATTCCACTTGTAGTCAGGGATCATAACTCCAGCACACTACAAGAGCCATCAAAGAAGTCTCCAAAAGATCTCAGCACACCATTGCAGTATGTGACAAGGTCCAAAAATTACACTGCTTACTACCCATCTCAATGAGGTCTGACCATTGACTAGTTTCCACATATTTCATGCCATTTACATCAATCCATGTCTGTAGATTATTCCAATCATGATTCCTATGTATTGGTATGCTATTCTGAGTACATAGACTTGAGTTATAGGTGGGGCATGGTACAAAGTAGTGCATATGTAGTGTTAGAAGGAGAGGAGAGGAAAGTTAAGAAATATAAGGTCTTTTATTATCCCAAAACACTTGGGATATGTCAAGATATGTTTATAGCATAGCTGCGCATGCCCTATCGATAGACACCATTTTTTTAGCTCCAAGGCAATGCTGTAATTAATTACGATTTAAATACGCTATGGTGGCCAGGTTCATGGTATTCAATAGTATATGAAAAGGCGCCAAAGTTTATAAAGTGTTTAAGAGCCGCGCCCATTAGGTAATCATTCAATAATCACACAAATCTTTTCCCAGTATTTTCACCAACTACTCGTTATAACTCTGTAGATTTTATTTGGCATGTGGTATTCCTAAATGTATCTAAGACTGAATACCAAAAATCACGACGTAAAACGAAACAGAACTCGAGATAAGGTGTTCCGCGAGAGCACAGCCACCTCCACGCCAAAGCATTTAGGCTGCGATCAGCGATGCATGTCTAACGGTAAGTACTACTTCTGATCCGTTTCTCTTGGTAAAAATCTGTGTACAAGATATTTAAAACTTTCTCAGCGCACAAGTAAAACACCGAAGTGAGGTAAGCTCGAAATGTCTATGCCATTGACTTGCCGACAGGAATTACATAGTAACTTTTGGCCGGCGCGGCGCGTAAGATAACTACTGGCAGATAATCTTTTCAGTTTACTCAATGTGAACAGGGGAAGAATTTCAAAAAATGATCCTTGTCATTTAGACGGTTGGTAATACCACTGGTAAGCATCTTTCTTGTCCACTTTGTCGCGAATGGCAAGTGGTACAATGCACAATCACAAGGAGAGACGTAAGCGGCACGGCTTTTACTGAACACTATTGAAGAGTAATCAAAATCTGCAGCGTATAAAGTTGGTATAAAGACCCTGCACTCCAACTCAGAGAACTTCAACCTGAACCGAGGAATGACCAGAATAGTGTTAGTGTAAGCTACTTACCTCGGCTATGCGCTGTAAATAGTGAAAGGCCTGTCATCCCAAATCTGAGAATAGTGTAAGCTGTCCGGGATACAGTGAACATGCCAATGATACCATCAATCTTTGATTGGAACAGCGGCGCGCACTTCCAAATGTGGAAGTGCGCGCCTCTTCCCACTCATAGGCCACTTTCAGTGAGCTCTAGCAACGAACAGATCTACCACTAAGCTCTCCGGGAGGTATTTATAGCTTGATAGCATATTAAAGTAAGTATATACAAGAAATCAACCAATCTGATGAAATATGAAGGTATGGCAATGATTTTTATGACTACTACGTACATACTCGTGAAAGTGTGTAAAGTTCTATGTAGTTTGGTTCTACTATTGTTCTGAGCAAATCATGAAGGCATGAGTGATATCTACGTTGAGAAGCTATCTAAAAAGTTCCATACCTTGGACAGTTCGTATAGTGGCTTCAGAAAGATAATATGGATTGTCTTCTGAGATCATTGGCTCTGCAGCCGCATCTCTCAGCCTTTTAAAAGCAAAAAAAGTCATCAGATAGAAATGACTCTATCACAAAAGTTCAAATCACTTTAAATTAGTAGCAACCAACGGGTTTTGTAACACGCACCTGGATGGGTGATATATGTTAACGGCGGGATGGCGGTGAGGGCGGTAGACTTATAGTATAAGCGGCGGGAGCGGGGATCGAGGCCTAAACAGGATTATTATGGTCCGAATTAGCACTTACACTGTTTTGCATGAACTTACACTATTTTGGGGCTCAGGTACGTACTAGTACTACTTACACTAACACTATACTAGTATATACTCACCTGAACCTTCCATGTTTTCCCGCAAAGTCGTCGCTCATGCCAGCGCCACTACTACTGTTGGCAGCGAGTCTCTCGACGTCGTTCGTGAACTACAGTGGTAGCCTAGTCGCTGGACAGCTCACCTCGAATTCCGCGTACCCTGTGGCTGATTTCGACTCGAAATGCTCTTCAATCGCTTCACAGCTAAACAATTCCATCCCTAATGCGACAATCCGCTTCGCAGAGCTCGTTACCCAAGGAACTAATATCACATTCACCGAGTCTGACCGGGATCCTTCATGCGTGGTTGAACCCTTTTTTCTTCCTGCATCTCTGATCGTTCCAGCAGATGTCTGTCGGATTTCACTAGACGTTCAGACTTCTGGACGGTCGGGGATTCATATGGAGACTTGGCTTCCTAGGAATTGGACGGGGAGGTTTTTGAGTACGGGGAATGGAGGAGTTGGAGGATGTAGGTTCAGAGTACTCCTTGCGTCCTTGAAATATACTAACGATGATGTGGCGCACAGGTATCCAGTTCCCTGATATGACATACACCTCTTCTTTGGGTTTCGCGACTGTCGGTGCCAACAACGGGCACGATGGCTTTTCTGGACGATCGTTCCTAAACAATTCGGATGTTCTTGAAGACTTTGCCTATCGCTCGTAAGTAAACCTGTCCTGCTCCAGAACGACGATTTGACTGAACGAATATTTGAAACAGCGTTCACACCGGTGTGGTTGTTGGGAAAGAGGTAACTAAGACATTCTACGGTTATGAACACACGAAATCATACTATCTTGGATGTTCTACAGGTAGGTGGCCGTTGTCTGCTATACGGTTTGAATGATTCATTGTCACATTTTACAGGCGGTCGCCAAGGCCTTAAATCTATCCAAGACTTCCCCGAAGACTTCGACGGCGTCGTCGTCGGTGCCCCAGGCAACCAATGGAACAAGCTTATGGACGATTTTAGCCACATCTTCAACCTTACAGGCACTCCCGACGCACCCTCCTTCGTACCCGCGGAAGCCTGGCTCAACATCGTCCATCCAGACATTTTGAAACAATGCGATAAAATCGACGGAGTGGAAGATGGGGTCATCGAGGATCCTCATTTGTGTAATTACGACCCCAGTGGTATCGTTTGCTCGGAGGATTCGAAGGCAACAAGCTGTATCACGCCAGAACAAGCCGATACAGTGAGGAAAGTGTTCAGTCCTTTCTTCATTGGAGATGAGTTCATCTACCCTCGTCTTGTGCCCGGTTCGGAAATTTCAGATGCGTTAAGTATGGTGTTGGCAGGAGATGTAGCTAGCGCTGTAAGTTCAACATTCCAACTGCTTCAACCTTAAGCTTCCCCATTGAAAAAACATAGGAATGGTTCAAATTCGTCGTTAACAGTGATCCCAACCTCGACGTCAAAACCCTCGGACCATCCGACTGGAAAAAATGTATTGCCCAAGATCCATTCAACATCTCCACCTTCAAAGGAGACATCTCTGCATTCAAAAACCGAGGAGGCAAACTCCTTTCGTACCATGGCCAAGCCGATTCCTTAGTATCTCCTGAAAATTCGGAGATTTACTATGACCACGTTTCGAGTACTATGGACTTGTCAACTTCTCAGATGGACGACTTTTACCGACTTTTCCGTATTAGTGGTATGTTCCACTGTTTCACCGGTCCTGGGGCTTGGAATGTAGGACAGGGGCTGTTTGGTGATACATCTCCTGGAAGTGATTATACAGATCCGAAGAATGTCTTGATGGCTACTATTGATGTGCGGGCCAGGGCCGGGCCTGAAGCCCCGGGCTTGGGCCAGGCTTTATAGGGCTTGGGCTTAGGCCAGGGCTTTTTACAGAATTTTTTGACCATTTCTGAGTGGTTTACAAACATGCACACATGCCAAATTTGACCAGTAATGTGTTCTTTTGACTGCTTCTAGTCTCTAGGACATTATTTCAATGCTAGAAGTTGTGCGGAACCAAGCGGAACTCAAGTGTCAGATATAAGTGCGGTACTATGAAGCAATTACAGATGTACACATCAGTACAATTCAGCAGTAGGACACCTATAGTAGCTCCATTTGAATACATATTGTCATTGAATATGAGCCATTGTCAAGTACTTAATCTTGCTGGCAAGTACACTATTTCCTAAATAGGAAATATCTGACAGGCCCTGGGCCTGGCCCCGGGCTTCGGGCTTCCCAAATTTCAAGCCCGGCCCTCAGGCCCTATAAGCCCGAGCATCGGGCCGGGCTGGGCCTGGGCAGGCTTCGGGCTTAAGCCCTGGCCCGCACATCACTAATGGCTACTGTTAGATGGGTTGAAGATGGTACGGCTCCGGAGACGATTGAAGGGACGAAATTTGTGAATGATACGAATAGTCTGGGGGTTGAAATTTCGAGGAAGCATTGTAGGTTTCCTTTGAGGAACACATATGATGGGGTGGGGGATAGCACGAAACCAGAGAGCTGGTCGTGTCAGCCGGCGTCTAACCCATGAATGTCGTTTATCTGTCGGCGTGTAACTAGGCGTCCGAAAATCGCGTTGTAAATTGTAATACATAAGTAGATTTTTTTCCAACCAAACTCAGATATCGTCCTCTGGACTCCTCTTTTATTGAAATAGTCTTCTTGAGTCGTTGTGAGTCCCAGCACACGAGAGCGAGATGCGGCAAAGAGAACGAGTATATTCCGGCTGTCCTGCTAGATGACGGCGGGAAGCAAGGAGAATTAGATGTGGAAACATCCAGAACGAGGTATTTAATACTACAGAAACAGGGGCTACCTATCTACGGCAAACATGTAATTAAAATCTACGAGCTTCCAAGCTCACTGTCAAAATACAAATCCAACAGTAGCTCCCTCTTGAGATCATTGATCAGAGTGGTCTAGTATGTCGCCTCCATGCCTTCTCCTTGACGTTTTTGGATATAGCGTTGGATTCTGTCATTTCAAGTACTTCTCGAGTGCGTATACACGTACCCTCTCCCTACTACCCTGTAACATTTCGCGCTTTTTTCTATTTTTAGTACTACAACGTATCCCCGGGTTCCCTCAACGACGCCTTGACCGCTCGTCAATGTTATACACGGTATGAGCCGCATTCTCAAGGCAGACAGACAGACGTACATGCCAATTATCCCATTCCTTTTTGAAATGATAGTTGGACGTGATGGGTCAACTAGGCCGCGGGTGGCGTCTGTCATCTCTGGGGCCAAATTGAAAACTCATCAGCTATCTCTTTGCTACCATCTACCTACCACAGCCTAGAGTGGCATCCATCGCCATAGCCAAAACGGTCAGCGAACAGTGCACCTAAACCTTGCGTATATATTTCTGTCGTCCAAGCCATAGCCATACCACATCATGATCAAACCTTCGGAAACATGCTATTCCTGATCATCACCAGAGATAACGTCGAAACATTCAGCTTTAACCTGGTGAGGATTTAATGACAGGCACCAACTGGATGGATACATAGATAGATACATGCCAAGTGGCCCCTTCAGGACCCAGCGGGGTGGTGTTGCGTAGTCACAATATCAATGACATGGTGTTACAAGGGCAAGGCAGTCACCTTTACGAGGTCCTTCCCAGACTCTCATAGAGAGAAAAGGCCTTGTGGGGTCGAAATCACCAAGATCAAGAGCACTTTTCTCCCGTGCCACATGCGGCCAACACTCGGATCGATCTAAGTACTGCAAATGACTTGATCTTCCTTCCTTGCCCCTGGTATCAACCTACCTGAGTGAACCTAAGTCAGCCTCACATGTACAGTGAATAGAAACCTCGGATCTGTCAAGAAGAGTCGGGGATTGCGTGACACGCTCGCCGAGCGCTAAGCACAGTGACTCGTTCTTACACACGCCATTTCTGCGCGTGGCTATGCTCGATACCATCACGTTTCTCGCGCCGACTGAAGCTCAACGTAATATTTCAACTAATCAAATAAACTCGTTGGTACCACGCGAAGCGGCGGCGCACAAAGCCTTCATAATGCTCTCTCACACCCATTTCTGTTTCTGGTAATAAACGAGTCCATCTCACCGATCATTCTATCTTGCCAGTGACCCTGCTTCCTGATTGATCGCAATTAATGGGGCCTTAGGAGACCTGTCCTAAAATACCTTTCAAAGGCCTTGCGTGATGTTCTCCCACTTCCTTTCTGTTGCAGTGCTCTCATCTTTCCCTCCACTCAGTCCTCTCTACCCATGGAAGAACATACAACGACATGGATAGTTGTGGACGATACTGATAGTCGTATCGAGTATCACGGAGATTGGGTTGCGACAACTGACGCAGATAACGAAGGTGGTAGAGAACCTGGGGCTGCGGGACAGCCAAGTGGGGGGGCATTTAATCACACTCTGCACCGTGCCCTGAGTACAACTGGAACATCGTTCACGTTCAAATTTAACGGTAAGTATTATGTACATGGTTCGTTGAAGCCCTAGTTCTCACTTCAAATTTCTTTTCATTTCCACTCGTTTCTCAACTGCTCCTCCGGTAATACATTCCTCCTCCTCCTCCTCAGGTTCTTCGCTA
Source organism: Tetrapyrgos nigripes (assembly GCA_013368315.1). Taxonomy (NCBI): domain Eukaryota; kingdom Fungi; phylum Basidiomycota; class Agaricomycetes; order Agaricales; family Campanellaceae; genus Tetrapyrgos; species Tetrapyrgos nigripes. The sequence continues at coordinate 574,519 of JAACJM010000021.1, forward strand.
CTCCTTGTTTACGGAAGTTCATACTACCTTCCGGGTGATACTGGCATACTACTCGACTCCTACGCGGTCAGCTGCTCCTGGGTAACTGAAAAAGGGGATGGCAGGAGCTTTGAGGGAACAGGAAAGCCTGACAGCGAGACGGTCTCCCCGCTAAACAACAATCAAGAACTTTGTCGTTTTGAAGAATTATACGGAGCAGGATCCCCAGGAGAACATGAACTCATGTTTGAAGTCGAAACGTTGTCGGGTGCAGCCCTCTATTTTGATTATCTGGTGTATGAACCTCTTCTTGGCGCCATTACCGACGGTGATACGTTGCAAATTGGGAACCCATATGCAACCTACAGCCAGTTCGACCCTCGTTTGCAAGATACTCGTTTTTCCTTCAGTCCTGACTGGGATTTCGACGATTCTTCTTTGGGCCTAGATATGGCAAAAACAACAACACCTGGAGCTTTTGTTACGGTCAAGTTCAATGGTAAGTACTTACATCTTTGTTTGAAGGAATTGTCTTTACTATATGACTTCAAGGAACCGCGATCGAACTATATGGTGTACTGACAAGTAATTTTTCGGACAATACGGCAACGTATCAATTGGATGACCTTGCTCCTGAGTCATTCGAGCTACAGTCCCCCTCAAATCAAAATCTGACGAATCAGCTCTTCTTCAATCATTCTGGAATACCTCCAGGAGAGCATACAGTCATTGTCACGCATAATGGCTCGTCTACTGCGATGCCCTTGATGGTTCAATACTTTCTTGCTACCTCCCTTACATCGGAGGAACAAGCTTCACCATCACCGTCATCGTCACTGTCACCAGCTAATTCACGAATCCGGATTATCGGCGGTGTTATAGGCGGAGTAGTGGGACTAGTGTTGCTCCTCCTAGGGATTATATGGATTATATGGATCCAAAGAAAACGTAGACACAGGCAGGAGAGGGATTCTACAGGGCTCACACCGGTATCTACAGCATCGGCACCATTCACCTCTACATCATCGGCACCATTCATCTCTACATCATCGGCACCATTCATCTCTACATCATCGGCACCATTTATCTCTACATCATCGGCACCATTCATCTCTACATCATCGGCACCATTCATCTCTACATCATCGGCACCATTTATCTCTACATCATCGGCACCATTCATCTCTACATCATCGGCACCATTTATCTCTACATCATCATCTCTAATTCCTCCTCCTCCTCCTCCCCCTCCTCCCCATACTCCTCCTCTACATCATGATGCTGATGCTGTTCCCGGCCCGTACAACGCGAGGCGCTGGGGTAGACGCAATTCTTCTACTACGACCGGAGCCGGAGCTGTCAAATCGAATTCTCCACCTCTTCCTCGACCGTCAAACGGCTCCCAAGAACGCAAACGTGAGCTAAACGATACGAGGTTTGGAAATTTGAAGTTTCTGCAACGGTTTGAACCCTTGCGTCGTCTTCTCACTGCTAGTGTTGCGGGGCCAGATGATGCCAGGCTAACTTTGGGTCGGACTCGGCGAGTGGAACGAGAAGAGACGGATAGTGGATGGAGACAGCAAAGTGATGACGTTGATGGAGATATCATGGTACAGATACGCCCGCCGCGTTATACGGAGGCATAAAATCCATGTAGTTGTGAAGGATCGTCCTTAGATAGGACAGTGCACTGAAAGATGTATTTACGTGTTTACTAAACGAGATAGCGGCTCAAATGAGACTCAGACCCTGCAGATATACATACTTACACCTCTGTACGTGCGTGCGAGTCCGAGGAGAAGACGAAGTACGTATTCAGCGACGATTTGGCGACAATGAGTCATGACACGGTAAACGGAGGGTACTAATCCATCAAGCCATATCTTTACAATAGACTTGTGCAGATCCTATACAGATGAGCCTAGACCAGACAGCTCAAGCCAGTGACTGCGTCCAGGAGGATTACTCAACGTTGAGCAGAATTCCTCGAAGTTAGGGACTCATTGGCAGTAGACTAGGATATGATGAATGGACCTTCCCTCTCCTTCGAAAACACATGGGAACTCAGGAGTACGAGACACTGTATAGGACAACAGTTAAGAGTACGAGACAGCAGCTGAGAGTATGAGACGCGGTAGATGATATAATTTCAACCCTGACTTGGAAATTTGGACTCCGACGGGTCTGGGGTCAAACAAACGTCAAACAAATTCTTAGCGGCGCAACTTATGCGCCAGTCCCTAGTTGACATAGCGGCTTGCCGCTTTGGAGACCTCCGAATTTGGAAATATGTGATACTTCCGTCTCCTCCTCCAATCAACGATCAGATTGCAAATTCGATCATTGAGCTGCCGTCCAGACGATTAGGAGCATGTCCAGGAGTGCTGAAGTTTCAGCAGATGCTCCTGGAACATAAGTACCCTCTGATTCGTCGTTGATGGGTCTAGAACCCATCCTACCTACCTGCCAGCCTGCCTCGAGTCCGAAATTTTTCGGTACATTATCATTGCCTGCCTGCCTATTCATCGTATTGATGATACCTTCCTCAGAAACATTTGTGAATTATCTTGACAGTACATTCACTGTCCGTCCTCGCATCTTCACGAATTTTCTGAGGTAACTATTATTCATATTAAAGCATATTCAAGTATCTAACGAGTTACGCTCTATCTGCAGTTCATAGCTTTATCCGAAGCCGTCTCCACTTTTCTCTGAAACTTCCCTCTTCGAGTCATCTTCAATTTCATCTTCCACTTCACCAATCCTAGTCAATGTCCCAGAGCGGTCATGATGTCATTACTGAGACTGGAGACGATCATGGGAACGAGCCTTCTCAAGGTCGTGAAGGAAGTGTTGATAACGGAAGTGAAATACCAACAGACGAAGAGCAAGAACAATTACGACTCATCACTGAAGCATGCGACTCCCTCGTTGACGATTATCAATCTCGACAGATCACCCGTAGCTATTTGGAAGAGAGTCTTCGTATCACTGGAGCCGACGTTGATGCAAGGGGGTCCGGACCGGGAAATCCCGTACCGGGGGTTGGTAGGTAGGTTCCTCTGGAGGAGGCGAAAATTTTTTATTGACCCCCCCGAAAATGCGCCTTAGAACAATTTTTCGCTCACTGTTGGCAGTAATACATGTTGTTCACAATGCATCTAAGGTCTGATAATGCTGCTTTGACCACGTTGCAGTCAATTTTTCGTTGAAGGTTCCGCAAAGCTTCTGACTAGCACAGCAGTTCAAATAATTTATGTAATCATAAGTCACATGCTATTGCTATATTAAGCAGGTAACCTACTATATAAGGAAGGTAAGGTAGGTAGGTTCCCTTGATGGGGGCGCAAATTTTTTTTTCCGACCCCCAGTATAATTTAATTCTTTTTGGACCCCCTTGCGTTGATGCCATCAACGAATATCTTCAAGAAGTTGATAGCCAATTTCCTGCGGGTCGAGATGGACTTCGGAAGTATGTTCGGGGAGAGACTGATGAAAGAGGTGATGAGGGAGACAGAGGAGACGAAAATGGGTTGGATGGCCAGAAAGTCAAACAAGCTTTTGCCAGAGCCGCTAACGCCTTGGAAAAAGGAGAGGCTTATCTTAGGACGAGACGAGAGAAGGAAAGAGAGGGTGGAACCAGGAACGATGCCTCCATTACTGCCGAGCAATTCATCAGCGATGCTCTTGGCGGTACTCGCGGTCAAGCCCCATCCGTTCCTGGAGGATCATCGAATCGTGGTACCAGTTCAGAAGGTCTATCTGCCTCGCTTCTCGCCGCTGCTCCTCACCTTGGAAACTTGCTATCCCTATCCAATGACCGTCACCTTCGAGAGACTCAGAATATCCGGATCGCTGTATCTAAAGAATCGAGCCTCAAAACCCTGGTTCAGATTCTCGAATTTATTCCTCTCAAAGAGCCAATTTCTCGAGGCACTTGGGAGAAGATTATCAAAGACGAATATGTCGATTTCGAGAAGCTTCACGCTTCTTCGGACCCAACGTATGACAGATCCGATGAGTCTAAGGAAATCGTACCTGGATTCTTCATCTCTCACAAGGATACAGCAACGAAGAAGAAGATCAAGACCGAAGCTGAATGGTATAGGGTCTATGAGCAGTGGTCAGCAGGAGTTGAGGCAAGCATAGGGTGGATGAGCTCAGGGATTACAGGTCTCTCATCTCTGAAATGTTCAAAGACTACCCGGACCATATTGACGTTGTCATTGGTGTTGACGCACACGCGAGGTTCCAGTACTCAAAGAAGCCATGCCGTCTCGACGACAATCAGCGCCTCGAACGTTTTCTTCACTCCAAACTCAACCAAGCGAAATCCTCATCAGCTCATTCTTCCCTTGCTGCATCCTCTTCCAAACGTACAGGCAGCTCCGACTCTAATCTGCGACCTGCAAAACAACAGCAATACGAAATCTGCCTCAACTGGAATAGGGGCGCTTGTGAGCAGACTCCTTGCGGTGTTGGGCGTAGGCATGGTGTGCGCAGTATTTGCGGAGGAGGACACAGAGCAAAGGATCAGCCAGAATGTCTCTCTGAATACAACACCAGAAGACAACGAGCTCTCGCTTATAGACAAGCAAGTGCAGCTGGCGCTCGAAGGACCTAGGCGGGTATGTGACAACACTGCAGGCGGCGTTAAACGCAAAGCACCACAACTTTCTTACCCGCGTTTTCGTCGGAATTTCGTCTGGCACGACGCCGAAAACGAGATTGTTTCCCCTTCAGTCATTTTTTCCGAAACAGCCACACCTCTACCATCCGTACCCGACAAACTATTACACGATCCTGAAGTCCTTGCCGCTCTCTCCAGTCAAAAGGATTTCATCCAAGTAACCACTCCTTACAACGTAGATCGTTTAAGGAATCTGCTTTCCCTACATCCTAATCAGCCATTCGTTGAGTCAGTTTTGAAGGGTCTGGAGGTTGGATTTTGGCCATGTCATTCGGGAGAGTGGGAAGAAGGATTTGATGCGCTCATGGACAACTATCCTATGGAAGACCCAGATCTAAATGTTGTGAGGGCATACAGAGATAAAGAAGTTGCAGAGGGGAGGTGGTCACCATGCATTCATTCCTTCGTTAAAGGAATGAAAAGCTCGCCTATGTTTGTGGTGTGGCAAGGAGAGAACCGAGTTAAGGGCCGAGTCATCACCAACTTTACCGGATCAGGGATTAACGCTGGAATTCCCTGTGAAGAAGCACATGTCAAATACGATGATATGCGTTCCTTTGGACTCGCTCTACGCCAAGCCAGAATAGCTCATCCCAACAATGATCTAGTTCTTTTCAAGGACGACATCAAAGGTGCCTTTCCTACTCTACCGGCTCACCCCATCTGGCAACTTCGTCAAGTCGTCACTGTGGACAATGATTTGCACATTGTGAGGAGGATGGTCTTTGGAGGACGTTCCACTCCTCGGATATGGTGCACTCTGTCCAGCCTGATACAGTGGGTCAAAAAATTGTCCACATGTTTCGCATTTTTGGAAAGATTGCCAATTTAAGCAATACTGAGTAGAGATATTAAAATGTGGTCAGTGATGGGCAGAAAGCCCTTGATAAACGCTACAATATTCTGTCTGTTTTGTCTTATTTGGCTTAAAACTCATGGAGATATGACTGATTTAAAATGGTATGTCATTTGGACAATTTTTTGACATGCAAGTGAAAATACAGAAAGTGCTAGCTCAGTACTTGGTATGCCCTCCTTTGGCCTTCAACACAGCCTCAATCCTTCTAGGCATGCTCCTGATCAATTTCTGACAATCTTCTTCTGTGATTTCATCCCACTTTTCAGCTGCTCTGTCCCATATTTCCCAAACTCCAGAGGGTGCTGTGTCATATCCATTGAGCTTGTGTTTGAGGGTTGTCCAGAGGTGTTCAATGGGGTTCAGGTCAGGAGATTGAGCAGGCCAGCTCATGCAATGGATGTTGTTGTCTTCAAACCACTTGGTGGCCAGTTTTGACTTGTGTTTAGGATCATTGTCTTGCTGAAAAATGGCCACCTCTGGATCAACACCCAAAATATCCATGCTCTCCAGAAGGTTGTTCTCCAAAATGTCCACATACTGCTCTGCATTCATCCTGCCCTCCACCTCTGCCATGTTTCCAACTCCTTCCCACCCCATACATCCCCACACCATGATATTTCCTCCTCCAAATTTGACTGTTTCCACCACATTTCTCTCTCCCAAGGATTCACCCTTCCTCCCCCACACATACTGCTGTCCATCTGACCCATATCGATTGATTTTAGTCTCATCTGACCAAATAACCCTTTTCCAGTCATCCACAGTCCAGTTTCTGTACTTCTGTGCAAAGTTTAAACGAGCCTTCCTGTGAGCTGCAGTGAGTTTGGGCTTCTTCTTCGTTTTAGATGTGTCCACATCATGCCTGAGAAGGGAATTTCGAATGGTTTGGGTGGAGACAGGTTGGTCAAGGAGGGGATTGATGTTTCTGGCCACTTCTGTAGCATTTTCAGCTTTGCCAGTGTTGATTTGTTGGATAGCAGCACGTTCATCAGTGGTAGACAGCTTTCTAGGACGCCCTGCTTGATGGTTCTCCTTGTCAGGATACATCTCTTTGGCCAGAGAAGCAATCTTTGACTTGGATACCCCAGTTTTAGCAGAGATTTCCCTGGATGAAGCAGAAGTTTGGAGGAGAGAGAGGATATTGTCTTTCTGGGTGGATGTGATGGGTCTCATGATTTGATGAGGGCTATAGAACAACTGGATGCCCTTATATATGGTCCAGCTGGCAGCTATGATATCATTATGATGTAGCCATTGCATCATTGTACAACTCCACTTATGATGTCATCTATGAGACATCACATAGTTACAATACTGATTTTGAAGTGGCAACTCAAAAAATTGTCCAAATGACATACCATTTTAAATCAATCATATCTCCATGAGTTTTGAGCCAAATAGGACAAATAAAACAGATTATTGTAGCTCTTATCAAGGGCGTTCTGCCCATCACTGACCACATTTCAATATCTCTACTCAGTATTGCTTAAATTGGCAATCTTTCCAAAAATGCGAAACATGTGGACAATTTTTTGACCCACTGTATGTTGGATAGCTGTCAGACGGTTCGGGATACGAGGTCTCCACGTCTATATGGACGATTTTTTCAGATGGGATTTAGCTAGTAATATGCTATACTTTCAGGGTTGCCTCCGTCCCCAACAACAAGTTCTCTTACTCATCATCTGGGAATTCATTTCCGGCCTGTTCGAAGACGACAAACAAGACCACGGGCCCATGCTCAAAATTATCGGATTTTGGGTGGACATTAACAAGGGCGTTCTCACACTTTCCCCATCATCCATCAAAGACCTGATAGCCAGAGTCTCCGAATTCTTGTCCATCAAAGACCGCAAACATCCTCTACGTTCATGGTGGCATCTTTCAGGCCATCTCAATTGGTCTCTGAACGTATTACCATGGGCTAGACCAGCTCTTTCAACATTATACGAAAAGATGCGTGGTAAATCGATTCCTCAGGCCTCAATTCCTATCAACGCTGCTGTTCAAGAATCTCTCGAATGGTACCTCTCCATTCTTCCTTCAGCTATAGGGGTGAAGTTCTTTGACGAAGGTATCTGGGGTGATGAAGAAGCTGATATGGTATTCTGGACCAATTCGTCTCTAACGATCGCGCTATCATTCGTATTTGCGGGTAACGGATTCGTATATGACATCAAACCACCCCCTCCCTCTGTCAAAGTCGATATCTTCTTTCTGGAATTAGTCGCCATTCTATCAGCGATTAATTTTGCTGTATCTCGACCCTCACCTCCTAAACGGGTTCTAATTTGGTCCGACAGTTTGAATTCCGTAGCAGCCTTCGATTATTTAGGAACATCGGAGCACATTCATACATGCGTCATGCTCGCTGTCGCAGGTCTAGTAATTAGATTGGGAATTGACGTGCGTGTACGTCACATTCCAGGTAAAGAGAACGTCTGTGCTGACCTCCTTTCCCGTCTACTACTTGAGGACTTCCGTCGTCAATTTCCCTCATACCAAATCCACATCTTCGAGCCTCCCCACAACCTTTTACCCAAACGATGGAGAGAGTCATTTTGATGCGCTTGGGTGGTTTAGCAAAACCACGAGTCCCTTGTCCAATTCAACCCCTTTCCCTTATCGACGAGCGAGTATCATTTCTTCAAGCTCACGCTATTGAAGAGTCAACGTTGGCTGGGTACAAAACTGGTGCGAGAGACTACGTGACTTTCTGTATCAACCACAATCTTTCCTTGGAGCCCACTATTTCCACACTCTGTCGTTACATTGCTTATACTTCACAATTCATTGCTTCCGGTCCCGACTATCTCACAGGCACTCATCACTTCCTCAGGGAGATATACCCCGAATTCGCCACTAATCGTGCTTCACATGCTGTTCAAGCAACTATCATCGGCTCAAGGAAATTCCGGGCCGATGCTGTACATCGTAAACTTCCACTCAAAACTTCCCACCTCGATGCCTTCTATAATTTATATCTCGAAAATCCCACATATGACAACCTCCTTTTCATCACCATTCTTTCCTGCATGTTCTACGGGGTTCACAGAGCTGGTGAACTCATTGCCAAACGACAATGCGATATCCGGAAGACTGTCAAACGCTCATCACTCAAATTCGACGGAAACTGCGTGTCATACAAATTACCATATCACAAAGGGGACTGGTTCTATCATGGTTCGGAGATTCTATTGGGGAAGCATGTTTCAGCGAACCCAGTGTTCCTTCTACGCACATATTCAAAGCTCAGAGACAGCCTGCACAAACACAAGTTTCCTCTTTTTCTCAAAGAGGATGGTTCTCTTCCGACTAGGTCATGGTTTGAAGGAATCTTCTTTAAACTGGTGAATAGGGAATATGGAGGTCACTCAGTGCGAGCAGGAGGAGCGACTTATTACGCAAGCCTGGGGCTTTCCGAATCGATAATCCAAGCATTGGGGAGGTGGTCTTCTGATGCCTGGCACATCTACATTCGGGACCACGCCACTGTACAAGCAGAGATCCAACTATCTACGCTACGCCAGTTCGAAAATACTTGATTCTCATCATTCCTCTCATCATCATCATCATCAGCCTTCATATCATCTCTGTCTCATTTTATACCCTTTCTCGCTCGTCTCTCTCATTCAATTCCATGTTCGTTTGGGGTGAAATATCCCCAGTTGACCTATACCCCTTGATGTGAATCATATGGAAGATATTGGAGGTTGACATAGCGGCTTGCTGCTTTGGAGACCTCCGAATTTGGAAATATGTGATACTTCCGTCTCCTCCTCCAATCAACAATCAGATTGCAAATTCGATCATTGAGCTGCCGTCCAGACGATTAGGAGCATGTCCAGGAGTGCTGAAGTTTCAGCAGATGCTCCTGGAACATAAGTACCCTCTGATTCGTCGTTGATGGGTCTAGAACCCATCCTACCTACCTGCCAGCCTGCCTCGAGTCCGAAATTTTTCAGTACATTATCATTGCCTGCCTGCCTATTCATCGTATTGATGATACCTTCCTCAGAAACATTTGTGAATTATCTTGACAGTACATTCACTGTCCGTCCTCGCATCTTCACGAATTTTCTGAGGTAACTATTATTCATATTGAAGCATATTCAAGTATCTAACGAGTTACGCTCTATCTGCAGTTCATAGCTTTATCCGAAGCCGTCTCCACTTTTCTCTGACCCACCCATCCCTCCCCCGTCGCGTCATCAGCACATGTGCCTCTATCATATATTATTTCGTCTTTCTACTTCAACGGGCACAATAGTGACCGTTGTATGCTTTAATGTTTTTATTAATTATGCCTATGTCGACGACTTGTTAATTAACTACTCATGGTCAGTACATAGTATGTACTTCTCGATGTAAACCCTTTCTCGCTCATCTCTCTCATTCAATTCCATGTTCGTTTGGGGTGAAATATCCCCGGTTGACCTATACCCCTTGATGTGAATCATATGGAAGATATTGGAGGTCTATTGATTTGCGATCGAGAGCCTTGGGACTGGGCTTTGGATTACAAAGATTTATTCTTTTGTAATCTTCCCGTGGTCAATTTCCCTTATACGTGGGTTGTTTTCGGTGGTTCTGAGGACTCTAGAATACCGAGAATGCTTGAAATACCGTGTATGTAGCTTTTAAACAATGAAATATAACAGAATGAAGCAGCAGTGTTGTCGGGTCGGGACAGTTGAGCAAAAACTGCATTACCTTCCTGAAAAGGTCCGTGTGAAGATTATGCAATTAATCAAATCTATTGAAAAAAGCGAGTCCCAAAAAGCACCTGAGTTATTAACAGACTGCTAAAACATCATTTCTAATGATCATTATTACTGTCTGTCTACGAGAGACTAGCCAGTCCCCGACTCCGTTTGAAGCAGCGTCTCGTTTCCCTTTCATTTTCTCTCGTCTACATATCTACCATGATCAATCAAAGATAAACGGAAAGGTGTGGACACTCTTTTTGTTTCAACTTTGACACCCACTCATGCAAAGGGGTCTGAAAAAAAAAATTAACAACCAGGGTCAGAAAAAAATTTAGTGCCTCGGTCGAGGAACCCACCTTACCTTCTATATAAGGTAAGTTCACATGAGTTTACCTGCCAAATATAGTATGTGCACATGACCTCAAGTCTTGTGCTTTGCTGGACAGTCGGGACCTTACCTGGCTCGTGCTCAGAGATACTGCGTAATTGTCATAAAACATCTGATGAGCATATATTTATGTGTTTAACTTCACAGCTCACCAGATTGACACCCGCCAGCATGCTTGCCAGCTCCAAACTAGTCGGTAAAAAAAAAATTTAAGGGCTTCGCCAGGGAACCTACCTACAGTGGCGGCTGTTGAAAATTCCTTGTTCACTTTGGGGCAAAAGTTCTCACAGCTGCCCAGATACCCTCTCCTCCTCGTTGACATAGTGTAGATTGCTTTTGGTAGTGCACAGCTGCCTGTCTTTTGATATAAAAGCAATATAGCAGTATGTATGTGTATGTAGCAGTGGTATAACATGTCTGCTGCTTGCCATACATGTCATTTTGGTTCATTCCAGCCTACCAGCACAAACCAAGCCAGGATTGGTCCAATATCACATATTGAGTACCTTATATACTCTCTAGCTACTCTTGGTACCTCAAATACAACTATTCAACCCATTTTGGTGGTGCCAACGAGGAGGAGAGGGTATTTGGGCAGCCATGAGAACTTTTGCCCAAAAGTGAACAAGGAATTTTCAATGGCCACCACTGTACCTAGCCCCAGTACGGGATTCTCTGGCCCAGACCCCCTTGCACTCGTGTTACATTTTGATATTCTTCATACATGTCAAAAGAACTGGTCAAGGTATTCAAATTTGTTTCAATACCTTTCATTTGAAAAACAAATCCGCTTTGTTTTTGCATAGCCAGAATTTGTTTTTGGCTGCGCCCCCTTGCCAGGACCAGCTAATCAATTGGTGGGACATGTCCCTCTCCTCCCACTGGGTGCAAACACTTGTAATTCCTTGGATATACAGAGGAATTACATAAGACTTACACTGGTACACTCAATATGTAAGTCCATTTGACTTACTGAAGTATTACCAGAGACCAAGAAAAATAGAACAATTATATATGACTATTGTAAGGCATGAAGTCTCACAGTGGTCTTTGGTAATACTTCAGTAAGTCAAGTGGACTTACATATTGAGTGTACTAGTGTAAGTCTTGTGTAATTCCTCTGTATATCCAAGGAATTACAAGTGTTTGCACCCAGTGTCCCTTCAGTCTGATGACTGAGGCTGCCAGCTTGTCCTCTACCTGCCCTATGGTCCCGGGAACACTATTAAGTGTGCGCCTCCTGGAAACCAGCATCAGCAAAAGCTCAGAGACTGTCACAGGCCTGAGAAAGGCTGGAAATGACCAGACATGGTGGTAGGGCTTGCACATGTAGTATACAGGATGTAGGGTACATGTTTCAGGTCAACGCATGCTGATGGTAGTCTGTACAGGGTGTGCCAGGATGTTGTGTACTGTACAGGACCATCTCAGGATGTAAGAACCCTGGTACAGATACTCCCCAGGATGTTAGTCTCCTGTTACAGGTGGTGCAGAATGCTGCACCTGTACACGTCACACAGGATGTATTGGAGATATAGCCTGAGGTGCATGTACATGGCCTTCCAGTCAGGTTACACATGGCCAGTGAAACCCAGTTTGTGTAATACAGAAGAGGCCAAGGCAGATACTCTCAACATAGGAAATCAGTGTAGACATTGTGTCGATGCGTAGCACTTGCTACTCAGAAATGTTTTCTGTCTTCAGAAATCAGGCAACATTGTACATTAGTACTACAGTCATCTTGGAGTCCTTGACCCAAATGCAAATACCTAAGTAAATTCGGGCTCTTTTTATCAGAGAAAGTATACCAGCATGTATGATTCGTATTAATACACCTTTCTTCTAATTTTGATGGAGATTGGCTGAGAGGCCAAGGTGCTACATGCAAATCAATGTCAAAATTACGTGTCTTTGAGACGCAAAAACATCTCGAAAACATCTCTAATGCGTCTAGATACCATTTATGGTTGAGATGTTGGCCCAAACCTTTGTGAAATATTACTATCACAATCACATCTTGAGTCTGGGCTACAATTTGGTAAGACAGACCTTCAGAAAACGTGGTGAGGCATGGAGCAAAAATGGACGGCCAAGAGCATGACAGATCAGTGCAGTGCAGACTCTTCTTTCCTAAAATGGTCGGACGCCCAAAATCACAAAACCAGAAAAACCACAAAGCTTCCACTGAAAATGCAAGCTGCTGTAGAGGCATGGAAAGAGGAGGTCAAGAAGTCAAATCCTTGTTCTCTCCGCTGTTTTGCAGCAAACATGGATGTCGATAGAAAGACCCTCAAGCATCAATCTGAAGGAGGACGGTCAATTCAGGATTTTAATTCTATGAAACAGACATTGACACCAGCCAAAGAAGGCCCTGACAACCCTTATGATGGGTACCGGCAATGCAGGAAATGTGCTCGAGGATGAAGAAGTCGACACGGAATTTGTTTGACTAATCATGTCACAAATTGGTCACAGTGGGTCAAGGAGCCCAATTTGCAGCTTTTCGTATCTCTTCAAGAATCGGTCAATAGTACTGTATGATACTTCTATTATCTTTGTATAAAGTACTCTACAATGTTTGTAACATGCCTGGCTAGATGCCAGTATACTCAGTTTTCAATCAAATCAAGAAAATGGAACAAGAATGACGAGTTGAGATGTTTTGGGTCAAGGACTCCAAGATGACTGTATATGTACCTATGATACAGTATATACTTCCATATTATGACATCCTCATTGGCGACTGATATCAAAAGTCAATGCCATGAGGACAAACACTAAATGCCAGCAATGATTTGGAAAAGATGTGTCCTTGAAAATACCCTATGTTCTGTCTACATACACATGACTATCTGTGTATCGTCAGTATGGTTCAATGAGACTATGTTCTGTCCTACCCATCTTCTGCTAGAGATTCCATACTTACTTCAAAGTTCAAATGTAATTCATAGGACAAGAACCACTCAAATCACTCATCTCTGTCCTCAGGCCAGCTTCTCAGCTTCAGGATCCATCAGGCAAAATTTCTCCAAGAAGTCTTTTGATCAAAATATAAGTTCCATGAGTTTTCTTCAACGATTTCAATGAGGATTATGAAAGAGGGATAAAATTGGCCATCCTGGGCCTGCAAGGTTGCGCATGTGATGTATGGCATCCATATAAGAAGTGTCAGATTAGATGTTGAGTATGCTGAGTTCTTGATTGGTTTGATCGAGTTGAAGAATGCATAGGGAGGTAAAGCAACATTGATGACGTAGCTATCAAGTATTTTCAAACTCCGAAAAAAAAACCGTGCCCAAAAGTCAGCAACATGTTGATGTCTTTCTTCAACTCAAACCACCACCATCTCCTTATCTCCTTTCTCACCTTTGGCCATAGCCTATACTTTCCCTTAACCCTTGTTATCTGGCTCTTCTGCTCTCATTCTTGCAGCGACTCACCAGTTGCCCGCCCTTACAAATTTTCAACAGAACTTGAAATTGCCAAAGATGCAGGTGAGCCTTGAGGTGTTGTGGGCTGGCAAGGTGCCATTTGAGTATGGTGTCCAGTATGGAGTACACTGACCATATATCATTAACAGCGGCCTTTGAGAAGTTTACACACCCACCACTCTGTCTATTTCATGTAGAGACGCTCGCCTCTGCCTTTTTTGGCTCTCTACTCTGCTGTTGTCTTCATGTTCGCAGTCTACTGAGCTTGGAGTCCTGTCTTCAATAAGACATGGTGACAGTCGTTCCTGAGGGTTAACTCAAAGTGCATATCATATTGTTGCCATATATACCTTTGAAGTCTGACTACTGCTATTACTTCTCTCTCATTTTGGCTTACAGCATCACACTATAATTCCTGGCAATCCCTAATTCCAAAGTACATCCCGCAGTTTTTGTCACTCTGGTTTTACTAATGTGTCAGTAGGCTTCTGCAATATGAAAGCCTACATATTGTTGTCACTACAACCTGTTGTGAGTAATCCCATCTTTAAACACCTTCCCTGTCTGACTGTGCCTTCCAGGTTGTGTTCTCATTTCTCCTTTTACTTCAACGTCGCCATCCATGGCTAAGTCTCTCATCACTGTTTTGTTTCTTCTCACTGATGCCTATGTTTTGGTTTTTTCATTTTCATAGTGGACTATATGCATCTTCTTGGTAGCTATATACACTTCTTTTCATACCCACAGATGTGTATATGCTCTCTGTGCTCTTCCTGTTACCAGGTAGGTCATCATCTCAGGTGAGTTCATTATACCCATGGTCATGATTGTACATGTACCATGTGTATAGCACGCTATTCTTCGTCTTGCCTTTGATATATTTCTATACATGTCATGTATTTAGCTCATTCAAATGATACTCATTGTCTATCTATTTCATTGCCTGATTTTGAGCTGGGCCACAGTAAATGAATCATTATATGGATCTGATATGAACCTGGGCAGACATGTACATCGCAAACATCCTGTCAGGACCTGTAAACGTGCCACATCCTGCATGACCTGTAAAGGTCTCTACAGCCTGCAACTACCTGGACTGCTCATACATCCTGTAAGCGGCTTATATTCTGTATTAATATGTGCATACACTACAGGATGGGAAAGTCCTGAATCAGTAAGTGAGCTATTTACAGGCCTGTAGCAGCAGCCCTACATGCCCAGGCCTGGGGGCCCAAGCCAGGCCTGAGTCAGTACCTGGGCTTTTGCTGATGAGTGTTCCACATGGAGACTATGCCATGTATAATAAACTCCTCCTCCTCCTCAGGCTAGGGTTGGTGCAAGATAAGGTACCTTTCAGGACAGTCAAAAGAGACTGCAAGAGTAGGGCATAGAATAAACATACAATTATCCTTTTGTTCATCACACAAAGTGATTGCATCCTGTCTTTTGAGATGTTATTCATACACAGTATGTATATAAGTACATAGTACACTATAGGTGGACAGACAAACAGCTGATGCCCAGACTCTCAACTCACCTAACACATGTCCTGCCTCAAATTCCAATTACACTGACAGGGGATGGATAAATATATGCCATCTATTACAGACTTAAGTGAGATAGCTCAACTGAAGACAAAACCAAAGAAATACTCACTGAAGGATGATGGAGACTGATAAACTATGTGTTACCAATGTCATGAGCTTGTAGAACACGATACTGCCTGAGCAAATCTAAAGAAAAACTCACCACAATCTAATTGCAGCAAGCCTAACCTGTCTGAGCTGTCTGAGCTGAAAATACACAAAAGAACAATGACATGAGATCAAGAGGTGGTACCAAGCAGGGTCTGAGGTGCAAAGGACAAAGTAAGAAGGCAGGCAAACCAGAGCAAGTGTCTTCAGTATATGCACGTCTGGTTGATAATGAAGCTGAGACTAGGGTTTTATGCACTTCTGGGTGGGTGTATGCACTTGGTTTTGGTATGGCAAAGGCTTAGACACTGAAGCGGTAGAGGAGAGCAGTTTCTCAACAGTGTGGGAGGCACAGGTTCTGAGTGTTGTCTCCTTCTGTTGCTGGGTATTTCAAGTGGGTGACCTCAGAGCTGTGTGGACGACTGAGGTTAGCAAAGGTTGCAGTGCCATAGACAGAGGAGGGGCAGAGAAAAAGAAAGAGGTAGAGGAAGGAGGAGTGGTCATGTCTTAGAAAAGGAAGAGCTTTAATGAAGACAACTCACCTTTTACTTCAACAGACAACTGCTTCCTCACTACACATGCTATCCTCACCTTTGCTGTTGACATTCCTAACAGCAAACAGCGAGTCGCTGAAAGCTGGTTGGTCAAAAGGACAAAACAGGTGATCCATACAAAAGGAACTCACCATAAGCATCATAAGTGTACCATGCTTTCAGAATACTGGGCACAGTGACAAGAGACTGAGAGTCGGAGAGCCAGGCTGAGTTGTGGAAGGAAGGGAACAAGGTCAGAGGAGATGATGGTGATACAAGTCCCTGATAGTGATGTGTGGGCTGGGCTTGGGCTGGGCTTTGTAGGGCTTGTGCTTGCCAAGAATCCAAGCCTGGCCCTAAGCCCTCAGTAGGGTCGGGCTTGGGCTGGCTCAGGCTTTAAGCCCAGGCTCAGACTAGGATGATGTTATCATACAAAAAGTCGTGATTGAAGTGTTGGGTAAGTCTGAAGGGTTGTATTATAGACAAAATGGACTACTGACCTACATTAAGCATTTACAGACCCAAAGCCAACATTATTGGTGCCAACAAGTAGTGGATAACAGCTGGGGATGACCCAGGAAGATGGTTAGACACTGAGAAACTGTAAAGTTGTGTGAGAACCTGGTGAGAATGCCTGCAAAAGGAAATTTCAACTATTTATTGACAGTTTTTTATTGATCAGTAACAGGTCACTAAGTATTGCTGAAAGCCTGGGCCTGAGTTTCGGGCTCAGGGCTTTCAGAAATCAAGCCTGAGCCCTCAGGCCCTCAAGCCCTCCTCAAAGGCTGGGCTTGGGCCTGGCTCAGGCTTCAAGCCCAAGCCCACACATCACTAGTCCCTGACTGGAAACAAATGACCTCATGTGGAAATCTCTGTTTCAAAATTTAAACCCCCTTGCCAGGACCAGCTGATCAATCAGTAGGACACATCCCTCTCCTCCCTTTGGTCAGAGTCAGGGACACAACACATCCTCTTCTTCCTAAACTTCCACCTCAACTACTCAGCTAGCCATGACTCCATCACACCTCCAACATTCCAGTTCCAAAGCCATTCATGAATTTATTATATCATACTTTTGAGGTAGAGACTACTGTACTACCATGAAGGGAAGTTCAGTAGGTTTGGGGTGTGACATTTTTGAAGTCCAGTTCACTCAGTTCACTGGCCAATATGAGGCGTGACAGATCAAAGTTCAGTTCATTTTTGATTGGTCTCCTCCCTGTTTGTAAGTAATATGTACATAATCAATTAGCTCTCGAACCATCTTGAACCAAAAAGAAGCCCCAGCCTTGGTTCAGCAGGCAATCAGCAGAACCAAATTTGCCAAAATCCATCTTCATGGGGTCCAAAATGCCTCCATAATTCAACAGAACAGCAAAAAACCTTTTCTATTTGAAAATATACTAAATAGACCACATGAAGAGTACACGGAGCTGGCAGAGGCAAAAATCGATTTTTGGCTCAGAATTTGGCTGAAAAATGGTTGGTTCATCACACAGTTCAGTTCTCAATGTGATGCATGATGAACTTTGAAAAATGAACTGTTCGAGTCTGTTGTGATGCGTGACTGAACTTGTCTTCATGGTAGTACAGTAAGTAAGCTAACTACGCTGTTTTTCTGCTTGGGCTTTTGCCAACTTTGCCATTCTTTTGTAACTTGTTTTTTTACCTCAGTGCTACACCTTCAACGCAATGGATGAAGGTGCGATGGTTCTTTGTGGTGCTCTTGGTGTACTTTAGTAAGTCTTTTTGCCTATCACTTAATGAACATGTAAAGGTAAGGCAACTGTCGTTGCTGTTTCTTTTGCTGTTTGTTTTGAACATGTCATGTATATCTGCATGTTTTCACCTCTTTCACCTTCTTAGGGCTGCGCACCGTCCAGTATTACTGGTACGCCCGTATTTTGTACTGGGTCAATACTGGTTGAAAAAATTGTATACGGTACGGTACGGGTATGGGTACGGCAGTATTACGGTCAGTACGGGTTTACGGTGTAGAATATATATTTTACTCACTATTGTCATGAAGTGAGGGCCTCTAGCACCTCTTCTGCCATTGTATGGGACGTCTCCATCCATATCAGACAGTAAGTACATGTTACTGGTCGTCTGTAGGTGGTTTGCTTACCTTTTTGGTCTTTGCGACATCTAAGTAAGTGGTCATTACCCTTGCTTTGACCGCCATTTTGGCACAAATTCATCCAGATGAGGGTGGCAAGCTTGAATTTGGTATGGAATTGGACGGTTTTGGATAGCAGTTGACGCTTCTGGGCAAGAATTCAGCAAAAAAGGTGAGCAATTTATTGGCCGAGGCATTACCGAACCCGTACCCATACAAACCCGTACAACGGCAGTACCAAATACGGCCGTACCAATTAGGTCAAATGGCCTATACGGTACGGGCCCGTACTATCATACGCTACCCGTACAAACCGTACGATTACGGTACGGCGCGCAGCCCTACACCTTCTGAAGGGTCATTGCATAGCCATATAGTCTGTTTCTAACCTGCGTTAACAGGTTTTGCATCTTAACTGCTGTTTTCATATACAAATCGGGTCGCCTTAATTCACATCCACTGCTACAATATAGAACGGGACGAATTGTCAAGACCGCGGTGACGCATCCCTAGCTCACGCACAGCCATTGGCCGCAGGCCAGATCGAAGGGCGCCGGAGGGGGGTATGTACAACTTGCGACGCTGCGCCGGAGGATGTACAACTTGCCCAGCCGCTTATAGGCATGTACAGGATCTCGGCAATCGAGTTGTACCAATCTACCAGTCCCTCTTCAAATGTGAACAGGGAAAGAATTATACCGCTCTAAAATTATTGGGCATAATTGACATAAGTATGCACTTTACCAAACCCGAATGGGCAGTCCATAAAGACTCCTCTGCAAAATCCGACTCTACCAAACGCCTCTCGATCTTCTCTGTACACGTCCACCCGGACAGGTCAAGAATCGCTACGGGAGCACTAGACGCCAAAGTCCGAATATGGAGCACGAAACCCATCTTAAACCCTGCCTCTGAAGCGTCGAATAAACCCCCGAAAGCATTATGCACACTGGACCTGTCCTTACAGTTCGTTGGGCTCATTCTGGAAGGTGGTTAGGCAGTGGGAGTGATAATGAGATTGTGGAAAGTACAAGTACACTACGTCCTATAGAGTGTATCAATAGCCTCTTCGATCCGGTCCTCGTCTTGTTCAGACGGTGAGCGGCCCTGTGTACAAATGAGTTATGGCGTCGGATCCTTCTTGACACATTTTCGACTACCACTGCACACTTTCGGGAGGGCCAAAGTAGCTCTGTTTTAGTCCCCCAGTATCTGTAATGACAATCTGAGCATCTGCTTTGACAGAATTTTTAAAATAAAATAAAAACACGGGAGATGGCACACCTATAACAACCCTCTGGACAACAACCGCAGGCTCAATCATGAAGATCTATCAAACAGGAAAAGAAAAAAATACAGGCGTCAGTGAGTGCCAGACCCAAACCCAATGGTCACTAACTTTCAAAGTATGAGTCCCAGGCTCTACACCTTCAAACGTCATCGTCACAGGGACAATCGAGTTTGCAACAAAGTCATTCCAAACAGACGGCAACTGTCCAGGGGCTGCAGGTGGCATAAAGTATGAAGATTGTATCGCAAGGTCGTCCACCTGGACAGCAAACCCCAGTGGGCGATCGTTTCCGTTGCCGTTTAAGGACGGAGACTCATAAGTGATAACGGTGATATTACCGCTTTCGGAGATGGTGTTGAAGTTGAGAAAGTCGTATTCGCTGAAAGTAGAGCGTGAGTGTCTAACAGGAAAATTGTGTTAACGAAGTCACAGACTTACACGGAAGGACCAGAACCAGCAGTAAAATTGGCACCATCAGCTCCACTACGCGGCCAGGGGGTGATCCCAGACAGCGTCCGTCCCAATCCTGGGATCTCCGTCCATCTTATCCCCTGGACAGGGTTATTCCGACTCGCATGTGCTGCCTCGAAGGCAATCGCTCCTCCATCCTCAACAAAGCCTGTAGTACAATACATGTTGCAAGAGTTCGCCAGTCAGCTTCTTCAACGGACAACCCAAAAAAGCTCCCACTGTACGCACCAGTAAACTTAGCGTTACCCGCAGGAACATTGTTCTTCGTCGCCACAAAATCCACAGCGACACTCATATTCCTCATTTGCAACGTCAGACCTGGGGCAGCAGTTGCAGATGCAGCGAATGTAATCTTTGCAGCGATGTCCCCCCCTTCTAGTTGATCCCAATCACCAACGGATATCCAGACTCTCTGTTCTGAACGATCAGGTGAGATGGATCCTTGAGTAGTCGAGAACTTGAGCCAGGAAACGTTAGCAGAGACGGTAAAAGTAAAGGGCGTAGGTCCACCAGCGCCGATGTCGACATATCGATTTGCAAAGGGGTCAAAATTGTCCAATGTCAAAGTGGGAACGGGGCAGCTGTATCCTTGTGCGCAGTTGTTCTTGTTGTCACCAGGCCTAGAATACAGCGAGTGAGCATGATCTGCGGATGACAGTGTCTTTTTTGGACTCGCCAAGCTCCCGAAGACCCTTCAATAGAGATTCTCATTACGCCAGAGAGAGCTGTCTTCCTGGATTGTACACGGGAAAGACCGTTGAGGCTGTTGATGGTTCAAATGGTCAGTCAGTTGGAAGATGGAGTGGAGAGTAAGTCGTCCAAGGCACTGTAGCTTAATCCTAGACTTACATGGTAGTACACACCCGATCCTCCTGACCTATTTCGTTCACTTTCCAATGGGAAGCGACGAATGTTTCCCCAATTGTCATCTGACCACAGCAGAGCGACATCGTCAGGAGCCATCATTCCATCTTCATAGAACCCCTGCACTTCTTTGTCTGCAAGACAAAAAACAAAGAAATGAATACGTCTTAACCGTAGTGTCCACAACAGAGGAAGGCATAACTCACATAGAGTCCAAACTTGCGGAATAGTCCTAATATCAGTTCCGTTGTAAACATCAGTCAGGATCTGCCTTTGGTCGGATATAATCCTTTCCAATAGCTCGATATTGGTGTCTTCACCCAAAGGCACTAAATAAAAGTTTTGAGTATCACGTCGTCAGCTATGCCAAAATGTCGACAGTCGTCGAGCAAATACGAGGATGTACATACGATCTCCATTACCCCTCATACCCAACGTATACAATGTCTCATATGGTTTAGCACGTTCCGTGCTGTTGACCCACCATTGGTAGATAAACTCGGAGTTTGTAGTATAATTCCAGTCTCCTTGACCGAGTAGGTCCCATTCGATGGGGATTGAGCGGGCCATGGTTCTTCGTGACTGCAGACATAGGGCTGGGTTAGAATGCCAAGACACTTGACATAAGAAAGGAATCACACCTGGTGCCCAAAACCACCCCAAACATATCAGCAAGCGGCTGATTTTCGGCATCATCGACGTTGAAGGCACTGAAAGATGTAACGTTATAGCCTGTCCAGGGTAGTCGAAGTCGTGTCGGCGTACCTGCCCCACATAGCTACAAGAGATGGTCTTCAGTCGTTGTCTTCGGTTCACAGAGCACAAGGCATACCTGGCCATAGGTAATTCGCTTTCATCCGTAAGATGAGCTCGAACCTATTAAGGACGCGGGACTTTTCGTCAGCCAGCAACTTCAGAGCAGGGAGAATGATATAATCACAATTTAGCATAAAAGAAATGGTTGAAAGGAGATCCAGTATGAAGTGCTCCGGTCCCGTTTGTGAACTTTTCCAAAGCCCAGTTTGTGAGGCCCGGTTGCTCATCATTGATGAATATGCCGCGATACTGTACACTTGGAGAGCCGTGGGCACAACCATTAGGAGTAATGAACAATTCAGAGTGCTTTTTGACTGGTACATCTGCCCACCTGTGTGCGCAAAAGTTAACAAGCGTTTTACAAACAAACCAAACCAAGTAAACGTACCAATACCACGGCGACACTCCTGATTAAAGAAATACGCGTGAGCCCATCGAGCTCGTCAGAAACAGTCCCCTGACTCACCAAATTGTTCAGAGAGGTCATACAACGCGAAAATAGTCCCTCGTTTGTCTGCTCCGACAATGACATATGCACTGTCTACACCGGGTAACGGATTCTCGACCTCCGTACCCATGAAAGCCTCCCAAGCGCCCTCAACAGCAGAGACATCCAGCTGTGTTGCATTGATGACTTGGTCGATGAGAGAAGATTTCCCGAGCGTCCCAATGATGATGGGACGCGAAGAAGATGAAGTAGACGACGTAGACGCGTTCAAAACGCTTGGCTTGACACCTGTAACTCTCTCAACATCAACCGCAAAGTCTGAAGCTGCCCGTTGCACGCCTGGCCATTCGTCCTCCGCCAGCAAGATAGGAGCTGCATTTCCTCCTTGGACCACAGCAAAAGTGGAAGTAGACGAGTTAAAATCGACGCAGCGTGTTTGACCGAGCGCGTTGACTTGGTGTAGAGAGGCGAGAACGCACAAGGACAAGGCAAGGGCGAAAAAGTTGAGCATGAGCGCGAATGTTTTGCCTTCATTTTTCTGTGGTTTTTACGAGGCAAGAGGGCATCTTGTGACCTCGTACGAAAAACGACGGCTGGAAAAACTTCGGAGGAGGCGGATAGGATCAAGATAGGGTGGTCATAAGGTGACGGTACGGACTACACGTCGAACACGCCAACGACTTATCCGCTCAACGGATACTTTGGTGTGTTTGAACTTTGGCGTGCCAGGTTACAGGTACCCGCATGTCGCACAACTTCAAGGGAGGAGCGTCTCTCGTGACCCTCAAAGGCAAACGGCGGGCCGGAGATCTGGACCGCCTATTTCGGTGAGTCGGCGACAAGTTGGCGACCTTCATCGTCATCACTTACAAGGCAGAATAATCTCATTGCAGGACGAGTAGATCGGACAGAACAGAGAAAAATCCCAGAGCAATAACAAAGCGATAAATAAGTACACCAGATATCAGTGACCCGAGACAAGTACATCGCTCCTCACTTCACTCCTCACTACTCATTCACTCGGCAGCAATCTTCCTCAAAAAGTCCTGCCAATCCTGACCTAACTTTGTCAGGGATTTACTCCTCGCTGAAACAGGAGAAAGAGGAAGAGAAAGAGAACGGTACGGTACGGACAGGGCATGAGTACCATTAGTCACTATAGCGTTGAGTAGAAGAAACGGCAAAACATACCGAAAATACTAAGGACATCCTTCAACAGATCTCTCTTATTCAACCCAGCGACCATAGGTGACCAACCTGTCTCTTTGCCTTCGTGCCTGAAAACAATTCGAGGTCAGTCAGATTCGAACACATCTCAATACAATACGAAAACACAGAGAACAAAGTGAAGGAGAAGAAAGAAAAACCCACCAATAAACCGGCCCACTCAACTCCCTAATCAACTCCTCACCCTTATCCCTAAACCCTTCATCCGCAATCTTCTTCGCATACAACTCCAACGTCTGCCTAAACTCTACCGGACTATCCAATAACCTCGCCGCATGCAACCTCGTTTCTAGATGACCTAGCGTCAGAGCGGTGTTCCACCATTCTGGTCGTTGTTGTTGTTTCTGATTTCCCTCCGTTACGTCGAAGGAGATAGAGCCCTCAATGTAAGGCAAAACGCCTTTACTTGCGCTTCCACTGTTATTGTTCGTTCCCTTCTGCTGACTTCTCCACTCATCCGACCCTTCAGCCCACCACCGTTCGCTAACTTTAACCCAAATACACATCGAGGGGTCATAAGCATATGCTATCCCATTAGAAGCATTGAGTACTGGAGACCCATTCTCCCTGACAAAAGCTGAGGTGATGGTATAGTTTGGAGATATCGGCATAATGGGTGCAATGGAGACGGGAGGGAAGAATGTTGTTCCTTTTTTGACGTTCCTGTTGAGAAGACAGTTGAGAATACACGTTAGTGGACAAGGCAAGAGAACAACGAAGGAAAGAGGGAAGAAGAAGACAAGTACCAAGAGTACAACATCCCCGTCTGCGTAAGCGCCATTAAACAATCGCCCTTTGCGTCAATTGCCGAACAGGGTGATCCTAACGATATGGTGGGCATTAACCTGGATGTCGACAAGGACGCATTAGCAAACGCAAAGTACTGTTAAACTTTAGAAAAACACTCACCGCCTCCCCGCATGCGAATAAACATTTACCGACCCATCCGTCATCGCAACAGCACAAAACGACTGAGTCACCGCGAGGTGGTTCACGGTCGTTGGAAGATAATCCAACCACAGTGTTTTGTTACCACCCACATCGATATACATAATCTCTGTGACCCCACCTGTGCCTGTGTAGGATAGACAAAGCATAGCCCACAGTCAGTAATAGTCCATAGTCAGCATCAACATCATTAACAACATCACGACGACATCAAAAACAAGAAAAAAGTCTCGCAAAGAGATAAATGGGTCAACCCACCTTCCTCAGCATTAATAGCCTCGAAAACCACATCCCCACCTTCCACCTGTACCGAAACCTTTGACATAATCGTTGGTACTGCAAGATAGATACCACCCGACCCCACCGCACCTGCACCTGCAGCTGCACCCCCCAACTCCCGTACCGGAACATTCGCCGGCCTAGGTCTATCCCCTCCCAACGTTCTATACGTCGGCTCTTCCATGGCCATGACCCTACCCTTGCCTTTACCCATACCACTCAGATTCATCATATCATAATCAACATCTCCAAATGGTTGTTCTTCCGGAGCGGGGAAGAATGATTTCGAATTCGACGAGGAGAACGTTGTGGCATGAGGCATCCTGGACGTGGAGGATGATGACAATGATGAAGGAGGAGCACCACCGGTACCAGCAGAAGGTACAGACGACATTGTCGTCAACCCCGCTCTCTTCTTCTTCGTATTCTTTTTCGCTACCAAGACGTTCACTTGTTCCCCTCCTCCCACCGGGCTATCAAAGAGATTTGCATTGGAACTGGTACTCGTCAACGCCGGTCTCGCCTGAACCAGTGTAGCATTGTGGTGTGAATACCCCTCAGGCAACTTGGGCGGGATAAAGTTAAACTTTGAAAGATACTGTTCTTGGACGGAATGAGGGGCGATTCCTTCCATTTCGTCGGGTTCGAAATTAAATACAGCGATGGTTCCGTCAGAGGAGGCGGCGTAGAGAGTCATTCCGTCCCAGGACCTGTGGGATATAAGGAAAGGATATAA